>JABSTQ010011589.1:142500-850000 GCA_013358835.2 Ixodes persulcatus
GTGCTTGCGTATGTGTGTGCGTGCGTGTGTGTGCGCAGGCGTGCGTACGCGCGCGTGTGTGCGTGTATGTGTATCTGTGCGTGGGTGTCTGCAGTGCGCGTGCGTGTGTGTGCGCGTGCGTGCGTGCGTGTGTGTGTGTGTGTGCGTGGGTCTGTGTGTGCGTGGGTGTAAGTGTGCGTGTGCTGTGTGCGTGCGTGTGAGTGTACAGGCGTGCGTGCGTGTGCGTGTATGTGTGTGTGTGGGTGTGTGCGTGCGTGTGTGTGCGTGGGTATGTGCGTGCGTGTGTGTGTGTGCGTGTGTGTGCGCAGGCGTGCGTGCGCGCGCGTGTGTGCGTGTGCGTGTATGTGTGTGTGTGCGTGGGTCAGTGTTGTACACGTTCCTCGAAAAAACGAACGAAAGCTCGTTCCTCGTTCCTTCTGATTTTTGGAACGCGTTCCCGTTACAAGTTACATCTGTGAAAAAGAAACTCGTTCCCGTTACAGTTTAAAAAATGGAACGTATCGTTACATATACGTTACATTTGAATTTTGCTAATTACTATGTTTAGTTAAATCAAGCAGATTGTTTTTTTATTTATTTCATTAGTAGTCAACATACGAGTTTGTATGTCGTTATGGAAGGAAAACAGGAGAAGAAAGCAAGCGGAAGCAGGGTTTCATTTGTTGATATTCTCAAGTTAAAAATCTCAGCTTTTAACCATATTCATGTTTGTAGTGAACGATTCAGACGAGCCGAATGTACTTTTACCCAACATTGTACGAGCGTTTTACAACAACCTCACACGGTTCAATTGAACAAAGTCCCTTGTTCGAACTTAACAACAGTTGCTGTTGTTAAGTTGTTAACGGAATTGGCTTTGTTGTTCATTTTGAAGGTGGGGGACAAGAGAAGAAATAAAGGTGATTTTTTTGTGTAACTGTTAAGTGACCAATGTTCGGGATACAAGGGTGCGTTCGATGTCTGGCAGTCTGTGATCTTGTTTTAACTGTAGGGCTCGTTATGGAAGTTCACAAGTGGCTGTAGTCGGCCTTAGATTTATGGGTGTATGAGGATTCGTAGAACCAAAGAAAGTAGCTGCGTTTGAAACAACCCTCTTTCTTTGTCTTTTCCTACGACTAAAAGCCTTGCTTTTTGCACCGCAGTTTCGGGCACTCAAAAAAGAATCAATGTCCACCAGCTCTCCTGCACCCGAAACTGTTAGCAAGCGAGGACCACACAAAATAATCCATAACATTAGTAGCCAAAAAGGTAACGAGATCCTGCACTTCGTAAAGATATTGTTCTGTACTTTCAAAATTTCCCTGTTCGAAATAAAATAAAAATTACCCCACTGGACGATAAAAGGAACGCCGTTACTCTTTCCGTTCCAGTAAAAATGTAACGCGTTCCCGTTCCAGTTCCAGCGATGCAAAATGGAACGGCCGGCGTTCCTTCGTTCCTCCTAAAAGGAACGCGTTCCAGGAACGCCGTTCCTTGGAACGCCGTTCCGTACAACATTGGCGTGGGTGTCTGCGTGCGCGTGCGTGTTTGTGTGCGCGTGCGTGCGTGCGTGTGTGCGTGGGTCTGTGTGTGCGTGGGTGTGGGTGTGCGTGGGTGTGTGCGTGCGTGTGTGTGTGCGTGCGTGTGTGTGCGCAGGCGTGCGTGCGCGCGCGTGTGTGCATGTGTGTGTGTGTGCGTGGGTCTGTGTGTGCGTGGGTGTGAGTGTGCGTGGGTGTGTGCGTGCGTGTGTGTGTGTGCGCAGGCGTGCGTGCGCGCGCGTGTGTGCGTGAGCGTGTATGTGCGTAGGTGTCTGCGTGCGCGTGCGTGTGTGTGCGCGTGCGTGCGTGCGTGTGTGTGTGTGTGCGTGGGTCTGTGTGTGCATGGGTGTGGGTGTGCGTGGGTGTGTGCGTGCGTGTGTGTGCGCAGGCGTGCGTGCGCGCGCGTGCGTGCGTGTGAGTGTATGTGTGTGTGTGTGTGTGGGTGTGTGCGTGCGTGTGTGTGCGTGGGTGTGTGCGTGCGTGTGTGTGTGCGTGCGTGTGTGTGTGCGTGCGTGTGTGTGTGCAGGCGTGCGCGCGCGTGTGTGCGTGGGTGTCTGCGTGCGCGTGCGTGTGTGCGCGCGTGCGTGCGTGCGTGCGTGCGTGTGTGTGTGTGTGTGCGTGGGTCTGTGTGTGCGTGGGTGTGGGTGTGCGTGCGTGTGTGTGTGTGCGTGTGTGCGCGCAGGCGTGCGTGCGCGCGCGTGTGTGAGTGTGCGTGTATGTGTGTGTGTGCGTGGGTGTCTGCGTGCGCGTGCGTGTGTGTGCACGTGCGTGCGTGCGTGCGTGTGTGTGTGCGTGGGTGTGGGTGTGCGTGGGTGTGTGCGTGTGTGTGCGTGGGTGTCTGCGTGTGTGCATGCGTGCGTGCGCGTGCGTGCACGTGCGTGCGTGTGTGCGTGCGTGTGTGTGGGGGGGGGGCAGAGTGTATATATCGTATAGATATATGTTGGAGTAATCTTACACTACATTTCACCCTCCTTTTTATTTTAAAACATCTTGGGTTGCGGCCTTATGTACAAATTCGTGTACTTGTGTACATGTGTATATGAGTGCGTGCATTTTTTTCTCATCTCCAATTCGCGGGTTGGCAGGCGCACTCGGGTACGGGTTCTAACCTTTCTGCACAGCCTTCCACGTCACCCAGGATTACATTTTTGTAGGCAAATAAATAATATTATTATTAATTTCAATTACTATTATTATTATCCCTGGGTTCTGGAACACAAAATTCCTGTCCTTTTTTTTTAGAGCGCAGTTTAGGCGCTTTTTTTGGGGGGTTGAGCGGCGTCGCCGTCGGCGTCTGCGCAACCGCGCGCGTTGCATTATGGGGTGTCACAGTTTCCCCGCTAAATTTAGAGGGGACACTGAATTGGTGTTGAGGTCACGTGACGTCAATTTCCCCGCTAAATTTAGCAGGGAAACTTAACTCGCTAAATTAAGTGAGGAAATTTTTCCGCTACATTCAGCTGGGAAACTTGACCTGTAAAATTTCTTGGTGAATTTAGCGAAAATTTTCCGCTGAATGGGAAGCGAAGAGGAGAGGAGGAAGGGAGGGTACGAAGGGGAAACAGGCATGCCCCCCCCCCCCCCCCGCTCCGTACTCTCCCCTCCTTCTCAAGAGCTGCGCTGCAATTTCGCATTAAAGAGAATTGTAAACGTCTTTCATTTTTTGTTGAAGCAATTGTTTATTTACAGTTTGAAAACACGACAGTATAGTATGAATGCGAATGAAGTATGTGCACATGCTCGTATGGCAAAAGATCTCTTTACCAATGGCGTATTAACTCAAGATCCTTAACGTGCATCTGGCAGTAATGCTTACACCAATTTAGGGCGGCACAACACCCGCTCACATCAAGACCAGCAGCAGTAGGATATAAACTCATGGTCGCTGACTCTAAGTCAGCAGCGCGAGCTTTCGCAAGTCGCCGCCGAAGAGATCTATGGTCGAGGAGCGCGCCGCGTCTTTCTATAAGAAATTTAGAAATTTACTTCTATTCATGGATGTTTGCCGCTTGCTTTCTGGACTACGTGAGCGACTTCCCCTGAATTATGCAGTTCGTTTTAGAACGTTTTGTATGTTGTGTGTTCCATCCCGTAAATTTGGCACATTTTTTTCTGTGTTATATATGCAGGGTGGTTTTTTTTTTGTTTTTTTTAAGCTTAACAGATTTGTTTTATAAAAAGCCGTGGAAGCTAGACTAATGCGGTTTGTGCAGGTGAGTTACACGGTCAGGGGGACACATTATATAGGGCAGATCGTCAAGATATACCGAATAATTACCTAAATTGTGTTAATCAACTTTTTAATTTGTGAGAATAGATATATATGATTCCAGTTAGATTCTTATTGAGCGTCATCGAAAACCGCTAAATCAGTATTTTTTAGAAATACTTTAAGCGCGTGGGAAGCGCAGTAGTGCGCTAAAGTTACCACTCGGGTAACAGGCAGAAGGCTAAGACTAGTGTTGTACGCCTTCCTCACAAAGAGGAACGAAAGCTCATACCTCGTTCCTTCTGATGTTTGGAACGCGTTCCTGTTACAAGTTCCACCTGTGAAAAAGGAACTCGTTCTAGTTACAGTTAAAAAAATGGAACGTATCGTTACATGTACGTTACAGTTGAATTTTGTTGATTATCACACTCAGATCAAACTAAGCTTTCTTATGATATATATATATATATATATATATATATATATATATATATATATATATATATATATATATATATATATACCATCAATGGCCACATACGAATTTGATTGCCGTGATGGAATGACAACAAAAAAAAAAAAAAAACCCGGAAACAAGGTTTCATTTGTTGATATGTTCACTTTTAAAACTCTCAGCATTTTACCATATTCCAGTCCGTGGTGGGCGATTCAGCCGAGCTAAATGTACTGTGATCCAAGAAGGAGGAGCAGGATTAATTTTATCATTCTTTATTAAAGGGTTACCCCACATTGCACGCGCGTTTTACAACAACCTTTACACATTTCAATCTAACAAAGTTCCTTGTTTGAACTTAAAGGAGCTGTGCAACGATTTCAGTGCTTTGCCCAAATAATTTGGGAGTTGGTGTCTCGAGCTTTCTGAAGTGAAGAACAAAAAACCTCTTTTGCCTGCTTGTTCTAGTTTTTATATTAAAAATGGACAAAGATTGAGGTTTTCGGTACCTCTCAACTCCTTCACCATCTTCCAAGTCACGTGCGCTGTGACGTGAATGGGGGTCGCGCGGGATTCCGGTGAAGCTCTCTCTCTAGAACCATCAGTGAGCAGCGAGAACTCATCTGCTCGCGACCGCGTGACGCCAGGGGCGGATTTATGGGTCAGGCCTGGGGGGGGGGGGGGCGGTAGGCCTTCGGCGGGGGGGGGGGGGGGGGGGGGGGGAGTCGGGAGTCTGCTGAGATATGACACGGTCCAAACGTTGCCCAGGTCTATTTTGTTGACCAAATATTTGCTATGTCGCCAAAAACTAAACTTCTGGCTGGTGTATATCAATGATTTTATTTTTAAAAAAGTTGACCTTGGGGAGCTCAGGGGGGGCGGTCGCCCCCCCCCCCCCCCCCCCCCCCCCTAAGTCCGCCCCTTGCGTGACCACGTGCTGGCGCAGCGCGAACAATATAACGAAAGGAGGGAAGTCACATCCGGGTCCGGCCATCCCCGGTCCGGCTCTGCCCCCGTTCCTCTCCGGCTTCTGGCTGCTGTTCGCGGTAGCAGATAGAGCTGAACGTTTTGTGGACCTAGGATAGATGGCGCCACTAAAAATCCGTATGATAAAAGTTTTGTCGATGATACCAGGTTTTTTACGCATTTACATTTATGTTGGAATGACAAGATTTATAGAAAAGTTACCTTTTATCGAGCAGGTATTCGCACAACTTGCTATCTTTCTACAAGACCCCCATTGACATCATGCGGCGTAGTCTTCACGGCCGCCGCTCGCGGCTGCAGGTCGGGGAATATTCTAATTTTTGCCTCGCGATTACGCGGCGGAATCGCAACATTTCGAAAGAAGGTGGTGTGTTTTCTGTCCTTTGTGACAAGATAAACAATGTCAAAAGTAGGAGATGCCAATTCTTTCAACGTTAAAATCGTTGCATAGCTCCTTAAGAACAGTTGCTTCTCGATGTTGCTGTCCGCAAGACGAGCAAGTGAAGAAGAGGGTAGGGGTTTTGGATGGTCACTCTTGGGAACTACAAGCCCTTCTTCGTGAAGGTCTGATTCTTTGCTTAAAGTTTGGGTTCCGTGTCTTCGGAGTTTATTTTTCGTCAAATTCGAAGGGTGTTTTTCGGAGTTTAGTTTTTGCCGAAAATTCGGAGTTTATCGGAGTATATTTTGTGTGATTCCCAATTTTTCTAAATTCGGAGTTTAATTTCGCACTGTTTCTTATTAAAAATAAATAATTAATATCGAAGTGTAAACCTATGCTGGACAAAAAAGAAAAATAACGCGATTGTAATAATAATATTTTCTTCAGTTGTATTGGGCGAATTGGTGCCATTACTACCGGCAATACTAATTTGTCCTACGACAAAAGTTACACACAAGTGTTGCTTCGATTAATGTCGATACCTTAAAATCAATAAACTCCTGGAGGTAGTCGCTGGGAAGCTTGTATTCATTCCATACTATTCCATCAACCTACCGCGCGGCCGCGCGAGGTAGAGTGGTAAAGGATGAGAAAGAGAAGATTCAACTGTCCTTCTTCCCCACTTTATGCAATCTTTATGGTCCATAGCTTTCACTGTTACAAAAACACAACCTCACCTTCCTCTAAAGCACAAATAGTATGACACAAATCGGAAACATAAACAGTGAATTTGCCGTCACCCTAAAGTACAATTACCTGTGGTCCTGACCGAAATTTGAAACAAAAGTGTGGTGGCATTTTACCAGGACCATTGATTCTACGCGCTGATCAAACCAATTATTGTAAAATACTGTTGTGTGTGTGTGTGTGGGGGGGGGGGGGGGGGGGGGGGGGGATTGGCACATCGAAATTCGGAGTTTATCGGATAAATCCAAATCGACCAAACGTTTACCGGCGGGTGTTTTTTTGGAGTTTTTCGGATTTATCCAAAAACACAAAACACTACCTATAGTTTAAAGGTGGGGAGAAGGGGAGAGGCAGTAAAAGTTAATTTTTGTGTATATTTTAAGTCACCAATGTTCGAGTGTTTAATGTCTGGTAACCTGATTTTTTGTTGTAACTGTAGTTCTCTTTCCGGGAGTACAGTGATGCCTGTAGTCGGTCTTATATTTCTGGGTGTATGAGGATGCTTGGAAGCAAAGAAAGTAGCTAAGTTCGAGACGTCCTTCTTTCTGTGTCTTTTCTTTTGTCTAATAGTATTGTTTTTTGTGCCGCAGTCTATGGCACTAAAAAAGAATCGATGACCACCAGCTCACCTGCACCCAACTGTTACCAAGCGAGGACCCCACAAAATAAACCCTAAAATAAGTTTTTAAAAAAGTTAACGAAATACTGTTCTTCATTAAAAGAATACTGTTTTTATACTTTTTTAGAGTTTCCCCCTTAGAAATAAAATAAAAATGACCTCACTGGACGAAAAAAGAAAAAGGGAACGCCCTTTCTTTTTTTGTTTCCGTAAAAATGTAGCGAGTCCCCGTTCCAGTTCGACCGATGCAAGTTGGAACGGCGGCGTTCTTTCTTTCCTCCTAAAAGGAATGTGTTCCAGGGACGCCGTTCCGAACAACACCGGCTGAGGCTATGAAAGAGACGGACAGACCGCGCGGGCGCGTTGTCACACCGGTAGCCTTGCTCCTGCTCCACGAGTGGTAACTTTCCACCCTGCTTCCCACGTGCTCCAAGTCTTCCTAATATTGACTGATTTAATAATTTTCGGTGACGCTCAGCAAGTTTCTAATTAGAACCATATGTTTATTGATTTATAATTAAAGCGTTAGTTAACACATTTTAGTTAAGTAGCCAACTGATCGTTACGATTAGCCCCCTATACTATGTCCCCCTGGACGTATAACTCATCTGCACAAAACACATTCGTGTGACATCCACGGCTTTTTTTTTTTTCTAAACAAATGCGTTAAGCTTAAAAAAAAACTGTATAGCCATAAAGCAAAAAGTCTAGAGCTGGGCATCGATTGAAAAGTTTGACCCGATTAATCGGCACTCTTTACTCGATTCATTAATTGATTAATCGGTCGCGTTAATTTCTATGCATAATAGCGTAAAAAGGGCAAACGCACATTTTTCCTTTTATGATTGTTTCCTCAAAGAAACGCCGCAATGTGCATTTTCAGCTGGGGAGAAGCATGGTGTTGTTATTTGTGAGCTTTCGGCCTACGAACAGATTGTTTGCTTTTTTAAAGAGAGTTTTAGTAGATTGTTCCGATACCCTCGATAACGATACTCGATAAGGATGCGATGCATGCGCAAAGGCGGCGGCGGAGTATCGGGTACCGTTATCGGAGTCATCGGAACGATTCACTTCATCGCAAGTATCTTCGCCTATGCCTATTCCACAAAATTTATCATCATAACCCGCTTCTTCGAGACTAATTATATCTTCGTGCATTCTACATATCCTCTCGCACTGACCATCAGTTTAAGTTCATTCCAAGAACTTCTAACGATTGGAACCACCTCCCTGCCTCCATTGCTGCCATCACTGAAGCCACAGACTTCAAGAAAGTAGCCAACGATTTTATACTGTATAGAACCACTCCTCTCTGTAATGCCTCCGGGCCTTGAGAGTATGCAAATAAATAAATAAATAAATAAATAAATAAACTCTTTATTCATAGAAATCACTAGGGTAAAAAGAAAGAAAAAAAGTTGTTTGCGTTTTGATTGACCCGGTTTCAAATAAAACCGATAAACCAGTTTAAAAACTATAATCGCGATTAAAGCATTAATTTATTATTCGGAAGGTTAATCCATCAATCCCCAGCCCTAAAACTTTCACGAGCAAAAGTGGGTTTATATTCTTCCTCGCCCTTGTTCATCTGAAGTAAAACTTTTTAACCGTCCGCTTGGCGCTATTAATAAATGTCTAAGTTGTTGATTTTTTTTTTTTCAATTATCATCTTACTGCATGTGTTTCTATAACCTAAAAGTCCACAGGAAACCGTTCGTCTGAGCTTATTTCATAACATTTATTACGACAACATTACAGTCTGTAAACGGATAATTTCACTTTCCTTTCATGTCTCACTGCATGTCGATCACCATCATAAAGTTGCATCCCTCATACCAATATCAATGCGTTTTATAAACCTCCTATACCACTCACCTCCTTCGAGTGAAACGACCTGAGGGTTTCAACTGCTGATTGCGATTTTTTCAGGGGGCGTTGCTGTTAACATGAATTTTACTGTTATTTGTTTTTCCCATATAATTTTATTTACTAATCGTTGTTTGCCCCTTTCCATTTTATATGGCTACATGCCTTGACGGTAAATAAATTGCGTGCAAATAAAGAGCGGTTTTAATAAGATGCCTTTATCTAACAGCTCTTGGACGAGCCAACTGACGCCCTCTAATTTTGTGTCGTAATGAGAGCATTCACTCGCTCCAGTAGAAAATATTTCTTTTTCATTACGCGATTCTTATTTAATGCTCCATGTTCCAAGGTCACCGAAGAAAGTTTTAAGAAACTTAGGTATTAACTTCTTTGTCCGAACAAACGCAATACGATCTTGTCCTTCTCATAAAAAGGGAAAGAATATATTATAAACAAGCATTGCGATGTATTCGGGTGTTTTGCAACTGAAAAGTGCCCCCCCCCCCCCCCCCTCGAATAGAGGACGCATCGGACACCACCAGCTCATATACAGGACATAAAGTAGCAAGCCAGCATAATTGAACTTGGATATGATATTAATCTTTGCAATAAAGTTTTTTTTTTTTTTTTTTTTCTCTCTCGTATGCAAGAAAGCGACTGGCTTGCGATCCATACCATAGTTTCTTTGAAGTTTGAGCTCGTGCAGCAACATACACTAAATCACAGAGTGTCGAACCGAACCCGAACCGAAAATTGGAGGAAAACCGTTATTTTTGACTGGACGGAAACAAAACCGTAACCGAAATAGAACATTTGATACTGAACCCGATCCGGAACGGAACCGTAATCTCATGTGGCGATTATTAGGGAGTTTTAGGGAACCATTTTTGCACGTCCGAAAATGGTTCCCTAAAATAGTGCGTACCGGAGGGCCCATCGTACCGTATGGGATGTGGAAAAACGGATCCCTAAAACTCCCTAGTGGGTCATTGGAAAACGGTTCGGCGTAATAAAATGTGAGCAAATAAAACATTTGCGTGAGTAAAATATTCGCCACAAAACCTGCAGCGACGTGGAGAGAACTCAATTAAACAAATAAATAAATGTCACGTCTATGTGCTGCACGACTTGGCGTCGGCGCGTCCACTCCTGTGCTCCGTCTCTCTTTACGATCTGCCGCAGCGAACACTACGAGCCATTGGAGTCAGTCCGATACCGTGACGTGACCTTCGGGGAAGGGGGGGGGGGGGGGGGGGGGGGGGGGGGGTCGTAGTGACGGGTGGGGTGCGTAGTCGCGTGGTTCGTAGCACCTGCCACGGTACGTCGAGTCATAGGCTATGGTCAAGTGAAAGGAGTGTGTCATACTAATGCCAAGAGACTACAAAGCTATTATTTTTGTGTATGTTTTTTTTTTTTTTTGCCGTACAATACAAAGGGATGCAAAAACAAATGTCAAAATCACAATACAAATCAAATCGACAGCTGTCGGCATGAGCTCCCGACTCATTCAGAAGGGAACGGCCTTCGGAATTTTCTGGATCCCATGCGCATGCAGGCATACAGGGCAATGGAGAGGTACGCAAGTTAGCTCGCGCGTCGCTTTCCTCTCTCCGTGACGCTGCTGATGTCTCTCCACACACACACGACGATGGCTACGCCCCCGCCTGTGATCAGGATCCAGCCGGCCACAACTCTCAGGAATACGACCCGGACCAAGAACGGGCAAAGATTAAGGAATAGTACCGAAGAACACTTCGGGAGAAACATCCCCCGACTCGGATCCACTTCACAGTGGATCCGAGATACGGGTTAAGGTGCTCCTTACAAAAGTACGCACAAACACCACTGTCACGCCTGCCCGCATCGCATCGTAAAGCAAAGGAAACAAGTCTGGAACCTGCTCAAGATGTAACATGGGAAAAAAGGTCGACACTCGCCACATTTTGTGGGAGTGCCCTTTAACCATTAAATTGCAAACGCTTCCCGTGGTTTGAGTCGCTCCCTCTCTCAAATCTGGGCTCTCCAAACTCACCCCGCGGAGGTGGCGACGACACCGAGGGTTGGCTCATGGTCGGCGGGCGCTGGCTCCACACTGGCTCCGAGAACTCTCGTGGCCAACTTGCCAAGAAGGCCCGCGACGGCGTGGATGGGTTTGCGCACGAACACCACGTGGGGCTCGCTCTCGTTCATCCGGAATCGGGCCAGCAGGGTCCGCTGACTGAACGGCTGCGGCGGGTAGCTCAGGAAGCCATTATCGCTGCTCAGGTCCCCGCAGGCGTCGGGCTCTCGCAGGTGCAGGTCGACCAGCTGCGCGTCGCCAGGTCCGAGAACACCGAAAAGCGCGGCACTTGGAGGGACGCCCAACTCATCTTCGAAGCCTCATTTGGCCGATGTGATCCGTGGCCGGGCTGTCCCGGGCGACACTGATCGAGTACTAATTTATGCAGATTATTTGTTGCCCTCGAAGCGAGTATGCGCTGTACCATTTAATCGGAAGGATGCACTGTTGGCTGCATAGCCTTTAAATCGGTCGGCGACTGGCGCTACCTAGCCAGGGTTTAAAACTTAACAGCAAATATACACTACCCTGACGTGCCTTAGAAAATTAGAAGTGAATCCACTAGCTCCAAGGCGACGATAAGAAAGGTGTCTATTCTTCCCTCGACTTACCTCACAAGTCAGACAATCTCCGCTAAGTTCTCTCCACCGTCCAAGTGCCATTTTCGCCGTCGCTGTCCTTAAACCCCAAACACCATTAAAAGGGCAGTGCAGCAATCTTTTTACTTTCAGTAAATATGACTTAGAATTAACCCTTGGCGTACATAACCTATGAACCACGTGTTAATGTATCTCTCCAAGCAATGGCAGTCGCAGAAAAAAATAATATAGAAAACAACGTAGAGTTCACTCCCTCAACTCGCAACCAGAACAAGCGACCACATGATCTGGGGACGATCACATGTCACCAATGTTCACCATAGCCACGCGACTGGGTTGGAATAGCATAGGGCACGCGCTGGGTCCCATACATTGTCAGGATTTGGCTATTCACGTCATCGCAACGTCTGGACACGAGCTGCCACCCGAATGTTCGTTGAGGAACTGATTGTCACCAGCCGCAGTCGAGGGCCCACACAGTGCTCTTGCCCAATCTATGAACCGCATTTGAATATCGTCACCAAGGATAATCCCCGTGACTACGCCAGCACTATACGATGAATACGTCATCAGGATTTTGAAAGGAAGACATTGAAAGAAAAAGTACGCTTTTATCAATGAGACTGCAACAAGATAAAGAAGCTTCTTTGTCAGCGGCGTTGCGTACGAGTATACTTGGGACCCATTAGTCCTAGCAAGTTTGCGTAGAGTGAGAAACATTCCAATACAATATTGTTCTCGTTTCGACTTTCTCGTTTGGACCTTCTCAAAACGTCCTTCTCGATTGGCCTTTGGCCTTTGGCCAGTTCTGTTTCCTCTTACATCCTTCGCGTTTCATCCTCCTAGAAAGAAAAAAAAAACGGAGGCACTTCGAGGTGTTGGTGTTACGGCTTCGTCACCATATATCCCCGAAGAAGTTTCTTCAAGTCCCCTCCCCCTCCCTCTCAATTCCCCTACACGCACGTGCTCACATACACACGCACACGTGCTTTAGTCCCTCGGTTTGGCTAATAGTTCCTGGAATACACCCGTTGTGCTCTTGAAACATGCAGGGAAGGTCAGTACCCGGCTCGTTGGGTTGTCCGGATATAATCGCAGGCGCTGGGCAATAAAACACCGAGCTGCTCCTTTGTGTTAAAGCGCCCGGCTTCGTATGTCCCCCGTTTCCCGGGCCGCGGGAGGGTGCACTCGAAGTGGGCTGGTTTCCCTCCACTCCAAAATATATATATATATATATATTTTTTTTTTTTTTAAGGTGGACTGCAGTTTCTCGCTGCGAGCCGTCAAATCTAATGCAGGGATGGGAACCACGTGCAATTCGGTCGTAGCGCGAACGGAACAAAATGCAAATAGATCTAAATGCAAAAAAAAAAACGGTTTGAATTTTTTTAAAAGCTTAAAACGAGAAGGTTCAAATGAGAATGGGGCGAAATGAGAAAGGGCAAAATTCAAAAACGACGTTTAGAGATTCACCGTAATAAATCAGTTCGGCCTTCGGCAACTGCAGGGTGAAGCACTTCACACGAGTATGAAGTGTTCAGTTGCCTCCCCCTCTCCACTGAATTCACATCTTAGTTCGCAACACTTCCGTCCTGGCCTCAAATGACGATGAGCTGCTTCTATAATTGTCGTATAATTTCTCTAGCAATATTTATCTTGCATTACGTATATATGTTCCCAATATTGATTTAGTCTGCATTGCCCTGCCCCACATTTTCCTCTCTGTCGCTTTATCTCTCTTATTAACTGAGGTTTCCACCGCCACCAAATTTCTCTTCCAGTTTTCCTCCTCCATCGTGTGAACACTCCACGTGTACAAATAGCTAAATTATCTCCGTGCTCATCGTCCCTCATCAATTCTCTCACTCTATTTTCAAAATCAATCCTGCTACTAGCTTCCCTGCCTTCGACTGAGGACTATTTCATATCACCTTGTACCACTTGATGTGCTGTTTCATCATGTCCTCCCAGAACTAGTTTACCCACCCCGCGCTTCTGTGCTTCAAACTTCACTTGGACGTCCGGTTTCATACACATAACTGCACTTCTAAAAGCCAACCACGACACCATATGACTTTCCTCCAAACCTTTCTCGCCACCTTATGCCTGTTGTAAATCCACAGTGCATTTTCTTTATTACAGCTGAATTTCTGCTGCCTTTGCCAGTTTCTGTATATTTTTCACGCTCACTGAGGTATTCTGTACCCTCGTAAATAAATACCCCTAGGTACTTAACTTATTCGGCTCTTCCAACCATAATTTCTCAAATCTTGAGCTCTTCCCAGGTTCCATGCCAGAGAAACACCTTAGTTGGCACAAGCTTGGCAATCCTATAGGGGCCTAACTTAGACGTAATACGGTTTCGCTCTGAGGCGTTAGTTGGCGCCAGAGTACTTTTCTTTGGCGTTTTTATGGGTTCAATCTGGCTCGCCACATCATTTCGAAGGTGCCTGACTTGAGCTAAAGATGCAACGTGTAAACCGAAGAGCCTGCAGTGAAGCCTGGTACTTGTTTGGCAATTGAGGCCCAAAGTTGACACGTGTAAACCGAGCAACCAAACGTGAAGCCTAGCTCTGGTACTTGTTTGGCGATTCAAGCCCAAGGATGCCAGATGACAGCCACATAACAAAGTTATGACACACATAACTTTGGCACTTGTTTGGCGAATTAGGGCAACTTTGGCCAAAGAAGGTCCAGTTCGGCTCTACCCCTTCGGGCTTTTTAAGGCCCTAAATTTCCAGACGAGAAACAAAGTTTGGCCAGTAGAACTGCGCGACCGGGTTTACTCTCATCATGTATAAAAATTAAGATTGCTGACTTCTAGCTACTGATCTCTAGGCTCAGCATATGTCCTTGTTTTCTACGCATGTTCATAAGTTAATCATAATTCATCCGATTACAGGCCATTAATACTATGTAACCCTCAAATATAAGAGTTTTTTTATGACTATCTTGTCTATAGTACGAAAGCCAATAGCCAAGGTCAATTTTCACTAGAAGTAGTACAGAAAAGCCTTCGACCGTAGGCCGAGACGGGCGTCCCTCTCCCAGTCCTCGTTTTATCTCTCCCGCTTCTGTAGTATTTTCTCCCCATCTTATAAGGACCTTGTTGTCTACATAAACATCTCCTAAGCGATTCATTATTTTCATCTTCGACCTTTAGGGACTCCAATATTTCCCAGAAATGTTCTTGGATCTGATTGTCATAAGCCCCTTTAATAACAAAAAAATGTTCGCCCGAGTGGCTTGCTTTCCCTTTCTGCGACCGCGTAAACTGTGTATACGAATATAAACTTTCTTCTAACCTCCTTCGTTTCCCGCATCCATTTTGCAGCTTCCCCAGCTCACACTCATTTTCTACTTATCTGCGTTGCCTGTCCTTTATAATATTCTATAGGATGGTTAATTGCCTATGTCAACATTATATAATTTTTCTTATACCACGTAAAAGTGACAGCTTTTTTTTTTCTTTTTAAGGCAACTTGAAATAAAGACACGATTCCTTCGGGATTTTGTTGTCCACGGCGGCGAACGTAAGGACGCAAGTGTATAGTGTTCATTAGATACTTAATTAACAAAACGTTACTAATTAACGTTTTAGCCTTTTGCTTTAGCTAGCATTTTTCAACTATAGATTTGCAGCCCGTCCTTTACTGAGGCAGAAGCGGTTAAGAGGTCTCAGAAAACAAAATTCTACTTCGAGTTATTGCAAGGCGAATCTCGGCAGTCACGGCAGCGTGAATTCGAAACTAACTAGGAAAAAGCGCAGCAGGAGCGGAAACAGTTTCGCTGCTCAAGGGGTGTCAGAGTGTGACGTGTGGTGACGCGTAAGCTGCTTTGAACATGTCACCAAAAACTTTGACCCAATCCATCCCACATCGGCTCGCGGCCCGCTCACCTAAAATAATCAAAGCCTGTGCGCTATAGTGACGTCATCACAGTGAGATCGAACGGAGGCACAGATTGGACGCGAGTGCTCGGCTGGGCGTCGTGTCCAAGGAACGCGTCGAAGGACGCTCGACATCCGGCTTGGCTCCAGTTGCTGAGTTGGCGCCATCCGACTCTGATGGCGCTCCATGGAAAAAGAGTGGGGCGTTCGGAGGCCTTCATTACTCTAGATCAGGCACGTAGCCAGGATTTTGATTCGGGGGTGCCCGCCCATGACAAAATGCTGTATGAGGGGGAGGGGGAGAGGAGGCCCCAGCAAAATGGAAGATTTCGGGGGGGGGGGGGGGGGCGGGCCCCCCCCCCCCCCCCCCTCTGGCTGCGTGCCTGCTCTAGATGGTGTTGTCCTGGCGCGCTTATTCCGATTTAGTTTCGATTTCCTGCTGCCGGAATTGCCAAAATTCGCCACGCAATAATTCAAGTTTTTAGAGCGAAGCTGTCTATGGCTAGGGTTCCGTGAATTTTTCGTGTGCGTCAACAAAAACTCAGAGAGGGCTCGCACCGCCCTCTCTTTGTCGTCGTTCCAAGCCGCTTGGGTGCCTTGTTTCCCTGCCTTCCGCCGGGTGGCGGTCCCGTCGCGCGTGTCTAGTTTGCTCCGGCTCCTCGGGGCGGCGATAGTCCTCGATGTGTCTATGTACCTTTGTCACGATGACCACCGATCAAGTTGATAAATGTGTTCGTACCCTTGTTCAAAATTCTGTGCCACGTATGTGTCTTGTGCTAAGCAGCTTCGCTGCTCATCCACCTTCACAGAGTGGAATGGCTCATGATCTTTTTTTAGATTTCTTAATTTTTTAGCTTCAGTAAACAACGGGCAGCAAAGCTCTAATTGAAACGTGCTAACTAAAACAAAGGGCTACAAATTTAGTGAATATTTTTTTGTTAATTAGGTATCAATGAGGACCTTACACTTGCGTCCTTACGTCCGCCGCCGTGGACAACGTAATCCCGAAGAAATCGTGTCCTTACTTCAAGGGTTTTTTTTTTCTTTTTTTTAAGCACTGTCATTTTTACGTGGAATTCCCTTTATATTAAAATTATTCTGCTTAGTCCACATTCCTCTGGGGAATTTCCGCTCATGAGAATTTTGTCTGCTATACCTCTCAATATTTTCTTAGGTTTGGAATCATAATCCTTTATCAAAATATTTGGGACCTGATCTGGATCTGTTTATATGCCAGTAGGAACTCTCTGTCTTGCGCTTTCGCATTGCCTCTGTCTGATAGCAGCAACGAATAATTTACGAGTGGAATACACCTCACTCCGCAAAAATCCCACGGCCTTGGCGCGGAGACGCTTTGCGTAGTTGGAACGGCGGTACGCGCCGCAGCCTCGGGGTTCCCCCTTGGAATTAAGAGGGGTGGCTGTCGCCATCTATCGTCGTGGACATCCGAGCGCAAATCGAGACAGCCATCTCTGCTGTCCCGGAGAACCCGGTATCTCGGTGCGCTGGCAGCAGCACTCTCCCTCGGCGCCGTGCGGCTACGCGAGAGCGTGGAGAGCGAGATGCGCATAGGTTCTTTCGGATGTGAAACGTCCACACCGCTAGCGGATAAGTTCATACTGTAAGCGCTGTGTAATGCAAATGAGCGGAGTGGAATGTGTTCTTTCTAGCAAAGTACTTGGTAGCGATTTCGCTAACTGGACTATACTTCTCACCTTTCGCACTTCCCACATATCCTTGCTACATAAAGTCATCTGTCATAACTGTTCCAATCTGCTTCATTGGCTCATCCCTTCGGGCTTATTACCCCCCCCCCCCCCCCCCTTCAGGTTTGATGATAAAGTGCTGCTCCAACTTAGTGTTATCAGTCTCACGACTCGAATTCAGGCGTTTCCAAGTTGTCTCGATTGCCTTTCTATCGTTTTATTTACTTTATACATCTATGGTGTACCTTCTCAAACACATTATTGTAGTTTATGAACCAGAAAAAAGAAAACAAGTGGGAAACAATTATAAAATCCATAATTGAAAAACAGCTCGAATAACGCACGGACAAGAAGAGAAGAGAACACACAGGACGAGGCGCTGTTCTCTTCTCTTCTTGTCCGTGTGTTATTCGCGCTGTTTTTCAAATATGGATTCATACCAACTCGCCCAACTTTCCATTCTAGTAAATTATAAAATCACAGTCGATCTTGGCCATCTCTTTCAGGTTCTCAGTAAGAGTTGATTCCTACTCCGCTCGTTGCCGCTCGTTGTATTTTGTGAAGAAATATTAATTTGCAAGTGCTGAAAATTATCGGAAAGCCCCTCTGACCCATAAAAAAATAACCACTATTAGTATTCATTTGACGCTTATTCAAAGGTATGTATGTACATAGATTGAAGGGTCCCATGTTCTTACCCTGGCAAGCATGGCTGCGTACGTTGCGTCTGCGCGCCACGGAAAAGGCAGGGCCCAGTTCTTCAAGGGATCTGCTTCACTGTCAAACAAATCGCCAAGAAAGATGAAAAAAAAAAATAAGAAAAGAACGAATTCAGATTTGCGTTCAAACACTCTTCCTTAATTCATAATGTATTTTGCTTTCGGTATAGCGTGCCTGCCTTCATTTTAACGAGGACAGTCAGGCAAAGTTTAACAAATACAATCTTACCTTAGTTAAAGGGGCCGTACAACGATATTTGCTTGGAATGTTTTTCACTTTACACGAGCTTACTGGAACTAGTGGGACACAAGTATACAGGAATAATGCCACTGACCAAGAAACTCATTTGTTACAGAGTCATTTCAAGGAAAAACGCGAGCGTTTTCTTTCAATGTCTCCTTCGGAAAACTTGATGACGTAGCTGGGGGGTCGCGGTAGCCCAGTGACGATACTTGAATGCGGCTCAGAGATTGCACCCGAGCATTGCGTGAGCGCTCGATTTTGGCTCGTGATAATCAATAGCTCGACAAGCATTCGGGTACTGGCCCGTGTTCAATCGCTGCAATGACGACAATAGCCGAACCATAACAATGTCTGGAAAACAGCGCGTGTCCTGTGCTTTGCCAACCCCAGCGCGTGGCTATGATCAACATTTACGGCGTATAATTGGCTCCAGATCACGTGGTCGCTTATTCTGGCTGCGAATTGAGGGGGTGAATGCTGCTCGTTTTTCTTCATTATTTTTTTTTCTGCGACTTCTATTGAGTGTGGTGAAAAACGAACTCTTGTTTTCATGGTTCTTTAACGTCACGGAATCGTTCTAAGCGGTATTTGCACAAAGTACAAAAATCTTTGCATCGCCCCTTTAACTTTCATCTGCAGCACCTGAGCGCAGCATATTTTGAACCAAGTTGCCCAAACCACTACTTCGAAAGTGCCCGAAAGTGATCAAACATCCTGGGCAGACTCAGAAGGCAAGTCGACAATCCTCTCCAACATTTTGGGGGACTCCAAAGAAGCTGTCTCTCTTCCTTCCAGCTTCTGCAGCCTTCTTTATTTCTTTGCGCTTTGAAAGTAGACTAGACAGTCGACGTTTCGGCTTAAATGTTGATGTCTCACTGAGCATTGCAAAGATCCGGCCTGTCTTCTATTTTAGATAATTAAAGTCGCACTGCTAGCGTTGCATCGATGAAAAACACTACTTCTTTCCACCCAGCCTGGCACATCTCCGCAGAAATTCTAGTGTTTGTCTTTTTCGCAAATTTTTTTCATCACAACACTCTACTCAGCAATCAGCTGATAACGCCACCATCATTTCTTTCCGCGCGTCCGAATCACCTTCACAAAAGTAGGCGTCCCCTTTGTCATTATAATAAACTTTTTTGCATAGAGGTCCGAATGAATGGAATCATCTATACCTGCATCAGTTATACATCAATTGTTTATTGCGTTATTTTATGTTCAAGTTTTGGCAAAACATGCATTCCCCGTATCTTAAGGTGTATCCACACGACGGACCAAATTGCTGTTTTGGTCCGCGGGCCGCGCATCACGTGATCTTACGTCACCGGTCTTTGAGGTCCGCCGGCGGTCCGCGGCCCGCGCTTCTGAGAAATGCCGAGCGACTTTTCTCGCCCGAACCTTGGCGGCGGACCGCGGCGTTTTTAGTATAATTGAAGCGCTAAGTCTGGCAACAAGCTGACTTTTGTTGTTTGGATTGGAATCCAAATCCAAAGTCGTTTTCTTTTGGCGCCAACTGTTGAAGACGAAGACGAACCTTTTGTTGTGCGACGATGGCGGCATGGTGTGACGATGCAACTGTTTACTTCATCGCGCTCGTGGAGCAATGCCCCGCTCTGTGGGATTGCCCTTTTCGGTTCACCTAAGTCCCCCTCGTCCTCAATAGTCAACGCCAGGGCCACCGCGGCCAAACGTCTCTTTCGTTCAACCTCCATCTTGGCTCCTTGCAAATAGCCTCAAAGCAGCTCGCTGCATGCGTTTGGCGGAGCTGTGAGGTCGAGGGTTAGACCGGCCCGTTCGCTCTGTCGTCTGCTCTTTTGGTCCGCCGTGTGGATGCTCATTGCAGCCGGGCGGCCCGCGGGCCGCGCATCACGTGATCAGTCGGTCCGCGTCCCGGTCCGTCGTGTGGATACACCTTTACTTGTTCTCCATTTTCCGCTGTTATTCGGTTTGTTTTCTCACCGCTCCCCTCCGTAATACCTTTGACCCCGAGGCTAAAATAAATGAAAATATCGAGGTACACTTAAGCATTCTTTATGAGTTGTGAATGCGAAAGCATGCAAGCCGCTCGTGCGCTGCCTTTTTCGTCCGCTGCGTACTTTTCGTCGCCGGTCGGCACGTGTGCTCCCCTGGTGACCTTGGACGCTCCGCGCTGATGGACACGCAGCGCCATGGGGTGAGCGATCGTGGAAACTGACGAGCGCAGCGGCCAATGGGAGCCCCGTCAACGCGCGCCAGCCAATGGAACCGAAGGAAATTATCTGCCGTTTTCGCGCTTCAGACTGTTGACGTCTGCTCGCTCCATGAGAGAGTTAATGCTTTCGCATTAAAAAAATGAATACAGCTGTCTTTCGATCTATGTATCGAACCGTCAAATGCAGAACTGCGTTTTGTGAGGGACGCTGCGGATGTCGCAAATTCAGTCTCAGCCTTCCAGGCACGCGACACCGTGAGTCTACTCCGTTTCACTTGAAGTCCGACCCGCAAACCGACGCCACAATCAGATACTGCCAATCAGGCAGCGCCAAACCGCCATGGCGCCCGTGGTGCCTCCGCTGTCACCGACACAAACGATCCGCGTGAGTGCACCGTAGAGTACTTATAATCTACGCTAGAGGTTCAACGAGCACCAACGTGTCTATGCGACTTGTGGGATGCAAATTGAAGCAGACAGCAACAGGCTACTTTTGCGGTGCTCCTGTGCAGTCCTATGGGAAAAACGCGCGTGCATTTTGTCTCTTCGCCGGAGAATAAGCAGGAATCACCTTCGTTACTTGGGTCGTAGCGAAAACTGGGTGACTTCATTAGCGTTGTGAAAGTGTAATTGCTTTAGTTAGCGGATGTTTCCTTCATCGGTGAATGATGTTAAACTTGGCTATATTTCAGGCCCAAACATCTGTTCTATAGCAGGTGTGTCAAAACAAGCGACGATTTTAAGCAAAATGACAATTGAAAGAATGAAGAGTGTGTTAAAGGTTCGCCAGCATTCCGGTGGCGCTTGTATGTTGCTAATATGCCAGTCCTGTCAATGTATGAAAACGACCTCGTCGCGCATCCTTACGAGCTATTAAAAATAATAAAGCACGTGAGCTATGAAGGGTGTTCCTTTTAATTGTTTTCTATGCCGGGCAGCTTTTATCGAGCACTTGTTCTTTGGCTTCCCTCTATTTTCAAAGATTTATATTTATTTATTTATTTCATAATACTATCAGTCCCCCAGCGGGGACTATGATAGGAGTGGGTACAAAAAACAATAGACAATGTAATACACATGCAGAACACAATGACAAAAATTGAAGGACTATACGACAGCTAATACTCTTATCAAAAGGCACAAAAGTCGAACAAAAATGATAATATGAGGTCTATTGGTTACATGGGAGACACTTTACAAAATCCAAAACCGTTTTAGAATTAACAACGCTTTCAGGAAGTTTATTCCATTCCCTTATGGTCCGAGGGAAATACGAATTCTTGAAGCATTCTTTGTTGAATCTGTACTCTTCGATTGTCCTAGTATGCTTATTACGTGTGATTCTAGATAGATGAGGTTTGATGAATCTGTGTTTATCAATCTGCAGTGTACCATCTAAAATCATGAAGAGCATTTTTAAACGCTTATTTTTTCTCCTCTCTTCTAATAAGGAGATACTTGCCTTAGAATACAGCTCAGTTGGTGAATCTAGTCTTCTGTACTTCGAAAAAATGAAACGCAGTGCCATTCTTTGAACTTTTTCTAATTTCAGTATTAAACCCTTTGTGTGAGGATCCCAAACTTCACTAGCATACTCCAACCTAGGTCTTATTAGCATTTTATAAGCTAGCAATTTAGTTTCAGTGGTTGCCAATTTTAGTGATCTTCTTAGTGACCAGAGTTTAGCTGTGGCTTTTTTGATTATATTATTAACATGTTTGTTCCAACTTAAATCACTGGTTATCGTTACACCTAAATACTTAAATTCATCTACCCTAGACAATGGTTCACTCTTCAAGTAGTAGTTATACACAGAAGGAACTCTCCTATGTGTTATTGACATGCAAACTGTCTTTTCAGTATTTAAAGACATTTGCCAGATCTCGCACCATTTGCTAATTTTCTGCAAACAATCGTTTAGTTCAACATGGTCAGAATAATCGTTTATGTAGGTATACAATATACAATCATCAGCAAAAAGTCGTGCCTTTACTGTAATATCGCAAAGAACGTCATTGATAAAAATCAAAAATAACAGGGGCCCAAGTACAGAACCCTGGGGGACTCCCGAGTCTACCCCACGAGGCATGGAAGCGTGACCATCAATGCTCACAAATTGTTTTCTACAAAACAAAAACATTTCGATCCATCGCAGAACTTTTGCGTTTTTCAGTAAATGCCTGAGCTTTAAAAGTAATTTATTATGGTTTACCTTATCAAAAGCTTTTTGAAAGTCTAAAAAAATTACATCAATTTGTCCTCTTCTGTCAAGGGTCGAAGAAAAATCGTGAATTAATTCTGTTAATTGGGTTATGGTAGACAGGCCTTTTCGAAATCCATGCTGTTTTTCATCAAGTACTGAGTAGGTATCTAAGAACATCCTTATATGCTTCGAAATAACATGCTCAAGTATTTTACAACAAGTAGATATTAATGATATGGGTCTATAATTCGTGACCTTACAAGCATTTCCGGTCTTAAGAATAGGTATTATTTTGGCCAGCTTCCAGTCATTGGGAACGGACCCATCTGAAAGCGATTTATTAAAAATGATCTTGAGATATTTAGAACACCATTCGCTATAACGCCTTAAGAATTGATTATGAATGTCATCCGGTCCGGCGGCTTTCTTTGGATCGATAAGAAGTAGCTGTGAAAAAATTCCTTCCTCTGAGACCTTTACGTCTTCGATTGGGGGCACATTCTCAAACAAAAAAAATGTTGGTAAAATGTTATTATCAACGGAAAAAACACTTACAAAATATTGGTTAAAGCAATCGGCAATTTCAGTCTTGTCATCAATCACTTCTTCTTCTACTATCACTTTGGTAATTACTTTTTTACTTGGTTTTAATTGTCGCCAAAATTTCTGTGGTGCATGTCTCAAAAAGTTTTGCATTTTTACATTAAAGAAAATCGTTTTCGAAGTTTTTATTTTTGCTTTGAGTTCTTTGCTCAATGACTGTATTTTGGCCTGCTGGAACCCGTCGTGTTTTTTCCGTAGTCTTGCTCTACACCTTGATAACCGTCTTTTGTGGTGAATTATGTCCCTAGTAATCCAAGGACTGTTCAAGTTTTTCTTTCTTATTTCCACTGGGACAAACTTACGAGTGCATTCTAGTATCATTTCCTTAAAATTGAGCCATAGGTCATCCACTTCAATCAACGGGTTGCTGGCTAGGTGCTCGAAGTTATCATAGTTCAGGCTAAGTTGATCAATTACTGACTCGTCATTGGCTTTGTCAAAGTTTTTATACGAAGTAATTTCAATTCTCCTGAGCATAGCCTTTAAGAACAACGTAAAATGTACAGTGCTGTGGTCCGAAATTCCCGGGCTAATCTTGCAATCATATGCGTGGTTTATAAGGTTTTCATTTATAAATATTAAATCCAAAAGAGCTTCTGATTGCCCTTGTATTCTGGTATGTCCCTTAACAATTTGAGTTAAATTATGCGAGAAAACTATATCTAAAAGTTCCTCAGCACATGATACTTCGTGGTCCCCAGATCCTAACGTTTCCCAGTCAATTCCACTGAGATTGAAATCACCCATTAAAACAACCGTCTTGGAACTTACTTTCAGTTTAAAGAGGAACTCACTTAGTTCATGCAAATATCCACATGGCATTTGCGGGGGTCGATACAGTACTCCCACAATTAACTCACTTTTTTTCCATTTTGATGCTACACCACACATTTTCTATGCCTGGTGCTCTTTCGATTTCTGAAGAATTTAAACAAGATTTGACAACTAGGGCAACACCCCCTCCTCTACTTTCTCTGTCCTTTCGATAGAGCACGTAACCGGGAGGTACTATTGTATCATCTGTCGCAGACGAGTCTAACCAGGTTTCAGTGATAGCCACTACATCGGGGTCATGTTCTAATAAAATATGTTCTAGCTCGAGGGTTTTATTTACGATACTTCTTGCATTAAGGTTAATAAATAGGACACTTTTTGCCTGTGGCAAACCAGATGCATGTCAATTATCATGCTCGGATGAAGGTACTTCTCTGGCTGAGTAAAGTTCAACTCTCTGGTTTGTATCTAGTTCCCATGCGTACGTCACTCCATTAATCTTCAGTTTATCATACGATAAGTATACCTTCTCTCCCCTTTCTCTGTTTTCTTTCGCACTCTCCCACAGCTTTTTTCTTATCATTCTAACATTTTTCGAAAAGTCCTCGTTAATAAATATGCGCGTTCCTTTTAATTTTTTAGCATTTCTGAGAACATTTTGCCTTTCATTGTAGTTTCCAAAGCGCAAGATTATTGGTCTCGGTTTACCCCTAGCCACCCTCCCGAGACGGTGAATTCTTTCGAGAGATTTAACTTCAACACTCATTTTTGATTTAAAGAAGCCTTCCACCACTTTTTCCATCAAATGTTGCTCTGTTTCTGCGTCAGATTCTTCTACTCCGTAGATTACCAAGTTATTTCTCCTACTTCTATTTTCCAAGTCATCGATTTTTGACTCGAGCTTTACTACGGTCGCTTCTAAATGCACTAGTTTTCCTTGTGTGTCGTTTAGCTCCCTACTGAGATCTTTTATTTTAGAAGTAGACGCTTCAATAGCCTCTAACCTTTTTTCAAAGCTTTTCTGACCCTGTACCAATGTCGATATGTTAATCGCCATCTCTTTCTGACTTTCCAGTATTTCCCGCATTGTCTCTGTATCTGGGCCAGGATTTTCCTCAACATCTCCTCCCCTTAAAAGCACGAGTGCTCTCCAACAACAATCAGCGATGGCAGCAAGAAGCAGTTTCACACGCCTTGGGCAAGGCAACAGCAATAAACAACGGTCATCTGAGCGGTACGAGTAATCATCAAATTTGCCACATACCTGCGTACAAGGAAAAAAACCATTTATGCGACATGTCAGGCTTGCTGTCGCCTTGCCCACTGATCGCTGATCCGTGCGGGTGATGTTTTGAACTCAGAGCAAACATTTCCGCACTGCATCAGCAGAATGAATGAAGCGGTACTTATTTATTGCAAATCGGACGATATTACTTGGTCCTCACTTCATTTGGATCGTCAGCATGCACAGGGAGTTGCTGATCCAGTGTTACTGCGTAGTTTTGGCCGTCTCTCTTGGTTTTCAAATGTCCTTCGTTCGTTTAGCACGTAAACCACCCATGCTCAAAACCGCCGACGCCGTGTTCGCGCTAACAGTGTCCGACAGGTCACATAAATGCATGTATTAAGAAGCTGTATGAAGCCATGGATTTGAAAGAAGAACACTTTAACTGACCAATATTTTTATTTACGTAATTGAGAAATGTGCCAAGCTACTTACTACGTGTTATAGTTATTCCTAATATTCCCTCTTTAAATCGAGCGAAGGGAGAAAATTCACCCGCGGTTCCCCGTATAAATGCATTACCGGAAGTCAATTTTCGGCTGGTTGCTGTCTGCCTCAATTTGCGACAGCAGTTGAACCTCTAGCGTACATTATACTAACTCTATGGAGTGCACCGCCGCGTTCCTGCGCTTTTTTTCCTCCGAGTGATTGGTTTAGCCGCAGAAACGCACGAAGACAACGAACGCTATGAGGAAGCACTTTGGGCCCTGCTTGGTCGACTCCAAGCGTCGGCTGCGGTCAGCCTAAAGCGAAAGGAAGTGTAGCGTCGCCACCACCTCCTTTTGTAAAGATTCCTTTCTTTTTTCTTTTTTTTTTATAAAGCTTTTGCAATCTCGGAGGCTGGAGACCCCTGTTCTGACTTTCGCCTTTCTGTTCTATTGTTTTCCTTTGTCCTTGTTGTTGTTCTCACACTTGCGTTGCGTGACCGGCGAAGCTTGCGGTGCGGGAGTTTGGCAGCCGACCAACTCCTTTCGACCGTGGCCGCGGTTAACGGACTAACAACCCATTCACACCGTCAGCATTGCGATCGGCGAATCAGCCCCGCGCTCTTTGGGTCGCGAGCGTGCACGATGCGCGGAAAGTCGCGTCGTGCACGCAGCTAAAGGTCCAAACATGTCCAAGTTACTCAAACAAAGTAATTATGAGTTAAGTTACTGAATATTAGCCTCAAAAGTAATTTGAGTAGAGTAGAAGTTACTCAAATGGAAAGTAATTGAGTAAATTACTAACTACCGTAAAAAGTAGCGAATTACTTTTGCAGTTACTTTTATATACAGGGTGTTTCACGTAAGGGTGACAAAAATGCCTCAAAGTAGTGTATTCGACATAAAACGTTAATTTTCTCGGGGCGGCATTACTCGTGATGGCAAACGTCAGAAAATGTGCGATACTTACTAATTAGTTCGCTAATTAACTAAAATGACAAATTGACTTTTTAATTAGTGAAAACAGACATACAGTTCCAAGTAGAAACTTGCTGAGCGTCATCGGAAACCCCTCAATCAGTCATTTTCACAAAGACTTTGAGCGCGTGAAAAGAGTAGTAGTGCACTAAAGTTACCAATTGTGGAGCAGGTAAGTACAAGGCTGATGGTTGCGGTAAGGCGCCCGCGCGATTTTTCGGTCTCTTATGAGAGCCCCAGCCTTGTACCTGCTCCATGCACGAGTGGAAACTTTAGCGCACTACTACGTTTCTCACGCGCTCAAAGTCTTTCTGAACATTCCTGATTTAGTGGTCTTCAATGAAGCTCAGCAAGTTTCTAATTGGAACCATATGTCTATTTTCACTAAATAAAAAGGTAATTAGTCGTTTTAGTTAATTAGCAAACTCATTAGTAAGTATCGCGCATTTTCTGACATCCGCCACCACGAGTAATGCGGTCCCTAGAAAATTATTCTTTTACCTCGAATACACTAATTTTAGAAATTTTTGTCACTCTTAGGTGAAACACCCTATATGTTTGCTGGTAACAAGAAAGTACCTAGCTTTTTATCCGTTCGCGAAATTCTGCTAGCAAACTATGAAGCAGTATGCGTTTTCAAAGAAATGTTTTAATAGCTAGCTCTGAATCTGCGTGTATAACTGTTTTGCGTGTGTGTGTGTTTTTTTTTTTTTTTTTTTTTTTTTTTGGGGGGGGGGGGGGGGGGGTTAGTGATGTACTGCGGATGTATCATTTCTACTTTGAGGTTTAGCACAGCCTCAGCTTGATTTTGCAGATAGTGTTTGCTTCTTTACAGTGTTGCGTAAAGTACATCTAAAAGGTACTTGAAGTAAAGTACAAAGCAAATTGGGGGTTATGTACTTGAAGTAAAGTAGTAAGTATAGCGGGTGCAATGTACATGAAGTAAAGTACTATAAATGCAATTTACTTTCAAATTAAAGTACATGTACTTTTTAACACAATCTTTCGTGATGCCCTTTCATCTTCTATACAGTTTTTTTTTTTCTTAACTGGCATGCATTGTTTTAGTGGTAATCAGAGGTGCATCAGTTTTTTCTTCTTTTTTGATGGAAATGGCGGCAAATATTGGATAAAGTCAAGTCGCCGCAGAGTAGTTGCTTTACTCTCGCTGACGAACTATTTAACACAAACAATTTATAAGGCACTTATTTGTATCGTCTTATAGCCGCCATTACTTCACTCAGAGAAATGACCAGATGACGTCTCGAAAGACGATAGCGCGTGTTCACATGACGATACTCCATTTTTTGTTTTCGAATTTGGGGAATCTACTTTAAAGTCGGGAGTTGCACTTTCCCCAGAAAGTACCAGAAAAACAAAATAATTTAGTAAAGTACAAGTGCATGCTCAGAGAATGTACTTCATGTAAAGTACAAGTTTTCTAAACCTACTTCAAGTAGTACTTTAAGTACCTTAAATATACTTCCCAACACTGCGTGTTGATTTTTTTATGAAAACACGTTGGGGGAAGTATTAAGGTTTCTCGAACGATATTCGAATCTTGAGAGACCTGCGTATTCTGAGTGTCGGGAGGAAAGGCAACGCAGAGAGGTCACCTTTGCGTTGCCCATTAGCACCCCATCCTTCAAGGACAGCATAAACTACAGGAGCACCAGACGAGCTTCAGAGCGGGTGCTGCATTTTGTTTCGTTGTCTTTTTTGTCGTTGTCGCCCACTACAGGAGTGTGCACACCTCCTGTAGTGGGCGAGGATTAATACGTTAAGGAAAAGCGGGGACAAGCCTTTTTTCCAAATGCGTCAAGTCTCCTTGAGCTTCGGGACACAAAGCAACGCCAGTCTTCGGCGCTAATCCCGCAGTTACTCGGCCTCACTTGCGACGTGTCTGTCCGCTCCCCACGCCTCGTAGAAGGGTTGTTGCAGTGGAGGGCTCGTGAAACTTTTAGGGGGTTTTGGACCCTCCAAATTACTTCCCCCACTCAACCTCCAGCCTACGCCACATGCTTCCCCCTCTTTGTAAATATCAGCTGATCTTCCAACATCTTATCTCTTTTTGTACAGGAATGTTTGTTGATAAACAAACCTACCACTAAAATTCGAAAGTAATTTGTAGTAGGAGTAGAAGTTACTCTAAAAAAGTTATGAAACTAAACTACTAATTACCGAAATAAAAATGTAATTAAAAGTTCCTAAACTACTAAAAAAGTAGTTGAACTACAGTAACTTGAGTAGAGTAGTTGATCGTGAATCAGGTATTAGAGGCCGCCGTGGCACGCTTCACTTTTCCAGGTTAAATCCAAGCACGGCACTTAGATAAGCTACTTACTGTTGTGGAACCTTTAACGGTTTCCGCCCTAGTAACTTTTGTCACCACAAGTGGCGCTGATGCAAGTAGGAGTGCAAAAGAGTGAATAGAAACGATATATTAAAGAAGCTTGATTATGATTTTTTTTTACATGTTATAAAGCGGATGCAGCACCCTTCATGTCGTGTTTTATGTATTCCGAAATAACATGACTCCTAAGTCTCAAGTGTAAATAACGTTTGCAATCGTCCATCTTTTGAACGGATCCGGGGGCGCTTACAGGAGCGTAGACGTATCCAGCGACGTTTTCTACGGTGGCTTCTCCGAACTCACGTACATTCGTTTTGCGAGCGATATGATTTGTTGACTCCTGAAGTTAGCAGCGCGCCCATGGTGTTTCAATCTGTGCATCGGGAAATCCTTCCCACAGCGTGACGAAAGCATTCCAGGCCAGCTAATCTAAGGACCGTGATCCAGGTTAGCTTGATTAAGAATCCAATTCTGCATGAATAACTCACTCGTTTATGCACGGTTTCGAGGCCAAGGTCGGGCATCGGTCCCTGATCCTGGATAGTGCCTCCTTTTCGCGGATTACGATGTCCGGCGTCGAGGCCACACCCTGCACGCAGCAGTGCAGCGATGGACGGACCACATGAAGTGACAAAAGTACGCTGGCATTGGCAAGCTTGCATGGACGTAGACTATTCGCAACTTTCACGACCTATAGTGGGCGCACTAATGCCTATCAAGATGGCTGTCATCTCGATGATCGTCATAGAACAGCAGTACGAGGCTGGGTCCGCGACACGTAATTCTAGTTTTGCTATATACGAGCAGTATTAGAGCCTTACTTTATTTTTAGAGCGCAGCTCTTAAGCGCCCGTTTGCGGCTTGACCGGCGTCGGCGTCACCGTCGGCGTAACCGCGCGGTGCCTTATGGGAAATGTCCCATAATGCACCACGCGGGAGGGTCTTGCGCGGTGCATGATGGGACAGTTCCCATGATGAAACGCGCGGGGATGAGGAGGAGGGAGGAGGAGGACGAGGGGGAGGGGGAAGAGGAGGAGGCGGATGATGGAGAGGGAGGAGGAGGGGGGAAGAGGGGAGGAGGAGGAATAGAGGAGGAGGAGATGAGGGTGGGAGAGGAAGAAGAGAGGAGGGGAGGAGCTTGAAGGATGAGGGGAGGAGGTAGAGGAGGAGGAGGGGAGGAGGAGGAAGAGGAGGGGTAGCAGGGAGGATGAGGAGGTGAGGAGGAGGGAGGAGGGTATACGCTCTCCTCAGTACCCTTCCCTCCTCCTCCTCAAGAGCTGTGCTCTAATTCGGCTTTACAAGATGTTGTAAACGTCTTTCATTTTTTTTTTTTTTTTTTTTTTTTTTTTACAACAGGAAGGTGTAGGCAGGCACCTTTATTGTGAAGCCCATCATTCAGGAGCTAGGGAGCGCGATTGTCACACCACGGTACCACCATCGCTGAAGGTTGCGAATAGCCTATTGCCTGCAAAATTAGTGTTCCGGCGCATCAAGTCACATCACGATACACGGAGTATATGGTATTCGAGAAAGGAAGATTAGAACTTGACACCTCCCACAGTGATGAGTGAGAGAACTCAGGGTGTCTTTATTTCAAGAATGTACACTTGTCACATTGCCCTACTAAATTGTTGAGCCATTTTAATGCGCCGAGAAAGTGAGGGAGAGGAGGAGACGAGAGGGGACCTCAGAACGCCGAGCTCTGGTCGGAATGATTAGTGGGAAGACCTCAAGCTCTAGCGGCCTTTGTCTCCACTGCTCTCGTTGAACGTGTTAAAAAGCGGAACGCCGGAGTCCGGCGTTTGGTTTTCGAACACGTTCGACGAGTGCAGTGAGACAAAGGCAGCTAGAGCTTGAGGTCTTCCCACTAATCATTCCGACCAGAGCTCGGTGTTCTGAGGTCCCCTCTCGTCTCCTCCTCTCCCGCACGTTCTCGACGCATTCCGTTTGGCAGACATGGTGCTTTTTCAGCGTAAAATGCGGTGACCCCTTTTTGATGTGCTCTTATTGAATGGTCGGCCATCCCATTATGAATATATTTTGTAGCGTTAGCTACACTGGCCGAGGTTGAGCAGTTTCGCGTGGCTCCTGGAGAGCCGTGCTGCGCATGCGCGAGGAGCAGTGACGTCACACGGCGCACAGCTGGCGCGTGTGACGTCACTGAAAAAAACGTATCGTCCAGAACCCGATTCGAACCGCCGACCCCAGCTCCCGAAGCCGACACTGTACCCACAGCGCCACTAGGCACTTCCGGAATGGGCAAGCCATTGGACATCTGTATCGGTTGCTGTTGTCCCGTCACCGTATTGCAGTTTCTAAAGTGAGGGGCCCCGTCACCGTAGTCAGTTCTATATACATATAGCGGGGCGTTTGCCAGTGTGGTATAGCCATGGAGAAGGAGAGCGAAATTGCTGCTCAGCGGCGCAGAAGACCGGAGAAGCTTAACTCATCGGATCCCGAAGTATAGTTGCCTGGCAAGGTTGAGCGTAGGAAGAACGAACAGAAGAAGGCTAAACGTGCTGTGGAGACACCGGAGCAAAGGGAGGAACGTCTAGCAAAGCGGCGTCGTTAGGAGGCTGAGCGACGTGCCCGACCATCTCAGCAGCCAGGAACCAGGAAAGCTAAAAATAACCAGCTGAACCTTAGCTCACGCAACGTATATCCTGGCATAGCCGAGCTAAGCCACTGCAATATTTTTGTTTATCTTAATGTTGTTGTTTTGTTTTGTTTTTTTAATACACGGCCTTGAAGCATTAGCATCATTGTGTTTTGTACTACGTGCTGTACACGCCGAGGGAAATTAGAATGTCATACCATTTTTATTTTATATCTGATCGTGGTGGCGGGGAAAAAAGGGACAAACGTAAAACACGGGAGGCGCGAAACGAGCCTCGCGTAACTGTCCCGTCACTGTGCTCTTTTGTTTTTTTCAAACATGTTGCTCAGTGAACGAACACACTGCATGAGTTTGTCACTGCCCCTGTGTGGTCGCTCTTTTTGGCAGATGCGCGCGGCGGTTAAGACGGCGTACCTTCTCGTGAACGGAGAGGAAATCGAGGCGCGAGCCGCTGCGATCAATGTGGTCGAGCAGCGCCCACGCCAGGGGTGCCTTCTTCTTGGAGCCCAAGTTCTCGGCTGGTCCTCCGAAGCGTAGCCGGGGGGAAGCCTGCTGCAAGCCGCCAGCCGAAGCGTCATAGTAGCTGCACAGACCTGCACGTGGACTTCCCTTAAAGGCACGTCGTTCGCAGTCCCCTCATCCCAGCTAACCTTACTGAATATCGAATGTGTTACAGGGCTGGATTGCATGAAAAAAGCCCCACTCTACACTCGACCGATTCACAGGTCAAGCTCATATAAGCAATATAGCCCAATAGGGGCTATATTCATTATGTGACCTTGATGCCAGGGTGTAACTTAACACCGTGACATCACGTGACATAACGGCAAGTTGGGGTGTCATGTGACATCATGATATCACGTGACACCGTGACGTCACATAACGTCACACGTAGCATGTGCCCATCTCATTCGCAAAACATTCTGTCCGCCTACGAGCTTAGCAAATATGGTGTAGATGTCGTTATATTGTTTTGCAATAAAATGTAGCGAAAAGAAGTTTAACAACAACCGGTGTGCCTGTGAGGACAGGCCATACGCAATGACCGATCGCTGAAACGACGAAGCCCGTGTCTCTCGTTGGTCAAAGTATAAGCTCACTTGTACTATTTAGGATTCCGTGTTTTCGGAGTTTATTTCTCGTGAAAATCGGAGGTATTTTTCGGAGTTTATTTTTCGCTGAAAAATCTACGTTTACCCGGGTTTATTTTTTGTTAGATTCCCCAATTTTTTTGAAAATTGGAGTTTAATTTTACTCTGGTTCCAATTTTTCAAAATACAAAATTAAAATTAATAAAATAAGTTTAGACATAAACGTATCCTAAATTAATCAGAACTCACTTTTGCGGAATGATATTCCTGAAGCTGCATTGGCATTGGCGCTTTGCCGTCAAGATACTAACTATCCACGACAAATATTGCAAAGTGTTGCCTCCGTAACAGTTGATACTTTGAGATACCTAAAATCCTGGACGTAGTCGCTGCGAAGCATGGAAGCTTCAGCCGCAGCCCTCCCCCTCCATTGAAATGTATACGGGTTCATAGCTATCACTTTTCTAAAAACACTACCCCTCTTTTCTCCAAGACGCACACAAATAGCATGGTCTAGAGTAGAAACCTGACCAATGTCTTTGGTCGTGATCCAGAGTGACCCGCTGTTCTCAACGAACCTTAACGAACTAAAAGGTAAACCCTCTTTTATCAGAAGTCCGAGATTTCAAAGGAAACTGAAGCTGCGTCTCCTCGGGAACACTGAACCTGGCTTTTATTAAAGTTATTGGTAAAATACCGTCTTTTTCGCGATTTATTTTTCCGCCGTGACCACGAAATTCGGAGGGTTTTGCGGATAAATCCGTATAGACGGAAATTTTACCGGTAAGTTTTTTTCGTTTTTTTTTTTTTTTTTTTAATTTGTCCGAAAACACGGAATCGCATCTCACAAAATTGTATGCGGGGCCGAAGGCACGGACACGAGAGCGTCATACGCGAACTGCTTTGTTCGCGTCAGTGGTTTTGCTGGAAAAACGCTTATTCGGGAAATAAGCGCCAAAGGAACAGGGACAAAGAGTAGAATAACAATGACAGCGCCCTGTGTCGTTGTTATTCTACTCTTTGTCCCTGTTCCTTTGGCGCTTATTTCCCATGATGTACCAACTGGCCCATCTAAGCATTTTATTGCGCTTATTCGGTTTAAGTTCATTACCAAGCAGGATATCGAGAAACAACAAAACAATTCATTTTGCTTATTTTGTTTTTACTGTTATATACAGCGTAATAAGCAGGCATTGCTCACACAGCTAAAACGCGCGAAGCATTTCCAGTGAACGTATTTTTTGGACAAAATTGTTAAGGCTGGGAAATTTATTTATTTATTTATTCAAAACACCTCAAAGTCCCATTCGACATTACAAGTTAATCGATGAATCTACAGAATAATCAATTAATTCACTAATTGTGGACTAATTTCTCAACGCAGTTAATCGATAAATATGGTTGTCACGGGCACCATCCTCGTCTCGCCGTTGAACTCAAAATCAAGATTTTGATCACTGGAGAAGAATTGTGTTCCACAAGAACGTCATGCTTTCAAAGTATAGAACCGCAATCTATGCAATCCAGCAGCGCGAAAAGGTCCTTAGCACGGCAGAACTCGTAAGAACAATAAGACTCGGTGCATCCGGAAAACATAAATAAATGATTGTTTACGAAGCTCGCTGAAACAAACGCAAGAATATTGCCAGTAGAATGCCATAGATGATATTCTCTATAAGCTATACTATATTTGCAGCCTAGCTCCCTCCTGCATTACATTCCTTCCCATTGGTGTTGAGTTTCGTTTTTCATGCTGTATGAGGAATGAGTTAAGCTCCGCGCTGTTTTGTTTTTTGAAGTCTACTGGCTTAAACTTAAATCAAATTTTTGTTGTTGTTGTTGTTTTAGGGAAGGAGCGAATAGTTAACACTTTTCAACTACCGATCATTTAAACTCGCGTCTCGACGTGTGTAAAAATGCGTATAGATTTCTTTTTGTCATCTGTTTACTATGGAATCATGGCAAGAATTTTGACGGTGTACGTAAAGAAATAAAATTTAAAAAAAAAATTCAATGATTGCACTAAACCGCACCCTTCGACGGCTACATTTGCACCCTTAAGGATGTAAATTATTTTTGTCTTGCGACGAACTTCTATCTGATTACGTCGGCCAAACTGGCCGATGTATAAACGATAGTCTACGAGAGCACTAAAACGAGCTAACATCAAAAGTCGATCACCTACGCATCCTATCGGTGTTCATGCGAAGGAGTGTTTTGGGGCGGCACCGGACTTGAGCAGCACCAAAGTCCTAGGAAAACATCGTCAACGATTCAGACGTGAAATCGTCGAAACATCCTTCGTCGAAAAAGCAAAAAAAAACGTCTCATCTGCATCGTTAACCCAGGCAAGACTTGAAATAGAATTTATCCACCCAGACCTTTTGGCGACGTGCGCGATCGAAAGCGTCGCTGTAGTCGGCCTCCCATGATTGGACGAATAGTAATAATGACGTCAGCAAAGGTTTTCCCATCGACAAAAATAAGAGTAATTTAAGAACTTCAATTTTGACGGTGTTGGCAGTGTTGGTATCAGAGCGCGATGATTTCAAGCTTCCACCATGGTAATTACAAACGCCATCGAACTTGTTCGCCAGGTAATGACGTCACGAAAGGTAACCATAGGAAGGCGCCGCCAAAACATCTCGCCGCTAATACTCTGTTTCACCTTATGACGTACCGCAGGAAAGGCTACAAGCGCGAGCTCCTTGCTCTAGGGCACATTTTGGCGGCACGAGCCCTCGTGCGTTAAGAGCAGCTGCCAACGCTATGTGCTCGCGCTTCTAGCCTACTCTGCGGTACAACATAAGGTGAAACGGAGTATTGGCGACGTGCGCGATCGAAAGCGTTGCTGTGGTCGGCCTCTCATGATTGGACGAATAGTGATAATGACGTCAACAAAGCTTTTCTCATCGACAGAAATAAGAGTAATGTAAGAACTTCAATTTTGTCGGTGTTCGCAGTGTTGGTTTCAGAGCACAATGATTTCAAGCTTCCACCATACTAATTACAAACACCATCATACTTATTGTTCGCAAGGTAGTGACGTCACGAGAGGGAACCATAGGAGGGCGCCATAAAATACTTTACTAAGGAGAATACATTTCACTCCGCTCATTTGCATTAGACAGAACGCCTACAGCGCCGAATCCAGCCCTGACGGAGTGGAGGTCCGCATCAGTCCACGCGCATGTGCACGTGGATGTTCGCGGCGGCCGCAGCGGTTTGTCTCTGATTCCACCTAAAGCCGCTTCATGTTTCAAAAGTAGCGCAAGGTGCGTCGATGCACGAGGCACGTGCAACGTGCAACCCTTGGGAAGATCATGGCGGCACAGCGCAGCAAAGTATTTGGCGCAGCACTGAGCTAGATTTTAGACGCCATGTTCTTCCTTGAAGTGGCGCGCGGCACGTGTCTCGAGCATTTCCACAACAATAAATTTGGTATGTAGAAAAAACATCATCATCATCATCATCATCATCATTTACCGCCGATAGCCGAGACCTCCCCGACGATAGATGGCTCTCGCCAAGCCCAGAAAACCTGTTCGCGCCGAGGCTATTGTATTTGAGAGGAGTGGAATGTATTCCCCCCAGTAAAGTATTTGGTGCCACCAAAACATCTCGCCGCTAATAGAAAAAACATGACCATAGACGGTCACGGTACTGTGGCTCAGTGCTTATCTGTCCTCCCGATTATGACCCCTTCCCTCCTGCCCTCCCCTGTTTTTAATGTGGATCCTGAAATCCTGGTCCACGCACGAATTTTTCGTGCCCGAAAATAAACATTCGTCGTTGCTAACTGAAAGGTCGTCCCTTGTTTTTCATTCTTTCTATTTCAAGAACCCCTCTCTTCCACCCTGCTCTTGGCTGAGTACCTGTCTCCGTAAAGTTGCGTCCGTAGCCCTCGGTGTCCGGCTCGTTCCACGATTCGAAGTTCCATTGGGTCACGGAATTCTCGCCGTAGCGCCCTGCGCACAAGGCACTTGTGATGCACACATTTTTTTTATTCACTAATTGTTATTGCCACCTGTGAGGCTAGAGAATGCAAGCTTGCAAGTTCATCGGCACAGTTACAAGTTGATCGGCAACGACGGGAGGTGGACTGAAGGAAGTGACGGAGTACACCCCTCCGCGGGAGTTCTACAACCGAGGTAATCTAATAGACCCTTTCCGAAATTCAGTCTGGCCACTTTGATCACTATCATCATCTGTGGAACGGCATCTGTGCCATACCAATGGCGGCCTTCTAGTGACTGATAAAGGAAGACGTTGAAGATGCTCCTAAGCGAATGTTGCGAGGCCTGTACATTTGGGGGGTCAGTACGACGCGATGTAGGTCGCGTCGTACGGGTCAGTACGACGGGTCAATACTGACGGGTCAATACTGACGGGTCAGTACGACGCGACGACTGGACGAACACAAGAGCTACGTAAGCGTTTATTTCTAATAACTCAGATTCAGTCAATCTGTGGGCGGTACACAATCGGCTTTGAAGCACTTTGGTGTATAGAAGTTTCTCGAGGCATCTGAGTGGGCTGTAGCTTTGTTCAGAATGCGGGTTCTTGGTCACCATCGAACTGAAAGTGATTGAGAAAGAACTCACACTGAACAATTCCTCGCGTGCCGTTGACTTGCGAAAGTGACGGTGCCGATACAAGTTAATTTCCGCCATTGATATGGCAAAACCTAAACTGCTTTACAAACCACCAGATGGCACTGAATTTCGGAAAGGGTCTATTACGTTGCGTTGGTTCCTTCCTGGAATAATCGGTCCTAAATGTCACGGCACGAACGCCACGAGCCACCGAGAGAAACGTGCCCTCGTACCGCACGAATCATGCATTCGACAGCACCGACAGAGCAGGCTATCCTTCAGATGTGATCAGCAGCACCGCTGATTATGTTTTGCGATGGAAGTATGTAAGTACATTTTATCGGGGGTATCTGTACGTCTCCCTTTCCATAATCTATTTTCTCGTAGGTCTTACCGTGTTCAGTGTCAATACATTTTTCTTCATAAGCCATATACGTTCCCGAATTCAGTGCTCTTCAGTGAACTGTCCACTCTGAATAAGCGGAACACGTTATCGTGCCAAATTCAACGCACTTCTTTGTACACTTTCGCCATCCCCGTTTGGCTAAAAGCAATTAAATAAAACACTAGTCGAGAACGCCGAATTAAGGTCGTCGCACCATTTGGGTTCTCGCTGTGTTCACGGCGTAGCAGTAGCAGCATGCGGGGATCCGTGAAGCGGATCCCCGCATGCTGCTACTGCACACCCTATCTGCTAATCGTGTTGAGCCTGTGATGAGTAACGTCAGATCAAGCACGACTCACGGTCGTAGGTAGAAAAGAGCTTCTCACGCGTAATGCCTTTTTTAGCGCTTGTACGCACAGCGTGTGGTTTGCTCGCATTCGGAATCGACGAACATGTACGTGCTGAGCTGTGCTCAGCATCAGGTGCGATCTTCAGCGTTCGTGGATGTCGCGGGTGCTTTGCTCGCTCTTCGAGGCGACGAAGAAGCGTGTGCTACCCTCTGTATAGCACACTGGGCTGTGATTTTGTAAACACGTGTCAGCTTCTCCTCACCCGCGCTAATAAAGTGTAAAAATTAAAAGAAAAAGTTGGGGCTCCAGTCCACGTGTAAAGGTGGTTGGACAGTGAAGCTGTGGTATCGCCTGCAACGATTGCCCACTAAATGATAGCCGAAAGAAAAGTAAATGCACTGTACCAAACTTTTGTATATATGAAGGCTAGTGAAGTCACTCCCCACGTCGCAAGCTGCCATTGCCACGGCAGCTTGCGCAACAGTAACCTTTAGCGTGAAACGTATACTGTATAGGCCCGTAGCTCTCAAGTTTTGAGCAGCGCTCCAGGCGAGCAAAATAGAATATTTGGCTCGCGTTTCGAACGTGTGTTATCACGCTTCCCCACTACAGTTTTTTATACTCCGTTCCATTCGAAGTGCCAGCGTAGCAGAGGCTACAAGAGCGAGCTCCGAGCTTGCAGTGTCCCTTCCAAGCACGCGCGCTCGTGCAGTGCGAGCATCGTTCGGGGGAACATGTTTTTGCAAGTAGCTTCAGCTTGGCTATCACGTAAAGTGAAACATACGGGCTCGCGGAAGCTGTGAAAGAACGAAATAAAATAATAAAGCTGAATGGGACGCTGAGGCCACGAGCTGCATAATTTTTTTTATATTAGTTTTTTCTTTTCTTAGATGTTTTTTTTTTTTTTTTTATCACGCGTCTACAGATACTGACAGATGCTTGCATTCGAACGTGGCACGTGCAAAATCGAACGTTACAGCGCCGCCTGTTATAGTGCTGCCAGCATAACATGGTCGCGTCTTGCGGACGCGCTCGCGCCCCCTGCCCGAGAGCAACGGTCTATAGGCCCGTAGCTCTCAAGTTTTGAGCAGCGCTCCAGACGAGCCAAATAAAATATTTGGCTCGCGTTTCGAACGTGCGTCATCACGCTTCCCCACTACAGTTTTTTCTACTCCGTTCCATTCTACGTGGCAGCGTAGCAGAGGCTACAAGAGCGAGCTCCGAGCTTTCAGTGTCCCTGCCAAGCACGCGCGCTCGTGCAGTGCGAGCATCGTTCAGGGGAACATGCTTTAGCAAGTAGCTTCAGTTTCGCTATCACGTAAAGTGAAACATAGCGGCTCACGGAAGCTATGAAAGAACGCAATAAAATAATAATGCTGAATGGGACGCTGAGGCCACGAGCTGCATAATTTTTCTTTTTTTTTTAGTTTTTCTTTTTTTAGACGTTCTGTTATCGCGCGTCTGCAGATGCTGACAGATGCTTGCATTCGAACATCGCACGTGCAAAATCAAACGTTACAGCGCCGCCTGGATGGTGCTGCCAGCATAACATGATCGCGTCTTGCGGACGCGCTCGCGCCCCCTGCCCGAGAGCAACGGGTCTATACGGTGAGCGCTACGGTGCTTCGCATTGTTATCAGGAGCGCCTTATCATCAATTATCTGGTCCGAATGCTTGTGTGCTTGTTTTTTTTTATTGAAACGAATGCTGTGCTGTATGTTGAATGCGTGATATGCACTTTTCGCTTCAATCGTTGAAGGTATTTTTTTCGTGAGGACGACGACGCGACAAAATTCCAGAAATCCGACCTGTGATTCATGTACAGCTTTGCAATAAAAGAGATAGAACACGACCTTCAGCGTCTTATCAAAGCGCTAACAATGGTTTTCTTTCGGCTTTCTCGTAATTCTTGTTTTCTTCCACACATTTAAGGCTCATTCAAACACGGGCGTTTGCTTACGTTTTCTTCGGTTACATTATTTTGTCACCGGGACATCCGTGCTTCATACGTTGCGTTCAAATCTACTCCTTGAATTTCCCCTGCTTCGTATGAAGCACATTCGAAGCACATCCGTGCTTCGTTTGAAACCACGCTTCATACCAAGCACGGATGTCCCGGTGATAGTCTCTGTAAGCAGACGTAACATTGGAGTTTTTGTAGACCGCGTTTCCCCTCCGCTAAGCCCCCCCACAACGAAGAAGCCGCTACTGCGCCTGCGCGCCGATGGCCTTAGCTGTAGAGTTCCGGGTATCGTAGCGGGTTGCGGAGAGCGTTGCGGGACGGCCGAAAACGATCTACGAAAACTCCCTAATGTAACCCTAATCAAATTGTACTGCGTGAACGGTGTGAACGGACCTTTATTGTTCATGTACAATGTGAGCAAGTGTCACGGATGGTGGTTGAGTGTGTTAGCGCACCGCAGCTCGGAGAGCGAAAGCTCGTGCTGTAGAACTCCGAGATCCTGGGTTCAATCCCCACACCTGCCCGTTTCGATCTGGGTGAGCATTGTACCGGCTACAGAGGTGCCTTCGTGTCACAAGAGCGTGGTGCTTGTTAAAGGAGCCATGAAACGATTTTCCTACTGCCGCTAAATATTACTTAGAATCACTCCCTAACGTTAATAACTTAGTAAACTTGCCTTAACTTTTCTTTGTAGGCAGTGGCAGTCGCCAAAAATGTTCGAGGAATATAAGCATCGTCATAGCCTCCTGTATACTCACAAAGCCTGGCAGTTCGACGACGGAGCCATAGAGCGCCGGGTCGCAAATTTGGATCGCGAGGCTCTGGCAGCACAAAGCATTTCTCGGGGAAGCTGGTAGTGAGCGCACAGCTTTTGCAGCGGCGAGGACGCGCGAGGAGCACGAGCGGACATTCCATCGCTCGGGAGAAGTGTGTTTAGGCGTCTCGCCGCAGCGGGGCGCCCGTTCCATGACTGTCCTCTCATTCGTTGTCTGCCGCTCTACCTTTTCACTTGCGGCGGCCGCGTCTCGTGGCGATCTTTTTTTTATTTTATTTATTAATACCTCCAGCCTAGTTTAAGGCCAAGGCAGGAGTGGGTGATACATTGCCAATTGGCACACTGACATCTGAATAGCATACAAACAAAATATACAAAACAACAAAAACTATCTTCCTATACAATCAATGCAATTAATGCACGAAACAAGCCACCCGCTTTTTTTACATTTGACATAGTAACATACATATAAAATAATCACACACCTGTTTTCATTGAATTTCATAATTAAATAGTAATCAAAAATTAACATTCTTAGCACTGAAAAATGATTTCTACAACTATCTCAAAGACGAGAATGAATCAATGTCAACAACATCACCGGGAAGACTGTTCTATAAATCAGTTGTAAGCACAAAAAAAGAATGTTTATAACTATTTATTCGGGCATTAATGGGAGCTATGGTCTTTGAGCGATGCAAATGTTCGGAGTAGAAGCCTCTTGGTTTTAAATATTTTAAGCTATCAATTTTTATCATGTTTCTGAAACTTTGGAAGAACAATTTGACCCGTTGACACTCTCTTCTGTTTGCCAGAGGATTTATATTGGCTCTCGTTTTAAGTCCCGTGACAGATGTGGTCCGTCTGAAATCTGAAAAAATTACACGCACCGCTAGTGATTGGACATCTTCGAGTTCTTTGACCAGAGAGGTCTGCCATGGGCTCCACACTGCAGACGCGTATTCTAAGACAGATCTAATGATTGATTTATATGCAAGAATTTTCACAGAAGGAGGAAATTTGCCAAGCGTTCTCCTAAGGTACCGCAATTTGTTTGTTCCACGCTTCTTAACATACTCCATGTGCTTTTTTCATGCTAGGTCACTCGATAAAATAACTCCCAAATATTTATAACTGTCAAATTTTGTCAGCTGTACGGCGTCTACCTCATAACCAAAGTTTAAGACTTTTTTTTTTAATATGCGTGTACTGAGTTTCACTAATATTAATCTTCATGTTATTCTTATGACACCAAGACGCGATGCTAGCCAACACATCCCTCACTTTTATTTGATCCTGTATTGTAGAAACTGGAGTGTAAATAACGCAGTCATCGGCAAACATTCTTAACTTAATTGGACCATCAGTGGTGAATTGGAACAAGCTGCTAACATAGACCCTTGATGTACCCCGGAATAAACCTCCAATAATCCTGAAAAGGTACCATTTACATCCACGAACTGTTGGCGGTTTGAAAGGTATCCACTAACCCATCTAGTCAGACATGAGGGAACTCCGAGGTCTATTAATGTCTTAATTAGTCTCCGGTGAGGTACTCGGTCGAACGTCTTCGACAAGTCAATGAACACTGCATCAACCTGCAAACGGTTATTACCGTAAGTGGATAATTCATGATAAAATTCAATTAACTGGGTTACCGTTCACAGGCCGCTGCGGAAACCATGTTGGCTGGGGTTGAGAATATTGCAGGCTGCCAGGCTTTGTCAGTATAGAGGAGGCTATGACATCATGATCATTTATCCCCTCAACTCGGAGCCAGAACAAGCACCCACGTGGCCGGTGCCTATGCTATGCTGCCAACGCTAATCATATCCACGCGCTGGGGTCGGCAAAATAGAAAACGCGTATTGAGCTCCAGGGCATCGTTAGAGTTCGGCTATTCTCATCACCGTAGTGGTTGGACACGATCCCTACCCAAGTGTCCGCCGAGGCACTGATTGTTGCGAGCCGATGCCCACTGCTCAAGCAGGCGGGTGGCTTTGATCCCCCAATTACGTCATCAATCTTTGCAAAGGCAAGACTAAAAGAAATAGTCTCATTTTATCTTCGCAATTTCACCGTGACAAAGAAGCTTCTGAATCAGTGGCGGTCTGTGCGAGTGCACTTGGGCCATACAAGGACCAGTACGCCTCTGAAAAGTCATGAGCTTTCCAACCCCATATCGCTTCGTGACCCCTTTAAAGACCTCGGGCTGGCAGTGGTACTGCACAGGCTAAATTTCGCATCTACAGCTGAAACAGGAAACGCCCACTGGGGCGAACTTCCGGCTCTCTAAACATAAACACAACACAATATTGAGGCGCGGGGTATTTCTGAAGTGACAAGCGCGGCGCGTGTACAGCTTTGAGCGGCGATCAAGCAGCGCGAGTGCACGGACGCCAATAGCAGTGACAATAGCACATAGGGGACTATGTTTTGACGAGGAGTGGTGTAAAGCAGAGGACACAGGTCGTGGTCGAGACTGGTTTTGCCGGAGAACTGCGAAATTGTATTACCGTATAAAGAATGGGTCTAAGACGATGTATGTATGACGTAGTGATGCCATGGCAAGACGCAATACCTCACCGCCGTGCTCCCAGGTATCCCAGCCAATCCGGCACTACGTTACTACGAACTCCACGAAGCGTAGGGCCAAACCAAAAGGCACATGCTCTTAGTGCTGGAGTGACTCGGATGGCTTGTAGCGTGACACACCTCGACTATTCACTGGCCCATTTTCTTTTATGTGTTTGTAAATGGCACAGACTACCGCATCTCTCGGCAACGAGAGCGTATACTATACTCATGGCTCAATTATTGTGGACTAGCATACCATAGCATTATTTCATCATAAGTGCGAGCGAAGCCGAAGTGTTTGTATTGTATATCTAATGCCTACACTGACGTCACACCATGCAGCTACCATTGAGGTATACCCTCGCTGCTGGGCACCTTTTGCAGCGTACGTTTTGTACCACTGACTTTTTTTTTTTTTTTTTTGGGGGGGGGGAGGAGGGGTTGGGGGGGGGGGGGCAAGAACAAGTTCGAATGACCACCGGCATTACGTTACTTGCAAGACATGTATACACCAAGACGCAGATGTGATGTCAGGCCGCTGCTGTGGCGCTGCTATTGGCCGGGCGCATGCGCAGACGGTCGACTTGACGTGAATCTGGTTCCTGCGCACGCGCAGTGCCCACACCTCGTGCGGGAACTGTGCGTTTGCCCCCACCTCATGAGGCTTCTTTGTAAACAGCCCGTTGGCCTGTAGCGCGACCTTGGCCGAAATTTTGTATCTCTTTTTTCATTTTCAGTTTGCGACGCCGTAGAATCAAAGAGCTGAGTATATTGCCGCGTGCACAGCTGACAAAGTAGGCAGCGCGCCCGTGGCCTAGCGGTTATTGTGCTTGGTTCACACGCATGGGGCCACGGTTTGATTCCAGGCAGCGGACGTACATTTTTATTATCTCTATAACTCTCGCATTTTAGTAAATTCGAGAACCCTGTTGCGTCTTCGAGGTCCGAATGTTCTAGGCGCCGAATGTTCCAGAAGCCCACGCGTGTACATAAGGGGCTCCGCAGGGTGAGCCGGGGTCACTCTCGCCCCAGCGTTCGATCCTGCTGTTACGCCGACTTCAGCGCCGGCGACGCTCTGTTGTTGTCTTGTGTTTCTTTTTTTTTGTTTTGGGCACAAGTTCGCCCCATTAAACGTTTCAGTTTCCTCAGTTATTCCTTGTTCGTCACCTCGTCATTCGTGACAATATAATGGCCAGATTCACGGTTGCCACGCGATAATTATCAACGCTCTTATAGGTTGGCTCAACGCATGCGAAAAAAAGTACGTCGTTTCGACACATATAGGTGATAAAACAAAGTAGACCTTCCAGAAAAGGGTTTCTGGCCGGTGCTAGTTTCAGCGTTCACGCGTATGGCACGCGTGATTTGCTCGCTTTGCGAAACGACGAACTTGCGCGTGCGGGGCTGTGGAGATCGCACGCTGGGCTGTGGAATTGTAAACGCTGGAATGGTGCATACATAACTTGCAAGTGTCGCCATTGCTGGGTACTGGCAGTTATTTCGACCTATTGGTTTCTTCGAACTACAACTTCTGCGGTGTGAAACTAACACGCTGGACCGAACGCTCGCGGCGCATAAAATACTGACATGGCCGCAAATGACGTCACATGCAAGCTATGTATAGACCACGGTGTAAGATAATACTCTTCAGGTGAGGACAGAGCGCTCCTCGCGCAGTGCAGATAAAGTTCGCTTTTCACTCTCTCTCTTTCTCTCTCTCACTGTGGTTTCAAGCGGCGCCGGCAGATGACTCGTCGACCCGTGGGCGCTAGAGTTCCTGTATAGGCTCCCTACGGGAGCCAGAGTTGCGCGTTCATGCATGGCATGTGGATTCAGTTCCTCACGTGACTGAATTCGGCGAATAGCAGCGCCGCGCGTTCGAGGCGCGCGGCGCGCTCAGAAGCCGGGGAACGTACGCAGGGGCGCGTGCAACGTCTACTTTGCTGCACGACACTTGATACGCCTCCTCACGTGATCGGATCTCGGCGAATAGCGGCGAGGGCGGCACGCGGCACGTGGAATCAAACGCGCAACTCTGACTCCCGTAGGGAGCCTATACAGGAACTCTAGTGGGCACGGCAAAGACGGCTCGTGCCGCCTCATGCTCCACACGCGCAGAGCTCCAGCGAGGTTGTCGCTCGTGCAGAAAGACCACGCTGTACCGGGCTGTCATGGCAACGAGATCATTTTTTTCGCTCTCACACAGTTTCGCCGTTTGGCCGCCGGCGACACTGTCAGCCGCGGGCACGGTGGCCGCGGAATGATGCAGCCTTTCGGATGCGCGACGAACGAACACTATCTGATTCCTCGCGCCGCGCGTTCAGCCCTGCCGTGTCCTCACCTAAAGAGTGTATCTTACACCGTGGCTTTCACTCTGCTGCTGAGATATGCCACAGCACGTGCCCTTTACAAGAAGAAGATGGTCAAGAAAATTAGCGAGATCTCAAACGGGTGTTGCAAACCAGCGAAGCCAAACGAGCGCTGAAAGCTTAAGTTTTTGGATGAAATTCACGCTCAACGTTTTTTTACAAAAACTTGGGGTATGTGTATGTTTATGCAGCCTAGAACTTGGTCTGCCTAACGGGCGACGAGTCTCCCAGCTGTAGATGAGAAATGTAGCCAGTGCAGTACAACCGCTAGCCTGGGGTCTTTAACGTGCATCACGCAGTAGTGATACACGACCGCACGCGATGCTCAGCCAGATCGAAACGGGCAGGGGTGGGAATTGAACCCAGGATCCCTAGGTTGTGCAGCACGAGCTTTCGCTCAACGTGCTCCGAGCTGGTGTGCGCTAGCCCACTCGGCCACCGATCCCCCCGTTCTCAAAGTATTTTGTTGCGCCACTGAGTGGCAAAAATAGAGGATCGCGGTTCAGGAGCGTGCATAGGTCTATCCACATGGAGCGTTTTTTGGGGGCTTTTTAGAGGGCACATTCGGGGTGGGCTCATCGTTCAAAGTAGACAGGAGGCTTGGATTAGCACGTGTTCCTCTCCTCGCTGAACGAGCCCAGGGCACGAGCGCCTCCGAAACGCCCGCCAAAAAGCTGAGCCCTGCGCTGCATGTGTGTAGACCTTCAAGGTTGCGAATGCATTATATTACCCATACAACTTGTTACCCATGAAAGACGCTACCCATGATATCAAGCTTCACAAAATGAACATGTTTGTTTCTCTTGAGATGAGTAACATGCTTATGAGCAGTCTCGGGTAGCATCGCGACACTGTAACTCGTTAATTTTTTGGGTAAGTTTTAACTGTAACTCGATACATTTTTGAAATAACTGTAACGATAACTTAAATACTTTTTGAACAAGTTTTTTTTTTTTTGCGCAAAAAAAAAAAATACCCGACCTTATGAGCACTACAGCGGGTTCGACCATGTGCGGAGGTTGGGCCCCACATTAGACGCAACAAAATAAAACAAGAACTCAAAACCTTTTTTTGTCGGGTCAAAGTGCAGGCGGAGAGGGCAGACGTTTTTCTACTTCTGTTTTTTTCTTTTTTCATTGCTCGGGAATACGCATCTAGCATTTGATTTATTTTAATCTCTTTGTGCGTGGCTCTCTCGTCCCGTCTTCACCCTTTCTGGTTTCATCGAACACCTCGCGGATACGCGCGACGCGTAGACACCTAACGGTGAACTGTTTACCGCCGAACGAGAGCCTCTGTCGTCGGTGGCGCAGCAGTCGCGACGATAGCTTTCTTTGCGAAAGCGAGTCGACTCGCCACCAGTAGACACTAGCCGCGTTTACATGAATGCGACATAGTCGCATCAAATCCAGTTGTCGCATTCAATGCGGTCATGTAAACGGCATAATGCGCAAAGAAAGCGCATCGCATTCAAGTCGCTAGACAGAGGTGGATCGAGATGGCGAGTGCGCATTCATTCAGCCCATGTAAACGGAGGTCGCATCGCATTTTGGAACAGGGAGGATTATGGGAAGGCGCTCGGGCTGCGGGAGCGAGTGAACCGCTGAGTACATATCGGCGGCCAACCTCGTCGGCGGCGCGGAGAGCGGTCCCGTATGGTCGCCCGCAATTTTTTCCCGAGAACAAACGCGAGCTTTTATTGCCATCATAAGTAAGCGGAATATGGCGGAACTGCTCGATGAAGGCGGCCCCCATCCAAGCCTTGCGAAGTACGACTTGCGCGTCCGAAGGGGTCCCAAAGGCTTCGCAAGCGCAAGCACGAACGACACCGAGAGCTCCGAGCACTGTGGAGCACTGCATGGAAGCGCAGAACGAGCAGCTCCTACCTCGGTGCCGTTCTTGGCTGCGCAGGAGCCTTTCGGACTCGGGGTCCGTTTGGTCCGGTCGCGATCGGCGAGGTCTGGCGCGGCGAAGCGCGGAGGCTTCCTCAAAGCGTGCGCACACACGTCGCCTCTGGTCCAGAGCACGACCCGGCGGCCCGGCCTGGAGCCCTAAACGCTGGGGTTTTGATGTTTCTTCCGTCTCGTAACTTCTTCCACAGCACCGAAGACAACGGGCAACGGGCACGATCTTTACGTTCACTGAACGCGCGAAAGGCCTCCACGTGCGATGCACCGGAAAACGTGGTGCGGCTGGTGCCGGAACTGCATAACTTCGAGCTTTGACACGGCGTGGCGCTACCTTCTAGTACGCATCAGAGCCGTTTATTGAGAGAGTTTGGCCATACATTGGTTTGAATAGGCGAGCATCTCGGGCCAACCACAGGCCGCGAAACAGCCCCTAGCGGTGGTCGCGTGCTCTAAATTTGTGCCGCGACTATACTTCGTTTCACCTTATGTGCGAGCGAAGGCAAAACTGGAAGCGCGAGCACGGAAGCTCCGTGCGTTCAGGCTTTGCTCGAGCGCGCGAGCTGGGGAGAAATGCAAAAAGCGCTGGTCTCGCGCTTCTAGCTCTGGCTTCGCTCGCAGGTAAAGTGAAACGAAGTATAATTTGAGCCGTGCCGAGCGGAACTCCGCGTACGCTCGCGCACCCCACCCTCTGCACTGCTTTCTTTCAGCCAGTCTCAGGACGCTGTTCTAGCAGTGCAGACAAAGGCATGGGCACGAGCTCGTCGCTTTGGAAAGTGCCTCCTATGCACGAGGTCTCGTACAAACAATAGCGTTTCGCTGAGCTAGGCTCACGCGCCTGTGCCTTTGTCTTCACTGTCGACATTTGTGAGATGGAGTAGAGGTCTCCTGATTGGTCGACGCTGTGTCACAAATTTAGTTTACGCTCTAAGCGTGGGGGGAATATTCGGCGCTGGCGGCGGCCTTTGCTCCGCCTATTGTCCAAACTCTCCTAATATACGGCTCTGGTACGCATTCATGTAAACGTTGCCGCGTCGGCTTCGTTCGAAGGACGAGTGGAGTCGATGCGCTGAAGTCGCTTTCATGTAAACGAGGCTATAGTCTGACCGGGGCCACAGACGATGCTTCTACAGGTCGACTTCCCCTTTCCCAGGTGCAGTGAGCCCGTGATCCACGGTCGAGTTTTTTGTTCCGCGTTGCATAGAAGAAATTAAAAAGAAAAGCGGAACACATTCCGAGAGGACTTTGTGTTGTTCTTGTTCCCTCCTTTCTTTTCCTTTTTGATACTCAGCTCCAAATGGTTTAGCTTTCTGCTGCCCTCCTTCCCATTATTGCAACGGACCGTTATCGCTCAAACGAGAGGCTGTAATGAGTGACGAACGGCAGGTGTGGTGTTACCGCGTGGTCCAGCTATGAACTGCACTTTGACCTCGTCGAGTATAGTGGCGGTAACTTCATTGCTCGCTACAGGCACTGCAAAAAGTATACACAACCGGGAGGTCCTCTTGCTCCAACCTTCGCATGCACTTCGGGCTGAGTTTAGACTTTCATTTGTGGACACTACCGCTAGGTATGAAGACGGGACGATGGGAGGTTGACACCTCGACAGCGCTCTCCAGCCTCAACGACTTTCCAACCATTAGGAAAGTCTTTTTACGTCCAGCGCACCCGTTGAGCGCCTCTGTAGCAAGGGTGTGTAATCAGCTCAAAAGGGGAAAGTTGAGTAATCTTTGAAAGCAGTGGCTGCTACTGCTACGTTACAACATAAACTAAATAATTTATTGTTGAGTTTATCATGTTTCAAAGCAGCAAACGCTTTGATTAAATAACGTTGTGCGACGGTAATAATATATACCTGAAAAAGTGAAATGAGAGTTTTCTGAGAGTTCCAAATAAATATAAATCGCAGTCATTGTGTGTTGTAATCAATGTCTTTATAATTAATTAAAAAAACACGAAAATATCTTGAAAGTAACTAAGTTACTATGACAAAGTAACTGTAACTGTAACGCGTTACTTTTATTTTTAAGTAACTGTAACTGTAACTAATTACTTTTTAAAAGTAACTGACGCAAGACTGCTTATTAGTAACCATATTATTATTAACGCGTAAATCATGCGGTGGAAAATATGACGAAATTATTTAGCCGCGGTTCACAACAAAAATTCACTACAAAATGGATGGCGTTGCATCTGGCAATGCGAGAGTGTGCATCTGCAGATGAGTTATCGGGTTTCTTGATGGGACATATGTGCTGGTAATTGCAGCTATGAATGGTAGATGTAATGGGTTTGGGGTCGGTTAAGATGTAAAATTGGCGGCCTTCCAAATAATGTCTAAAATGTCTGCGGGTCGGGTAAACGACGAGTGGCTCGCGACCGAACGTACTGTATAGCGCGACTCTGCAAGCGCCAGCTTCATGAAAAAACCCAAGCGGCTGCCACGGCCCGCCTAAAGTCATCGGACCCTGGGAAAGTAGCGCCATTGCCTTCTCTGCCTGCTAGCCGGACACAAACAGATACTAACATACAAACGATCAAACATGGCAAGGTGATTGGCTGATCGGTCTCAGTTGCCATGGTAATCACCATTTCAGTCCATTCATGATTCTTCAAGTCTTCGAAGCTTCGAAGGGGTCGTTCTGAACCAGTCGCGCCAAGATCACCATGGAGCATCATCCTACTCAAAGTGTTCCTCGCCAATATAAGGGTCGGTCTTTGGCACTGTGCATGCAATAAACTTATCAATCATGCTTCTCTCCACAGACCTTTTATAATGGCATTCTTTTCCTTGCGTATTTAAAGACAGGAATATTATTTTTCAAGGCCGCCAAGCACTGACGCCGCATGTGAAGGCGGTGCGAAAATGTGCGCTTGTTTCGCTGGTGTGTGCATAACAAAATCTCGGTAGTCAGGAAATGCCTTTATAAAGTAACCTGTCAGCGGAAATTTGGATCGGCTCACCAAGAATGGGGAGGTCAAAAATAAACTGCTCATTACATGCATAAACCAAAATAGAGACCGTACGGGCAGCTTGGCGCTACTTTCCCAGGATCCAGTCACTTTAGCCCCGCCTGCCGGCTGTTGTAGAACTCCGCCGACCGCGACGTTGAAGGCATCGGTCATAACAGAGAACTGTACATACGGAACTGGGTGCAGCGTCGGCCAGGAACTTCGTGATCGCGTCAAATGCTTTAGCGTCGGGAGTTCGTTGAAGAGCGGTAGATTCAAACTGGCTGCCTCGAAGCGGAGCGGTGAGATGTCGGAGAACGGCAAATAAATGTGATAGAAAGCGTTGGTAAACCCTGAAAAAGCCAAGAGATTCGCGGAGCTTCTGATGCGAAGATGGCGTTGGGAACTTCTTCACTCGATGATTTTAGAGCGTGCTGGTAATGTTACAAGAATAAATAAAAACAAAGAAAGAGGACGTCATTTATGTTGCTTTCCGTTTATTTTTGTAAGTTTTTCACGGTCTCAATTTTAGATGAAAAACGTCGCATGCTGCAGGAGTCGGTGTAATGAACGAGAAACTCTAGCTGCAACATTCCGAACTCGAACTTTTGTTTATCAAAAAGCCACTGTCTTCGAGCTGTTGAAACGGGGTTTAGAGATGATTGAGAGGCTGCTCAGCATCAGTGCTTGACACCAGTATGTCCTCGTTACGAGCGTAACGAAATGTCAGCTCACAAGTGATGGAGTCAACGAAGCGCTGAAACGTTTGAGCGGCGTTGGGTATAGCCCGAAGGCCCAAGGGGCATCTAGGAGTATTCGAAAAGGTTCGGATGGTTCAACGGGATTTGATGTTATGCATTTACTAAGTGAATCTTGGTGAGGATTTTGACTCTTTTTATTGATGTGGGGTGTCGGTTCGGCACTGGAACTCTGTTGAGTGCACGATAGTCACCGCATGGCCTCCAGTCACCCGGGGATATTTTCGCACCATGTAAGGAAGCGATACCCATGAAGTTGAGGATGGTCTGACGATCCCGCGGTCGAGCATGTGTTCGAACTCAGCTTTTGCAATCTTTAGGAGATCTTGGAGAAGTCGCCGGGGACGAGTTGGAGAACCGGATGTTGTGTACATGGTTCGCCACCTCGTGCTTGACTTGTTGAGGAAGTTGACAGACCATGGGAGAGATGCAAAAAGGTGCGGAAGTTCTTAAGAAGGAGACGTGGGGTGTGGAGGGAAGATGGGGAACGATGCTGGTGATGCTGTAGCTTGACTTGTAAGTAAGATGAACCTCGACCAAGAGTTTCCGCGGCATATCCACAGGAATATTGAAGTACCGAAGGTACATAGCGCGACACTGTTAGCAAACAGTTTCGCGACACTCAAGTTTCGCGAAATGTGCTCGTTCACACGTAACGCTTCACGTGCAACAACGATGACGTTTTGACTCGCGAAAATGGTTTCGGTGTTGACCATAATGTGGCGCTCCGAATCAGATCGCTATTTATCTGGGGACCTGCTTTGCGCATTTTATGCAGTCAATTCAATTCAATACTTGGAGCGATCTCGCATGTGCGCAAAGCCGATTGAGGCGGCAACCTGTACGTGCAGGACATGTGCCGGCGCCGAGCCCGTACGCAGCCAATTCATTGCCAAAGCTCCTATCAATGCACATGGTATTCATAGAAACGCTACGTGCCCAATCTGGTTACTTCTCGGCGCCCATGTCTGCCCCGATTTTACTGTGCACTGTTTCAGAGAGCGCAAATGATTTCACGTTCGAATGTAAACAAAGCAAACTTGGTTTCAGTTTATACCCCTGTTACATGGGCACACTTAACTGCGGTTAGGCTAAGCCACAGTTAGCGCACAATACTTGCGGACAACATTCTGCGGCTATGCAGTCAAAGCTATGGGCGAACGTGCGCTTGAGCATTTTGAGCACCCATCGAAGCAATGCACGCGCGCTCTTCACTTCTTCTGAAATAGCTGTCTGAGAGTATAGTGCGGTAACTGTGGTGCCACGTAACAGCAGTTAAAGCGTTAACCACGGTTAAGGGTGCCCGTGTAACAGGGGTATTATCCAGTGGTATCGTCGCGACAACAACGCTATGAGCACTATTCTAATCTCGCCAACTCTCGCTAATTGTCTTCGTCCATCGCTGGATTGTTTTTCCGATATGCTACTCACTTTTCCTTCAGTGGTCCTTGACGTGCTTGCGGAAGCGCCGGCAGTATCCATCGTTCGTGGTTTCGGTTTTTTTCGGATTTGGCTCGGCTACAACACCGGCAGTGAAGTGGTCTTCTCAAACAGCTCGCTCCCCCCTCAAAGGCCACGTGAGAGCGTTTCTGAGCGGCCATTGGCGGCGCCCTCAGAGTGATTGACAGGACTCGGCAAAGTTTCAGCAAAAGCTCGCTCCAAAAGCGAGGTGTGCGCGCAACTTTTTTTAGATGCGCGCGTCCTTTTCGGACTCGTTCAGACGGCGCAACCATTTCGCGAAACTACATTTCGCGACACTAGATGCGCGAGAAAAATGCATCGTGTGAACAAGCCTTTAGTGAATCTTGGTTAGGATTTTGACTCTTTCTATTGATGTGGGGTGTCGGTTCGGCACTGGAACTCTGTTGAGTGCACGATAGTCACCGCATGGCCTCCAGTCACCCGGGGATATTTTCGCACCATGTAAGGAAGCGATACCCATGAAGTTGAGGATGGTCTGACGATCCCGCGGTCGAGCATGTGTTCGAACTCAGCTTTTGCAATCTTTAGGAGATCTTGGAGAAGTCGCCGGGGACGAGTTGGAGAACCGGATGTTGTGTACATGGTTCGCCACCTCGTGCTTGACTTGTTGAGGAAGTTGACAAGCCATGGGAGGGATGCAAAAAGGTGCGGAAGTTCTTAAGAAGGAGACGTGGGGTGTGGAGGGAAGATGGGGAACGATGCTGGTGATGCTGTAGCTTGACTTGTAAGTAAGATGAACCTCGACCAAGGGTTTCCGCGGCATATCCACAGGAATATTGAAGTACCGAAGGTACCTTGGATCCCACTGCTCATACATCATACTAAAGACAGCCTGCAAACACGAGTGGCACCGCAATATCCGTAGTTCGAATGCTGCGTGCCAAGTTTTTCCTTGAACTCATTGCCATGCGGTATTCGAAGCACGGATCTCGCGGTGACTCGCGATCGAACCTGTATATGCAGACTGCCTTTTGCAGTGTGACCCCGGTTTAAGAGTGGATATGTCACATCAGCCGCGAAAAATACCAGATTGAAAGTTGGTCGCAAGACGATTCACTCTAAATCTGGTTACTCATGTTGTTACTCATGTGGAGGTCGTTACTCATCAACATGAGTAACATTTCCAAAATTTGTTTTCTGATCCCTCTCGGAAGTACTGCCCTTGAGAGCATCATCGTGGTTAACATGCCACAAAGAGGCGAGAAACAGTGATTTCATGAGTAACTCGTTACCTATAACTTGTGTCTCATGTTTTCGGAGCGTTACACATGCCGGCGGTGGGGGAGTTTCACGAAGCTGTCAAATTCAAATTTTATGTTATGTCATCTACCAATTTTGGATTAAGGCCGCGTGGGAAAATAATGACCGACGGTGATGAAAACTGGAAAGCTCCGGAACTAAGATTTTTGTCTCTGCTCAGAAGTTCCACCCGGGGGCTGAAAACTTCACAAAAAGTGAGTGGAAAAGCAGCGTTGTTTCTGTAGACACATTTAACTCTCTGAAATGGCCATATTTCTAAAGTATTTAAAAAGTTTCAAAACAACGAGTGTGTGAACCCAACCAAGACTCACGAGTACCGACCCCGCCGGTACCATCCGGGGGTCCTGCCAGACTTGGACGTAGTTCAACTATAGACTCTACTCAAACTACTGTAGTTTAACTACTTTTTCGAGTAACTTGGTAACTTTCAATTACAACTTGATTTGGGTAATTAGTAGTTTAATTTAACTACTTTTTTCAGGTAACTTCTACTCAAGTTACTAACTACTTTCGAAATCTAGTGCTAGTTTTGCTCATCCCGAACGTTTGAGCGCAGAAAGGAATAAGACGCCGGCAGATGAAGTGGCATTCCCGAACAAGGGGCCCCCTTGTTCGAGAAGGCGTCCTTGGGCTAAGGTGGCGACGAGAGCCAAAACATAACACCGGCGCGCACGAACGCAGGAAGAGATGCTTAACAAGCCTTGGTCAGGTATTGACCTAATCCGGTAATGCACGCAGGCGCCGCGTTTCCAGCTGCAACCGTGAAAGACGGGGACGCTCCGAGGGTTGTTGTTGTTTTCGTGTTGTCTGTCTTTAGTGAGTTCTGACTCAAGCGGTAGGTTTCACGGGAGGAGCCACTCCAATGACCTCGCAGCTGGGCGCCTGTTCCCATGGTCGCCTCGTCGTCAGCGCATACGCCTTTGCAAAGCCGGACTCCCCCGCGCACAAACCCTGGCACGGATAATCCGTTCATGGGAGCACGTTCTTGCTTCCAGCTGCAACTATAGACCATTTCATCCTCCTCCGCATGGGCGCTGCCATCTTGAAATCACGTGACGCGGCAGCCATTAGGTTGCTTCAACTTGCTGCTCCGCTCTCCCCTCCGCGCCTTGGCGGATGCGTTGTATTCGTGTTTTTCGTCGCGTTTCACCGCGCTTTCTTGCCTTACTTTGGAAACTGTAGTCCGATACGTCTACTCGACGACTAAAACATCACGAGGGTTCAAAGGTCCTTATGACAACTGAGGTTTGTTTACTAATAGTGGCGGAACATTTTCAGTAAGAAGCGCGTATATTTATATCGCGCATTTACGTTCGGAAGGCGTCAAAAATTGTCAGCCCTAGGAGACTATCTGTATTTCCTGAAAGTATCGTTCTTTGTATTCATAATATATAGAAAACAGTTTCTTTTGATTATGTGAGGAAACTCGCGGAGGAGATAGACAATGAACGTTTAAATTGTACTTTATCTGAGGCTAGAAGTAATGGTACGTCAACATCAGGCGATTTGTCTGTTCATAATATCACACCTACATCTGTATGAGGTTCTCAATCTTTTTTTTGCGACGTAAACATTCAGTCGGTCGGTTTACTTATGAAATTTAAGAAATTGTATACCGTGCTCGCTCCCATTTCGACAGTCATTTAAGTGATATCGATTTATTGATTATATTTAGATAACCAGTGCCATCCACTTAATTTATTTTAACCCAAAGGTTGGGACTTCCTGCGTAAGAAACTGCCACAGACACTTAACAGTAGCGAGTTTTAGAATAGAGTGCACAAAGAAATAACGTCGTCTCTATTTGAAAATCCAAAACGCGGTTTGGGTTCGGCGCATGCGCAATAATGACGACCTTTTTTTTTTTGCGTACGTTGTTTTAATTTTGTTAGTATCTCGAATCCGCAATATTTGACGCCGAAAAAGAAAAAAAAAAAAGAGCCGTCTGCATAACAATCACTTGAGTCCAGGATTGTCGATGGCGAATAGAGGCTTACTTTTGCTGGCTGGCGACGCCAAAATTTACAAAGCGAATCTGTTCAAACAAATAAATATTCGTTCACACGGGTCCGTCAAGTGGTGCCTAGCGCTAGAATTCAGCCAAACTTTCCGGGGTATTTCTCCTCCTGCGCCTTTTAATTTTATTTGGCCAATTTTACGGAAGACAAATGCCAGATATAATTTGACGGGCTTGTCACTTGTATCACATCTTGAGTAAGCAAATGTTGATATGAAAATAATTTATTTTCTAGGTCCGAAATCGTGAAATGTTGCTTATGAGTACTTTAGCAGGGTTGATAATTTAAGAAATTTCCTACTCGGCCTGTCAAAACATGCTTGAGTATTGAATTAGAAAAAAAAAAAAAGAGGCTGAGACGATACCACTTGTTTATATCAATTGCGTCATTACACGATACGTTTTTAGTCTGCGAAGTTCACTAAAGGTTGGGTGCCCACGAAAACCAAACAGTGAGTAGTAAACTCGCGAATTCATCTGTTCTGGCCGATTCAGCACATTGCTAATCAAGCTGTCGATATGCTTCTTTACATTCACGTGTTAGTCTCTTCATTAGTTTGTTTTTCTGGAAACTGGTGTCATCGGGTACGGCCATAGACGATGGTAATCTTCCCTGTACATCAGTCAGGCGTTTCGCAACCAACCGCAGTCAGATACATCAAAGGAGTTGGAAAAAAAAAAAGCCCGCAATTTAGGCTTAGAAACACCTCGTAGTCCTCAAAGTGGCTGAATACCACTGTTTTATTGGTTGTGTGCTACAAGAAAAATAATCTAATCGTAAAATTAAGCAAAAACCGCGTAAAACAGCAACATAGCCGCGTTCACGTTGAAACCGAAACCAACCCCATTTGAAGCAACCTAATGGCGCCGAGTGCGTCAGCGCCCTCTATCCGCCGGTAAGGCAACTACTGAAATGAAAAGGTCTATACGAGCGACGATGCTTCTTCACGTAATCCTTCGCGTCCTTCCGACCTTCCATGCCTGGGAGACCAACTCTTTGTTAAAAACGATTTACTTGTCAGGCGTGTCAGGCGCGTCAGAATATTGTAGTCGCCGGCGTGGATTGCGAGTTATCATTGGGAGATTCTTTTGTTAGACCCGGCGTCAGCGGCGAAGTATACTTCGGTTCATCTTCTGTTAAACCAAAACATTTTTTTTTTTTTTTTTTCAGTAGCGTAGCACTACCACTACAACGGGACGCGCAGTCGTTCGGAAGATCTCATTGTCGTGGCGCGAGACTCTATCCCTTGACGGTCAGATGCACTCGCTCAGCGTACTCTCAGAACGTCGTCGGAATAAAGAGGAGCCAGCCATAACAATCTCAACTTGCCGAAGAAAAAACAAAAAAGAAGAAAAATTTGTTATAAAAGACCCCCTACCCGAGGCAAACCTGACATGTTTCATCATGGACACCTAAGATGCCGACACTCGCTTACCCGAACCTGCACAGCCTGCTTCTCAAACTCAACGCTGCCGTTCCATCCAGCGCGTCGGTGGAACGTCTGTTTAGCTTGGCTGGGGACGTCTTTAGAAGGAAAAGGGGAAAACTTTCCTATCAAGAACTTTGAAAGTCAATTGTTTGTGCGAGTGGTGAAAACGCAAGCCATTAATAGACTGCATTTATTTTAGGCTCGCAGGGTTTTTCATTCATCAAAACTTCTGTCCATTTTGCTACCACAAAAATATAAAAAAGTAACTTCGAAAGTAACTTCAAAGTAACTCGCTACTTTTTACAGTAGTTAGTAGTTTACTCAATTACTATTACAAATGCGTAATTTCTACTCTACTTCAATTACTTTTGGCGTCGATACTCAGTAACTTAACTTAACTACCTTTTTTGAGTAATTTGTACATGTCTCCTGCGCATTGGAAAACTTCGTGCGCCGCATTCCTCACACGTGAGAACGCATTTGGATACACCAACTGCTCGGCTGGGTGGTGCTTGATCTGCGGGCATCGTACAGCAGAGAAGAGCACCCTGGGTGAGTAAGATTGAGAAAATGGGTGCGCTCGATCGCTTCTCAGCTTTAAGCTGCCGCTAACGCTGAAGGCTTGTATGCCCCTCTATTTCCTCTAGTGAATTTAACTGCAGCAACACCAGCAACTTGCGAGTCCGTGCTTGAGAAGGAATAAGCTGTTAATCTGTATTTTGAAGAGTCGCGTTTGGCGTTCTTTGTTTTTTTAGTTGGAGTGAGCTCTTACAGCTTTCAGGAGATTAAACAAATCGTGTTTCATTATATAACTGTAGTCATTTTAGGTAGCGTTGCTAAAGCTCTTTAGGTGTACCCGGCTATTTGCTAGAAATTAGTTTAAAATATGAGGTGATGCTGGGGGAATTAGCAAGTGTTCCTTTTTGCCAGTCTTGGTTAAAATAAAGTTATAAAAAGTTTAATATTTTCTTTCTGTATTTTTCCTGGTTTGGTTCTAGCTATGCTTACAGTGTTGATAAGGAGAAAAAAAAGGGGGTGTATGTGAATTAGCAGCAAATCTGCATGACACGTTATATGAAATTTACTAATGCGTAATACGTTTCATGTTCATTCTGCAGATGCAGTACCCTGTAACGTTTCAACTGACAGACGCAATCTAGGTTGCAAGCACCCATGTAGGCAGCTCGGCGTTCTCAATGCATTTTGCTCCTCTTTTACTGAGATGCGGGAGCACGCTCAGCCGAGACGTTAAGAGAAAGCCGCGTGACAAGTTCAACTCACTTGAAGCATATTTATTGGCCTTTTAGTGGAATCTTTGGCGTGTGCCTGCGCTCATCGTTTGCTTTCTCTCTGAGCAAGCGTAAAGGACTTATGCTGCCAGAGCGCCCGCTAAGGCGCCGAGAACTACTATATGCCTCGTGAGGGTAGGGCTCCAAGGTCAAGGACCTAACATAGCACTCATGAAATTTACCCATGAGACTTGTTACCAATAAAACTGGTGACCTATGAGACTAGTTAACCATGGTATTATGCGGCACATAAAAAAGAGCATGTTTGTTACTCCTCGCACGAGTAGCGCACTCATGGGTAAGCGGGGTTACGCATGAATCAAGCTGCATAAAAGGTACACTTTTGTGCCGCATGACATGAGTAACTAGACAAAGAGTGTTGTTGAGCGTGAGCGCCAGTTCTCTATCCGACACAAAGCGATTTTGTTAGCCGTTTGCAATGTAGCGGGGGAGCGCGGTGGCCAATGACTTGGGAGAGATGGCGCCGGAAGTACGCTTACTTCGCGCCGGTATTCACAAGAAGACAAAAACCAGAGTTAGTTTTTGTCCAATGAATAAAGGGATGATCTTGACAGCCACCTACACCACTCGCCCTCTCGAGTGGTGAGCTGATGCGTACGTTTTCTAATGATGTGCAGGGTGAGATGCTTCTTGGCGTGGTCGCCGAAGGATCAATTGTACCAGCATGTCCGAGGGGTAGGAATGGGGAACAACGGGGATGATGCCTAGAGGCTGGAGGCAGCTCTGCCACATGCTTATCGTCGAATAGGTTAAGAGAATGGTGGGCTGTGCAGCGAGTCACGCAGAATACCTCGGAGGCTCATTCTGCAACCCATGCGCGTCAGGAGTGTCGTCGCGGCCGCAGAAGTGGCGGAGCATGATGGATTACCTAATCATGAACTTTGGCTATGGTTGTGACTGCGACTTCTAATACGGAGTCGGCGAGTAGAGCAAGGGCATCCAGGTTGAGAGCAGAAACCGTTACAAGGACTACGCGGACGCTTGTGGGAAGTCGTTGCATCTCGCGCAGGAGCGACAAAAAGATACAGCCCTGTCCCCCAGTGGTTGCAGGGGGCGTCGCAGCGAATTCGGTGGCTTGCGAATCGCGATAACCCAGTTACCATGGTGTTGAGAAACTGCTGGAGTCGGTGCTGCTTGAATGATGTCGTGCGGCGGATGAGCTCGGTCCAGAGCGTCGTCTCATATGGGCAATCTTCAGGAGATGTGAGGAGAGTCTCGTATCTCCGTAGCGATCTCAGGTGGTGTAGTGCCGTGATTACGTGGTGAAACATTTGGTTTTGGTTGGGATGTCCCCCGACATTTTTCGAAGTGGCTCTCCACTTGGAAAAGCCAGAATTACGTGTATGCAATCTATAATAGAAGTAGACAGAAATGCACGGTGACGAGAGCATCAAAGGTATACAGTTGGACGAGGCGGCCACCAGGGGCTCGAGTCTCGTCAGGGACAAAGTTGGAGCCGAAAGTTCGCGGAGCGTTCCGATTGGACTTCGGCGACATAAGCGCGGCGGCATCGTCGCCAGAGTCCGATCAACGCACTTCGTTAACTTCGATCCCAACCTTGTGTTTAATGAGACTAGGGTCCCAGGGGCTAAGGCTGTCGGAACACCCGGTGTTGAAGAAAGGTAGGCGGTATAGTTCGAGCCCCGGGTAACCAGATTATGAAATGCGGAGACGTCCACATACCCATAATAAACTAGGTTTACAGATTTACACTGTAAAATATATTCAGCCGGGCTGCTTATCACATCTAAATTAGATGTGATACAATGATCTAACCCATGGGACATGAAGAAATTCAAGATGTCATCTTCCCTGGCAAAATGTGGCACTCGACAGGCTATTCCCAGCGTCAACCAGAATTGAGCGGAAGTGGCCGAGTGTTGAGTCCGAGGCTCTAGCTTGGAGCGCTCGCTCACCCATATAGCGACTCGCCAGCGTGGCGACCAGATTTCTCCAGAGCTGCAGGTCCTCCGGGAGCTCGAAGTTCAGGGGCCTCGGAAATGGATTGCCCATCAGCTCGAAACCCGGTTTCAGACCAAGGCTCAGGAGGCGGTCGAGCAGCACGTCCAGATGGCTGAAGTTGTAGGCCACAGGAGCGCTGCTGTCTGTGGGCACGCTGGAAAGCAGTTCCGGACAACACGAACCGCTTTTTTTTTTTTTTTCGGGTCTACGCTTTTGTTTCATCTATGTACATAAATAGGATTACTCTAAAGGTACGTTTGCACTTGCGAAAAAGTCTCTGGCGCCGAAGCGAATTCGGCATTGGCAAAGAACCGGTAAACAACTCCGGATTTCCCGCCGCTGCCGAATTCGCTTCGGCGGCAGCGATTTTTCCGCAGGTGCAAACGTATACCCAAAAGGCTGGTTCACACTTGCGTTTGACTGCGACCGATTGCGCTACGACTCCTCGCGTCCCACTGCGACGCGTTGCGCGGAGTTGAAACGAGGTGGCGGCTGTGTGCAAGGCAGCACTTGAACGCTTCCGGTCCCGTACTAGACTGAAAGGTTCGCAGTAATTTCGAGATCAAACCTACACACAAACGATCTACGAGAATCGAAAGCTTTTTTTTTTTTTTTTAGCTACCTTATAGATGGCACCAGCGTGTTCTCTCGTAGAAGTTAGAAGAGGTCGAAGTTTGAAGTTATAAGGGGCGCTTAGAAGAGGTCGCAGTCTATCACAACCAAACTAACTATGTGAACCAGCCTTAAAGGGCCTCTGACACGCCAAAAAAAAAATATTTTTTTTTTTCACGCTAAACGTTGCAATGGCATATCAGGACATTACAAAAAAATTGTTTCACTATAGAGTTGCGTAGTTGTTTTATAAAAAATAGAAATACGAGGCCCAATTCAAAGTTCCCGCCGTGCACTGTGACGTAAGAGTGTACCGCAAGGTGTCGGGGCGGTCAGAAAGGAGGCATCGAGCTACGTCACTTAAAGTGGGTTAACCGGAAGTCGCGTGAGTTTCACTCCTCGTGCTCTCCGCGACCGTGCCTAAGACTTTTTTTCTTTTTATTATTCTACTCTTCGTACGAGCGATCGTAGAAAACGAAGTTTCAGTTCCACTAGCTCTTTATCCCTGCACCGTTGGTTAGTTTGCGTGCTGTAAAATTTGAGGACGAAGAGTCAGTGGATCGACGTGATGGAGGTCAATGATGAAAGCGTTGCGAGTACAAGCCAGTGTACGAGTGCATGCCGTCAGTCCGATAATACAGGGCTATACTGGGCGCAAAACAAGCTATCAAGTTTTGAAAAAAAAAAATTAGAACGCTCGCAGAAATTAGGATTGCTAGCATACGACACGCCCGATCGCATTGCTGAAGGTTGAGACACCGAGGTCGTTGAATCATCGGATACTCTCCAGGCTGTAGATGCCTGCCGTCTAAAGAATACGAACTGGTGAGTGTACCAAGTACAAGTAAACGTCGAGCACAAAGTACGTATTTTGTCTAGAGCATGAGTAGAACTTGTTTACTGGGTGCTCATGCGGCCGATGTATGTCTCTCAGAAATGCATGCAGTGTGATCTCTTCTTCAGTTGCTGAAATACCGGGACAGTCCCTCACACAGCACCTTCTAGGCATTGTAGTTGATCACGTCAATTCACTGACTTCTCTTCTCCTACCTTTACAGCAACATTAAAGGGGCGGTGCAACTAAATTCGATTGGAATTTTCTTCACTTCAAACGAGCCTACTGGCACTAGTGGGACTCAAGGATACTCGCACGCAATGCCACTGGCCAAGAGACTCCTTTGTTGCGGTGTAATTTCAAGGTCAAAAGCGAGCGTTTTCATTCAATCTCTCCTTCGCAAAACTTGATGACGTAACTCGGTGGCCGCAGCACCTCCCAGTGACGATATTTGAATGTGGCTCATATATTGGAGCCGAGCATTGCGTTGGCACTCGATTTGGGCTCGTGATAATCGATAGCTCGAGAAGCATTCGGGTAGTGGCCCGTGTCCAATGGCTGCAATGACGACAATAGCCGAACCATAACAATGTCTGGAACTCAGCGCGTGTCCTATGCTTTGCCGACCCCAGCGCGTGGCTATGATCAACATTGGCGGCATATAATCGGGTCCAGATCACGTGGCCACTTGTTTTGGCTGCGAGTTGAGGGAATGAACGCCGCACATTTTCTTTAATTTTTTCTGCGATTTCAATTGCGTGCGATGTAAAACGAACGGGTGTTTCACAGGTCATTAACGTTAGGGATCCGTTGTAAACGGTATTTGGGCAAAGTACAAAAATCGTTGCATCGCCCCTTTAAGTGATGAAAAACAAATAAAAGAAACCTTGTCTGCTTGGATCGCTCGTGGAGGTGCGGAGAATAAAAAAAAATATTAAAAAAATATTACACGCGCTCGCGGTAAGCACGAGGAGGGATACAACTCACGTGACTTCCGGCGATGCCTCCCTTCTGACCGCCCCGACACCTTGCGGTACACTGTTACGTCACAGTGCACGGCGGGAACTTTGAATTGGGCCTCGTATTTCTATTTTTTATAAAAAAAACTACGCAACTCTATAGTGAAACAATTTTTTTGTAATGTCCTGATATGCCATTGCAACGTTTAGCATGAAAAAAAAATATTTTTTTTGGCGTGTCAGAGGCCCTTTAAAGGGGCTATGCAACAATTTTTTTACTTTGCGCAAATACCGCTTAGAACGGATCCCTGACGTTAATGACCTATGAAACACGCCTTCGTTTTTCACCCGACGCATTAGAAGTCCCAGAAAAAAATTAAAAAACAACGAGCAGCGTTCACGCCCTCAACTCGCAGCCAGAACAAGCGGCCACGTGATCTGGAGCCGATTATATGCCGCCAATGTTGATCATAGCCACGCGCTGGGGTTGGCAAAGCACAGGACACGCGCTGAGTTCCAGACATTGTTATGGCTCGGCTATTGTCGTCGTTGCAGCGATTGGACACGGGCCACTACTCGAATGCTTCTTTTAAAGGGCGATTCAGACACTTGCGCTGACTTGGACCTAGTGCGAGGGTTGCTATGGCAACAGCAGCGTCGGCTCCAACAAAACCAGTTTTTACCCCATTTCGTTAGAGCCGACGCAGCTGTTGCCATAGCAACCCTCGCCCTCGGTCGGCCTCAACGCAAGTGTGCGAATCGCCCTTTAACCTTCTCTGTGCTCCCCAGCTTGAGGAGGGGAAGCTGAGAAGGATCGGGGAACGTACGAGCGGCTTGGGGGCTTTTCGCACGGTCCCCAACTCTTTTCAGCTTCCTCTTCTCAACCCTTCTCAGAGACCAAGCTGCGACCTAAACTTAAAACAATAAATTACCAACAACAAAAGACGAGAAACACGTTCCAACCCAAGACTTGCGTGCGTGAAACATCGAATCGACTTTAATTAACAAAAAAAAACTATATTATTTTACTGTCACCTTAATAACATAGTCACAAGTGCTTCTGGAAGTTACATTTACCAGGGAGCACATTACCCGTTGCATTGATATCCATGATGAGCGTCCTGTGCGCGTGTCCCTGCCCCCGAATACATCGTAGCAGCAGTGCGGGTGTCGAATCAAAACGGGAACGAACCGATATATTTTCCGCCATTAGACACTAAAAAGGTGATTGGTAATCGCTGCACCCATAGCCTGGACGTCACGCCATATGTTACCAGTAATTCCAGTCTTAGGGAGTTAGCGTTTGTGAGTAGCTATAAGTGTAACTGTGTATGCGTGTGAGCGTATATTAACTATATATCTGACTTCATTACGCTGCAGCTCAAACAGCTGCAACTCAATTACTTTTCAAATAATTCGTTTCAGAGTTTTGATTTTGTCTAACTGTTTTCAATCTCGTGGTTGCAGACTGTGGCACATTTAAAATTTAAAGAAAAAAACACACTGTGTCGATCCACTTTCTGTAATGCATTCAACCAATGTTTAGAGCCCCAAGCTTCATTTACGATGAATGTTGTCGGGTATGAAACAAACGTCACTCTTGACGCTCGAAGGTCAATTTATCAAACACTTGCAAATTATATATTTGAAAAGTTTATAAAAAGAAGAGAATGTAGTTTTAAAAACGTAAAAGTTCTTCGGGGCCATATTTACAACGCAGACCATGCAGAGAGCGTGGTCCCGGAAAGTACTTTGTTTACATAAACACTGTTACCCGAAAGTGCGCTTTGGTGGCATCGTTCCTCATGAAGCCGCACCAAGCAAGAATACTTTGTTCCTCTCAAATACATGGCTTCCATTGGCGTCATATCAGCTGCAGTTGGAGTGCATGGCCTTGCTGCTGAGCGCGTACCTTCTGCAGCATGCATTTCCCACCGCCAAATTTGTTTTTCTCATCAAGAAAAGCGGCAATGACCACCAGCATGATGGGATGACGTCACAAGCCACTTACAGAAACAGTTTAGTTTCCTGTTGAAATGCAGAATTCGCAACACTAGCCAAGCAGACGAAATTAACTGTCAAAATTCTGAAATTGTCCAGGACCAGTAGGGATCAGTCTCGCGATGGTACGGTAGGCTAACAAAATGCTATGGAGCATGACTCATGAAGCACAGAGCTGTAAAGCGAAGGCCCAGATACACGTGCACGTAAAACCGAATATAGCATGAGCATCCCGGCAGTGTTTCGGGCAGTTTCTTGCTCGTGCTGATGCCCAAGTGTGATTTTCATTAAGAATATCATTGCATCTCCATGTCATTTTTTGTAGTAAGGCATTGAATATTGGACTCTTTCGGGGAATTATATATTTTGCTTATTTGCCTTCAGTGCTATCATGTGAGCACATTATCCGTTTTTACGTACGCCGTGAACCGGTGTTTCACAGTGCCAAACAGTGAACAAAAATGAAACATGTTTACGGAAGCCAGCTCAACCGCTTGCATATTTTCGAGTAGCGTCCTTCCCTGTCGGACTCACGATGTGATGTGAACTTCGCATAGTCAAATTTTGATAACGATAAAACTGTATTCAGTTACTGGCCGTAAATTAGACAACTTCAAAGATACATCATATGTGAATGCATTCCCCCATTACTGAAATATTATCCGCAATTTATTCCGGAGTTTTAACCATGTGTAGGCCCGTGTACCCGTGATTTGCAATCTTAAATAAATTTCTGATTTAGAAGCTGATTTAAACAAATGTGCTTCACTGGCACATAAGGGACTTTTTAAATACAAAAGCTTGTTGTTGCTTATTTTATGTGATGGATCGCAATCTGATGTCTTTGGGCTGAACGAGAACAAAATACGCAGGCACATGGGGTGGAACTCTGACGATGTCTTTGTCACACGCTCAAACCGAAAGGAAGCCACTACGCAGTGTCTATTTCGGGTGCAGTACCGAATACTACTTTGTTCTATTTTGAAAAGCGTCAATTAGCAAGAGTGTAACCTATTTGCAAAGTGAATTAATCGGTATCTTGTCTAGAACAGAGCTCTACCTCAGCTAAACAGGGCCAGTTTAGCCGTGTAGAAGAAAATGTTCACTTGGTTACGCGCTATTTCAGGCCAGCTTCGACCTGAGTACGAAGGTTCGTGTATACAGCGAGCAATTTTGATTACTCCTTTTTGCATGAAGCATCACGGTGCTGAATGTAAACAATGTTCGTTAGAAAAACAAGCGTCGCGATTGCCGCTGAGTGCTTCTATTAAATATAGACTGAAAGGACTTGTCCCAAAACTTTTGTGGCATTTTGAAAGTATTATGTTAGCTTGCGCATATACCGTGAAACCGTGAAATATATTTTGTGAAATATATTTTACGATATATATGCCGATGAGGTGCACATTCCATGATAATATGTACCGTAACAAATAGCTTATGTTAAAAGCACCACCACGATTTCATTTTTAAGACTATGACACTAAGTTGTAGCAATCACTGACATCTAGGAGACTAAATTCCATTGGTGAAAGCTTTTCGATTCAGATCCAAAGAACTGAACATTTTGTTGTATAAACACGGCGTTTTAAATTGTAACCTAGCCTTTTTAGACTGCTGCGTCTAAGTAAAATAACGCAATTTCTTGTTTTTTTGTCACTTGAAAATAAAAGTTAACTGTGTGACAATAAAAAAACTACTTGTTTTGCGCAAAAGATGCGGAAAATATATTTAAACCTTAGCGGTTCGAACCGTTTTGAACCGTTATTTGTGCTCTCCGGAGTTAAACTGAAACTGAACGGAAAACCGTAAGCCGGTCCCGAACCGAACCGTTAAAAATTTCGGTTCGACATTCTGGTCAGGTCAGGCTAAGCCCGGGAGTTTGGCCAAGTTGGGGGCTATTCCATGGAAGGGGTGGATGTTTGGGGCATTCTTTGCTGCCACTCAGTCATTGGAGCTCAATTCGTCATGGTCGGTCTTCTGGGCTGAATTCCCTCGAAATCAGGTCGTGGGAACTGTACACGCATAGAAAACGCATTACCATAATTACTTTTTATTAGTCATTTTGTTGTTATTTCTAACCAGCACGACACAAAATAGGTCGCAAACAAAACTACAGCGCAACTTCGTTTGTGCGCGAACTATAGGCACCGTACTAACTCATAAATCAAGAATTCAATGTTTTCTAGGCTTGGAAAAATTTGGCGACTTTCCTGGACAAACTCTTTTTTGAAAGGATCATGAATCCTTTTAGCCTTTCTTGTGTGAGTCAACTTTAAAACGCGGATGAATCATATCAAAGCGCTACCGGTTCAGCGATAATTTTCTTGTGCGTGCGGCACTTGCGTGGCGGAATCTCTTCGCGATTTTGTTAAAGAGTTCTAGCACTATTTGAATACTTCCCGTGTACGGCGGTGCAACGTTACTTGAGGTTCCCCATGTACGGCGGTCTCGACGTTACTTAAGGTTGAATCGTGCTCGCCCTCTCGAAGCATCATTTGAATTTTTAAAGCGAGCTCACGCTGAGGCTATGCACCTACATAAGAGACGCCCTGTTGTTCCTAACCCGTAACAGAGCATCGAAAACACGCCGCCAACTTAAAGAATCTAAAAAAAAAAAAAGGCGAGGATGCCGACCCGAATGACGCAATGGCGCAGTATGCGCAAATATCTTTCCCATTTACCCTCGTCGAAATCCGACGCCAATCGCGTGATGGCGCGTCGCTCACTTTTCCTTTGTTTGTTTGGAGAATGGCCTGCCAGGGATCGTCCCGAACAGGGCCGCTCCCCGTTCGAGCCCAAGTTGGCGACGCTCTGCCCGAGCAGACAACCCTGGCCTGGAGCCGGGTCGACTTGCGAGGTCTCCTCGGTGTCGCCTCTCGATCCCTCCGCGACAATGGGGCCACTCGGGCGATCAGAAAGCATTTTGGACCCCGGGACTCGCCATGCGGGATGCCGGAGCGAGACGGACCTCGGGCCCGCATCCCTCCCGGACCCGACGTTGCCCGCCTGCCTGGTCGCACCGACGCAAAAAGGGTGGGGGGCGCGCTTCGGAAGATGGGCGCGTGGCTATTACCGACATTGTTTATTCCGGCGGGCCGCATTTCAAACAAATAATGAAATTAAATGTCAATATTATTTCTTTGAAACGAGGAGCATATTACGCTGTTTACATAGGGGATGCGGTCCTCGCTCTAGTCCGGATCGATTCCCTTCGGGTACCGCGAGTCCGACCCCGAGGTCCCCCCCCCCCCCCCCCTCCGCCCGCTCCAGCGCCCGCCGCCACCGCCGCCGCCTGTCGCTCGTGAAATTGAAACGTCATCTGCTGATTCAGAGCCGCTTTTGGAATTAATAGTTTGCGAAGGGACGCCGGAGAGCCGGCGCACGCCCCAGACGCGGCGCAGACACGGCGCGCGCCGCTGAGTTGCGGGACACCCAATTAGGGCGGGAGCCGTCCGCGCACCAAATGGGGGGGTCCCCGAACGCACTGGAAAGCCGCCGACGGCGCCGCTCGAGATCGCAGCAGCACTCGGCCGACGACACGAGCCTGCGCCCAGTCGACCGACGACAACCGACGCCCGCGTGCGCGGGGATCTTAGGTCGAGGGAGCGCCCGATGGGGGCTCGCTTGTCGGAATCGTCCGCTCAAAAAGGAAGAAAAAAACCTCCCTGCTCCCCGCGCCCCCCGCTTTTGTGTTCGGATGTCACTTGTTTGCGTCTTTCTCTGCTCTTTTGATTCCCGTACTTGGTTCGAGTGTGTTTACGATGTCGATATTCGCGTACCCCCGCTCCGTCGGAGGACGGCATCCAAAGTCAAAAATGCGAAACTCTCCGGTGAGATCATGAAAATGTTGAGTCGCGCGGCAAATAAAGCGTGGAGCTGATGGATGGCGGCCTGAAAAAGCGGGCTCGAAGATGCGGATTTCGAGGGGTGCCCGTTTGCTCGCGTTATACGGCGCGCAGCAACGAGTGCGTTTCAGTGCGGTTTTATTCGGAATTACTACCTGCGGCACCATGCAGTGCTGGCTACGCGTTTTCAAGAAGACGACGTAAGCCGCTTTCCATTTGCAATGCCACGGCCGTTTGATCAGAATCGAGTGGCCGTGGCCGTCCAAACGGTTATGAATTAATGGGCAAGGGGCGAAAACAGACTGCCCCCAACGAGGTAGAAGGCTTTAGAGCGATAAACTGGCAGCTGAAAGTGACCCCCAATCGGCCTCCGCCATGATGCACATTTTTGACCACTAGACACGAGACCTTATAGTTTTACGTCTAGATTTTAACGAATTACAGCGCACAAATAATTTCTTATTGATCTTTAATAACAATACCGACGAGGAAAGTTATGTTTCGTTTGTTTTAAGTCCAAAATGTGCTTTTACGACAGAAACTCGGGCAGCTTCGCAATGCGTCCTCTAGATGCCGTCAGCCGCGGTGCTGTATTTTGGGTTTTTTCAGAGCTAGCGCTCTGGGGCTCTGGGGCTTTGAAAAAATGAAAGACGTTTACAATTTCCTCTAACGCCGAATAAGAGCGCAGCTCTTGAGGAGGAGGGTTGAAAGGTGTAGAGAGGAGGGTATACCCCTTCTTCTCATCCGTACCCTCCCCTCCTCCTCTCCTGCTCGCCTCCCATTTAGCGGGAAATTTTCGCTACATTTCCCGCTAAATTTAGCGGAAACATTTTTCCAGCGGGGACATTTTTCTGCTAAATTTAGTGGGGAATTTTTGTTTCGCTAAATATAGCGGGGAAATTTTCCCGCTGAATTTAGAGGGGAATTTTTCCGCTAAATTTAGCGGGAAAAAATTCCCTCTAAGTTCAGTGGGAAAATTTCCCGCTAAAAGTAGCGGAGCAAATTTTCCGCTAAATTTAGCAAAGAAACTTTTCCGCTAAATTTAGCGGGGAAGTGTTTCCGCTAAGTTTAGCAGGAAACTTTTTCCGCTAAATTTATCGGGGAATTTTTTCTGCTAAATTTAGCGGGGTAATTTACCCATAATGCAACGCGCGGTGACGTCACGAGTGACGTCACTCATGACCCTCGTGACGTCACACATGACGTCATCATGGGAAACGTCCCATAATGAACCGCGCAGTTACGCCGTCGCCGACGCCGCTCAAGCCGGAAACGGCCGCCTAAAGGCACGACCACATTGGCGTCGCGGAGGCCTGCGGCGCGACGGTCGGCGCGGCCGGCTGCCGACCAAAACCAGTTTTCGGCTTCAGCGGCGCGACGCACAGCGCCGCAGAGCCAACCGCAGAGCTCGCCGCCGCTCGCCGCAGAAGAGAGGAGCTAATGGGAGGTGGCGTAGATAGTGACGTCACGATGCCATGGCAACGCTCCAACCGGTCCTCCGCGCGTCTTTCACGTTCCGAAGGACGTGTTTCGTGTCGTCTGCTATCCTTATTTCCCCCCGATGCCTTCCGCAGCGGAGCGGTTCCTTGAAACTGTGCGACTGTTTCCCTTTTTATATGACAAGACGCAGCCAGACTACCTAGATAATGACGCTAAGAACAACCGCTGGGAAATTATAGGAGAGGAATTCGGAATTACAAGTGAGTTTCTCCGTGGCACTTGTTGCATGTCGTCTGTGTTGCGACTGGTTGTGACGGATCATGGATGTCGTGTTGATTTGGTTACACTTTCGAAAGTAGCCTTCATCTCTGGCGCGCCGCCGGAGCAGCAAAGCACTGACCTGTCCTTCGGTGTTTCGGTAGAACCAACTCGGCCGGACCCAAAACCTGTGCCTCCTTCCCTTCAGAGCGCGGCGACGTCGCAAGATCAACGAGCAGGCTAAGATAATCACATTCACGCTGATCATCATGGACCCCTGCCATGTAGGTGAGAGCCGAAACGGAAGTATCTAACGAAGAGCAGACGACGAAGGAGCGGGAAATCCGACGGGAGGCGCGCGCACGATCGCGAGAGCCAGTGCTGTCACGTGACGCCCGCAAAACGGAGGCCAATGAGGACTCCTCGCATTGGGACGCCGGACGGCGGTGCCGCCCAGAGGCGCCGACCGGCGGCGCCGTTCACGCTAGTGTGGTCAGGCCTTTAGAGCTGCGCTATAAAAAAAGTTTATCATGTTTTTTACAGCGATCGCAATACAAATCTCGGGTCAGTTTTGCGTAAAAGCCTCGGGATTCGGTACGGTCGCGTGTCTAGTGGTCAAAATTGTACAACATGGCGGCAGCCAAGTGGGGGTCACTTTTGCCTGGTGAACGGGATACCAGTTTATCGCTCTAAGGCCCTCTACCTCGTTGACTGCCCCAGAGGGTTGAGGTGCATTCTGGGAAACGACTGTCCACGAACATTTGAGTTTCAGATTCCTCCATTATTGCGGTATTCACACGATATAAAATATATTTTTATATTTTTTGCACACCGCTAGTTAGTCCATACAAATAACAAAATCAATATTTCTACATTGCTTAAACTCTGTGATTGCTATCCATAAAATGAAAATAATTGATAGGCTACTGCTGTCTTTCAACTGCCCCTGCACTCAGTGCTAAAAAGAATTTTGATAATTGATTTGTGTAACTCTTTAACATTGGCTTCACTGTTATGTTGTAAGCATAAGACTTTTGTGACAGTCCTACTTTGTATTTACCAAACTGAATAACTACAACAGCTGAGGCTCTTTTTTTGTGTGTGTTTTCAAGTCTCACGGTCAAAATAAAAATCGCAGTGAACTAAAATGAGACACCTGACAAACAAAAAAAAATAGTTTCCTTGTCCTTACTTCTTGAAGTATTTAATTCCTCAAGCTCACGTCTATTACGTCATAATGTTTTTTAGGCAATCTGTAATGCGCCAAACCCGTGCACAACAAAACGTCCGACCCGTCATACGAATTTGAACACATTGAAATATGTTTAATTGGCCTCCGAAATCCGCAAGGTGATAAATGCGCACCGAAAATTTCAATTTTTTGACGCGTGAGTTCTATTATCGTGCATATGTCTCGCCATTAGTTCAGGACGATTTTCGCTGTTTTGTTCTGACCACATTTGCTGGAGACGCGAGCTCATCGCGTAGGCAACTGCTCCCTTTGCACGGGAACTGGTGCAGCCGGGCCGTGTTCCACAGAAATCTCGCGCATCGACAAGTGAACGACCTGGGATGTCGATTTCCGAAGAAATAAAAATACCACACTGTATCGAAGCAGCACCACACACGATTTATTGCGTTCATGTACAGGTCTGGAAGGCGATTACATCGCCTTCTGTTGGTTCAGAATCACACTAACCAAGGGCCTATGCATTACCTTTGGAAACTTTTTGGTCCTTATTCTCAGCAACTACGGAACCTGTTGGGGTGGAAGTGATCGCATTCGAAAGAAAATGTAAAAAAAAGAACTTAAAGGGGCACTGAAGCCGTAATGGTTAAAAAAGCGCAACAGGACAACGGACAGAGAGGAAGACACAGCACTGTGTCTGTGTCTTCCTTTCTGTCCGTTGTCCTGTTGCGCTTTTTAACCATTAAGAATCACCAACTCGCCCAACACTCCGCCCTCGCCACTGAAGTCGATTCTGAGATCGTCCTTTCGTGGTGACAACTCAATCTAGACGCTCTAACAGACCCGACATTACAATCGTGTGTAGCTTATTTCCTGGTTTTCCTGGTTAAAAGCGCGTTCAAAGAACGCGACAAGAATTTTTTTCCGAACGAAGTGGTCGACGAAGGACGCTTGTCTGCGAGTTGCAAGCGATGGCTTCGCCCGCGGAGAAAAGGAGAAGTTTGATCCGAATGTATACCTATCAGAGAGAGAGAATGAGCATTTATTGAAAAGAAGACAGCGAGGTCAGCCAGCGCTTTGTGCCGGCTTGCTACGCTGTGAAAGAAGATGAAATTAAAAAAAAAAAGGAAATAAGAAGAAATAGTATAGACAGAGATAGCAAAGAAATTAGTACAAAGAAAGAAGATAAAGAGATAAAAAAAACAAATGCGCACGCACACAATATACACACACACACACTCACAGAACTGTTACGTTGGCAAGTGTTGGCTCACTTCGCAGCACATTGGACTGCAGTTCCTTAAAGTGTTTGTTGAAGATGTGTCTTCTTAATGAAATGTAAAAGAGCTTCAGTGGCCTTGTAACTATCTGTGGTGGAAGACCAGGGTCCGAACAGAAGCTTCAAGTCCACCGGGTCCTCTTCCTTTAATTTCAGGCGAGTCTTCAGTGCGGTCCTTTCAATACTGTAATCCCCGAAACACAGAGGACGTGTTCGATGTTATGAACTGTTCTACACGATGAACAATTGGAAGATTCAGCTTTGCCAATTTTATGAAGATAGTATTTAGTATATGCAACATTGAGCCGCAAACGATGTAACACCGTCTCAAGTTTCCTTGGTAGTCCTCGTGGTATCCGGAATTCGAGTTTAGGATCAATACGGTGAAGGCTGTAATAGTGATATTGCGGATTTTCCCATAAAAATAGTGAGATTTCATATACCTATCAGACTCTCTTTGAAACGAGTTATAATAACATCATTCGGAATCTGCGTGTATTGTGGGGCTCTCATTGGTCCAGACAATCTAGTCCGCGATAAAAAAGAATCCAGATGTTTTTTCTCTTGCCCTGAGATGAATAGGCGGTTTTGTAATATAGAACTTGGTATATGCGGGAATAAACACCTTTTAAACAATATAAGATCGAAAACGACCTTTTTCAAAAATGCCTTCAGTGCCCCTTTAACAGCTTCGCGGATATACATTTTTCGATTTTGAGTCCATTATTGTCTTACATGGCCTCAAATTCCGGGGGGGGGGGGGGGGGGGGGGAAGAAATCAATTTTTTTAGCTTCGACTTTTCAACGCCCTAGAATTTAAATTAAACGAAACGTACAAATTGTCGTACGGCCCTGCAGTGTGAAATATAATTGTGAATCTGTGAATCGATATCTGCTGATAGGTTTCATTGTCGTTACGAAATCAATTGAGGAAGTTTGCGCTTCGCTGAAATCGAAAATTCGTCTGCTAAACACCGTTTTTTGGGCTCTACGCGGTGGAGCCATCCCGTGATCGTGCTTGCTAAACTCCTCGAGGCAGTGATGAATAAGTCCGTGCAGCGCTGTATCACTCTGCCGCGAGGAATTCACTGCGTGCGGGTGTGTAGTTCGCTTCTATTCCAGAGTCTATGATGTGCATTTTCTAGAGTTGTCTATTTCTGCTTCCGGTTACTAGCAGCGCGAGTTTTGAGGTTTTTACTCCATCTCACAGACATCTGCAGTGCTGACAAAACACGGGCGCGAGTGTGTGGCCTGGGAAAGTGCCCTCTATGCGAGATTTCTCGTGCAAACAAGAGCATTTGGCAGATCTAGGCTGACGCGCCTACCCTACCTTGTAGATATTACTAAAACATTTTTTCTCTTTATGTGGGGGCGAGGTCAAAACTACAGGCACGAACATGTTGCCCTGAACGATGCTTCCACTGCACAAGCGAGTGTGCTTGGTAGGGACCCGGATCGCTTGCTCTTGTTGCTTCTGCTACTCTAGTCACTCACTGCGCTTTTGACCGTTGTGTTGTCCGTCCCGTTTTTGCCCCGCTTCTGGGTTACCATGTCTGGGTTACCGATTCACTCAGAAGAGCACGTTTCTGATCATGTTCAGTCTGACTCAAATCTGTCTTGCTCAATTTTTTTTAATTTATTTTATTACAAAAGCATATGCACATAAAAAGAGTCAGGTGATCAATGATAGGATGAATGGTAGGTGAACCAATATATATTCTAGAATTTTGTTTTTGTAAAGGATTGATTTAAATTATTATATTAAAACTGGTGCAATATAAATCACGCTTTAAATCACGATTTAAATGGCCTTGATTTTTATTCTCCACTCTCAAAAAAAAGCGTGGGCGTACTTAGCTTTGATCAGAGATTAGAATGTGCAAAAACACAAACGCCTATTTTTTTTTTTTTTTTTTTTGCCTACATAGCTTTAGGAAGTGTTCACGGAGTTGTCTAAAAACGTGGTTTACTTGCATAAAAGGGGATACACTTCTTTTCTTTTAGATTTTAGTCGCCGAGTATTAGCGGCTCCAGTAATATGAACGCTGCCTAAAGCTGGTGTCCCACTGCTCCTCTTAATAATACAATAGACAGTCTGCAAACGCGAGTCACCGCACTATCAGTGGTTCGAATGCCGCCTGCCAAGTCTTTTCCTTGAACTCATTGCTATGCGGCATTCGAAGCAGGGATCTCGCGGTGACTCGCGTTCGAATATGTATGCAGACTGTCTTTTGTATGATGTATAAGCAGTGTGACCCCGGCTTAAGTGCGGCGTCGAGAAGCTCCAAAAAGTTCATTTCGCGTCTTGGTTTGTGTCGGCAACATAGCGCGGGGTCGTCGGAGCTCTGAGCTCTGATTAAATGGACTAGAGGATAGATGCAAAGGCTATACACTCTTTAAGGGGTACAGAAACGAAAATCAAAATGCATGCCTTTTAAGATAAACTAAACAATCACAGTTCAGCTGTACCACAACAAGATGAAAAGCAATATCTTGCAACAGATGTTCTCATCCTAAACTCGTAGTGAAACCCACCCATCTGTTGTAAATTTAAAAATAGAAATCACAAAAAAATCGTCTCTGCAAAAAAAAAAAAAAGAGGCGTAATTGATTGCTTAGATTCTGCGTGTGTTTCATTTCTTACTCAAGAAAGTAAAGCAGATCCGTATCCATTTAAAACATCAGCCAATTTGGATGTCATCACACAGGTTGTCACATGTGATCACGATGACGTGTTGATGGGCGGGCAAGTCCACGATCCTGCCTTTCAATACAAATTCACACGAAGACCTGGTTTCTGCGCATCACCAATAAATTTGTGACGTTTTGCCAGCGAGGCAAAACGTGATAATTGCACAAACAATATTCACTCTCCGCTTCGTTCAGCTGGTTCAGCATCATTTAAATTAGCACAAACACGTGTAGGGTGCGAAGCACCCACACATCCATCTTTCTTACAAAAATAAAAGAGATGGCACGAGGCGCGGCGCAAGCACGCGCCTCGAGGTGCTCGAGCACAGGGAGTTTCGGAAGCCGCCATCAAGACAGCCACGTCGTTCGTGTTCTTTTCATCCTCATCTACAATAACGTGGTAGGACCTCGCGGTCCCCCACATAATTGGTGACCCGGACGAGGACCATGAACACCGGCGAGCCCCAAGGAGCATCAGCTGCATCTCCGGCTCCGATCTCAACAGTAGCAGTACGAATTCCGCCGTACCGGGACACAAACCCGAGGGTCTGGTTCCTGCAGGCAGAGACCCAATTTCATCTTGCTGGTCTCACAAGCCAGGAGCGCAAGTACCACCATGTCGTCTCGGCGTTGTCGCCGGCATGCAGCCGACGAGGTATACGACATTCTTGCACACACCTCGACCACTGCTCCGTACGACCAGCTCAAGGAGGCTCTCCTGCAGCGAACCGAAGCGTCCGACCGCTCCCGCCTCCAACAACTCCTTTCGGCGGAAGAACTCGGCGATCGTCGTCCATCCCAGCTGCTGAGACGGATGACGCAGCTCCTTGCAGATCGCGCCAACACGATCGGCGACGCTTTGCTGCGGGAGCTCTTTCTCCAGCGCCTCCCCACCAACGTCCAGATGGTATACTGGCCACAGCGCCGGCCCTAGACCTGACAGGCCTCGCAGCTCTGGCAGACGCGGTTATTGACGTCGCCACTCCATCCGTCGCCACTTCATCCGTCGCCACTCCATCCGTCACCACTCCATCCGTCGGCCAACGCCGTAACGGTAACTCACACCGCGACACAAGACGATGAAGTAGCAGGGCCTGCCCGGCAAAATACTCTAGCATGTCAAAACAACTTCGAGCAGCTCTGCCAGCGCTTAGAGCAGATTGTTGTCGCAGCAACTCACCTACCGAGATCCTCCGCGCAGTCAACAACAACGCCGACGTTCAACATCTCGTCGAAGGAATCCTGATAACCCGCGCTCGGCACGTCCATCGGGCGTCTGTCACTACCATCGCCGCTTTGGATCCGAAGCCCGACACTGCCTCCGGTCTTGTTCCTGGCAGGGAAACCGGCCGGCCGACCTCTATACTTCGTTTCACCTTATGTTGTACCGCAGCGAATCTAGAAGCGCGAGCTCATAGTGTTGGCAGCCGCTCTTAAGTCACGAGAGCTTGTGCCGCCGAGATGTGCCCAGAGCAAGGAGCTCGCGCTTGTAGCCTTTCCTGCGGTATATCATAAGGTGAAACAGAGTATAGGGTGTATTCACTGGCGGCCATATCTGTGTGCGCTAATGCTGAGCACGTGCTGATAGCTAGCTTCCACAGTTATTTTGCAACGTGCACCCCGCACCATCAAGATTGCCGGTCTTGGCAGCCTATTAATGTGAGCTCGTTCTGAGCATGCGCTCTAAACAGTGACCTCAAATATGGCGGCCAGTGAATAATCCCTATAGTATCTGTAGGGTGCGAAGCACCCACACATCCATCTTTCTTACGAAAATAAAAGAGATGGCACGAGGCGCGGCGCAAGCACGCGCCTCGAGGGGCTCGAGCACAGGGAGGTTCGGAAGCCGCCATCAAGGCAGCCACGTCGTTCGTGTTCTTTTCATCCTCATCTACAATAACGTGGTAGGACCTCGCGGTCCCCCACACACGTATCATTTTATATCACGTGTGATTCTGTGTAGGTTGACTATCAATAACATCTTAGAAATATGATAAGGGCACGCCTCCCTTAAAGGAACACCGAACCAAACATTTAAGTGTCCATAATAAGTTGCGCACGATTTTTCCACGACCCAGCAGCCGGTGTGTGCGAGCACACGCAACGAAATTGACGTCATAGTTCATTATTCACGCTTAAGATGACAATGAAACGTATGGGCTCCGGGCAAAAGGAGAATAAAGACAGGCTTTTCATCTCCACAAGTGAAAGCTACGTGCTCGTTAGACCAATAAATCGTCCATCTTTTACACCAGACTAGAGGTCTGCGCGGGCCGATATTTAGGAGCCCGGCCCAGCCCGGCCAGCTGTTTCTTAAGCCCGGGCCCGCCCGCGGCCCGCTAGCTATTTTCGACAGCCGGCCCGGCCCGGCCCGGCCGGAGGGTAATTTTCACGTACCCGCTGAGGCCCGTTCTATTTTCGCCCAGTATGAATAGCTCACAGATTGGGCGGCATGGCAGCTTGCTTGCCACTGTTACACATGTTGACTACGTTGCTTCATAGTAACTAAAGCAAGCATCTTTCATTTTTTTTTTTCCTTTTTGCTGCTATTATTAGTCGGATTAATCTGCGGGCCTAAACAGCTCGTTAAAAAAAAATCGCTCCATTCGTTTATATTTTTTTCTTTTTGTGAGGAAGCACATGAATTCAAAAGGACTGAAAAATAAAAATGGCAAGCAACAGTAAACAAAACCATGAGCCAAAGTTGCAAAGGAAGTGAAACGTCACGACGGGTTCAGACAAAAAACGGGCAAAGTTCTAAATTGCCCACTCCCGTTATGTAAAACAACTGGAAATAAAAAAATAAAAAATACCGCCGTTTGTTGCGGTGGTCTGTCAGAAATTGTTTAGGTGTACGCCTGCGAGGATACGCATTGCGTAGGCACGTATGTGTGCGTGTTGATGGGGAGAAGTGTCTGTACGACAGCTGCGCCGCAGGCGACGAAAATGAACGCCGCGGCGCTGGTACTGTGGCAGAGCATTCGGTACACAGACATCGAGCTGTACAAACACACATGCTTTCAGCATTTGTACATACCCCGCTGTGGTCCCTCCCGCAACCACCCGAACAAACTTCCAAATACATTGCTGCTAAAAAAGAAAAGAAAAAAAAAATAACGGCCGGCGTGGCCCGCTTAGGCCCGCCTTGTAGACTTGAATGCAAGGCCCGTGCCCGGCCCGGGCCCTTCATAAATATAGCAGTGAAGCCCGAGCCCGGCCCGCGGGCCGGGCCGGCCCGTGGCCCGCGGGCTGGCCCGTACCCGTGCAGACCTCTACTGAGTCCAGACCCCACTGTGGAGATGAAAAGCCTGTATTTGTTCTCCTTTCGTCCAGAGTCTACACATTTCACTGTCATCTTAAGTGTGAATGAAGGACTACTGCGTCAATTTCGTTGCGTGTGCTCGCACACACCGGCGGCTGCTGGCTCGTGGAAAAAACGTGCGCCACTTATTTTGATTAAATTTTTGTAAATTAAAAATTTACAAAAATGGGGTTTTTGAGAAAATCGATTTCAAACTTTCAACATTTCTTATTTCTCACAACGTTTACGCGAAGGTGGCGGAGCGGCTAGTCAACATATCATATAGGTATTATTATATCTAAAATGGGCTTGATTTGGGCTTTGTATGAAGTTGAAGAAAGAAAATTTATTTTAAGTACAGACAAAGTAAGGACCTGTCAAAGTTGACCAAACATTGACCTGAATGACGAGTTTGACAATTTGTTTAGAAGAAACTAAAATTTCTAAAACTAGTTGAATACATCAAGGTATCTTTATAGCACTCATTAAATTAGGAGAAAAAGTTAAGATGATGGAGAAAAAACAGTAGCGGCAGCAGTGGGTGTCAAACGGCAGACAAAAATACTAGTCTCTGCAACGGCGGCTTCTACGCTTCGTAACTCGAGAACAAAAAATCTGGGGAACTTGCGGTTTGCGCCCTCCTTCATTTGAGAAATGCCCCCAAAACATATATTGTTTTTCGTCAAAATTACAAATTAGATCTCCTTCTAGCCTGCCCGATTGAGATGAAACCAACCATATATATATATATATATATATATGTATATATATATAGATATAGATATAGATATAGATATAGATATATATAGATATATATATATAGATATAAATATATAGATATATATATAGATATTATATATATATATAGATATAGATATATATATATATATATATATATATTATATATATATATATATATATATATATATATATATAGATATATATAGATATATATATAGATATATATATATATATATATATATATATATATATATATATATATATATATATATATATATATATAGCTATAGATAGATAGATAGATAGATTTTTTTTTTCTTTTTGCATGGAGGTAGCAGGAAGTCATTTTTAAAGTATTGCTGAATGCACTCTTTTCAAGAGCGTGACGTCAGAAAATTAGTTTTCGGAATCTCCGCTCTCGCGCATCTTCAGCGCCTATCAAAGCTATTCACGCGCACTCTTGCTACGTTTAAAAAGGTCAGAAACAGACGTCAAGACTGGTGTCAGTGCGGGGGAATATACCTGGCGAGCTTGCAATTGCACGCTCGGACCTCGAGCGACACGCGCTTGGCGGCCGAAAGATCCTCTTATGACGTAACGCCAGGTCGGAGGTGTTTCGTGTTTTCTCGCGTTTAGTTACATTTACGGGGAAAACGAACGTGGTATTCATATTCACGGGATAAAACTACGCTAGAATCAACCTCTGTCTCTTTCTTTTTTTATTTTTTGAAAGAAGTGTTTCAGCTTCCCTTTAAACGTAACGCAAGGAAACGCTCATGTGTGAATGGGCCTATTATTTTGCTACATTTCTTGTTGGAATTCAATCGCTTTAGACGCAGGTTTTCGGGAAGTGTTTTAACCATGCATATAGTTCCCCAACAAACTATGAATTAATGTAGGTTTTTGTTATTCAAGCAGAGCTCCAACTCCCAATGTTGCACAGCTGCGACTTTTACTGCGACCGTTCTAATGAAAGAGCTGACAGGAGAATGAAACCCAAGAAATAAAAATAAACACACCGTGTGGCGGAGGTGTCAGACACTATTGAATTAATTCACGAGTCGTCTGTGTAATTGTACATTCTCGGCCTAAAAAGAACCAATTCGTGTTTTTTGTTCGTTTTCTTATTGAATGTGTTTTTTTGTTACATGTTCACATTTGTTTGCTAACGTCACTCCTCTTTGAATATTATGTGGTATATTGTTGAATATCAGTTCAAAGCCAAGCAAAACTCGGGCTCCAACACCCCCCCCCCCCCCCCCTTCCTTCCCCTGAAGCAAGACTTCGGGAGCCTTTGGCTGACGCGCACTCCGTCTCAGGAATTCTGTGAAGCCTCTTGGCGAGCAAGCGCCGATTCGTGGCTTTAGAAAGTGCTTTATTTTGCACGAGTTGTAGTGCGAACGAGGCCTATTGCAGATGTGTGCGCTCGTGCACGTAAGTATTTGGTCATAGCACCACTTTCAGTCCGCGACATGGTGTATAACTGCCCGAGAAAGCAAAGCACAGCCACTAGGCATTATGTTTCTCACTCAACGGGTTATTCGTGCTAAAATCCCGCGTTTGAGAAATTAATTAGATGGCTGGGGCAGGCGCCTCGCGTCGCTTTTATCCATTTTTAAATACCCGCCTAAACGACTCTTTGGGTACCTCTAGTTCGCACCTTAAATTTAGATCAAGCTTAATTTTTACCTGAGACTTTAAAAATGCAAATCTGTACCACTTATTTGCGGAGGCCAAGTTGTTCAGCAGAGAGCAGGAACAGCGACACAGCGCAGGCGCAGTCTTATCTTTCTCTTGCTTCGTTTACCACGCGATAGATGGCGCATAGCTCCGAGCATTATAAAATTCGGCAATTTCCGTCACATCGCTAATTATTCAACAAAATGTGGATCAGAATATTCTTTAACAAAACTTTTAAGAGACATTCGCAGGTTATTTATTGTTCATGATCGCGGTGCTGGTGAGGTAGGCTCTGTAGCGGTCATCGCGCCAGCTCTTGAACGGCAAGAAAGAAGAGGACGACAGGAAGAGAAAGCTCGCGAGCAAGTTTTAGCGGCTAGGTTTCGAAGGCCATGACAGTGATCTGTACTTGATATGTAAATAATGTATATATAAATACTGATTGGACTTAATAACAGCATCACAGTACGGTTTCAGAAAGCACAAATCTACGGAATTTGCCCTACTCGTTCAAAAATAATTCATTTTGCACAGCTTTGAAAACAAAATGATGGCCCTTGGAGTATTCATAGACTTTACTAAAGCTTTCGACTTTCTCAATCATGAAATTCTACTTTCTAAATTAGATAATTATGGAATTCGAGGGCACGCTTTAGAGTTAATACGGTCGTATCTGGGGCATCGGATGCAATATGTCAGTATTAATGAAAACTCCTCCACCATAAAACCTATTCTTTCTGGCGTACCACAGGGTAGTATTTTGGGTCCTTTCCTTTTTAATATATATGTTAATGATATCACCAATATTAATCCAAATGCAAAATTTGTCAACTACGCTGACGACACAAGTATATACTCTTTACTTCAAATAATGCTGATACCTTAATTGATATGGCAAACCTGACTCTGTCTAGATTAGAAATATGGAGTGAGAACAACGCGTTGCAAATAAATGTGAAGAAAACAAAAGCCGTGCTTTTTCGTCCTAAAATAAACTTGTAAACATCACAAAAGACCTAAATTTAAATTCTAGCAAAATTGAAATGGTAAACTCCTTTAAGCTTTTAGGTGTTACTTTCTCTGAGAACATGTCGTGGGAAAATCATATAAACTACCTTATTCCAAAGCTATCCCGAGCTGTGGGCATGTTAAATCGTTATCGTTATATTTTGCCAGAAAAAGTAAAATTATTATTATATAATTCTCTATTCCACTCCCACTTAAATTACTGCCACTTATATCCCATTCACACGACCATAAAGGTACCTTTAGCTGAGGGACCTTTATTCTCTGCGGCCAATCAATTCAAGATCTTCCTCGCGTGGGGTGTGCTCGCGACCCAATAGCACGGGCTGATTCGCCGATAGCAAAGGGACCTATGTTAAAGGTACCTTTATGCTGGCCGTGTGAATGGGGTATTTACCCAATTCACACGGCAGCGTGAAGGTACCTTTAGCTTAGGTCCCTTAGCTGAAGGTACCCGTAGTAAATGGCGTTCTTGATCACACGATAAATAAACGGAGCACTTTAGGTTGATGTCGATTGCATTCCAGCTCAACCGCAAGAGGAGCACGTGATAAATAATTATTCCTCGAAATCGGTTTGACGCGCAGTTTTTTTTTTAATTATTGGATGTGAAATATCCCATTTAAAACTGAAATATTTTTTTTTGTCTGCTTTTGTTGCACTTTACTTTTTTCTCTGAGTCTAAGGGCTCATTTAAATGAGTCTTGCTTTAGAACGTCGGACCCATCTGGCCCGTTGACTTTAAATCATCTGAGTTTACGAGTTTCCATTGCGAGGTGGGCGATCTTTCTGTGTTTAGCAGCTCCATTTTTCCGCGAAGGTCTCACTTAAGTAGCTAAATAGTGCTCGGCAGGAACGAACCACGTCGGAGTCTCACGGTTAGACCAGTCACGCCATCGAAAAGGATGGACGACGACGAGGATAAAGGGTCCTGTGCGGGACAGTCGGACGACTCGTCTACAACCTCGAAAAAGAGCTCGCAAGTGGTCCATCGCGTTCGGGTTCGTAGCAGACATTGTTTTCCACGTGCCGCCGCTGCTACCTGCTAGCTGGAGTATGCGTTCATCATTATTGTATTATTCCATCACATTTGTGTTCACATTCATTTCATAATTTGTTACTTATTTATATTCAATTTGTTATAATGCATTACACAAGATATATTTATATATCTGTGATATTATTTTGAGTTCGTGGGTCCGAGGCTACTCCCTGTAGCTGTTAAGGGAGCTCGGCGAGCTCCGTTTAACACAGGACCTCCCTTAGCGAAAGGGACCTTTATGCGCCGTGTGATCACGATCTCCAGCTCCCTTTATGACAGGTACCTGGGCTAAAGGTACCTTTACGCTGCCGTGTGATTTGGGTATTAGTTTGGGGTACAACGACCTTTACTAATCTAGAAAAGCTGCATGTGTTACAAAAGAAAGCACTTAGAGCTATAGGAGGTATTCACTGGCCGCCATATTTGAGGTCACTGTTTAGAGCGCATGCTCAGAACAAGCTCGCATTAATAGGCTGCCAAGACCGGCAATCTTGGTGGTGCGGAATGCACGTGGCGAAAGAACTGTGGAAGCTCGCGTTCAGCACGCGCTCCACAGCCGAGCACACAGCTATGGCCGCCAGTGAATACTCCCTATAGACGTTTCCACTGTTTACAAAAATCACAGTCCACACGTGTTAAATCACAGTCCAGAACGCGCACGTTCGTCGCTTCGGAAAGGAGCAAATCACGCGCCATACGCACGAACACTGAAAATGGAACCTGCCAAGTGTCCTTTTTTGGAAAGGTCTATAGGAGATGTCCCAAATTTCATGTCATAAATGTCCACAGATTATATGATTACAGGCTTGCTACTAGCCTAAAAGTGGAGCAAATTAAAGTATGAATTTTTTTATAAATCTTGCACAAATCTCGAAACACATTCATAGTTACCCTATCCGCGGAGCTGAATGTTGGGAGGTGGTCACACCGAGAAAAAACTATGGCACACAAACGCTGAAATCCGCTGTTCCTAAATTATTTAATCTGTTTTTAGCTAAAGGTATTGATTGGGACAAGTTATCGTTGAGTGAAGTGAGGTCACCCTTTTTTCACTGATGATTAGTGTAGTTGCTCTCTTTTCTCCATACTTTGTTCTTAAAGGGGCGGTGCAACGATATTCAATTGGAATGTTTTTCACTTTACACGAGCTTACTGGCACTAGTGGGAGTCAAGGTTACTCGCACGCAACGCCACTGACCAAGAAACTCCTTTGTTGCGCTGTAATTTCGAAGACAAAACCGAGTGTTTTCATTCAATCTCTCCTTCGCAAAACCTGATGACGTAGCTGGGCGGTAGCAGTACCGCCCAGTGACGATATTTGAATGCGGCTCGTAGATTGGACCCGAGCATGGCGTGGACACTCGATTGGGGCTCGTGATAATCGCTAGCTCGAGAAGCATTCGGGTACTGTCCTATGTCCAATCGCTGCAATGACGACAAGAGCCGAACCATAACAATGTCTGGAACTCAGCGCGTGTCCTGTGCCTTGCCAACCCCAGAGCATGGATATGATCAACATTGGCGGCATATAATCGGCTCCATATCACGTGGCCGCTTGTTCTGGCTGCGAGTTGAGGGGCTGAACTCTGCTCGTTTTTTTTTTTTTTTTTTCTGCGACCTTGATTAGGTGTGTTGAAAAACAAACGGGTATTTCATAGGTCATTAACGTCAGGGACCCGTTCTAAGCGGTATTTGCGCAAAATGCAAAACTCGTTGCATCGCCCCTTTAATACAATGAGCTTGTTTTTGTTTTTGTTTGCCCGTCATTGCCCTATATGTCAAAATTGTGATAATCTAAGGTATTGTGCTTAACATGTTGTGATGGCGATCATTTTCTGTACATCTGCGTTTCTCTTTTAATTGATGTATTATTTCCCCACTCTGTCGCTGCTGCTGTAGGCAGTCAGGAACCCGTCAAGCTGTACCTCACAGCTTTTTTTCCTGATCGCCACCATCATCTTATGATGGAAATAAACACACTATTATTATTATACCTATTATCCAATTGGCGACGTGGATTTGGCTGACGTGCCATGGTACCGCGGATGCATCGCAGTGAAAAGGCAGAGAGCGTTGCGTGACGTCGTAAACAATCTGCGAAAAGTCCGTAGTAGTTTCGACAGAGAAAGTTAAATTAACTTTGGCAAAACATTGAGGCAAGTTCCTCACAGTTGGATGAAATATAGCAGGCATAAGCTATTTAGCGCAGCTTGGCGAAGAAATCACATGACTGTAATCCTTACTGCGTCAGTTCGCTTGGCAAAGTTGATCGAGGCCAGTGGCGTGGCCAGGAATGTTTTTCGAGGGAGGAAGGGGAAGAAGGGGCGAGGGGGCTTGGGGGGAGCAGAAGCCCCCCCCCCCCCCCCCCCCCCTGAATAAACTTGACTCCAACACGCATAGGTGTCACCCGGGCGCTCGAGAGCAATTGATCATGCGACAGGCATGGAGACATCCGGCTTGCGCTGTGGGATGTGGAATGTCTCGTTTATCGGCAGGGGAGGACGTGAAGAATCTGGCGGGAGAAAGGAACTCACTGGGAGCTCCAACCTCGAGTTGAAATCGTCTCGCCAGGCGTCTTTAATTAAATTTGGACGAGAAAATGGGCACGCATTGTTACTACAGAGTAGAGGCTGCTCATGCGATCAACGTTGCGCAGTGCTCTCGTCAAGTGTCAACGACAGTGGCCACTCCTCTGTTTTAACATTTGTGTCCCCACGCTCTGTGACAAAGATGGGAGACCCAAGCAGCTGAGACGAGCGCGGGCTGGTGAAAGACGTCGATGTCTCGGATTCGTGCCCTTCTAACAGTCAGGAGTGGCAGTGCATACAGCAGCCTTGACAGATGAGTCCTTTAGGTCGGCGAAGGAGTGCGTGTTGTCATGCACCCCATGGGAGGAGCCTCCAAGCTACACCGCACGACACATAACAGTTGACAACAACGTTCAAGTGCCCTACAGGTCTCCACGTCATCGGGCCATTAATGACGATACCGAGATACGTGGGCGACTTTCAGGGGATCCGGAAGTATATCTGATGTGTGGGGGCGACATCTGGGGGCTCATGTAGCATCTTGTAGTTCACCTCTCTCTCTCTCTCTCTTTATATATATATATATATATATATATATATATATATATATATATATATATATATATATATATATATATATATATATATATATATATCAACGACCACTGACGAAGCGCAGTGCAGAGAAATGAAGGCTGTCTGATAGAATCTTCGGAGATTTATTAGTGAGAACGCACATATTGGACAAACAATGAATAACAACTTTAAACGAACGGGTTAACAAGGCCTCCAAAGAAAGAATACATGTCACCAACTACTGGTACATACATACATACAGACATACAATATACACATATAAATCATATTAAACACGATGCACAAAATTAAAAACCCGCACTTTTTCTTCTACTTCCAGTCACAAACAATAATTTTTTTTTTTTTTTTGTATACTGGACGGTGCGCTATTATGTCAAACCAAACGTGGCCGCCCGTTCAGTTGTCCTGTTAACAAACTCGTTGATTATTTCGTCTAGCACCAGTTCCGCGGTCCTGCCCTTGTGGACATGTAAAAGTAAAAGATGCGTTAAGCCTGGTTCAGACAGTTGCGTTTGACTGCGTTTGACTGCGTTGCGGCTGCGAGTAACCAGGGGGGCTATGTTGCGCTTTTTGGACTCCCAGGAGACTTGGAAGAGGGAAGTGACGTCAACGACTAGAGAAACGCAGATTGGATGTTGACAGAAGAAAACAAAATCAACATCCAATCTGCATTTGCTGCGTTGTTGACGTCACTTCCCTCTCCCTAGTCTCCTGGGAGTCCAAAAAGCGCAACATAGCCCCCCAGGACATCCCTGCTGCTAATATCGCGTTGCAAGATGAGTCCTTGAATTGAATTCCACGCTTCATACGAAGCACAGATGTGCCGATGACTGGCTTTCAGTTCTCGACGCAACGCAGTCAAACGCACTCAACCGCAAGTGTCTGAACCGGCCTTTAAGGTACATTTAAGGGCTGTTTATACTCCGACGTTGAGCGCACTGAACGCAGCGTAGCGCAGAACGCGCGCCTTTTATTGGCCGGCAACCAGGAACTCGATATCTGCAACCAATAAGTACCTGCGCGCGCTGCGCTACGCGGCGCCCGACGACGTTACGTTGGAGTATAAATGTACCTTTACTCCAACGTAACGTCGTCGGGCGCCGCGTAGCGCAGCGCGCGCAGGTACTTATTGGTTGCAGATATCGAGTTCCTGGTTGCCGGCCAATAAAAGGCGCGCGTTCTGCACTACGCTGCGTTCAGTGCGCTCAACGTCGGAGTATAAACAGCCCTTTAGTCTGTCTTGTCTGCTTTGTTCTTCGTCTTTCGCGTCGGATTAGATTGTGGCGCCTCGTCGCCTATGGAGTGCAGCTTCAACATGCAACAGCCTCACGGGTGGTGGCCCGTGGGATGGGAGAAGAGGGGAAAGGGGGGGGGGGGGGGGGGGGGGGGGGGGGAGGGCCGGTCGGAACAGCTTTGAGTGTGCATGCTCCCAATGGTTTAGAGCCTGTGGGTGCGATTGCCGCCATTGCACCCCCCCCCCCCCCCCCCCGGTTCCAGGGCCCCTGGCTACTTTTCAACATCTTCTCTGGCATTCCAGCAAGTTTTAGACGTTGCGTATTTGGTGGTGCTCGTCCCTCCCGGTCGACGGAGGAATGAAGCAATTTTCCCCGCCGAAAACGTAAGGCCTAGTCCCAACATTGGTAGTTCCGTAGAGTCGAGAGTGACTTGGACTCGATCACTGTTTCAAATGGCGCACCCTGGAGGTCGCATACCACAGCGCAACAACCTCCATGTAGATTACCGCGACTAGCCGAAGAGTTGTGCTCCTAGCTAAGGAATCGAAGGAACCAAACGTGCTATACCAACGACACCTCTATTCAAAGCCTGTGAACAGCCTTTCTACTTACACGCAACGCCATCACACTCGACTCTTTTGGGTACAGCACCAGTCGCGGCGCTTTGACGAGAAGGCAGGTTTTTGTCTGGTTTCTGTCAAAACAACGCAGGAATACACGTCTCGCATGGGGAATTCCGCCCACAGCCCCAAACCGGAAGTGCGCTCGACGCGCCACCACCGCGCCGTGACGTAACAGAGTTGAGTTCGTGTATAATCGAGCAGCATCTTCACTGGGTCGCGCAAGGCATCATTCAAGGAGCATTTGAACGATGCCTTATGCGACTGCATTCCACGGGGAGGGGAGGGCTAGATGGACGTCGTCGCATTGAGAAACGATATTTATTTGAGCCGACATCCACCTAGGCCTAACATTCGTCAAGCCAAGAAATGGCATTGTGGGCGCCTGTGGCATTTATTTCAGTGAAAATGACTTGTCAGCAAGAAAGAAAACAAGATTGTCTTTCTTGCTGACAAGTTGTTTTCGCTAAAATAAACGTTACAGGTGTACGAATACTGTATTAGGTCTATGTTGACGTCGGCTCACAGAGAAATTTAGCTTTACTGATTTATCTCTCGATCCAGGCTCTTGAAGTTCAAACTTTCGAATTCCATCGCCGCCAACATCGTCACAATTACACGGAGTTTCAGGTTTCTGCGATGCGTAGTTTATTTATGCGTGCCGAAAAACAGGGTTCTATTTTCTCGACCAGACCCTTCCCATTTCACCCAACTTATCTTGTTTGCCTTACTTGAGGCACAAAATATATATATATTACTTGAGGCACAAATTTTTGTTTCATTGTATTTGATTTGAGGCACAAAACCTACGTTATTTTGTACTTCGAGTATGCCTTACGTGTGGTCTACACACACACAGACACATCACTACCGCTTACCTAGCATTGATGAGATCGAGCAGCCAGTGCATTCGGACCTGAGTGCTGCCGTGCCCAGGAATTGAAGCGATGTAGATCAGATTCTGCTGCATGTCCTCCCCTAGGAAAAATCCCGGGTCCTGGTGCGGCTCGGGTGGGCTGCAAACAGCTGGGGCTTACTGACACCTATCGACCGAACAATACACTCCTTTAAAAAAAAAGAAAAAAAAAAACATCACGCTACACCGCCATTATTTGGGCATCGCGTCCTTCACGAGGCGTGTGATTGGATCCGAGTACGCGCCGAGCGCTGACCTAGTACTCGTGTCCAATGCTTGCTCATACCGCGTGCCCAAAATATGTCGACCTCATATAATAATCGACGCTATACTCTGTTTCACCTTATGATGTACCGCAGGAAAGGCTAAAGGCGCGAGCTCCTTGCTTTGGGGCACATCTCGGCGGCACAAGCTCTCGTGCACCAAGGGCAGCTGCCAACGCTATCAGCTCGCGCTTCTAGCCTTCGCTGCGGTACAACATAAGGTTAAACGGAGTATTAGCCCCGTGCGCGACCGAAAGCGTCGCTGTGGTCGGCCTTCCACGATTCGCCGAACGCTGACTATGACGTCGGAAAGGGGATTTATCATCGACGGAAATAAGAGGAATGAAAGAACTTTAATTTTGACGGTGTTGGCAGTGTTCCTTTGAGAGCGCAATGATTTCAAGCTTCCACCATGCTAATAACAAACACCATCGAACTTGTTGTTTGCAAGGTAATGACGTCACAAGGGGGAACCACAGGAGGGCGCCACCAAAACATCTCGCCGCTAATAGCTACTGAAAGGCGCGCACTTTTGAAAAGGGTCTATTCCACCACAATATTTCTGCTTCTTGTGAGTCAATTTAGTTCCACTGGATATATTTCGCGTAACCTGCAATGTTTAGCACTACACAGACCAAGAACCCCACCTTTCACCCCACTTTGTAGATAATTCTATATCGAGTAGATTTTGTTTCACAATTACAAGATACTAAATGTGAATCTTAAAGGGGCAATGACACCCCAAAGATCGTTTTTCTTTTATTGTCTAAAACGATGCAAATTGTAGTCATAGACAAGCAAAAAAATACCGCATCGTGAAAAAAAAAAATTCTTCACGCGCGCGCGCGCCTTTTTATTTTTGGCGTTTTTCTCTCCCGCTTCTCACCTCCTCGCCTCTTTTGATTTGTGACGTCAAAAATCATGAAATTTAGAAGCTTTGTAGGCAAAATTTTTATAACATTTAATAACGGCAATCGTGAAACATGTTTTTTAACGCAATTGCGAACGCACTACCCTTCTTTTTGAAATACCAAACATCGGAGTCTGCTGTGATGTCGCCTCCTGGATTTTTATCCTCCCTCAGAAAACATGGCGGCGCTCGACGCACATAGCAGAGGATGATCGGTGAGTCGGGAAATCGGACGAAATGGTCTTTTTTAGGTGGCCAGACCTCTCAGAACTTGAAAACGAAATCGACAAACGGTCAAAACAACTGTGTTTGGTGTTTGTGCATCGTTGTTTTGGCTGTGACTCCGCCGGGGCAACCTTTCAGACGTGAAGCTTCGTCTGCTCTTCACGCACGGGAAAAAAAAAATGACCGCATCTCCACGTGCTGAATGATGTTGATTGGGGCGAAACCCTAATGGTGCTGATTTTTTTTATTGCTCAAAAGTAGTGCTGAGTTCCGGGTTGCGTTCGACTTCATTATTACTGCTTTATGGTCGGTGAAATGCAGAGCCATGCATGCAAAGTTTAACGCGATTATATACGCATTTGACCGCAGCGCCCTCTCCTGTATAGACGTTGAGCGGCTACATGCAACGTTTCATCCATGACATCCCCAGCTCTTGAGTTACTACCACATCTCAGAGCCCCCTACTCGTCCCGCAGTCGTGGCCGAGTGGTTAAGGCTCTGGACTAGAAACCCATTGGGGTCTCCCCGCACAGTTTCGAATACTGTAGACTGCGCAAACATTTTTTTTCTTTTTTTGTGAGCATGGACGCCGGACGGAGGGACGGACAAGGCTAGACCCTAAGGAGCTTCGCCCTAAAGGGCCGTTCACACTCTTGCAACCGAGTACGACCGAGAAAGACCAGACCGGTTTTTAAGCCTCTTACGACTTCTTAGGACGAGCTCCGCTGCAGCGGAGCTGGTCGGAGCTGGTCCTAAGAGATCGAAAGAGGCTTAAAAACCGGTCTGGTCTCTCTCGGTCGAACTCGGTCGCAAGAGTGTGAACAACGGTTTTTCCTGGTCCGCCGGCGCCCTTCTCCCCCGCTCCTCACCTCCTCGCTTCTGGTCGCGGTGGTAACGGCGGTGGAGCGGAGGCGAGAAAGAAAGTCGACTCGCAGGACTCCGCAATATTTGACGTCACTGCACTGGCACGGATCGCGCGGGAACTTCAAATTCGGCATTTGGAATTTTTTTTTTACTTCACAAATACTGAATTCCCAAGTTTTGAATTTTGAGGGTAATGTCCTGGCATCGTTTTCAATCGTTTCGGATAAGAAAAAAATGATCTTGATCTGTCAGTGCCCCTTTGATGACCAAGCAAATTTCGCAAGGCTGAGGCCACGCAGCGGCCACTTTGAACTTGTCTGAACACGCTACTTTTCGTTTGTATTTTATTTTATTTAAATGAAGGTACTTGCGCACCTGTCGCTTGGTCACTATTGCTATATGGTGATTTCAGGTAAGATCAAACAAAGGGTGGCTGGTCGACATTTTTAATTAACTTCATATTTTTATGTTATTGCCTAGTCATGGTACAAACGAATCCACAAATATTTTCACAAAAAAAAAAGTATGGCGGCACAAAAATTTGTATATCATAAAAATATGGGCACTTTAAAAAAAAAAAAAAACATTTACGCGCGATGTCGGAGGGATCATGTTTGGCAATAAATACCGTTAGTAATAATATTGGAATAAATTCAATAAGTTTAAGAAATATCGTATGAGCGCAGGTAAGTTAATTGTTACAATTAATAGTAGTAGTTAATTCCGTAATATTTATTTTTTAAACGTTCCCCAGCATGGCACCCTGAGCGATTATCTGCGAACTTTGAAGACGTATCTTATGAAATATTTGAATCAAATACGAGGGGCGTTCATAATGTTCGTATTATCGGCACAAAGAATTGAAAAAAATGGAACAAAACAGGCATCAACATGAGCGCGCGTCCCTCTAGTTTCCGCACAGTATAAACATCGCATGCTATAGTAGCTCGGAACGCCGCTAGGGAGTCGAAACAAAAAAGGCACCGCCCATCGGTACCAAGCACATGCAGTGATCCGTTTTCTCCATTTGAAGGTAAGCAGTGCCAAGGATACTTAGTATTCATTCCAATCTGGTAGCGTTGTTCGGGGACAACGCCCCAGTTTATGACACTCTGGTTAAATGGCGCAGAGGTTTCCAGTGTGCACCCAAATACGAGGAAAGCATTTCAAAGACGGCAACCAAGTGATTGCTGAAGTGGAGCGATTCCTGAACACTCAAAACGAGGAGTTCTATAACAATGGCCTCCGGCATGTGGTGCATCGCTAGAAAAAGTGGGTAACTTTTGGTAGCGAATATGTAGAGATCATGATGTTTTAAAATCCTGAGACTGGGAAGGAAAATGAAGAAAAATTGTAAGACAGACAGTCTTAGAGAAAAACTCCTACTCGAGTTTGATTGCTGAATCTCTATTCCTTCGTGACAATAATACGAACTTTATGAACGCCCCTCGTAGATGAACTTATAATCTACTTCCGCTACTCAATAACCTGGCGCACTGTAGAGGCTACAGCCCCCGCGACCCAATAAGAGCGTCGGGGCGAGGCACGTGACACCACGTCACAGGAGTGTGTGTGTTACTGCGCCAAGGAACCGGCTGTCGTCTGCTGGCCAAGAGTCGTCTGCTGCGAAACGAACCAACGAGCCTTGTTTCCAACGCGCGTGAGAACACACTGTGCACCTCACAAAATAGTACCCTTCGCAGTTACTAATACACGTCATGCTGACGTGTTTTATTTTTAGCGTTACACAACACATATAACATATGCGATATGGCCACTTCATTTAGTGCAGCTTATATGACAATGATCATTAACTCGGAAAAAGTGCCACACTGTGGGATGTGCAGACAACGCGAGAAATGTTTGCCTCGTTTCGGCAAGCTTGCTGTGATATTTCCCAAGCGAAGGACCCTAATCAGTGGCGTCACGAGGGTCAGCGGCACCCGGGGCGGTAGCCCGCCGCGCACCCCCCCCCCCCCCCCCCCCCGCTCTCGCGTGGCCCACCGCGACTACCCCACCCCCCCTCCCCGCTTTCGCGTGGCCCGCCGCGACTCCCCCCCCCCCGCGCTCTCGTGGCCCGCCGCGACACCCCCCTGAGCCATGCACCCGGGGCGGTCCGCCCCCCCCCCCCCCCCCCCCCTTGTGACGCCACTGACCCTAATGTATGTATACACAACTTCTTGGCGGAGCAGTAAAGTAATATCAAAACTTAGCAAAACATGTACACCTAAAAATGGAGCCCAAAATTTTGCAAACTTCATAAAATAATTTTTATTATATCATCGAAGTTGGCCGAAGCAACAAAGCGCACGAAAAGCCTTTGCTTGTATAAAAGGTTTGTTTGTGTTCTAATATTTTATTCGTCTATGTAGTATTGCAACCATTTATTCTAGATATGATTCAGGTACATGCATACAAAGTACAGCAAATTATATATTAGGGGCGAAGCTCCTTAGGGGCTAGCCATGTCCGTATGTCCGTCCGCCGTTCGCCGTAGGCCGGCGTCGAGTGCTCGTGCTTCTGCTCGTGAGATCACGTGCTCACGAGCACGTGAGCACATGCTCACGTGCTCGTGTAGGGCAAAAAAAAATTGAAAAAAAAAGATAAAAAAATTATGAAAAAAATAAAAAGAAGAAAAAAAAGGGTAGGGGGTTCTGAGATGCCATCCCATCTGTCTGCTTAAAAAAAGAAAAAGAAAACCACACATTCTCCTACTGACATGAATGAAAAGGCTCAAAGAAAAAGAAGAAAAAAAGAGTAGGGGGTTCTGAGATGCCATCCCATCTGTCTGCTTAAAAAAAGAAAAAGAAGAAAACCACACATTCTCCTACTGACATGAATGAAAAGGCTCAAAGAAAAAGAAGAAAAAAAAGAGTAGGGGTTCTGAGATGCCATCCCATCTGTCTGCTTAAAAAAAGAAAAAGAAGAAAACCACACATTCTCCTACTGACATGAATGAAAAGGCTCGGCATGCTGCGGCTCGGCGTCTACGCAGACAAGCACCACCAGAGCTTCGCCCCAAGCAACATCATTCACCACGTGGAGATGCGGTCAATTTTTTTCCACCGGCCAACGATCTCTTTTTACATGCCACGCTTCTCTAATGCAACCGGTTTGTATGCTGCCTTTAAAATAATATATTTTTGCCACTTTTAATCTATGAACTCCTCATTAGACCAAATAAATAACGTATTAATTTGATAAAACTGTTTCGGTGTTGCGTGCACGTGTTTGAGTGTAATATCACCGCAACTGTACAATATACTAGCTGTTTTTTTTTTATTTTATAGCTGTGTGAAGATATTTATATCCTCAGATGTGTACAGGGATATTTAAATACATATTAAAACCTATGATTTAAATATTTCATAAGATAGAGGCCTTCAAAGTTCGCAGACAACTCAAAGTACGCCATATTTGGTAAATGTTATAAAAATATTTATAACAGAATTAGTCATTGATATTACATGTAACAACTTACCTGAACCAACACAATATATCCAAACATTATTCGACATCTCTTAATATGACTTCTTCAGTTTACAACCAAACTTGACTCTCTCGGCGATGCGCGTAAATACGAGCGTCCACCTCTTCATGTACAATTTTTTGTGCCCCGGTATATATATATATATATATATATATATATATATATATATATATATATATATATATATATATATATATATACATTTTTTTTTCTGGGCGAAAATATTTTATTTGTTTATATGGATAACGCCATGACCTAAATAAATATGAAGTGAATTAAAAATGTCGACCAGCCACTCTTTGCTCTATCTTGTCTGAAATCACCCCTAGCCTAGCTGTGTGGACACCTTGTAAAAAAGTGTCGTTGTGATAGGCGAATTATTAAACGATAGAGAAACGTACAAAGTGAAAATTCCTCGCCACTTTTCGCCCTCACTTAGAAAAATTTAAGAAAATATACGACCTGACGACACATAGCTTTACGGTCTTTTGTAACACTGATTATAGTGCGTTTCAAAACTTCTTGCCAAAAAATATTATTTTTAAAGTACATTTGAATGAAAACTGGTAAAAAGCTTACGACATGCAAATGAAATAGACACTGGGCCGGCTTTAATCAGTTCGCCAACTGATCATCCGTGAATTTGTGCTACGAAATGGCTACAAGTGCACTGGTGTTATTGGTGAACACAATTCAAGGGGTAGTGCAACGATTTTAGTATTGAAAGAATTGGCAATTAGTATTTTTTATATTATTTATCCAAGCACAAGTGACCAAAAACGCGTCACCATGCCCCGAAAAACTGCTATTCCGGTGCGTGATCGCAAAGAAGAAAACGAAATATTTGCCGATCTGCAACCGCAAAGTATTCTGGGGGATACGCGGAAGTGAACAAAATCTGTCCCCCTCCGCTGCTACACTCGCCGTCAACCCCGTGGCCAACTGTCTTTTCTGGCGACCTTCGACGATGCTAATCCTTGAAAAGTCGATAATCGCGGAGGAAGCGGCTGGGATCTTTGAAGAGAGAACCCAAGGGGAAACCACGTGATCCCCCGGAGTACGTCACTCGAAAGGCGACGTGGAGAGTCGAGAGACACTTTGACCTTCGATTTGTTTCATTTTTTTACATAAAGACTAGCGCTCGCAAGATACGTTTTTCTGTTCTTCGTTTCATGGGTGACACCGATTAATTTCCGCAGTTAATAGACCTATCTCACCAGCCAGTTTGACTACACCACCGCTGCCGCAATGCATCGAGGGAACTTTAGTCTTTCTGCACATGCGACAACCTCGCTGGAGCTCTGCTCGTGTGGAGCACAAGACGGCACGAGCCCTCTCGTTCACTGCCGCCTTATGTGCGAGCGAAGGCAAAGCTAGAAGCGCGAGCGCGAAAGTTCCGTGCGTTCAGGCTTTGCTCGAGCGCGCGAGCTGGGGAGAAACGCAAAAAGCGCTGGTCTCGCGCTTCTAGCTTTGGCTTCGCTCGCAGATAATGTGAAACGAAGTATAGACCTTTCCAAAAAAGAGCGTGTGGCCGGTGCCATCTTGACTGTTCGTGCGTATGGCGCGTGCTTTTCTCGCTTTCCGAAGCGACGAACACGCACGTGCGGAGCTGAGAAGACCGCACGCGGGACTGTGATTTTGTAAACATTAAAAAAGTCTATAGTGAACTAAAGTTATGGCGGCGTCACGCATGCGCCGAACGCTTGGTGAGATCGGTCTATTGGCCAAAGACCGAAAATCGTTGCACCGCCCATTTAACCGAAACCACTATTGAGCACAGAAATATTTTGATTTGCAGATCGTGGTCTTGTATATTTTTCAATTCAAAGTGTTTTGAAGATAAGCCAAATGTGCAAAACCTATACTTAATTTTTTAAACACTCACACTGAACATTATACAAAAAGGGGCCAGAATATGTAAGCAAGAATAGTTTTGTCCATGCCTGCTGAACATCACATCCTATGCATGAATTTATACTAACTGTGCATCTGTACCAAAATGACCACTTCGTAGTGCAAATGCACTGGTGCTGTTTGTCGATGCACAAGATCAAAACTTTATGCCGGAACAAATATATTATTGTAGCCCCTTATATATGTACACATATTCATTCTAAATAGGCCGCAGACTTTCTGGTTAAAACCGAAAACCACCTAAACATCTGCCAGTGTCAAAAGTATGAAATAGGTTAAAACCGAAAAACACCGATTTCTGGACATTTTTATTCCAAGCGAGAAGCATTCTCTTCAGAACCCTCTCTTCTTCAGATGTTCATCAGGTACATTTTTTTACCTGTAGTCTGTTGCAGGTCAAGAATAGCAGAACAAGCTCTGCCCAAAGCCCACCACTCTGCACTTCAGCAGAGCGAACGATGGAGAGAAGGCAAGTGAAAAAAAAAACCACCAATCATGGCGAGTAGGGAGCTTTGAGGGAGGGTCTTCTCCTGCTGTTCTAAACCTGCAACAGACTATTCAATAAAGTGCCCCACCAGTCCCGAATCATGGAATCAATGATCTTGAGGACAGTGGCTTGAGAGCTAGGTCAAGTCAGTTGGTCACTACAGATGGTCACATCTTTGTCTATTCAGGACAGGGCTGCACAACAGTGTTCAGACCTACATCAATGATTGTTATCAGTTGAACCTTGCAAAAGAAGAGCAACTTGCCTTCCTCATGACAGAAATATTTTGCTCGAGTACACTTCAATTTTTTACATCACACGGAACAGAAAGGTAGCAGGAAAACAAAAGCTGGGCGATTCTTTAGAGTACTCAAACATGGACCCGTGTTTTGGCTTGTCTTCCGACATTTGCAAGCACTGTCGCATTATGGTAAATGATAAGCATTATAAGGGTGTGCAAAAGTAGGAAATGCAATTTTAACCCTCAGTTTTTAATAATTGTTTATCTATTCATTGTAAAAAATATTTCATTGATAATCAGTTTTTAGCATCTGTATGAAAAAAATTGCCAAAAGATACCAATTAAGAACACAAATTATAAACAGAAAAAAACAGCCAGATTTTTCTTACAAATAAACACCGGAAAATCTGCAACCTATGTTTTAAAAAATTAAATGGTTTTAGTACGACTTTTATTGGTTAAAACTAAATTCAAAACATAAAACATTCATACCATATAGTCATGTGCCATAATGTCAACTATTTTCAATTAAAACTTTTCTAATGGAATTAATCAATTTAAACAGTGGCGAGTAAATCTCACTTTTAAACACCCTCTTCATCTCATTTTATAGCTTCATAGAAACAAACTTTTTTTACAAGATGTCCACCAAAGTCCACTGCAAGTGACCAAGTGACACGCTCGTAAATACCTTCATTTAAATAAAATATCAACCAAAATCGACATTAAGACAAAATCAAGATGACCGTCTGGGGGCCCCAGCCTTAGGCTGCAGTCTCATGGTGCCAATCTTGATCACAAGGGTTTTCACATTTTGTGACTAGAACTTTTAAAAAACAAAGTCGTTTAGAAATGAAATAACTGGATTTTTGAAAACACACTTTACATACAAAATTGTTATATACAGAATTGTGCTGTCACATCAAGTATATTTTAAGCACCTGGATAATTGTAAGGTCATCGTTGATAGAAAAAACCTGCATGCCAGTTGAAGATCTTAAATTTCCCTTTACCTTTTAATAATCTCTTCAGTACTCTAATCTTCCCCAACATGCCCAGAAAAGTACAATATTGACATAATGAGATCCATATTTGTTTTCTTGTATGGTCATTACAGAAATACAATACAGGCAAAATAGTATGAAATCTCAGTATAAGTACAATTAAAAGCTTTTCATTTATGACGTCCTGACAAATGCAATGCTCGTTATAAAGCTTAGTTAGAATTCTTACGTCCTATACTTACTGTCCTTCGTTTTCAGATAAAACACGATATTTCCCGATATTTACATCCCGGACATGTTTCTCGAATATCGGGTTAAACTGTATTTTTCTCAGAATTCGGAAATTGAATTCCAGCATTTTCAAAATTACTCTGCTCTGAAAATATTTTCTAGGCAACAAGGAGTTGGTAGGGACTCATGCACTGGCTCTAGACATAGTAAACTATCCTAGATTAGTTGGACTTGGTGAACTGCAGTGACATAGGTCGAGCCCTCAAATGTTGCCTTTATGTCCTTTCTGAAGTATGCCCTTTTCCTTTGTCCGTTTCAACCAGCACACACAAAAAAAAAGAAGGGTGAGAAATTGCGCATTTAAATTGTACATATGTAAGCTGCAATACTGAGAAAGCGTTCTTTCAATTCAAATACTATGTCCGAAAACCGGACAGGTCTAGGATGGAGACAAAGAAATACTGTGCATGCAGAATGTCATTGAAGCAACAAGGATTTTTGTAAAGCTTAAAATCCATGTGGGCTCTTATCGTGTTTTCATGCTATTTTGTGTACAGTACTTTAATAAAGATAATCTCTGTATTCAAAACAATCAAGTGTTAATTCTACTTGTATATTTCTAAACATAACCCGAAAAAACCAGAATTTCATAGTAATTAATTAAAAAAACCCGATTTCTCCCCGATTACCATCTTAGATCAAAACGCCAATTCCCCCCCTCCCCCCCCCCATTTTTTTAAAGTATAAAACCTGAAAATGAAGGACTCTACCTATACTCTGTACAGAAATCCCACACAATACTTACCAGAATCCTGTGCTCTTCCAGAAAGGCCTCACGGTACCGACAACATCCGACGAGTTCACAAGCACATTGTAGCTCTTCCACGTTACACTTTTAACGGCATCTATCTTCGCAGCATAAGACAGATCCGAGTCCAAACAAGCTGATATGGTGAACTTTATTCCACCAAGGAAAATTGCTGCCACGAAAAGCATTGCCATGCCTAGCCTCTCCAACACTAGAGTATGAAATGCATGAAATCAGATCCCTACAGCCGGAGCTATCGGAAAGATAACCGCCTTCATACATCCACAGATATCCTTTTCACAAACAAAAATAACCCTATCAACGAGGGCAAGGGTCCATATCTACAGCGTAGCTTGCAGTCTCAAGTTGCCTCGCCGCGGGAGAAACGATGGCATGAAACAAAATCTGTTGACAGCACCCAGACCATTTGTCCCAGTCACACCGTCACTGCTGTCACATCCATTCACAGTTCGTCTTTCTGTTTCCTCTCCAAGGAGTCCAATAGCTGAGACAGGGAATGAAGCAGTCCCTCAAAATAATCTGACGTCTGTTCCAAGGTCTTCAACTGCGACACACTGTGCACTTCTCTTTGGTAAGCATTGAGCAGAGAACGCAGCCGGGGCAAGTGCACCTGGAACTCCTTGTGGCAAGTTTCCGCCAGGGAAAGCATCGCCTGCACCACCTTCTCCTGCGCATCCACGTCGGGACTCTGTAGCAGCTCCGGCACGAGGCTACAGAAGCCGTACAGCTGAATGCCCTCTTGCAACCTACAAAAGACAAATGGGTTGTTATGAGCTTTCTATACGTCAAAGCAGCTGCTGACAGGAAAAGAGGAGCTTTGTTCAATTTCCAGAGATATTTCTCTATGTGGGCGCGTACAGGGCAGAGTTGGCAAAGCATGCAGCTGCCAGGCGGAGGTTCCAACACCGCTCAGCCCGGTTCATTCTTTTATTAGTGTACTCTTCTGGCAGGCTCCAGCCCCCATTCTCAGCTGTCATCGCATATTCTGGTTCGGAACATTCTTGAATGTACAATGTGTATAGAAAGCAGTGGTAACGCGCTGGTTCGGGACAGATGCCCTTCTGTCGCCGAAATCAAATCAAATCAAATCAATCAAATCAAATCAATATTCTTCATTTTTCTCCATTTGGAGAGAAAAAACTGAGAAAAAAGCAACAGAAGAGTTGCTTGACAGGTCTCCATCTCCCCTCAGCAGCAGCAGAGACAAAGCACACAAAACAGCTTACACACAAAAAGAAATAGTATGTGTAATTATTCGTTTGAAAAAAAGCAAATATTTGTTCATCATAGACAAAATTTCTATGTTTAATTCCCTCAAACGATTTAAGAGATGCGTGGTACCTCTCTTTAAGTTTGTAGGCACCAGTTCGCCTCATTAAACATTTATTTTCAGTTTTACATTCACTTGTTTATTTGTGACAATATGAAAAGTTATGCACATGCCTCAGTTTTAAATCATGCTGGTGTGAGGTGAACAGTGAAACTGGTTTGAGTTGGGCCAATTGCATAACTGTCCCAGGCCAGGGTCACGATCTCCTGGGAATTTTCGCAGCTGTCGTACTGACTGCACGGGTCCCTCTTATATAGTTTTTGATCCGCCAGTTCTAGTCAGCAATGTGGGGGAGATGAACTTGTCGCAACACTGAACTTTGTAATGCCAAGCACATGCCGTACGGCTCATCTGCAGTCACAGCCCACCCCACCCCCCTTGTTTGAGTCACAAGTTGCCAGTATCTAACAAATTGACCGGGTTTAATTAAAGACTGACCTGTGGTTAGAAAGGAAGGGCCTCAGGCAAGTAAGCTGAATCCAAAAATATCCTACTAAATGCCCCAATGTCACTTTTATGCCCACTGTAAATTATCTTGCCCCCTGAAATTCATACAAGAGAGGATTCTTCCCTTTTTGATTGACAACTTTAAAAAAAAATGGGAAACATGTCCCACTCTTCTGAGGAAGCTTTTGCCTTCAAGAGACTTTCAATGCTTTAAGCTCATCAACATATGAGGACAAATACTAATTCTTTTCTCTCGAGTTTTTTTTTTTTTTTTTTTTTTTTTTTTTTCTACTTTGCCTTGCCACACAGTGTCCTTAAATGAGGACAGAATATGCTGTCTTTTGTGCCTGATAGATCACAGCCCTGTGAGTTGCCACAGAGGAGGCATGCTACTTTGCTTTTGCCCATCAGAACACCATGCAGCAGTTTGTAAAAATAATTTTTTTTTCACTGCCAACATTTTGGATTATATGGGCCTTTTCATCTCAACTGAGGCACAATTTCGGGGTCGAAATATTAATTTTGACAAAAAAAAATATTGGATCTGGGAGCATTCTTGCAATGAAAGCGCAAAAGGCAAACTTGGCGCATTTTTTGTTTTCGTATTATTGAGCATGTATGTGAGCATGCACGAGACGAAAACTGACGTTTCTCCCACCAAAGGAGGATTACATGTTTGACTACTTGCTATTTTCTAATTTCATAAAATAAAGCATGAAGACTATTTGCAACTCTCTAAAGTACTATATTTCATTAGCTTAAGTACTTAAAAAAAAATTATATTTTGGATAATTTTTGTAGAAATGTTGAACTCTGTTTCTTCTGATGATTTTCAGCAAAGTCTGGCAAGTTTTTATATGTGAGCTATTTAAGATATTTCAGTGACCTTGACATCACCAGAAAGCTCAAATCCAGCTCTTTTGAATGAATATAAATTCACTATCACATGTACAAAATAAAATGTTACTAGGTACATACTTTTGAATAAACAAGCATATAGAAAATCTAGCAAACTCAAATCGATTTGTAAAAAAAACATTCTTTATTTGGTTTTTGTTTTTATTAGCCGAAAGGTAAAATAGTGGTTTATTTCAAAATATGCCGGGAGATATTTTTTTTTTCGAAACGGATTTTTAAAAAAGGCGTCTACTGCTGCGTGATTGCCGTCTTCACTATATGTTTCTTGAACTCGGCAGACATTCGAGGGGCAACCGTCACAGTCTGGTGAGTAATTTACTGAAATTTGTTAATTCACTTTTTAATTATCGAAAATAAACATATGATTATAATTAGAAATTTACTAAGTGTCATTTAAAACCACTAAACGAGTAATTTTCAAAGACTTTGAACACGTGAGAAGTGCAGTAGTGAGCTAAAGTTACCGCTCATGCAGCAGGAGCAAGGCTACCAGTGCAATAAGGCGCCCGCGCGATTTTTCTATCTTTTATCATAGCCCCAGCCTGGTACCTGTTGCACGAATGGTAATTTAGCGCACTACTACGCTTCCCACGTGGTCAGTCTTTCTAAAAATGATTGATTTTGTGGTTTTCGATGACGCTCAGCAAGTTTCTAATTGGAACTATAGTCTATTTTCACAAACTAAAAAGTTAATTAACAAAACTGACTTAATTACTCATAAAACAATGATGGTTGTTCGTCCCTCGAATGTCCGCCGAGCTCAAGAAACATATAGTGACGACGGCATTAAGAACGGATCATCAATCATCACGATTGATGATCCATTCTTAATTAGGAGCTCAAACAAATTAACAAGATTCCTATCCGAGCGTAACGACAGCAACTTAAAGGCCTTTTCAATTGACATAAAAGATCTGTCCCCCAAGATCCTGTCTTCAAAGTCCCCCAAGAAAGATTTCTCGAGTTGATTGCCTTCTATCTGCAATCCACGTTTATCACTTGGAATGGAAATACATACTTGCAAAAACAAGGGGTTTGCATAGGGTCTTGTCTCGCCCCTGTGCTCAGTGACATTTACGTTGCGCACCATGATAGACTGCTGAGAAAAGCTTAAACTCCTTGGAAGTCGTGAACATTTTTCGTTACGTAGACGATTATATCATCTTCCTTGACGTCGACAAAAGCAAGTTTCCCACCACGATGGCCAAAGTTCTGTCCACTTTCGAAGAGTGCATGAATTCGTTGGAGCTCACGCACGAGCTTCCCATTGAAAGATCCATTAGATTCCTGGATCTACGAATATTTTTATTGACCTTTCATGTATGCTGGTTGTATGAGCCGCGAGGAAACAAGCCGATCGTTAACTTCAATTCTGCACAGTTCATTGTCAAGCATTGTCAAACTTTGCCTTAAAAACTCACTTATAAAATCATGCAAACATCCGATAAAAACAAGCTTCTGTGCACAAATTTGTCGCCTGTCATCAGCAGGGTACCCCACTTCCTTATTAACTTTAATGGCAGAAAACCTTCTCAGAGAACAGAAAAAAGATGTCACCAAACGAAAACCAAGGGACAGGTCAACTAGACCCATTGTTGTGCCTTACATCCACGTCTCCCATGATCTTAAGAAAGCGGCGAACAGGGTCAACATTGACGTCATCTTCTCGGCTCCAAACAAGCTTTCCAGCTTATGCAAAAAAGTGAACAATCCTTCAAAACATTCAGCGAGCTGCACAAAAAAGCACCAGACCACCATATTGTGGGAAACAATATATCGGCCAAACTGGGAGACGTTTAAACGATCGACTCTGTTAGCACAACAACAACGTAACTAGAGCCAACTCGGGAGATTTAGGTCTACCTTGCCGTGATTGCGGATGTGCAGCACATCTAGATAGGTGTACAGTGCTGGGCAGAAGCGGTAGCCAACTGACCAGAGAGATAGTGGAAGCGGAACATATTGCCACGTATAACGATAAATGTGTTAGCACTCCATCGCTCACTTTATCAGGAAAAGAATTAGCTTATCTTTCTACTATAGGATAAACGCACATGATCGTCATTTCATGGGACGTTGAAGAAAGAGAAGCCAATATTCACGATTGTATCGAAAAGGCGTAGAAGTAAGAGAAGTGCAAATATAGATTCAGTTGCGAGTCAGCGCTGTGTGAGTGTTTTGTCTGCTGTGATTGTGTCACTAAGTGTGATTGTTTTTGTGGCCAGTGGTGATGTGTGTTTGTGTGTAACCACATACTAGCGCTGTTATTTTGAGACAGGGATAAGGAGGATCCTGTTGGGTTCTCTTTCTGAGCCTGCAGTGCGCGGCCTCTCCTTGCGATTCACATGGCGACCTTGAAGGTTGGTCTGAGCGAAGGGGAGAGGGGTAGAGAGGGAAGGGGGAGGGGAGGGGGGCAAGAGAGCAACGAGCTTGCCTTTCCCTAAGGAAGTTCGACTGACGTAGTAGCACACCGGGGTGAGGCTCAAGGGAGGAATAGTTTTTGTTCATCTCGGGCAGATGGCACCACTAAAACTGAATTTAGTAAAACTCTGCCGATGATACAAGGTTTTTGACGCATTTACTCATGTTGAAACGACAATATTTATCAAATCTGCAAATATGCCACGCGTCGCTGAGCGAGCGCGTGGCAATTTAGCATTAGATGGAGCACATAATGGCACATCTTGCCAACTTATTACATTGTACCCATTGTGCGGCACACCTTAGTTCCCATGGCCGCCACCCTGCGGCTGCAAATCGCGAAATATTCCCGTTCTTTTCTTTGCTATTACGCAACAGAATCACAATATTTCAAAAGAATGAGGTGATATCTCCATTCCTTTTGGTAAGATAAACAACGTAAAAATTCAAAACTGCAAATTCTTTCAAAAATAAAATTGTTGCATCGCCCCTTAAAAAAAGATTTATGTTAAAAATAAAAAAAAATGTTTAACTCGTTAAGCATCATAAATTTATCTTGAGTTTCACAGAAGAGTCCTAGTGCAGTATTTTGAGAAGTACCAAAGTAGCAAGTGGTCAAATGCCATATTCCCAAAATGTGGCAGAAAAACTGTTAGGTCGCATTAATGAATACTTAAAATCGAAAGAATAAAGCACAGAGGACAAGCACAGGACAACCATGTTTGTCCTCCGTGTTTTATTCTTTCGATTTTAAGTATTCATGTTCAACTCGCTCGCTTTTACCAGTCCATCACATTAATGACTTTTGGTAAAGTTGGAAACTTTTTTAAGGATGACCTTTTTAAGATATTCTAATGACTCTCAAAACATTGAAAATCTCAAACTTAGCTCTTTTTATTGATACAAATTCAATATGGTATGTTTAAAATATTTTACACACATTTGAATAACGAATGTTTAAAAAATCCAGCAATTTCACGACTGAATTTTTTAAATACCCCATTTTCTATTTGCTTTGCATTTTATTGGCAGCAAGCTAGGATTGTGGTTTATCAGCAGATATAAACAGTATTTTGTTTGTATGACCACAATTAAAGCTTGAATTTTGTCAGTTGTTTGTTGTGACTGCTTCCTTTTTGCTCATTGTCCAGACTGCACTTTCTCTCCCCAAGCTCCAGAACACTGGAGCAAACTACAAACTTCTCATGCAAATTAACTTGAGGTCCCACATTCTTCCAATCATAACCACACAAACCAAAATTGCATTCGCTGCACTCTCTAGGGAAACAAGCACTGCAGACTTTTCTACCCATTTCAAAATTGTCTCTCCAAAAGGTTTCTTGAAAGGAATCTGACTTGAGAAGTTACGGTAGAGACATCTGGATGACTGGAAAGTGGAGTTGGTGCTTTGTGAAAATTCATGGATTGCAGCATAATGTAGATTTACATTGTTGGTGCCTCACTTCACATAGTCTATGCTTTTGTCAGAAAGGCTGTATGCTGTCAATCTGTCTGTTTCAATTGCCACAGAATCCAAAGAAGCGGGTTTTTCTAATGTGCGTTTCGAATATTCAGCACTGCTGAACATTTTTCATGTAACAGCGTTAAAGGAACCATGAAGGCAATTTCGAAATTTTATTTGACGATTGAAATGGGCGTCAGGCACGTCTTAGACACTGTTGACCAAGTTCCAGCCCGAACAAAAGTTTGGGTGCTGCACCAATCAATTAAAGGGACACTGACAGGGTATTTATGCTCGCCAAGGTTTTTAGTTGTACGTGACATATGAAAGCCCAACTACCCAGAACAGAATTTGCGGCTCGAAATTCGGTTTCTTTCCGCCCGAAAACCGCCGATCGAGAATTGGCCGGTTTGAGTCGCGCTCACTCTCTTTTACGTGGTCACGGGCCGTTTTCTAAGGTTTCGAAGCGATTACCAAATTTAATCAAAGTCGAGGGTCATTGAAGGCACACAGGACCCTTTCATGGTCGGATTTTTTGTCCAAAGACGCGCCCCTGTGGTCGGGTTTTTTTACTCGGCGCTATAGCAAAGAGTATACACTAGTTTATAGTCGCATAAAAAAATGTAAGACTTAAAATAAATAGTACATACACTTCAAAACATCTGCAGCGCACTCGTTGGAGGCTGAACAAAACAAAAAGGACAAGAACTTCGATGCGCCCGCTTCCGAGATGGTCTAGCAGACGGTGCGGCTGTGTGTCAGACTCCGGAACTCTGAACCGAGCTGGTTTCCAGTTGTGCGTGGGATATCGAGCTGTCATCCGACTCCGAGTCGCAGAAGGGTTCAAAGTCTGAACGCGCTCCAATCTCCGCTACCCTACCTCCGGAGCAGCCGGCACGCGCAGCCATCTCGAAAGCATCACTTGCACAGAGCGTCCAGTTTCGCAATTTCAAAAAGCCGCGCCAAAACAAACACGACCGGAATTACATGGTCGTAGTTCCCTTCAAACCTACCAGATGGCAGCACCTCCCCGCGAACTCTCCCGTTCAAGCAGAGGCGCGAATTTTTGAATGAGCAGTCGCCGACGTACGGGTACGTCAGCAACCATGCGGGACGCTCCCGCGCTGACGTACAGGTACGTCAGTGACCATGAAAGGGTTAAAAATAGAAAAAAATATGAAACCCATTTTTTGTGGCTTCCAAAAAGCTGCAAATACATTAATTGATTGAAAAAGAAGGTAGCACAGACAACCGGAAGCATTCTGTGCGTTCACTGAAAATTCTCAACATGGCGTCGTTTCGCGTATCGTGGGACTAGCGGATGGCAGCGGACGACGGGCGTTGGGCCTCTACTTCAGAACTGTCGTTCACGGTACCGGCGAATTCTGTCTTCCTTCGAAAGAGAAATTTTGGACCGATCAAAAGAGCTGATATTCATCCCGTACGACACGCCCGACCAGCAAGCCGATTGCACGAAGACGTCGCCGAGCCGTCGTCCCTTCTTGTTGCTGAAGACATCGCTCGCTCAAACGTCAAGCACGAAGTGCGTACTTCGAGTTGAATACGCACGCGTACGGTTTCTTTACGAGGTGCGAATGTGGCGTCTGCGTGGGGCTGCCCGACTTCAAGCCGGGAGTGCATGTAATCAGTGATGTAATGAAGGAAAATCGGCAGCAAACTTCCGACATACAGTCTACCGGCTCCATTAGTACACGTGAAAGAGTTCCTTCAGTAGTTCAGCTGAAAGACATCCGATTCACACGCAGCGGGCACGGGTTGGATACCTGGTGTGGGTACACCATTTTTTTTTTTTTTTGGTCAAGCATTTTGCGATGTTTACAGTTCTTTTTTTAACAATTATCACTGAAAAAAACAATTGTTGTGGACGATACGTCGCTGAACTAAATTGTATGGGATTCCATTTTTGACACCTGCGAACTCAATGTAGTCACTTTCCACAAAATGCAAGGAGCATCTGAATCGGGTAGCGTCCGCTTTCCGAGCTTCGCGTAACTGTTCTACGGGGTGATACAAGGAGACGCCAGGCTCTTTAAATCGACCGGAAAATTCGGTTTCTTAACCTATCGCGCTACGACTCTGTGCAGCGTTTCCCACAGATGGTGCATTTTTTTTGTAAAATTTGCAAAGAGCGAACTTACCTGAGGAAAAAGTAAAGAAAGAAAAAGGCTTAGCTCCTATGGAAACGCAGCGACGCCACCGGCCTTCAAACAACACGGTGCCAAGTTCGCACGGGAGACAAGAGATGGCGCAAGCGGTCGCGACGCCAACTGCCGCCAACGAACGAGCATACGACGCCGAGAGCCGGCGTCTTTTCTTTAGCAGACAATCTTTTCAAATCAAAAGCGGCGCAAGCTTTTTTCACATCAGTTGTTGTTTTTGTTTCTGCGACTGTCGCCCCCTGCGGAACGCGCGCCGCTTTTGAGTCTAAAAGATTGTCTGCTAAAGAAAAGACGCCGGCTTTCGGCGCCGTATGCTCGTTCGTTGGCGGCGTTCGTTGCGCCATCTCGTTTCCCGTGCGAAACGGTGCCGTGTTGTTTGAAGACCGGTGGCGTCGCTGCGTTTCCATAGGAGCTAAGCCTTTTTCTTTCTTTGCTTTTTCCTCAGGTAAGTTCGCTCTTTGCAAATTTTACAAAAAAAATGCACCATCTGTGGGCAACGCTGCACAGAGTCGTAGCGCGATAGGTTAAGAAACCGAATTTTCCGGTCGATTTAAAGAGCCTGGCGTTTCCTTGTATCACCCTGTACAGGAATTGCAGCCAGCCATTGATTCCGACCCGTTGATCTTTCGGAAACTTGTACACTCTGCCGCACAATGCCACTTTTAGACGCAGGACATGCGAGGCAACTCTTCACGCAACATCTTGGGAGTATTCTTTTCGGAGCCGATCACGGGAATTCACCTCACTATGGCACTCGGGCACTCACTTCTAAATGCCAACACTTAAATGTACAAAACAACTCATCTTGAAGTACAGAACAGCGAGCGGAACAAACATAACTGCGAAGCAATCGCATGGCAAACGAACGCATTTCGTCTGCTACGTGCGGAGAGAAAAAAAAACAAAAAAAACGCACGGTCGGGTGTAGCCACGTGACTTCCGCCACTCACTATCCTCTCCCCTTCTCCGTGCGGTGCGGGAGTTTCGGTTTCGTTTTCGAGCAGTTGCGTTTTTTGGCTTTATTAAAAAAATATGTGACTCTGCAGCAAAATATTAATTGGGTAGTATTCCGACACCATAATGAATCACCTGACAAAAAAGGAAAAAAATTTTTGGAGGGTGTCAGTGTCCCTTTAAGCAGTTGCGGTAATATTCGCACCGGGAACGATGCTCGAGACCTTCCTGAGACGGTGACAGAACCGTGAACTAAAGTGCGCCGTCGAAGCGTGACGACAACAGGCTCCTTGTCAGGCGATTGGTTCAAACTGTTCAAACGAATGACGCACTCTTGGCTTCAAATTCGGTGGTGAGATGTAATAAAAAAAAATAATTTGAATGTTGGATAATTTTTTAAAGTTGTAGTTCGGAATTAATAGGTTTTATAGCATGTATAGAAATAGGTTTCACAGCGTGTATGGCATGTAGGATGACAAAGAATGACTTGCGGAAGTAAATGACAGCTGTATGCTGTGCTGGTTTTGAGACGGTGGTGTGTATGTCCCTTTTTCTTTCCTTATCTGAGTCGTCTCAAGGTTCTATTTCTTAATTATGATTGTTCACCAGCTCGCCTGAGTTTTGACTGATATTTTACTTTGCGAACTGGCGTCACCTCAATCATGCCGCGTTAGTTAGGCTGCGCATTGTGTTCCCGTAACGGCGTTGCGGCGGCGGCGGCGAGTAGGGCAGAGAGTCGCTCTGAGGCGGCGACCGAGGAGTTGGTGGCAGGTCTGGGGTGCCCTCGTAAAGCGCCAATCCAGAGTTCTGCGTCCTGAGCAGCATCTCCCATTCAGTCGGCGTGAGGTTGCTGAACAGGAGCTCAAACTCGTTTGCAAGCGCGGCGTTGTCGTCCATTTCTTCCAGGTTTCCTTCAAAGACTGTCATACACTATAACCAACCATGGGAACCGCGATGAGCGGCCACTAAATCCTACCGATACCGACAGTGCTCCTCGACATCACTTCCCTTTCCAGAGGCGAAAAAGGAAAGAAATCAAATGTTTGTCTCGGTTTCGCAAATTTATTTGCAGGCGCAAAAATAAGAGTCACAAAGGTCTAAAAAAAGTTGAGTGGACACCAATGCGTCCGAAAACACCTTCCTTAAAAAACAAATTAAATTGCCTTCGTGGTCCCTTTAAGGAGCTCATGTCGCAAAAAAGTCTGCGTCGGTGGTGCGACGGGAAAATCCTGACGGTCGATAGGGTCATGACGTCACAGCCACATGACCTTGCGTGGGAATTTCAAACAATCCACAATGCTCACGTGAAACATGAGCGCTGTGATTGTGACGTCACAGCCACATGACGTCAAGTGCGGAATTAAAGTTATTAATATATGACATGTAATGTGAATGAAAGGTCACCACATGTCTCAAATGATTTCATTTTATAAAGTAATTTATTTGCCTAAAAAAAAAGATTTGAAGAATTTTAGGCGAGATTTGAACCCACAACCCTTCGGTTGCAAGCCAGACACGCTACTGACTAGGCCCCGCAAGGCAAGCTTGCACGGCGAATGAGAAGGCGATGCGAACGGGGCCTGACAACGCTATCACGTTCTACTCTTATTCTTCTACTGCTGCTAAAGTACCGTATTTTCCGGACTATAGTCCGCGGACTATACATGTTTAAAAGTTGAAAATTCAGGCTGTGTGGACTATCTACGCGTGCGGACTATACAGGAATTTTGTTTTTCAATATTGTTGATTACGAGACGAGACGGATTTTGTGAATAAAAGAGTATGTAAGTTATGATTTATGTATAATACAAGCTTCTTTGTGAGCTACGAAAGCAGTCATATGTCAAGGTGTGCCGCGTATGAGAAGATTTTCGTGTCGACTAAGCACCAGGTGCGGACTATGCACCGAGTGCGGACTATGCACCGGGTGCGGACTATCTAAGCAAAATCTTTTATTTTTGACCTTGAAGTTGCCCCTGCGGGCTATACACCGGGTACGGACTATAGTCCGGAAAATACGGTACCTGGGACAAAACAGCAATTTCTAGAAATTTTTTCTACAAGAGCGGACTTTTTTGGTAAGAACCCTTCATTTTTTAACGTTCGTTGAGCGTGTATTCATAAATGGAATCAAGCACCCTGCCAGTCCTGAATCAGTGGAATCACTGACCTTGAAGGACAGGGGCTTGAGAGTTAGGTCATTTAGTGGGACACCGCAGATTGTCACAATGTCCTTGTTCATTCAGGTCATAGCTGGACGACAGTGTTCGAAACTACACTCACGGTTCTTATTGGTTGAATCTTGCGAAAGAAGGAAAAGTAACTTGCCTTCCTCGTGGCGGAAAACTTTTACCATAAAGACCACTGGGACTTGGATCCAAAGTCAAATTTGGGGGTTTCACATGCCAAACCAACGACAGGCATCTGACACGTCCCAGCGGAGGACTGAGGATTAATTTGGACCACCTGGGGATCATTTGACGTGCAACAGAAAGCTCGGTTACACGGCACCTTTTCCGCAATAAGCCTCCGTCAGATTGCAGGCACCTCGGCCGGGATTCAAACACACCACCTGGAGATCCGTAGGCCGATGCTTTGCCTCAGAGCCACAGAGGCGGAGGAACTTGGACCCATGTTTGCACTCATCATTGTCCATCATTTGCATGCACTGCCACATTACGGCAAGCGTGATATGTTGTAAGGCTGTATACAAAATGTAAATTAAATTTTAACTCTTCGTTTTCATGCTTTTTACCGATAACAGTGGGAGAACTGACAAGTGGTGATTTGGAGCAGCTCTTATGGCAGGGAAAAAATGGTTTTGGAGCAGAGATTCCCACTTTTGGAGCAAACAATTTTGAGCTTTCAAGTCAGGAAATTTTATATGATCTCTTTAAAAGTTTGTTTGTGGAAAAAAAAAATACACGCCGAAGACACTTAACATTGCTTACATGTAGGAATGCTAAAGTATTCCTACATGCAGCACATTCCTACAAGCAGCGCGCCACGTCTTCCTTTTGCACACGGTGCTCCGGCAGTGACAGCATGCTCCCCGACTGCGCAGGTGCAGCGCCCCTGCCAGCCTCACGGCTTCCATGAAAAAGCATCTGCGTTGCTCTGCTTTTCTTTGCATTTTATTTCTGAGGCGCATCCGCTTTCACCTTGAGCGGCATGTGCTTCATGACATATTTTTATGGCCACTTTCAGGCACAACGTCGACGCCGCCTTTTCACGAAATCGGACATGTAAGGCTTTCACCTTAAAGCTGCAGTTGTTGGAGTGTTGGGAGACTATTTAAAGTGTCATACCTACAGGGAACCTAGCCGCTACAGATATTTATTTATTTATTGAACAATCATACGCGGGCAATTTTGCAGATGTTTCAATTGTACCGATGGCATCTTGTTTGACGTAAAAAAAATGTTTTTGACTACTTTGTGGAGTTCGTATCACGGTGACATAATTGTTGCGAGTTATCAAAGAAACACTTTTGTGCTGAACGTGTCTCACGCTGTTCTCGCTCGTATTCCGACTACAACTTTTCGTAGAGCAGCTAAGCGGAGCACATGTCATAGCTACACTAACTGATCACAACAAGTAGCGCTGGCTATTCATTGCAATCGATGTGAGCACCGTTCTCACAAAAAACGATAACTCTTCATTAGGCATGTGCAAATAATGGATTTTGGGTTCCAAACAAATTCAGAGTGAATAGGAGTTTTGGACGAATATTTTTGAATCGAATATTAAATAGTTGCTGCGCCTTTCTCCACGCCTTTCACTACTGTTACACCATGCTTAAGGGCCGACGTACACTTCGCGCTTTCCACTTTTGCCCACCTCCTCCTTTCCTATATCCTCTCCACGTTTTACCTTGCCCCAACTTGGCTTCCCCTCGCAGCTTAGGAGAGGGGAGCGTTAAGAGGATTATCTTCCCTGCAGAAAAGCGAGGCTGTACGTCGGCCGTTAAGGGGAGACACTACCCAGAAAAAAGAAACTTCTGCAAAAAAATGTCGGTTTTAAAAAATGCCACATTTACATTCACCAACTTCTAGAGTGTATTCCCAGAAATTTTCATTTGTTTACACTACATAGTTATTTTTTTATTAATTATTTTCAGTCTAGCAATGCTAAAGAAAAGGTAGAGGTTCGAGCACTTTGAACGCGTTTTTCTCCGTTCCATTTTTCGGCATAAATTTCACTTTAATAAAACTATTGTTTCAGTATGAAACTATCAAGAGATTTAATATTTGCAGCTTATATATGACAAAATTTTATGAAGCCGATTACTATGAACTTAGATTTTGCATTTTCATGTTCCTTTATTACGAAAAATTGTAATTTGCAAAACTTGGTAAATGTATGAAAAATATTTTTTTCAGAGTTTTTTTTACTTGAAAAATTAATATTTTCTGAAATTTCTTTTCATAGTAACTGGCAACAGGTATTCCAGTATGCATTCCACAAGAAAAATATGGGGTTATCAACATCATTCCTCAACGATAGATTCAGTGAGCAGATTCCATGCAAAGCTAAGCTTTACTTCGTTCTGGGGGTGTAGTACCTCATAAAATTGGTTCACAAGGCTGAAACTTTGCATGCCCTCCTTCTATATGACTACAAACACCATCTGCAAATATCACTCCAATTGAGTGAGCGATTCAGAAGGTGACATTCCCAGGTGTAACTTGCAAAGATTGTTAACAAGCTTCTAATTGCCCACTTAGGAGCTCTGTTGAATTTAATCTATCTATATTTATAGACCTTTTCATCTCAGTAGGTACCTGACCGGCAGATAGGAGACGCTGGCACACTCGCCACCATTGGATGGCTTCAATTTAGTTAGTTTCGGTCTCAGCGCACTCGCGGCTGTGTCTAGGTATGTTTTATGTAATATTTACCTAAATTCCTGATACAAATGTGTTCGTTAGCGCACAACCAATAAAACAATGGTAGTGAGTCATCTTGAGAACCACGAAGTGACTTTGAGTCCTAATTGTGGAGTTTTTTACGAACACTTTACAATGCATCTGGTCATGTTTGTTGTTAATTTCGGTGAGGTGCGGTGGCGAAACGATATATGATGCACAAGCAGAATTCCAATCGTCTACGGCTGTACCCACTGACCGTAGCTTCCAGAAAAATATGCTAATAAAGACACCAATCTGTGGATGTATAGTAAAAATGCAAGTCCAGAATCTGATTAAAAACCTGCTGAATCGCGACAAACCCATGAAGTCGAAAGTTCACTGCTCACTGTCTGACTTTTGTGGACACTATTTTTTTTGTGAACTTTAGACTGGAAATGTCTCCTATAATAACACAGATGTTGTACAAAAATAAGTGGTATTGTCTCGGGCTCTTTTCTTTAAAGAAATTAAATACTCGAGAAATACTTCAATAATCCGTCCTAGGTCAGGTGGGACATTTCTTTAGCTATTGGCCCTGCTAAAGTACTTATTAAAAGCAGTTGACAATGTTGGCGCTGGGAAGTAAACTATTCATTTTACTGAGATTTGATTACGACGTACTCACCCATCAAGTGAAGTCTGAAATTATGTCTTCGCATAAACTTTGCAAATGAAATTAAAGGGCTCCAGAGAAGTGACCTCCTGTACGTTTGGCTGAAGTCTAATGCTAGGAACTGCTTTATAAGCCTGTGTAGACAGATCTTCATTGAAACTGATGCGATCTGGAATCAACAACGCTGAACTCGGGTTATGTTCACGTAGATAACTTCTTTTCGGCATCACATAATGCGAGCCTTAGGCACTCTCAAACTGCCTGTGACAGATTTTTTTTTTTTTTTTTTACCGGAGTAACCTGGGACGACCTTTATGTTGAATTAATTGAAATAAATTAATTGAGTTGTGTGTCTTAAAAATTGGTCAAAGCACTTGAATGACTGCAGCTATGGGACCGAGTATAGTGTACAGTTCCTTTAAATTCGTAAATAAACAAATCAAGCAAATGTTTATATCGCAAAAAAGATTAAGAACATCTAACACGTGAAGGTGTAATATCGTGAACAAACAAATCGCCTGATGTGTATGTTACTATTATTTCGAGCATCAGATAAATTGTGAGTTAAACGTTTGTTACCTATCTTCTATATCTTATATAATCAAAAACAACCAATTTATATTTGTTATGAACGCAAAGCATGATGCTTTCAGGAACCACACATAGCTTCATATGCTTAGTATTTTTGTCACATTCCTTAAAATTCTAAATGCGCGATTATAAATATAGATTGTTCTATACTCATTCCGAATATTCTGCTACTGTCAGTGAGCAAAATTAAGTTGTAAATGTAAGCATCGCGCGATATTTTACACAATAAGGCGAGAAACGCGGTGAAACGTGACGAAAAACACAAATGCAATGTCTTCACCAAGGCACGGATGGCAGAGCGGAGAGACAAGTTGAAGCCACCTTATGGTGGCCGGGTCATGCGATGGAGGCTGAAAAGGTCTATAGATTGTGGCCTCGGAACGTCCAATATCTACATTGAGATGGTAAGTAAATGACAGATTTGACATTAAATTAAACCTACAAAAGAGCTCAGCCATACCTAATTGAGGGGATTCATAAATCTTCTTGCTATATAAAAATATTTTCTTCAATTCTGAATTTAAAAAAAAACAAAAAAACACACACACAGGTTGTTAGAACAACACTGCCTCACCTTTGCATAATAGCCACAGTTAAATTTTAAAGATTTTACTGCAATGTAAATATTAACAATCACAATTTGTTTCCTTTTTTTTTAAATATATATACACACACACGAGGCATGCGCCTGCATTATACCACTTTGAAGGTCTGTTTTTCGCCTAAGCGCACGGCTGCGCTGCGGCGAGTCACGAGATTGCAGCATCATCTCCGCGGGTATTGCTTCTTCGCAGTGCACTGCTGCTTGCGGAGAAGCGCATTTAAGGGGGCTAACTCGCCCCAATCAACACTTCGAAAGTATGAATATCACAGTTAATTTTGAAGTGAATATCAAATAAGGGGGTGGGGGGGGGGGGGTGACGCGGCACGAGTGCCACTGACCCTAGTGGCGCCACTGAAAAAAAAAAAACTTTTTTTTTTTGCAGTTATATTATTGTGGTTAATGTCACTGCCCTGCTACAATATTTCACCCAATTAAAAGAAGGTCAGGCATAAAGTTGCACACCTAAATCATCAGCAAGGTCATGTTATTAATTCAGAGAAGTGACAAGTTGGCATGCTTGCTGCACGACTTCTAACCACCTGCTCTGGGGCACATGGGTAGTAGTGGAGTGTTGAAATGATCTGTTTCTCACATACGTTGTTCGAAGGAACAGATGGCAAATTCTGCTTGTCTCAAAGTTTACTCATTCTGTGCTCTGAACCAAATGAAACAATCCGGAGAGAACTGTAGCAACCAGCAGACTGCTGGTTGCTGGCATGGATTGACAACAGCAGAGCAGCACTAAATGATGTTTGAATACTGCTGAAACATGTTTTTGTAGGGCCCATTCACCAGAATTGTAGGTGCCTTCAGCAATATACGGGCTGCGACAATGACAGACGGAACCATTACAGTCATGTCTCGTTAATTTGGACACCCCCCCCCCGCATTATGGACGAAATTTTCGATGACCGATCCTTCGCCACAAAATTTTTCCCTGTTGATATGGAAACCTGCAGTCCGGACTATGGACAGCTATTTTGGGAACGAATTGGGTAAATGCAGGCATTTTCGTTTAGTTATTATGAATACCAGTACCCCAGTTGAAAAAAAAAAAAATGAGGTCCGAAAACTCCCCACAAAATATCAGAGAACCCAAGAAGTCACAGTGTGCACCCAGACGCTCATTGCAGTCTAATGTTGCTCGAGATTGTGTTGTCCCCTTCGTCCATCGCCTTCAGTTTTTCAAAAATGTGCAACAAAGTATGAACCCTAACGCAGCTAGGTCCTATCACTGTAGACCTCGTCACTGTATGGAGAAGGGTAGAGAAGCCCTGGACCCACAAAGCTAATGTCTCCTACACTTTGTTTCACCGTAACTTTGCAAACAGTGAAGGCTAGGGTCCAAGCGAGGCCAATCAGCACGTTGGAATGAGACACGTGACTTGCCAGATGCACGCAGTGCTGTCAAAGACATGGGCAGGAAAGAGAGGAACGCCACTTTTGTACAAACTTTGAGTGACAGGCTAAGTTCCTGGGAGGGACAAAGCGACGTCTGGGAAAAGAGGGTCCGGATACGAGGGGAGTGCCTCCTTCCCCTCTTCTCCAACCGTTGTTGCTACGCTTGTTGGTGGGTGTGTTTTGACCCTGATTCATTATTATGGCCGACTCACACTTTGGATGATTTTGCTGGGGAACGGAGGCGTCCATAGTAACGAGACATGACTGTAGTATGTAGTGGAAGAGCCAGCACGATCAGAGGGAACTTCTGTGACAGCTCCCAAGGGCTTATGTAGAGTCGCTATATTGTACTTACTTGTTGACTTGTGCATGGTCATCTCCCTGCCTCAAGCGCTGCAAAAGCAAAGGAAAAAAAAAAAAGAAAAAAAGCAGATACTGAGTGAACAAAAGTATCAAGGCAGAAAGACAGTATAAAGGGTGAATGTAAAAATAGTAAAGTATAGATAAGCGAATCACCCACCCATAAAACAACGACAAACCTGAGCACAAAACAAAGTGCTTTTCTTCTGGTAGTTCATTATAAACTTTGAATCTTGCATTACATGTGTTTACAAAGTCGAACAGCAATATAAAATCAGGAAATTTAAGGAATTAGTTTAAAAAAAAAAACTCTCCGAAAACAATCAAAAGTTTTCCCAGAGTGACAGCTGCCAGAGACACATGACGTGAGAATGCTATCTTGGCCTCGTCATTCACCAGGCTCTCTCTGCAATGATTGGCTATATATGTGCTCCGCAGAAACCATGGATCTGCAAGACTTGTTTGTAAATGGTGCTCAAAGCGGTCGAGTATCACCTATGCTATGTCTTGGCTTATTGACAGTGCTAGAACAATCTATAAAAGAGTCAAGAATTGAAATAACACCGGGGAAAACAGTTAATAACTCCAAATCGAAAGTGAGTTCTTCCTGTTTCCGAACTCTATCTTGACTCACGAAAGCTAGAGAACCTGAACCAGTGTTCCTCAGGAGAGGCATATGAATAAGTCATTGAATAAACCTATATTTTATAATGCTTAACATTCAGTCAACAGAATAGCTTAGAAAATTAGCCGAAAAGTTGGACGAGATACTTTAAAAAAACAATAAACCTAGGGGAAAAAATCTTTTTTGTTTTTGCCTGGTAAGGACAGGCATGTCTCAAAATTAATGTTTGTAAAAAAAAAAAAGATTGTCTGCCCAATATTTATGCTACAATATGAATTTTTCGATTTGCGGGCAAAACCGAAACTGTACCCCTGTGGGATGATTATGACAGCATTTGTACCCAACTATAATATGCTGCAGGTTAAGAAGGTAGGGCGAGAGAAAGGTGGGAAAGGAGGAAGCGGATGCAACACTGGCAAGGGGAGGGGGTTTCCTCCTCCCCTCGCCAGCGTTACGTCCATTTCCTTCTCTCCCACCTTTCTTTCCCTCGCCCTACCTCCTTGAGTTATCACCGACTATAGTGTGCGCTCTGAGGTCCAGCGAACTCGGAGCACACACTAGTTGGGTACAAATGCTATCATCATCATCCCACAGGGACAGTGTTGGTTTCGTCCCCAAATCGAAAAATTTGTATTGTAACATTATTAATGGCAAAAAAAAAATTTTTTTTTTTCAATTTTCCCCAAAGATGCAACTAAACACGAGAAAACACTAAAAACCTCTGACCAGTCGTGACGTCACACTAGGATATTTTGGCTGCCAAGTGCGTGTCGCTCGTGTGGGCAGCGCGTGCAATTGCAAGCTTGCCAGGTATATTCCCCCGCACTGACACCAGGCAAAAGACGTCTCTTTCTGACCTCTCTGAAATTATCAAGAGTGTGCATGTATAGCTTTCATAGGCGCTGTAGACGCGCAAAAGCGGGGACTCTGAAAACTCCTTATGATGTCACGCCCCAGGAAGGAGAGGCTTCAGCGGTACTTTGAAAATTAATTTCTGCAGCCTCCGTGCACCAATTTGAAAAATAATCGCGATATTCGTGATCCTGGAGGTCAAATGAACACGACTGAAGTGTTTTTCCTCAAATACAGAACCGCTTCAGTTTCCCTTCAAACGATTTTCAGACTTTGGCCAATTAACTGTGGAAATTAATCTGTGTCACCCATAGAACGAAGAACAAAAAAACGTATTTTCTTGCGAGCGCTAGTTTTTATGTAAAAGATTGAAACAAGTCGAAGGTGAAAGTGCCTCTCAACTTTCCACGTTGCCTTCCGAGTGACGTACTTTGGGGGATCACGTGGTTTCCCCTTGGGTTCTCTCTTCAGAGGCCCCAGCCGCTTCCTCCGTGATTATACAAAAGACACTTCGCCACGGGGGTGACGGCGAGTGTGGAAGCGGAGGGGGACAGGTTTTGTTCACTTCCGCGTATCCCCCAGAGTATGTCACAAATCAGTTCTGTTAACCACCCACCACAAGCGGTTGCAGATCGGCAAATATTTCGTTTTCTTCTTTGCGATTACGCACTGGAATAGCAGTTTTTCGGGGCAAGGTGACGCATTTTTGGTCACTTGTGCTTAAATAAAAAATATAAGAAATACAAACTGCCAATTTTTTCAATACTAAAATCGTTGCACTACCCCTTTAATGGTGGAGTAGTTTACTTCTTGCCTGACTAAACAGTGAAGTCCCCCTTTCAAGAGACCCGAGAGGGTTAGATTGCACTCTATATTTAACGCCGGAGACCAAACCAGTCTCAGGATGGAATTCTATGCACAATCATGTCACATTAATATGAAAACCCAGCTCTATAGACATAATTTTCGGGCAATTCGTCCCCATGCAATTCTGTTTCGTTAATGTAGAAACCCGCAGTCAGGACTATGGATAGCTAGTTTACGAATGAACTGGGTAAATGACTTATTCTAAAGATGGTCCACAAATGCAGAACAAAAAAAAGCTCGACGTACACTTAAGTACTTCTTATGAGGCGTGAATGCGAAAGCATGCAAGCCGCTCGTCCGCTCCCTTTTTCGTCTGCTGCATACTTTTTGTCGCCGGTCAGCGCGCGTGCTCCCCTGATGACCTTGGACGCTGCGTGTTAACGGCGCGCTGATGGACACGCAGCGCCATGGGGTGAGAGATCGTGGAAACTGACGAGCGCAGCGGCCAATGGGAGCCCCGTCGACGCGCGCCAGCCAATGGAACCGAAGGCGAAATCACGGAAGCTAGGTGCCGTTTTCGAGCTTCAAACTGATGACGTCAGCTCGCTCCATGGGACAGTTAATGCTTTCGCATTAAAAAAGAGATTAGTGAAGCCCTTCAGTCAGAGAGTACACCCAGCTTCACTATCGTCTGTTGTTGGTTGCCCTTCCCGAGAAATAAATAAAATCTGGGCACTGAACAACAGTTTAATGTTTTGAGGCTCTCCGGCCAAATGGGTCACTTGCCCTTGTCTCCCTATGTGTGTCACGGCCGCGGATGACAAACCTGAAGAACATTCATAAGTCATGTGCACCCCTTGTCCCTAAAAGTAAAGGCAGGACACACCGCCACTTAGAAGGAGGTAAGACTATGTCAGGCACGAGGCACAAGTGGCCAGAAACCATGGCAAGCGTGAAATTTTAACCGGTCTACTTTCTACTCAGCTGAAAGAAGAAATATGTCAATTCAAAATTGAGAAGCCATCAGCATCTGTTCAATGTGTGATGAAGAGACGTGGAGGAGCACAGAGAACGTTCCTTACAGGTAGCAGATATCTTACACCTTTTGGACAAGTGGGTAAGCAAGCGCCAAAGCATCTGTATACCGTAAAATACCGGGCAAGCACCCACTCAAAATCTAAAGATAATCGCGAAAAAAATGGGGAATGGGCGCTTGTCTGGTCATCAATTTTACATATCAATGTACTGCGCATATTTTCTCAGATCTTACAACTTTGGGAATGGGCACTTAGTGTGGAATGGGTGGATGCGCAGCATTCTACGGTAGACGAACGTCTCAGCATTTTTTTCCTAAATAGACAGTTTCTTTTGTGGCTACATTTGTTTATTATTTGTGGCCTCCACCTTGATTTGTTACTACGAATGACTCACATTATGGACGATTTTTCAGGGGAATGGAGGTCTCCACAATAATGACATGACTGTAACAGCACAGATAAAATTATGCAGGACATGAATAAGTTGCGTAATGCCAAAGAGTGAAATCTTTGCTGCGAAGTGTGATCCCGCAAGTATGGGAACATGGCCCTGGAAGGCAATTATGTAGTGTTCAAACCCACCTGTTCCACGAGGAGATCGTGGATCAGAGTGACTGCCTTGAGCTGGAGCTTAGCAGATGAGGAGCTGCCCATAGCAAAGAGTCCGGCCAGAACCGTGAGACCGCCGTGGTGCATGAGAGCCTCTTGAGCTGCAGGCAGATGGCGCACCAGGCACGAGAGCGCAAAAAGGCACCGTGACCGCACACGGGAAGATGGATCCATTGCAACGAGGCGCAACAGCTGTGGCAGCAAACCAAACTCCAACACACTGCTTTGCACCTGCGGATTGCTGGGACAGAAAGGAAAGACAATGACGTGCATGGATTGCTGTGGCAGAAAGGAGAGACAATGTCACGCTTGGTGTGCCCAGTGCCTGATAAAACAGAGGAATGCAAACTTCTTGGTCCTCCCACCTTCCCGTATACAGGCCCCTCCCACAACCCTAAAAACAGAAAGAGTGGGCAGCTTTTGCTGCTAAACCAATTGAATTGTCCACACCACAAAGTGGTGTTGCTCTTACCAACTATAAATGACACATACAAATGTTCTCACAATAATTTTTGCCTTTGTATAGAAGGCCGGAAACACCATTTCATCCGCTTGGCTACTAGTCGGTAAGAAGTTGCATTCTCGTATCTCACATTGTTACTATTCATTGTTAACAAATTTGTGCTCCCACTGCGCTTCTCATTCGAGAAATTGCCAACGCCGAAATTCTGCAAATCATCGGAACAACCTTGTTTCATACACCACGTGGAAACCAATCCATGAAATACCTAACTATGAGCAGCAATAAAAAGTCAAAAAGAGTAAAAAAACAATGTACGTCTATATTATTTGTTACGGGGTATACAAAGCATGGTTGTCCTGGTGACTCTGTCGTTGCCATCATTTTAGCTGCTGTCAAAGCAACTGACAAAGCTGACCAACGGGGAATTTGCTGATTCTGCCAGAATGTCAAATAAGTGTAACACGACTGAGTCATGACTTTCGAAGTAAAAGATAATGTATTCAACTTCTATCTCCCAAAGTTTCCAAATGAAGTAATGATATCATATATGTAGACCTGAACCTCCTACACTGGTTCACCGTTTCAAACCTGCAAAACTGGCATCTGCATCTGCATACATGAACGCAGCCATAACTGCTCTTCACTTGTCATTTCCACATATTTCGGTTCCTTCACTTCATTGCTACGACGAAACAAAAAGGTTACTGCCTTTCTATACACCAGAGCGTTCTTGTCACCAATCAAGGTTTCGTGACAGTTCGTCCTTCTCAGTTTTAGTGGCTCGACAAACTTGGAGTGCACTCAAAATGCCAGTAGGGTCCTCAAATCACCCGGACCCTCACGAGGCTGCCCCTTTATAAGTGTCAGCAGAAAACCTAAAATGAGTTAGCTGCCTTAACAAAACCGGCATCCCGGTGAGTCTTTCGGCTTACCCCTGCAATGCTGAGCCCAGAGTGAATGCCACCAGTTCCCGCAATGTTTCAGAGGTAGAATTGAGATCAGGCACTATGACCAGGAGTCCATCCATTCGAATGAAGTCGACAGCTGTGTCATACTGTAAAACAGACTGCATCAATAACACGTATAAATGGTGGTCCTAATTGTACCTGGTGTACTAAATACTCCAAGTCTCGAAGCAACGGCTCCTTTCCCGCTGCGGTGGCATTTCGGTAATGGTCCAAGAGGCCCCTGACAATCTCAGAGTCTGACTTTGCCTTAAGCTTGAGACTAGACATTTTCTTCTTGAACTCTTCCGCACGCCAAGCAGCGCGCGGCTTTTCCTGAAAGGAAATAACGAGTCAACATACTATCACCCTACTTAGCCATTCCTGGTCGTCTGTCAGGCCATGCCCCACATTTTATAGGAAGCTATGTGAGGCAGTGGCATAGCCAAAACGTTTTTTCAAGGTTGGGGGGGGGGGGGGGGGGGGGCTGAAACCTTATAAGCCCCCTCCCTGGCTATGCCACTTATGTAAGGTGTTAAAAAAAAAAAAAACAATTGCACGAGTTTTTTATTTTGGAATGTGTCTGGGGAACCCCAGAGCTTAGAGTTTGTGCCTCAAACAATATTGCCCCGATGTCACGAGGGCATGCATGTGTCAAAGGCACTTCCTAAGCTTTGTGCTCTAGCCTTCCACAACAGTGCATAGTGGGAATTGCACTTGAAGCTTCCCATAACTGCAAGAGGTTTCATATAATTACGTATTTACCTATTTATTTCAATAACCTCAAGACCAATGACATTACAGAGGGGAGTGGGTTCTGGAGACAATAAAAGTATACAAATAATAGCCAAACGGCAAAAAATTAAATTTTGTTACGGCACTGAACAGAGCATTGATCTATATCAGTGGTCTCCAAAGCCCGGCCTGCAGAAGTCTTCAGACTGGCCCGTGGCCCGTTTCCAGCAGACCCACTGCTACCACCACAAAAAGATCTGCGCCTAAAAGAATGGCGCCGTGACGCACTCCAAATGCGCAAAAGGAGATACCAGAAAGAATGAGAGAAACTGCATCGTAACGGGGTTTTCTCGCCATGACTGAACATTGTCATCCCCAGCATCACCATTCTTAGTCCCCGGCTTCATGTCTGTGTAACTAAAACTCCTTTGCATTCTCACTTACAGTTTGCTTAGTGTCCTCTGTCACTACTACCGTATTGCATATTGTCAGCATTTGGTTTATCATTCTCATTAGCCTTTTGACTCAGCTAATGTGCCAAACGTCCCATGCGCTTTGATTTATGCCTGGTTAGTTTTCTTGGTCACAATAGACGATATGCGAAATGCACAGCGCCATCTAGTGAGGTGCCGAAGAACATGCTTTGTCTCACCAGTTGGCTTCGGCGCTGGCAAAGGCCAAGGTGCAAAAGTGTAGTTCTCAAGAATTCTTCGCTCGCAGAAGCACTCGCGCAGGGAAAGCGCTTTCAAAAACCACGCGCCCGCGCCTTTGCGGGCACTCAAAGTCGAATTTCGAGCTGAAGTGTACGTCCGCCATGTTGGTAGCAGCGAGAAACCAGCGACCGGCAGGCCAATGAGCACGTACACGTGCAAGAAGAGCGTAAAACAATACTAAACCTTAGCTCACAGGTGTGAGTGAGGATCGATGACGGTGAGCAGTAGGCCCCGATTGTTACCGACAACGCTACAAAATTGACAAACAGCAGAGGAATCTCGATGCTACAAAGATGGCAGCGCACAGAGTGTTGCCAGACTTTCGAGCAATTTCGCATATGGTGTATTGTTGCGCAATGTCATAATTAGCTAGATATGAAATTTCAAATTGAAGTAATATATGTACTCATCCACCTTAGGGCTTTAACATTCATTTCTGTGTTTCAATGCTTATCTATATGTTTATTTATTTGCCGTAAAATACCGCAGAAGCATCCACTTCATTCAAGCGCCCACTATTAACATTTGCCAAACTTGGGAATCCTGGAAATTACACGTTAAGCGCCCGATTTGACCGGACAAGCGCCCATGTCTAGATTAAGGGGGGACACTACCCAGAAAAAACAATTTCTACAAAGAGAGTTGATGTTGAAAAATGTCCATATTTATATCCACCAACATCTAGAGAGTATTCCCAGAAAGTTTCATTAATTTACACTGCATAGTTAACTTTTTATCAATTATTTTCGGTCCACTGACGCTAAAGAAAAGGTAGAGGTTGGAGCACTTTGAACACATTTTTCTCCCTTTCACTTTTTGAAATAAATTTCACTTTAGGAAAACTATTGTTTTGTTATTACGTAACTTGGATTCATTTTTATGAGTTTTTCTGGGTTGAAATTTTAAGGGGCTGGCAGAGGCCAAAGTCATTTGTTATGCTCGAGAGCTAAAAGTTTGGACAAAGGATGGAAACCTAAAAAACTGTATTTGTGTTTATGTGGCTTTTCTGTCATGAAAGCTGGTATAATATAGAAATATAGCTCCATAGCTATCTGCTCTCAAGTGTCCTAAAGCAATATAACACATGAAAACGACAAATTTATAAGCTAATTTCAAAACGATAGTTTTCCTACGCAGACACGGCCATTTTCCCCTTTGAACATTTGCAATTTTTTTTGTACTTCACCCAGGTTAACACAATTTGGCAGAAATGTTCTCAACATGAACAGAAACAAGCCCTGTAAATGTCATTTAAATCAGACAAGTGGTTCACCCGGGATTTTACAGTAGTCCTTCCTTTTTTAAAATTACCCTTTCTTTTCCCGGTCCTCGATGCTGTGACAAAGCCCTAATCTGGCCCCTTAGCCAAAATGTTTGGAGGCCTCTGATCTAGATTGTGGGCTGCCAGTAAAAATTTGTATATAGTATTACATTCAGCAAGACTGTACCTAAATTGTTTTTAAAAAGTATGGATTGCTTATCCCTTACATTTTAGGTTTGAAACTTATTGAAACTTGAAACGGATGACAAGTTTCAAAACACCGCCGTTGGCAGTTGCTGTTTTATAGCATATTTCGAGGCTCGGCACTCCTAAACTATGCATTTACATCTCATAAACTATGCAAAGATTAAAACAAAAAATTATGCGTGATGAACTTGTATGAAACCTGAAAACTTATCTTCTCTGATGAATGATAGTTTTTATGGAGATGTTGGCACTGTCTGTGCAGTGCCGGCTACTCCAAAACTTACCATTTTTTATAAATTATTTTTAAATAAAAACATAGAATTTAGAATGTTTGGAAGGCAATGACATGTGTTGTATGTGATATCAATTTTAATGTGATACTCTACAAATTCTATGCATAAAAAAAATATGGAGTTTGAGGCAAAATGCTTTTTACGAAATTCTAGGCTATAAATATTAGACATTATTTAAAGGCTTGCCTGACTAGTTCAAACATAGATTACTGGAAAAGTATTAAGGGTCTGTCGCAAATAGTTTGGGATCAAGCGTGAATCAAAGATGTTAGAGACGACAATCATCAAAACCCCGCATTCCTTCCCCGCTCCTTTGGGATTTCATATTTTTAAATCTAAATGTTTCAGAACTTTCAAATAAGAAGCGTTGTCTTTTGTCACTATGCATAGGCCATAGACTTGCCTGTTTAGCCGGAAAACACCGCTAAATGACCGCCAGAGTCAAAAATAAAAAATCAGTAAACACTGAAAATCTGCAAATTTTTTTCTCCAAGCAGGAACTATTTTTATCAAAACCCTCCCTTCTTTTTTAAAGAAATTCGTCGAGCACCTGCCAGTCCCAAATCAGTGGAATGACTGACCTTGGAGGACAGCACGGCATGAGAGTCAGGTCAGTTAGTCGGTCACCACGGATTGTCTCAACGTCTTTGTTCTGTTCACATCAGAGCTGGACGACAGCTTTTAAAACTGCACTGTCAGTCGTTACCAGTTGAATCTTGTGACAGAAGCAAGAGCAACTAGCCTTTCTCGTGGCAGAAACATTTTTCTTGAGAACAATTCAACCTTTTTCCTCACACGTAGCAGAAAGATAGTAGAATAAAAAAAAAAATGAAAAGCTCCAGATAAGTATGGTGAAAGTACTCAAATTATAACCTGCGTTCGAACTCACTGTCCATCGTTTGCAAGCACTGCCACGTTACGGTAAGTGTGAAGCATTCTGAGGGTGTATACAAATTGTAAATTCGATTTGAACTCTTAGTTTTACTTAATTTTTTTTTATTGATAATCTTTTTTTTAGTGTTTATACCAGGGGTCTCAAACACGCGGCCCGCATCTCGCTGGGACGCGGCCCGCAAGCATCCCACGGCTGCAAGCTGCGAGCCCCCGTTCCCATGTCTTGAGCGCTACATGTGCCATAAATGATTGTTTCATATCGTTGATTTAGTGCCGCTCGGAAAGGAGCTCTACTCGTATAACGTGTTCACATATTAAACAATATTCTGCTTTCTTTTGTACGGAGTATTGCTTCGTCTTAATATTTGCTTCTCAGCCCTTAATCATGTAAATCAGTGGTTCTCAAATGGGGGTCCGCGGAGCCTTTGGGGTCCGCGAAGGCATTCTAGGGGTCTGCAAAGCCTTGCCTCACCAGTCAAACCAGGCAATAAAAGTTGTCTTTTTTCAGATAGAGAAGAAATTTTTCAATTTTCAGGCTAGTTTTTTTGTGTGTATGTCAATAAGAGAAGTCTAGTTTACACTAGTCAATCATGTTGTATTACACCTGAGACTGCGGTGGATGAAATCGGAAGAACTTTCAGTAGAAGGAACAGACAGAGAACGTCTCAGACTCAGCTAACTGGTTTATTTCTCAAACAGCCTTTCTCGTGGATGGGATCCTGCAGTTTCTAGATTTACGCGTACATGTCGAACAAGGTCTTTGTTGGGAATACGGGAAAAAAGCCGGAAAACCTGTGTTAAGTAGAAAGAGTTGTCACGCCAAGTCGGTTAAAGCAGGGGTAGTTAAGTCCTTAGTAACAAACGCGTTGGGTAAATCATGCGCTCATTTTATGAGTAGTGCTGTGAAAGAACAAGTGGAGGAGGCTAGAATCTGCAGGATATGAAGAAGAATTCATTAAAAGACAATTAGAACTGAAATTTAACAACGAACCACGGGAAAAGGAAGCAAGAAAGAAGATAGCAGTAATCCCGTATTACCACGGGATTTCCCACAACCTAAAGGCTCTCGCAAAAAAGTTCGGCGTCGACGTAGTGTTCTCTGCAGATTTCAAAATGAGCAGATTGACGCCCTTCCTGTCAGGCCACAAGGGCTGTCAGAAGGCCCATCGGGAACCTTCAGTTCCTTGTAAGGAGAGTGTAGTATATGATACCGTTGACATGTGGATTTAGGTACGTGGGACTAACCTCAAGATGCCTCAATGACAGATTACTAGAACACAAGAGGAATGTACGCATGCATGCGCCAGACTCCGAAATAGCAAAACACATAAAGGAATGCAATAATTGTAAAGCGCATTGGTCAGAGACAGAGGTTCTGCATAATGAGCGAAATGACATTAAGAGGGTCCGTTAAAGAAACAATAAGAATAAGTTCTATTGGAAACTGCATAAGCAAAGCGTCAATGCAACTTGGACGCAACTCCAAAAAGTTTCTCAGACTTTGAACGAACGCATTCGGTTCACGAGGAAAGGGGGGAAAAAACAATGTATATGGTTTTTTTTTTGTTTTTTTTTTTAGAGGCCACCTGTGTGTGTGTCTAGAGGCCACCTGTCTGTGTGTTTTTTGGGTGTGTGCGCTTTGACGCGACTGTTAGGATTATTCGTTCGGGACTTATCTCTCTCAAGGTCACTGCGATGTTCCGCAGTGTCCCTTTGTTAAGTCCTCGTCTCATGTGGGGTTGTTTTGTATCTTTTGTGCGTGTTCCATCCGGTTCGAAATGTCTGCAACAAAGGAGTTTATCTGTAGAGTGTGGTTGGGAAGAAGCTCCGTGGGTACTTAAAGGCTGTTTGAGAAATAAACCAGTTAGCTGAGTTTGAGACGTTCTCTGTGTCTGTTCCTTCTACTGAAAGTTCTTCCGATTTCATCCACCGCAGTCTCAGGTGTAATACAACATGATTAGCTACCACCAGCTCGCCTGCACACTCACCGTCTTTACACTAGCCCTTAGCTATATTTATTTTTATATCGTTATTATATTTACCTTATACCTTTTCTCTCCCCTCACCACGAACGGGGTCCTTCATCATCTCCGCCGATCCACAAGGGGTCCGCGAAACACCAATGGTTGAGAACCACCGATGTAAATCAACCGGAACGACGATACCACTATTCTACCCTATTGAAAAATCTCATTTGCATGAGAAATTTATGTGTTTAATAAACACATATGAATCATACAAGATATATAAGAACATATAAGAACCATATAAGAACCCTATTAGAACTATAAAGATATATAAGAACATATAAGAACCATATCAAAACTTGCGAGAAGTTTCTTATAAATTTTCTTATATAGTTCTTATATATCTTGTATGATTCATATGTGTTTATTGGAAACAAAAAAATTTCTCATACAAACGGCTTTTTCACTAGGGTAGCCTATCAAGCGCGAGCTTTGCACAAAGAGGCACCTCGGCAACATGAACTCTCGCTTAGCAGGAGCAACTGCCGAAGATAAAGCTATGCGCTCGGGCTTCTGGCCGTTAGAAAATACATTTACAGTACAAGTATTTTCGTATAATGCTGCTATAAAATTGTCCGTAAAAACTGCCGTATAAGGAGATATTTGTTTCCATGCCTGTTGAGCCTAGGGAATTGTGCGACAGGGCAACAACAACAGTGTGATTGCTCTTGTTCTATCGAAAACTGCCAGCATGTTGCGTTTTAAATCTTACCTCATCAGTTGTGGTCCCAAAGTAGACGTATATCCAAATCAAAGCAAAAGATGTCACTGGCCAAACGGCGAGCTTACAAAAAGCAGAAAGCACGGGGTTTCTTCTCTGGAAAATCTCTGAGTGTCGCTGGGAGAGTCGGCTGCTTTCCAACATAAGCAGCATTAATGTTTTTTTTGTTTTTTTGTCCCAAAATACTAAAATATCCCCCCCCCCCCTTTTCCGGTTGGCCCTCGACCTTTCAGGGGTGGGCTACCTGGCCCCCGCACTACAATGAGTTTGAGACCCCTGGTTTATACAAAACAAACTGTCAAAATAAAATTTTTGTAAAATAAATACGTAAACACTATAAAACAGTCGACTTTCCTTATAAATAAAGAAGAGAAAATCTATGGCCCAAGTAGTATACATCACATCATATAAAAATTTGAAGAAAAAAATAAAAAATAGAAAGGTAACCCATGTACCTTTGTATTTTGTATGCATGAGTCCAAATGAAACTGCCCTAGAATTAATGTCCGTTTGCAGCTTGGAAAAATTGCAATCATAATTCATCTCATGGTAAATAGCACAATCATCTGTGAAAAGAAGAATTCAGATGAAATGCAATTTGGCAAATCATTAATGAAGATTCAAAAGAGTACTGGCCCTACTATGCAGAATCTGGATGTACACTAGAATTCACTGAACCAGAATCTTAAATTGCATGTTTGATAGGGAAGCAATGCATCCGTCCTCATAGACTTTTTTTTTTTTTTTTTTTTAATTCCTAGAGCAGGGGTTTTAAACTCATTTGAGTGTGGGAGCCAGATATTCCACCCCGGAAAGGTCGAGGGCCAATGTAAGACGAAGGGGGGCAAAATATGTTAAAAAGAAGAGACCTGGTGCTCTATGCTTTTTGTAAACTCGGTTTTGCTAGTAGCATCTTTAGATTTTTTTTTTTTTATACGGGTGCTTTCGACCCTGACCTGATGCGATAAAAAGAATTAAAATGACACCGCCCCGCCAACGTGGTGGCATTTTACGTAGAACAAGAGTGCAAGTACGGGTCGTTTCTTTGCTCAATTCACTCAGGAATTGACCAAGCTCAAAATTTTTTTTTTTTGTAGGCGAGAATTTTGATCTTGTAGTTTTATCTTTGGCAGTTGCTCCACCTGATCGAGAGTTCGCACAACCGAGATGCATCCTTCAACGAAGAGCTCGTGCTCGCAGCCTAGTAGCGGAATTGTTGTAGAGGTGTTTAACATGGGAAAAAGCTAAGAAGCATAAAAAAAGTTAAACAAAAAGCAGATGAACACAGATAAGAATAAACTATGAACACGTTAAAGAACAGGCCTACTTTTCGAGCAAAAGTGAATCGGCGAGATGAGATCACTATGGCGCATGCTATTTCTAGCGTTCGAGAAACGGGAACCGGAATTCGTAGGCCGGTTGCCTGCGGGCCACGTTTGGAAAGCGTGGCCCGCACTACACTAAAAAGGCAAGGTCATTAATGTACCTATTTGGTTCCCATTTAACAGTATTTCATGAATTTACTAAGGTGCCACATTTTGGAACATGTTGGAACTTTTCACACCTTACTCACAGGTAAGCTCTTAGAAGAGTCATCTTTGGCTTCCTCCAGGAGCAATCGACCTTCATTAGAAACATCTGTGCGTTTCTGGCTCTCCCCAGGCTCTTCATCATCAAGACGCTTCGCTTCCCTTTTTCCCGTTTCAAGGTTGAGCCGCACATGGACACCACGTGGAAGGACCTCACCTTAAAATAAACATACCCATAATCAACAGACCGATTGCTATGTTACAAAGAAGCATGTTGCGAGTGCTGTTACACACGCAGCATGTGCAGCGTGCATATGCAGCAGTTACTATTCTAAAGCAAAAGGCAATTTGCATGTGTGCATTAGTTGAGTTATTTACTTGAAATCTTTTATACATCAACTCATGTTTACAAACAAACCGGTGTGCCCCTAGCGGACGCCACCGCCGCCGCGCACGCGCGGTGGACGGTGGGCAAGAAGCTCGCCGTCACCCATAAACAAACCATTGAAATGCGATGTTGTCAGCGTCGGTGTGAGTCCCCGTGCTCTTTTTCGCGTTGGAATTGTTGATTCTACGTCCTCCTAACAATGTCTGACTACTTGAGCGGCTTCAGCAAAATTAATGAGGCTCGTTACACTGCAAAACTTTGCGTGAATAATGTGACATGCGGCGATTCATTTCATGTGGACGCCGCAGAATGGGCACTGAAGCCTGGTTCGCATGATGAGATTTCGCTTGCAATTTTCAGTCGCGACGTCGCTCGGGCTGCAAAAGCGTGGACCGCAGCTGAGATGGTGGACGTCCATACTGAAAACTGCAAGTAGAATCGGGCATTACAAGTCGGTGATGGCCACTGGTAACAATGATCAACAGCTTCTTGTATCTACTGTTTACACTTAGCCTACTTACCCCGACCAATCTTCAAAAGTGTTTTGAGGCCTGCAATTACTTCTTATCGCAATTACCGGGTCAATGTTTGGTTTATGGGCCGCTATCGTTTGACCGAGCTGACGACAAAAAGCAGACAAGTTTGAAAGAGCACACGACAGTTTGAACGCATGCGCAATGGAGTGTGGGCAAGAAGCACCGCGTCCCGCGTCAACAAACCATTCGAATGTCACGTTGTCGGCGTCTGTATGAGTCTGCATACTCTTTTTCGCGTTGGAATTGTCGATTCTACGTCCTCGTAGCAATGTCTTACCACTTTAATCGCCTGAGCGAAAATATCAAGGCTTGTTACGCCGCTAAACTTTGCGTAAATAATTTAACGTGCGGCGATTTATTTGTATGAACGCCGCAGAATGGACTCCAAAACCATGATGAGATTCTTCTAGCTATTTTCGGTCGCGACCTCGCTCATGCTGCAAAAGTCTAGAAGGTAGCGGCGATGATCGACGTCGATACTGAAAATCGGAAGCGGGAACAGACCAAGCTTAACAAGTCGGTGATGGCCACTGGTACCAATGATCAATTCATCTTGTATCTACTGTTTACACCGAGCCTACTTAAGTCTTTTGAGGCCTGCAATTCCTCCTTATTGCAATCACCGGGTCAAAGTTTGGTCTACGGGCCGCAGACAAGTTTGAAAGAGCAGACAAAAGTTCGAACCATCAGGCAGCCGTGTGAATTTGAAGACGCACTGAATCCGCGGGTGGTCCGGACAACTTAGGTGGTGGCGGTTTTCTCTCGTTCATGTTGGAACAAAACAAATACATCTGGCGACCACAAAGTGTTGCCCGCACAGGCAATCGTAGTTCGACAGCGTCTGGTTTGCCCTTTTCACGGCTACTATTCATGTTCTCGGATGAACGGAGGGGGCCAAAACACATGAAAACTGATCTTCAAACCTTTCCAGACTCTCTTGGTACAGCCCCCGTCGCAGCATTTTGACGAGAAGGTAGGTTTTCTGTCCGGTTTCTCCCAAAAGAACGCAGGAATGCTTGTCTCACACGGCGACTTCTGCCCACCACCCCAGACCGGAAGTGCGCCCGACGCGCCACCACCGCGGCGTGACGTAGGAGAGTCGAGTTTGTGTATACAGCATGCTCCTTGGAGCTTGGGTAATTTGGCAAAAGTGCATCCGCACTTTTGCCTTTTTATTTTACATGGCACTTTTTATTTTACGTGGCAAAGAGAAGCCGATTGCTTATGCCTACCGAAACAAACACACTGAAATGAAAAAACATAGTGAGAGCAGGCCTTTACTGCAATGCCAGCGCAGCCCATGTCAGCTGCATTAACTCACCCGGCTGCACCTCTTGCCACTCTCGAGTTGCCTTGAACTGGCGAGCAGGTTCATCCTCTTCGTCTTCAGCTTGCTCCCTCTCCTGTTCAGCCGAGACGCCCTCATTTGCAGCCACGGTGAGGTCATGTTGCTGGCTTTGTCCTCGTTCTAAGAGCACCAGCAATGCAGCTGCCAAACAGAGCAGCCTCATTGTGGAGGTGGTCCAGGACACAAGGTACTTCACCGTAGGCCACTAAAGCTTTGGAAGGAAAAGGCGAAGTTGACAAAGTCAGTCAAAACACCCAATAGTCAGTTTCTGCCATCACTGTGCCGCTCACTGTCCAATTTAAACCGAAAAATACAGATAAACATCTGCCGGTGAGAAAAATACAAAATCGGTTAAAACCGAAAAACACCCATTTCTAGAAAGTTTTGGCTCTAAGCGAAGACCGTTTTTGTTGAAACCCTCCCTTCTTAGACGTTCATCAGGCACGTAATCTTACTTAGAATCAAGCACCCTGCTTGCCCCGAATCAATGGAATTGCTGACCATGAAGACAGTGGGAAGCTGAAGAGCTTCTTTAAAAAAATGAGTAAGAGGTGAAACCGAGCATATTCTTGTCCCGTGAATTTGAATATCACAAGCATTCAACCCAAACATATCAACAGATGCGAGAAAAAAAGAAAAACCAACCGCTGGGTGACCATGACGTCACGCTCCCTCACAAGCAGCACGCATTCCGCATGCCGTTAGTGAGGGAACACGCGCAGCGTTTGACTGCTCGGGGAACACTTGCAGAAGGCGTGGCAATGTTGAGATTTCTGTATAATACGTCACGACTACCTCTTCCCACCAAACGCGCCGGGAAGGAAGGGCTTCAACATTATTTTAAAAGTGCTGTTGTGGCTACTTGGAGAACCAATCTGAAATATAATTTTGATATTTGTGATTCTGGAGGCCAAATGAAGACAATTGTTTTTCCTCAAATACATAACCGCTTCAGTTTCCCTTTAAGTAAGTCAGTCGGCCACCACAGATGATGACAATGCCTGCCCTATTCAAGGTAAGAGCTGAATGGCAGTGTTCGAAACTACACTGTCGGTTGATGTCGACTGAATGTTCCAAAAAGAAGTGAGAGCAACTTGTCATCCTTATGGAGGGAACATTTTGCTTCAGAACACTTCAATTTTTGTCATCACATGGAGGGTAGCAGGATAAGAAGAAAACTGAAGGCTCAGTCTGATGACTGTTCGGACTCATTGTTTATCGTTTGTAAGCATTGCCGTATTATCATAAGCATGCGGCATTATAACAGTGTGCACAAATTGTCAATTAAGTTAAACTCTTAATAGTTTTTCCTTTTTTTCTTTTCTTTTTCTGCCTATTACCGTAAAATACCGGGCAAGCGCCCACTCAAAATTTAGAGATAATAGCGAAAAAATGGGGGGATGGGCGCTTGTCCGGTCATCAATTTTACATATAAATGTATTGTGCATATTTTCTCAGATCTTCAAAATTTGGATATGGGCACTTAATGTGGAATGGGCGGATGCGCGGTATTCCACGGTAGTCATTTATTTCAACCAATAATCACCGTTTCTAACTCTTGCACAAAATGAATGGCCAAAATACACCAACTTTTGAAAAGAACACTGAAAAATATTTGCAAATTTTTCTTACAATGAACATAAAAAATTGTTCAGTCTATTTATCTCAATTATGATCAAGAGGTTGCCATCCTACCGTAATATCCGGAGAGATAGCCCACCTAAAATCAAAAGCAAATCCGGTGAAGATAAGGAGTAAGTTAACTTTTAGTGGTGTGCAATCAAAAAAGTTTAAAAAATGCTAGTTTTAGATTCTGTGACCTGCTAAACTTGTGATTGCAGGAAGGGACAATGAACCAAAGACGACAGTCCTTTCCAGTCAGCAATGTTTGCTTATTTCCCGTCTCAACTAAGTAACACTATTTCTGCTATCTTTCGGTGTTTTTTAAAACAAAAATAGGGGGCGGGTTATCTTTCGGGCGTGGGGCAATTCTCAGGACATTAGGGTAATATAGTGTATCTGTGCCACACCAACTTAAGTTTTAAAATTTTGTGTTGGACACAAACCTACACAACTCAAATGCCAAAAAGTATCAATGTCTTAATTTCCCTCATTGTGTCATGCAGTGTATATCAAGGTACAACATGAACCCGGGTTTAGTTTTAAACGAGACAAAACATCCAAAGAGAATAAAAAGATGGCAAATCTCGCAACTGCTTTGAGCGACGTTGATTTTGAATTCGAAACCTTGAGACTGCAAAGAAGTGTATGATGAATAACTTCTATATAAGCTTCACTAATCAGAGCACGCAGAACACAAAGGTGGCGGACAAAAGGTGCGCTCGGCTTCCACATGGTGGTGCCGGGTAAGAAAGCATATCTGTGGCGAAGACAACCCTCCGCTTTGCAGGGATCAGTGACGTCAGGCGAGCAGGGCAGTTGGGGCCGGGGGACATGGAGACATTCTTGTCCGTTGTCTTTTCCTTCGACTTGAAGGTTTCTTAATATTTCCTCACCACGGTCTCAGGTGTTACATTATGACTGACATGGGTCATTCTTGCTGGCTGCCACCACTGACTATTTTTGTACAGAGCACCTCTGCTCTGCACCCCTGCTAACAGTGATTCTGCAACAGAACCCATGGATTTCAAGTTGTAGTCAAAGATCACATTATGCATAAATGCCAGCAACAATACAGGTGCCTGCAATGGCACAAAAAGTACAGGAAAACCTTTAAGTTTTATTTAGATATAAACAGTTCTCATTAGGCTTGTGAAAGGTATGTGGTCTGAAGGCGGTAAATGCAGCTGTCATTGAGGGTAGCACTATATTCAGGGATTTTTACTGCCCCTGTTTCACTCATGCTTCTTCCGATTGAGTTTCTTATTCAAGTTGGCGGGCACATTGTCTCCGATATCTCGTTATAGGTTCACAAATGCGATCACAAAGAATAAAAATTTAAACCCCAAAAGCTGGTCACTGTTGAATCTACCTTTAGCATAACGTAGGGCGATCCCAAAGACAAATGACAACTGAATAGGGAAGTGTGTCACAAGGTCACATAATGACAACCCCTCCCTCGTCCCCCCTCCAAACGTCCATTAGCTGTGCCATACCAAATACTGACCTTTTTTCAGTTGAAACCGTATTCATAAAAAATAATTTCGACATATGTTTATCAGTCTTAAAGGCTGACGTACAACCTCGGTTTTCGGAAGGGTTTTCGGAAGATAATCCCCTTAGCGCTCCCCTTTCCTAAGCCGCGAGGGGAGCCAAGTTGGGGCAAGGTAAAAAGTGGAGAGGATATAAGAAAGGAGGAGGCGGGCAAAAGTGGAAAGCGTGAAGTTTAGGTCGGCCTTTAACTGAAAACGCAGAACCCTACTTATATAGGAGGTATTGGTGCAACCAGTTTTCTTAGGTTTCTTTTGTTTTTCACACTGTTTTGAACCATTTTCTTGCAGAACCACACCACCTGCATACTTTCACCCCCTTTAGTGGTTACCGAATCAGGATGCTTGCTTTCATTCACCTATCCCCTCTTGTCTGTTCTTGTGGTATCCTTGCTGTACACATCACCAACTCCATTACTCACACCTTTACATAGAGCTTCTATCTGATGCTGTCGCTTGCCTCGCCGCCATAACACACATGTACTCTATAGAAAACAAAATTAATTATGTGTAGCGTTGTTGTTCTTTACGAATGTTTCTTTGCACTTAACCAGAGGGAATTGAAATGTGTATTTTTTTTTCTTCCTTTTTATAAAAGAAAAAAAAAAAACCGCAGTGCGCGGGGCAGTAACGACGTACCGGTACCGGCTAAATCGAACACCGCGGGCCCCCTTTGATTGCGATCTCTTGGGGTACGCAACGTGGTAAGCGCCGCAAAACATGACGCAAAAACACGATGACGAGGCCGACACCTGTGTGCCACATCAACTGGCGGCGTCATCCGACGATGACGACAAGGCCCAAGCGGCCGAACTTTCAGCGGCACGGCGTTTACTCACACATTCATATGCGGTCTTGTACCCGAAAACCAATGCCTCCTCGGAAAGGGTCGACCACTGATGTCCTTAGGTGTTCAATAAAACCGATAAAACAGTAGTAAAGGTAGTGCCTCTCGTACCAGTGGAAGGAAAGAAATGCACTGTGAAATAAAATAGCAATAAGATATAAATGTAGGGGAATGCGCGCTCCAACTCCGAGTCATCATACGGATTGCGTAGGATTGTAGACTGGATGCGGACTGGATTGATTGCAAGAAAAAAATCCACTGCGCGCATCCGCTGCACTTCCGCGGCGTTCCGCGGCCTCTCTCTCTCTCTCTCCTCCGCGGCTTGCACCGGCTGCCACCTCTTGGACTGCATCAGAAGCTGTATATTGGTTTTCGCTGTTTGGCCGAGCTGTCGAGTACGTCAAGTGCTATGAGCCACGTGCTGCTGTCCTTTTAAAATTTGTTCACAGCTCAATGTATAAGTTGTCAAGTATTTTGGTGGCAGCGTGAGTACCCGAACTTTCGTCCGTTTCTTCGGCCCGCTCGATCGCACTGTCGTAGACTTCTTTTCTGGGGCACTGGTGCCTTTCAGAGAGGCCGGAACACGTGTAACGTTTTAGGCTTATTGAGGACTGTAAAATGCGTAGTAAATTGTTTACGCGAAGTTTGACAGCTTCGGCATCGTGAAGGTGGGGTTATTGTGCACGTCCCCTTGTTTTAGGCGTGCTCATATCGAGCCGTGTGAAGTAATTACACGGAGAACATGTTCACACGTGTAGCCGGTTTGCCCTCCCTGCATGCCATATTGTTGGCTCCGAGAGTGCAAGCCTGGCTCTTTCCCTTGTCTCCTGTTTTGGATCGGTGTCGTCGCGGCTCGTCGTCGCGCAAATGCATGTTGATAATTCGGGTGCTCGAAACCGATTCATTGACTCCTTCGAAAGGGTGTCGTGCGGTGTGCCGCCTACCACGCCGCCGATTGATTTCAGGCGGATGCTGGTCCCGCGGTATGGCCCACATGTGCGCATGTACTGGGTCGTAGATATCAACCGATCTACAACCGTACTTTCGAGTATTAATAGCGGAGGTGTCTCACCACTTTGACTTCGAATAAAATGTATTAAGTGGATCACTTTATCGCGTTGCGGCTGTTAAGCCGCGTACCATGTGTACCCGCGTGTTGCGTGCACTTATTGTTTGTTTTAACCTGTATCCAGCATATAGATGGAAAAACAAACTGCCTCTTAAAATTAATTTTGGTGCGTTTCATCTTCAAATCGTCATGATTTCGTACACTTCGCAGCTTGCACGTGATGTCATTTTACGAGGCTGGCTGGTTATTCTCGTGTATTGCTTTAAAGTGCAAACTTTACGCTGTGTAAATAATGCGGTAGATTGTACCGTTTTCATCCGTAACACCCTTGGCGTGGCAGATAAAAGAAATTAACTCACTCCACCCTTAAGGAGGGAGAATTTTGGTGGGAGCCAAGGAACGCAATAACAACTAATACCTTTTTTTTTCCTTTCTTTCAGAGGCTGACACTCCCATGTATTCGATGGAAATCAACAACCTCTTGAAGTGCACCAGCATGGAGCAAATGTACTTTGACCTGCTGTCGGGACCCCTCCTCGAAGACGATGACGAGGAGCTTTTCGGCAGCCTGCTGGAGGGTGACCTGCCCTTTGACCTCCTCAGTGCCGTGGAGGACATGGACACGGAGATGGTACTTGGTACAGAGGGACTCCCGGAAATGGATTCTGCAGAGGAGGAAGTGGACGTGGTCTCTATTGACGACGACAAAGCCAGTGTGGCCAGTGGGCTGCCGCCGTCACAAGACACGGAGACAGAGCAGCCTTCTACCCCCAAGACGCCCAAGAAACTTCCAGAGGATGCACCCGTGGGTGAGTGCTTCGCAGCGGTGGTTGGGTGTAGAGTAACTAAAAAGTAGCGCAAGAGAACAAATTTTTTTTTTTTTTGTGTGTGTTGCCACCTACTCCTTATTGGTGGAGAGGGGTCACTTGCTCAAAATCGCTCCAAATCTCTGCGTGGAAGTGGCCTCTCAGTGTGCCGAGTTTTGGGTGGAACCTATTTTTCGCTTTACATTTGCGAATTGTGGAAGCCTGATGAGTGAACCTTTGAACATTATCTGTGCCAGTTAGATAATGTGTAATGGCATTATTTTTATAATGTTTGCACCGTTTTAAAGTGACAAGCAAACGACTAATCTGTGCACAGCGTGCCCTTCAGAGGGAAGGGGTGCACTGCAGCGCGAAAATATGAACCAAGGTTGTGCGCTGCACACCACTGGATCTCCTGCAAGGGTGACGGTCGCTTCCTGCAATAAAATAGCAAAATTGTGTGTACGTTTATACAGCCGTAAGTTAGTCTGCCTCAGTGGGCGTCTGGTGTCTCAACTGTAGATGAGCAATTTAGCCAGTGCGGTACGACCCCTAGCCTGGGGTTCTTAACGTGCACCACGCAGTAGTGATACACGACCACACGCCGCTACGATGCTCATCCAGATAGAAACTGGCAGGGGTGGAGATTGGACCCAGGATCTTTGGGTTCTGCAGCTTGAGCTTTTGCTCCACATGCTCCGAGCTGGTGTGCGCTAGCCGACTCGGCCACCGATCCCCCCACTCCCTACAATACCTAGATCAAAACTGAAAGACTTGCAATACTCTGCTCCACAAGTGGAGTGCATTCAGTTACTCAGCTGGGTGGGTCAGCAGGATAGTCAGCAGCGAATACTCGGCATCATAGCTATGACACCTGCTGGGGCTTCAGCCATGTGCTGGAGTGCTTGTTAGATTTGTGGTGAGAAGTGACAACATTTGAAAGAACTACAGCTGCATGTTGTTAGAATGTGCGCCAAACGCACCCCGCCGCTCGACTCGGTCGTCTGTGTCTCCCCCCGCTGTTGACCCTGGCAAGTTTTTTGGCCCTATTTTAAAGCGCAGCTCTTAGGCGCCCGTTTACGGCTTGAGCGGCGGCGCCGTCGGCAACGCTGTCACCGTCGGCGTAACCGCATGGTGCGTGATGGGTAATTTTCCCTGCTAAATTTAGCGGAAAATTTTCCCCGATAAATCTAGCGGGAAAGTTTCCCCGCTAAATCTAGCGGGAAATTTTCCCCGCTAAACCTAACGGGAAATTTTCCCCGCTAAATCAAACAGGAAATTTTCCCCGCTAAATCTAGCGGATAATTTTCCCCGCTAAATTTAGCGGGAAATGTTTTCCCTGAATGGGAGGAGAGAGGAGGGGCATAATCTTCCCTCCGTACCCGTCCCCTCTCCTCAAATATTTTTTTGACGAAAAGTTTAGATTGCTTTGTGCAGGCGTCGATTTTTACGGTCCATTTTAGATCGAGCCTGGTGACTTCAGACACCCTGCATAACGTAATTAAAAGCTATAATGTAACAATTGAACGTGGGGTTCTCTCTAACTTCTTTTAGAAAAACACTGGCCCCCCCTCCCAAAGAAAAATTCTTTAATTTTTTGCTAGGGCATTTATTATGGTGTCAAAAGACTATGAATTTAATATTTTGCTACAGCGTCACATGTATTTTTAATAAAGTAAAAAAAAAATGCAACTGCTCGAAACTGGACCGGGGAGGAAAAACTATAGAGGTGAGAGTTGCCAGGAATGACGCGACTGTGCAATTTCTTTTCTTTTTAATCAACGTATTTGCAGCTTTTTAATAGCCACAATTTTTTTTATGTTGGGTGTGTGTTTTTGATGACTTACGACTGATTATATTTGGTGATTGTGTCTATACCATGGAGAAAGGCACATGACCACAGAGAAGAGAGTGAGCGCGACTCAGACTGGCCAGTTCTAGTTCGGTGGTTTTCGGGCGGAAAGAAAACAAATTTCGAGCCGCAAATTGTGATCTGTGTAGTTGGGCTCTCATATGTCATCTACAAATAAAAAGCTTGGCGAGCATAAATGCCCTGTCAGCGTCCCTTTAAAAGCCAATTCCAGTCAATTAAAAAAAGGTTGAGTTAATGGTTGATTATATATCCAGAGTTTTACGTAATTTCTTTCCAAAAAAGAAACGCAATATTTTTCGCACAATATTCATTCAAAGCTTACTACAAACCGAAACCTTGCCTGTGGCGGGCAACATTGCTTCTGTGTCATCACCTACATACTCTAACCACGTGGTACAAATCGTGGCATCACATACTAGGCGTCCGGGTGCAGCTCGGCGCAAGGACGACTATGTCTGCTATGATCGGCGATCTTCTGCACCCGACGACGCCTGCACTACTGCGGCCGCAGCTTGTGTTTAGCGCAGAAAAAGGCAAGTTTTCCCGAGGACTTGTTTTGAAAACATTAGTAGAAAGGAACCACACTTAAATATGTCACGACGGGTTTGTAGAATTGTGCGGTGCTCAACGTCGCACGTGACGGACGCTGCTGGTGATGACGCATGCTCTCACGGGGGCACACAGGCATGCTCGTACCACGAATCACGTGGTCAACGATAAACGTACTGCTAGCGCCACCTCGAAAAAGTTCAAAACAAGCAAACAAATCCTCTTGAAAGCCCTGAGCATGATGTAGGTAGCGCAGAGTGGGCTGCGCCGATACGGTAGTATTCGCTGCGCTGTTTGCTTTGCCGCGCCTTGCCCGGTAGGATTGGCCAATAGACCCTTTCCGGAATTCAGTGCCGTCTGGTGACTCAAATGGCAGTTTAACTTTTACCGTACTAATGGCGGCAATGAACCTGTGATCTGCAGTATTTTATGGGGCACCGTCAGTTTCGCAACTCAACGGTAAACGAGAATGTGCGCTTCACTGTTCAGTTCTTTTTCAATCTCTCTCAGTTTCGATGGTGAAAAAGATTCAACCAGTCAGAACGAAGCACCAACCCACATAGACGCCTTGGCAAAGTTCGATACAGCAAGGGGCTTTGAAGTCGATTCTGTGCTACTAACAAATTGACTGGGCCCGAGTTAGAAATGAACGCTTAAACAGCTCTCGCATCCAATTCCTGCTTCACGTCGCGCTAACGTCTAGAATGTATAGGCCTCGAATCATCTGCTTAGGAGCGTCTTCAACTTCTTCCATCATCAGTAAACAGAAGGCAGCCATTAGTATAGCACATATGCCATTTTTCAGATGATGATAGCGATCAAAGTGGCCAGACTGAATACCTGAAAGGATCTATTTTGGTAATTTCGCACAACCCAAACTTTGATTTCCCATTTGTATCAACTTTTGGCAAAATTAGATTGCAATATTTGGCGTATGTATTTTTAGTCGATATTAGAGAGATTTGCATTGTTTTCTTAATATGTAAAATAAACCGGAGTTTCCCTTTAAAGGGACACTGACAGGATACTTACACGCATGAGAGCCCAACTACCCAGAAAACAATTCACAGCTCAAAATTTGCTTTCTTCCCGCCCGAAAACTGCCGATTGAGAGCTTGCTGGTTTGAGTTGCGCTCATTCTCTTCTCCGTGGTCACATGCCATTTTCTATGGTTTAGACACAATTGCCAAATATAATCGAAGTCGTGGGTTATCGAAGGCACGCACACAAAATTTAAAATATAAAAGAAATATGATACTAATTTTTTGTGGCTTCTAAAAGCTGCAAATACGTTGATTGGAAGAAAAAGAATGTTGCACAGTCACGTGACTTTCGCCAACTCTCTCTTCCTGTAAATTTCTTCGTCCTCCCCAGTCCAGTTTCGGTTTCGAGCAGTTGCGTTTTTTACTTTATTAAAAATATATGTGTCGCTGTAGCAAAATATTGATTGGGTAGTCTTCTGACACCATAATGAATTGCCTGGCAAAAAATAAAAAATAAATGTTGGGGGTGTCGGTGTCCCTTTAAAGGGCAACTCAACAAACAATGCAGTCCTCTTCAGTATCACCTAGGGAATCTAGATGTTACGTAAGGTGTTTTTTTGTTTTTTTTTTAGAAAATTGACTTGAAACTTGCAAGTTTTTCTATATATTTGTTTTTTAGGCAAATGTTCCGCGTTATTAGCGGCGAGATGTTTTGGTGGCGCCCTCCTGTGGTTCCCCCTTGTGACGTCATTACCTTGCAAACAACAAGTTTGATGGTGTTTGTTATTAGCATGATGGAAGCTTGAAATCATTGCGCTCTCAAAGGAACACTGCCAACACCGTCAAAATTAAAGTTCTTTCATTCCTCTTATTTCCATCGATGATAAATCCCCTTTCCGACGTCATAGTCAGCGTTCGGCCAATCGTGAAAGGCCGACCACAGCGACGCTTTCGGTCGCGCACGGGGCTAATATGTTTAGCGCAAAATATTCAAATTATACTCAAAAGAAATGGAGCTTTACGGTGATGTAAAGATCATAAAATATATTGATTAGGTCACACAGCACAGCTTGCTGAACTTCGTCAAATATTGTTGCAGAGAGGTGATTTGACAATTAAAAAAAAACATTAAAGATATTATGAAATAGACACTTCATTAGCATAACTCGCCATTTGCATCTTCTTTTATTAAAGGAATTTACAGGTTGTTACTCAAAATTTCAGACGAGTTAATTATGAGTTAGTGTATTTTTGTGAGTCACTTGTATTACTGGGCGACAAATGAACAAAAACCAAAATGTGAGCTTTTATATCCGCCATACAAACAGAATATTAAATTTTATGTTTATTTTACTTTATAAAGTACTGCAATAGGTAGCTAGAGAAAAACAATTAGCCAAATAAAAGGTAGGCTTTTTAGAAAATCGACCTCCAATTCGCAAGAGTATTGAAATAGTCCTTGCTTTCCGAAAAAATACTGCCCTTTCTCTTTTACACACATCAAATTTATTATCATTAGACGGCGTATACTCTAAGCTTTCTGAAAATACTAAATATGTTAAGACACCTCATATAGGTCACACGGAAGAGCTGGTAAACTTTGACAAATATCGTCCAAAAACGTTGTATTGGCAAACTTTCTAAAAATATATTTTGTATAAATAATTGGGTTAAAATTATTTATCAGAGAATAAGTGTGTTCACAGGTATCTATTAAAAAAAATAAGAGGCACCAATTTTGAATTAGTGTATTTTTGCGAGTAAGTTGATTTACTGACAAAACAGTCAAACAAAATCAGACTTCAAGCTTTTATAGCTGCCATACAAACAAAATATTACATTTTCTATTTATATTACCTTATAAAGCACTATAATAGCTACCTAGAGAAAAGAAATCTGCCAAATAAAAGGTGGGTTTTTTAGACAATCGACCTCCGATTTGCAAATATTTTGAAATAGTCCTTGCTTTACGAGAATACAGTGCGCTTTCTCTTTTACACACAACATTAAATTTGATATCAATAGAAAGAGTATACTCAGCTTTCTGAAAATACTAAATATGTTACGATATCTCAAATAGGTCACACGGAAGAGCTGGTCAAACTTTGACAAATATTGTCAAAGGGACCCACTTTGACAATCTTTAAAACAAAGGTGAATATAAATACTCACAATAAAATTATTGACCATAAATAATCACTATTCTGAGAGTGGCCGAAAAAAGTTACATTGCACTACCAAAAAAGGGCAAAAAGGAAAGGCGTGAAACATGACGCCTCCAACAGGCGAGAGAAAGGTAAGTTTGCCAGGGTGTCTACCGACCGGGAGAACCGGGAATTGTCAGGGAATTTTAAGACACCTGGAAAAGTCGGGGAATTGTCAGAGAAATTTCCAAAAATATTGCCGAGTCAGGGAATTTATCCCATGCTCGCCCGCTTACGCTAGAAGCGACAGGCACGGGCAGGCATAGCCACGAGCGCAGTCAAGCGCGGCGTCGCGACCCCCTAGGCGCGATGCGACCCGCCCAATTTTTCACGCGCTGCGCTTCACACGAGAGCATGTGCGGAGCTGGGGGCACGTCATTCTTTTAGTACACTCTAAAGCCACTAAATACGCTACACTTTAGAGTAGCAATGCTAAAGTATGGGGGCAAAAACCTGACAAGAGTCGTGACTCTTGTCAGGCTCTAGTACGAGGCGAAACAGCTACTTTAGCCGATACTAGGTGGCACGAGTCACCACTCACTCAGAAGAGAACAGCCGTCGTTCATTCATCTACCCTCTGAGAGGCGCGCGCCGAGCGATCCATTCGTTTGTCAGATGTGGTGTTTTCGCGCTTCCCCGTAAACGCAACCTGGACGCCTGGACTCTACGAGGTCTGCCACTTGCGTTTGTGGCTTTGGGTTGGGCTTTCTATTGTGTTATTTTCCAGAAGTGGAGATATGTGAAAGTGACTATGTCGCTGTCGAGGTAGTGCTCCTTCAACCTCAACTGGACAAACCCGGACATATCCACGAATGCAAGTTGGATTCGGCCCATTCCAAATGATCCAAATAGTGCTCACTGCACAATGTGCTGCAAGAAGTTCTCCCTGAGCAACATGGGGAATAGGGCGATTACTACTCATGTTGAGGGTAAGAAACATCAAGCTGCTATGAAATATCTGCAAAGCGTTTCCCAGAGCTCAATCATATTTTTCAGAACTGCGACAAATACGGACTTGCCTTCCGCGACAGCAACGGGTGTTTTGTCCGGGGGTAGCAATAGCGCATGTAAAGCTCCGGCAATGCGTCTAACCACCGCCACGGAAGCTCTTAGCCCCTCTGTGAAGACGTGGGCGGTGGCTTTTGATTGAAGAAAGAAGTCACAAAAGCCGTCATGGGTCTTTCCGTTCAGCGGCAGCGTCTGCCTCGCTGTTTCCGTTGATGTTCCCCATGTGTGAGACCGCCAGAAAAATGCAGCTTGGAAAAAACAAAGTGGGATATACCATATATCATGGTATCGGCCCATACTTTCAAGAGAAGTTGCTAGCAAGCCTCTCTAGCGTGCCATATCTGGTGGTTGCCTTTGATGAGTCACTGGACAAAGTAACTCAGAGAGAACAAATGGATGTACTGACCAATTACTGGGACCAAACTCTCTGAAGCAGTAAACCCTGGTCAATGCTGTATTCTAAACATCTTCCAAAGTGAAGGTAGTTGCTTTATCAACAATTTTTTGACTGGTTTGAAGTTTGCGCTGAAACGGAGCTCCATGAAAGCAGGAACACCGAGGAAAAAAAACATTACAGAAATTCGCAATATTTTGTGAATTATTAGCAAATTAAATATTGCAGAAAACAACTTTAAATAAGCAAAACATTGCGCTTCATGACGTAAAATGAAACAGTTTAGCGATTGGAGCAAAGCGGTTGGCCAATTGGACGCGAGTTTGGTTGATAGCCCGGTCGGCCATTAGGCCTCGCTGCAACCATCGTAGCTTTGGAATCGGGTTGCCATCATCGATGAATTTACCGGGCTTATCGGATTTTGAGCGCCGAATTCTTAAAAAGGAGTGCGGAGCTGGGCGTCGCGCCGTACAAGGACACACCACGCAAGCGCCGCGACGCGTCTCTGCCTCAGTCTGCTTCGACAGCCGCGGAAGGCTCGTCTCCCGCAACTCCGCCACCGGAGCCACCTCGGTGAGTAGGAGGTACTCTGCCGCTGGGAGGCGCGCATGAGCGAGCGACGAGGCGTTGTTTTCGCCCTTTTTGAACTTTAATTTGCAACTTTATTAGCTCTATAAAAACAACTTTTTAGAGAAATAATGACGGTTAACGTGTGATATGCTTTATTCCGCTTCAAAATTTCTGGGACGGCTCTCGCCAATCACGAAACCCAGTGAATGTGACGTATAGTGAAAGGGAGCGCCGTTGTGCGCGCGCATTCGGCACCCCGCGGCGCCACCGTCGGAGGAGGTGTTTCCGAGTTGTCAAATTAAAATATGATGTGCTAATATTTTTAAACTCTTTCGTTGTCCACTGGGTTTCCGGGACCACTAGCGTGGAGAAACCGCAAAAAAAAAGTAGACGCTCAAATACTGTTGGAGGGCCCCTTTAAATAAAATATTTACGTTGTGAATAGTGTCTATAATATATTGTGTTTTGGTATCGGTAGTTGTGGGTCAGGCAATTCAATTAAAATAGTCAGGGAAAACCTGGAAAAGTCAGGGAATTTTAAAAAAAGAATTTGGTAGACACCCTGGTTTGCGCCTCAGCTGCTTAAAATGTCCAAAACTCTAGAACAAAAGATCGCCTGAACTTGCGGTTTGCACTCCCTGTCACAAAAGGGTTTTCCCCAAAACATATAATTTTTTCGTCAAAATTAAAAATTCGACCCCAAATCCATGCCGGAGTCGATGAAACCGCCCATATGTAATTTTCCTAGACTTTTTAAAGCTTTTCATTGTGTGTCACATCCTAAATTACTGCTCAAGCTCTCTTCACTTTCAAAAAATTAACAATTATTGACTTGGTTTACTGCCTAATCGATCCCAATATGTCCAAATCAATAGTGAGTCATCCCCATATGTTCCCGTTACTTCTGGCGTACCCCAAAGTCAATGCTTGGGCCACTTTTTTTTTTTTTCAATACTTTTATAAATTTGCAGTTTCCAATTAAGCTTTTCGCAAATGATTGCATTATTTACTCAGGGATAGCAACCCAAGAGGATCAGTTAAATCCTAACAGTGTCCTACAGAAGATAAAGGAATGAACAAGGAGATCGCAGATGCAAATAAATTATGAAAAAACTAGATGTCAATAACCTGGGAAAAAATACTCTGAAATTTAGCTGCTTTGTAAATGGAAAAGTCATAAAACTCTAGGCTATTATAAATATCTTGGTGTTAACTTTAACAAAAGCTGACTTGGCATCAGCATATTGACAACATTGTGAACAAGGCGAAAAGTGAGTTTTTTACTCTTAGAGATGCGCACTTAAATTAGCAGACACTGAAACAAAAATATAGCATATAAAACACTAATTAGACCTATACTGGAGTTTGCTAGTACCATTTGGTTTCCCCACATGGCAGATGAATTATGCAAATTGGGAGGTGTTCAAAAGAAGGGCGTTAGAATATTCATTCTCAACACATTCGGAAACCACATTTCTCTGTCGTACTTGCTTAAACATAAAGTGATTTTTGTACTTTGTGCAAATACTGCGTAGAATGAATTCCTGGCGTTAATGACCTATGAAACACTCATTCCTTTTTCACCACACATAAAAAAGTGGCAAAAAAAAAATGAAAGAAAAACAAGCAGCGTTAACCCGCTCAACTCGTAGCCAGAAGAAGCGGGCACGTGATCTGGAGCCAATTATATGCCGCCAATGTTGATCATAGCCACGTGCTGGGGAATTGGCAAAAAGCACAGGACACGCACTGAGTTCCAGACATTGTTATGGTTTGGCTATTGTCGTCTTTGCAGTGATTGGACACTGGCCACTACCCGAATGCTTGTCGAGCTATTGATTATCACGAGCCCAAATCAAATACTCACGCAATGCTCAGGTCCAATCTATGAGCAACATTCAAATATTGTCGCTGGGGGGTACTGCAACCCCCCAGCTACGTCGTCAAGTTTTGCGAAGGAGAGGTTGAAAGAAAACTCACTTTTGTCCTTGAAATTGCACTGCAACAAAGGAGTTTCTTGGTCAGTGGCATTGTGTGCAAATATACTTGGGTCCCACTGGTGCCAGTAAGCTCATGCAAAAAGAAAAACGTTCCAAGCAAATATCGTTGCACTGCCCCTTTAAACAAGCCAACGTTCAAACTTTAGGAGCTAAGGCAACAATAAGCATATCAGAATACTTGTATTTCTTTCTTCATGGCAATTTTAAACTTTAAAGGGGAACTCCGCTTGATTTCGAGATGAGTGATTTCGCATTAAAAAGCTCTAGTAAAACACACTACGTCATTTTCTTCAGGAAAAATGGGATATATATTTTTAAATCTAATTTAAAACACAAGCAGAAATCAAAACCGATACTTCCGCTCCGTCCTGCAAGATTGGCCTCGGGCCGCCAAGAACATGGCTATCACGTGGTGTGAGATGACACATAATCCCCTGCGCAGCGACAGGCGGGGTTGGGGTGGGCGTGTGCCAGGCGTGTCGTCTGCACTGCACCGCACTCTTCACCACGTTTTGGTGTCGACAACATTCGACGATGTCTGCGCAATTGCGGCATTAGTCTGCTCAGGTAGTGGCTGTAGTGTGGACGAAACTTCGAGAGACAATAATCGCGAACGGTGAGACGACGACAGCGGTTGCGCATGGGAGACTGCGGTAACGGAGGGACCACGGCGGGGTGGCCGGACGGCTCCCAAGAAGCGCGCTGCGCAGGCGCATTATGCCAGTCACGTGGGCACCAATGAGCGCCAAGAGGAAACGTTGCTGACGTCACTCGTTACGCTTACCCAGAGAAGTAAAAACAAGCAAAAGTGGGCAATGGTGATGACGTTTAGCTCAATGTTAGCTACGCCCATGCCGTAGCCTTGACTGCGCTGTTGGTTGCGCCACAATACGCCCGCTCGAGTCAGCCAATTTCGGCAACTTGGCGAGTTGCAAAGTTTGCCGGATCGTTTAAGAAACATTTAGACAGAAGACAGAACTACATCGTAATATTTGATGTGTGGTCTTCCTAGGTGATACTGAAGAGGACTGCTTTTTTTTTTCTTTTTTTTTTTTCAAAAACAAAAATGAAGCAGAGTTGTCTTTTAATGTTGATAATTATATCACTTTCACCTCAACCGGATCGTCCAGAATCAATCCTACCAAATCTATCCAGCATTACATATTTAAACACTATCAGCCGTATTCACCAGTCGTGACTAACTAGCGCTGTTTTAAAGTTAGTATCGCGTCTAAGTAGTCGCGAACTAAGAGAAAAATTAGCGACTAAGGATCGACTAGTTCTGCGGTATTCACGAGCGCGAAGCGAGCGGGTGAATATCTAGTCAGAACTAACAAGCGGAAGTGACATAAAAAGATAGGTCACGCTTACTCGTACTTAAACGCCACTGCGTAAATTGGTATTTTATCGTATAAAAACTAATATTTCAATTTTTATCAGGGAAAAAAAAGTTACAATGAGAGTCTAATTGTCCGAGAGAGAGTTTTACAAAGAAAATGTTAAAAAACGCAAGGGAGAAACACGACAGCCGTATTACCAGCGACATAAACAAATATGAAAGCGCCCGTTAACGCATTTTTTTTTTTTTCGGCGTCCAGCGCCCTGCTGTGATCTCTTAAGCGGTATCTCTGACCGTTGAAGATGGCTGTTTACACAATATTTGCTCCTCCAATTCTTTCTAGATGTGTCCCCCAGCGTTCCAAGACAGTAAGTGCTTCGTTAGCGCCGGCGGCCAGCGGTGATAAGAGTCGGCCATGGCGCTGAGCCGCTAGTCACCCGCTAAACACCGGCTAAACTAGCACTACTCCATGATTAAGATTTGTTAGTCGACTTCTTAGTCGCGCGGGGCGACTAGGCCCTAAACACGACCGGTGAATACCAAGCGCTCACTTAGCGGCGACTATCGCTCGCCACGTGATCATTTTAGTCGATAACGTCGCTAGTCAGTGGTTAAACAGGCGCTACCCGCCCCTGGTGAATACGGGTGAATGTTTTCAAATATTCATTTCTTCCTCGGGCAATACAAGAATGGAATTCGCCAGATAAGGATGTGGCAGCACTTCCTTCAATTGAGAAATTTACTAATGCTATTAACAACATTTTTAATTGGAGTACTTTTGTGTGCATGTTCCTTTTTCTGTGTATTTATTTAACTGCTCTTGTGGCTTCTCTTTTTTTTTTTTCTTTCTTTTTGTCTATTTGAACATTGTATGTCACTCCTGCTCAGCTCTCAATGGAGAGCTGCAGTATTCTTAAATAAAAAAAACTTCCAGCCTTCGCACTCTGGTGAATAAGGAAGAGCAACGGAGCTCTAGCTTCTGTTCTCGGTGGTGGCTTTCCAGGCAAGCAGTTCTTTCGCACGGGAATCTGAAGCACTCGACGCAGGGGAACTTTAGGCGATAGCGGCCTCGCGGCGGTTGCGGAACCATTTCCGCTGCTGCGCACATCGCCGTTCGTTCCGTTCCCGCTCTTCTTCCTCTGAAGAAATGTTGCCACCATCTTATGAGCGACGGCAGCAACCAGTTGTCTGGTTGCCGAGGCTGGAAAGGTTGTCGCGATCTATGAGCGACGGCGGCAAGCAGACAACCGGCAAACACAACACTCTGGACAGCTACCGCCATCTATGAGCGACGGCGGCAACCAGTGTGTTGTATCGACCACAGGTGTCGACATTTGTTTGGTACCGGACACAATCCTGGGGAAAGTAGCCCTTAACAGCTCCGCTGTAATAAAAATTAATTAAATTAAAAAAAAGTGCAGACAAAACTTCTTCTTTTTTAATAGCGCATGTGCAATGCTGCACAAGGTTCATCATATTTGATATTAGGAGTGGAGTATGGTGCTGCTTAAAAAACATTGCACACCCATTCTGGGGAAAGCATTGGACGATGTGAAACTATTTAACTGGCCATCCTCTGCGATTTGTAGGTTGTCATTTTTTTCCCTTTACTAATGCTACTAAGTAGGTTGTAATTTTCTTCCCTTTACTAAAGCTACTAAGTAGGTTGTAATTTTTTTCCCTTTAAAAGTGCATGAAAGGATGAGCTTCAAGCATTCTGGTAGCAATTGATTGTTTTTTTTTAATAATTTTCAGCAAGCTTTTATCTGCAGTATGCTTTTATTTTGTAAATTCGGAAACGAGTTATTTGAATAATTAAATAGTCAATAGACCGATCTCACTAAACGTAGCGCCCATGCGTGACGCCGCTGATCTCACTAATCGTAGCGCCCATGCGTGACGCCGCCATAACTGTAGTTCATAGGATGCAGACGCCAGTTCACGAGACAGCTCATGCCGCCTCGTGCTCTGCTCGCGCAGAGCTCCAGCGGGGTTGTGTCGCATGCAGAAAGACTACAGCTCCCACGATGCATGGCGGCAGCGGTGGCGTACTCAAACTAGCTGGTGAGATCGGTCTATTATTTGCACCTTGCAGAGTCTACTATGGCGTCACTGTCTCCACATTCAATGTGTGCTTTTCGAGACAAACTTTGGCCTGCACTTCCTAGAACGTCCCATACACATAAAGGAAAACCCAGAACAGCACGAGTTTACAAGTTGTTTTTTTTTTTCTCCCAGTTTCAAGTTCGCTACTGGACCGCATGAAGGCAGCCTCCACCAAGAAGAAAGGGCCAATCCTGATCCAGCCTCCCGATCGCGGCCGTCCCGTTACCAAGAGCGACGCCATGGTCCAGGCGTCGTGCCCCGCCGCAACTCCGGACCACGACTACTGCACCGGATCGACGACGGACAGGGGCGACCGCAAAGCACGAGACGCCGACCTGGAGCAAGCAAACAAAAAGGAGCGCGCTGTTCAGTGGCCAGCGTCGCGCTCGCCCTCGCCGCCCAAGCGGTGTCGCTCCCCGCACAGGCGGAGCGTGTCTCGCCTTTCTATGCGCTCGTCCTGGAGCCGGGGCTCGCGATCGTCGTCGCCTACGTCGAGGAGTTCCTCATGTGGATCGTCGGACGGCTCAGTGCGCCGGTGCTCCAGGCCGCGTCGGAAGTCGAGGGACTCCAGGGACTCTAGGGATTCGAGGAATTCGAGGAGGCCCCATCGCCGGCACAGGGAGCCACGGAGGATGCTGCCGTCGCCACCGCGGAGAAGGGTCCCCGACGGACAGAAGGTGGGTGCTGTCGGTGTGTCTGCGTTCAAGTGAACTCTTGAGAAGAGCGGACATTTTTGCTTTTGAAGACGACGGGGTAATGTGCAAGGAGGGAGGGGTTTCGCTGCACCTTGGCGAACCGGGTGTCGGTGCAGCGGACCAATCTCTTCTCGTTCTGAGGCTTGCATCCAGTGTCCGAGATGAGTGAGTATGTGCAGCTTGCATTCCTTTTTTTAGGTGGGGTATGCAGGCAAGTTATTTGCATCTCTGTAGGCCAGATCCCTGTGACAGGTGTGCATTGCACACGGAAAGGTTAAAGGGACAATGAAGACTATTTTATTTAATTTTTTTGAATGGTGTTTTTATGCTTCTTGGGAACATAGCATGGTGCCCAATTTTTTGTAGACATTTGTGACGCGTATTTCTGTGCCTACAAAAGAAGTAAAGAAACCGAAACTGAACAATCTCCATTCTCGTTTCTGGGCCTCCGAAAATGGAGGTGACGTAGGGAGTGACGTCAAGTGTGAATAGTCGGTATCGGTAGTATTTAGGAGATCGAGACTCTGGTAACCGCGGTGGGTTATAGCAGCGCGGTGGCGCAGTCGTTTCGCCGAATCTGTCAATATGGACGACAATGCCGCTCTCGCGAGCGAGTTCGAGCTTCCGTTCACTGACCGAACACCAACGGAACGGGAGTACGTGTGTGGCGGACCCGATGGAGACCGCCCAGCCGGCAATGAGCGGCCCGCACGCCGAAGGACGGACGCGAGGGAGATGCATGCCGAGGGGAAAGCGGTAGTGATCCGGCCGTTCCGGGATCCAGTTCCTCCGCAGACGTCCTCTTTTCGTCATCAAAGAACACAAACAGCAACCCACACGTGAAAACTAGCGTCGCCCGAACGAATACTGGTCTTTAGTCGACCGTTAGAACAGCCATCTACAGCTACCATTTTGCAGAGTCCTTCAAGTACCGTGTTCTTCTTTTATTTTATTTTACCATAGTTGCTCGTTGCCCGTTTCGCGTCCAGCGTAGCAAAGAAAAACAATTATGCTGCTTTATTTATGGTTTAGTAATCATTTCCGGTCCGATTTATACTTTTCGTGGTTATTCAAGCGGAAATTAGAACAGTATCCCTAAAAATCGCGAACCAAAACGTGAGCGAGGGCACGCTTCTCGTTTCGACCAATCGCTGACGCGTCTCTTGTGACGTCGCGCTTCTTGGCCCCGCATCAGTCACGTGAGCTCCGCTTCTCCTGGCTTCTCCCGCAACTCTCGGGGCGTCGCCCCAGTCGACCGGTGCGATTATTACCGCGTCTGTTTAATTGATTTGCGCGGCACACAAGCGCCGGTTTCGGCTGAAATTTGGGCAACGTGGCCTGAGACGTGCCTGGAACCCAGTTCAATCACCAAAAAGATGTCCGAAATTGCCTTCATTGTCCCTTTAATGTTGTATAGGTCTGCCAAAGGGCCCATTTGGGAAAATTATGTTTCGTCTAATCGGCTTAATAATCACTTCTGGGTTAATTAACTTTTTAATGACTAAGTTTAAATGTATGGCTTCAATTAGAGACTTTCTGGCCATCATTGAAAAGCAACTAAATCAACTAATTTCAGAAAGATATAAGGTAGATACAGCATTTTACGGCATTTCGAAAAAACTTGCCATTTGGATGCATTTCTAGCTTTTGCTTTCCTATAGGAGCGCATCTTTGCGCCAGTGGTTCAGCCCCTCCCTCCCTCCCTTTGTAGCCGAGGCACACAACTCATGTGCACCACACTTTCTTCCTTCCTACGAGGGAGGCGAGGCAGTAGTTGCACACCTTGGTCGCAAGTAGAGGGGGGGGGGGGGGGATGCATTTAAGTTACACATTTTTTGGGGAATGTCGTAAAATGCTGTATCTACAGTTCTGGAAAGTGGCAACAAAGCCACATGAGCGTGTGGCCTCGTGCTACACACACGCGTCATGCTGGAGGGGAGAGGAACCACGCAAGCCGGGCGCCGGCCGGTCACGAGATTAGCGGCTATCAACATCCGGCTATCCGGCCTTGCTGTGTTTCATAGCGGTGACCTATGGCAAATGATTTAATATAGCTCTACGCTATCAAACATAGCAGGGCCGGACAGCCAGATGTTGGTAGCCGCTAATCTCGCAACCGGCCAATGCCTGGCTCGCGTGGTTCCTCTTGCCGCCGGTATGACGTGCGTGTGTAGCTCTAGACAACATGCTCCTGTGGCTTCGTTGGCTCTTTCTACCACTATACCTTGTATCTTTCTAAAGCGACTTGATTTAGTGATATCTTTTTTTTTTTATGATGCCCTGAAAGTTTCTAATTAAAACCATACCTTCACATTTTCTCATTAAAAGCTAAATTACTTGAAGTAATTATGAAACTAATTATACCAAGCATTAATTTTTCCAAATGAGCCTTTTGGCACCGACTAGAGTCACTGAATGTTCCCAGAGTACCGAAACTCCCAAGCTTCGCTTTAAACCAGAGTTACCGAGTTGCGGCGCAGCAGTCGCAATCCCCAACATGGTGCGGCCCTGTGCGGTTGAAGCAAAGCGCGCACAGTGTAGTGTTCGCTCTCGTGCGAGCTCTTCAATCCACGTTTCTGGCCCTTGGCGGCACTGGTTTCTTTTTTATTGAAGGGGCACTGACACATCAAAATATTTTTTTTTTTTTATTATCCGAAATGATTGAAAACAATGCCGGGACATTACCCTCAAAATTCGAAACTTGGGAATTCAGTATTTGTGAATTAAAAAAACAATTTCCAAATGCCGAATTTGAACTCCCCGCGCGATCCGCGCCAGTGTAGTGAGTCAAATTTTGCGGTCTCCTGCGACTCGACTTTCTTTTGGACCTCCGCTCCACGCTATGAAGCAAAGCGCCGTTGCCACCGCGACCCGAAGCAAGGAGGAGGGGAGCAGGCGGGATAGAAGGCAGCCGGCGCGGGAAAAGACCGGTTTCTTCCCCGACTCGCCGATCTGCTCGAACGCCGCCATGGTTTCCGAGGGAAGGTACAAATCCAGGAAGCGACATCACACCGAACTCAGATTTTTGGTATTTCAAAAAGAGGTAGTGCCTTCGCAATTGCGTTAAAAAACATGTTTCACGATTGCCGTTACTAAACATTATAGAAATGTCGCCTACAAAGCTTCTACATTTCCTGATTTTTGACGTCACCGATCAAAAGAAGAGAGGAGGCGAGAAACGAAAGAATCAAACGCAAAAAAAAAAAAAAAAAAGGCGCGCGCGCGGGGAAATTATTTTTCGCGATGCGTTTTTTTTTTTTTGCGTGTCTATGACTACAACTTGCATCGTTTTAGACAGTAAAAAAAAAAACACGACCTTTGGGGTGTCAGTGCCCCTTTAAGGTTCTTTCCTTTGTTCTGAGCAGTGCATGACCTGCTCCTCGCTCTCTCGTCTCTCTCTCTCGCCTCTAAACATATCAGTCGAGTGTTAGGCTTAGTGCCTGGGGCATAGAGTGAAACGCAGTACCAGCGCAACCGGAGCGAGCAAACGAGCCGGCAATCTTCTTTGGCGAACCAGGTTAGCAGCTACTTGATATAAAAAGAAAATACTAGGAAAGATCAACGTACCTTCCGTTCGGTCCTAACTCATGGATGCCCAAGCTCCCACCCGTGCGTAGCCGTGGGAACATGGAAACATTTTATGTACGCTTTTTAGTTGTTTTTGGGCCCATCTCCAAAATTGCCGACTGATAACTTCTGTTGCAGGTTAAACCAGCCAATCAGAACTGGATTCTGTGGTGATTGACTTTCGATATGTGGACTGAATGGAATTCGGTACTCTGGGAATGTTTAGTGACTCTAGCACAGACTAGGGTTCAGCAACCGGCCGTCCGCAGGCTGGATCCGGCCCGCGAGGCCATATTATGCTCGCGTGTATGCATGCACGCACGCGCGTGCACACACACCCAAACAAACAAACGAAATAGTAATTTTGAAACAGCACACCAGGTGGTATACATTACCCATCAGCAGTTGTGCAACAAAGTGATGCATTGTGAAGTAATAATTAGTCATCGTATCCAACATATACTTTGTTCGGAATCGCGGTTTTCTACCATTGTCAATTTCAACAGTTCCTGTCACACACAAGGGCTTACTTAAGAGATTCTGACAAAGCGACTGGTCAGAATTTCGGCATAAATTTTGTAGGTCACATTACACAGAGAGATTACTAGAGAAATGATTCTTAGTTTTTCTGTGTCTTTGGGTGTTGGAGTGAGAACTGTGTGCTATTGAAAATGATAGAGGCAGAACCTGGGCCCCAAGAGCCTCGCAAGATACAGCATGCAGCTCTGGGCATAGCAGTTTACTGTTTGTCGTATCATTCATGTTCGGAAGCATCGGTAGCATGTTGGATGGTTAGACAGATACAGCCGAGTTGCTGAAACCGGAGCGACATCCTGTGCCACCTAGCCTGGGGAAGCGACGGGTTAGCGGCCAAGCCTAGAAGCGGGTTCAGTGATGATTGTTACCCACGTTTTGGTAATTCATTGTCATATTATAAAAGCAGCATCTGGTTTGTAGCGCGAAGAGCTGGCAATAGGTGACACAAGGTATTTCATTTTAAAATAGTAACACCAGTGGTTTGCGTGGAGTCATCGACCGCGCCAAAGGAGCTCGGGCACAATTGCTTCGTTTGACGAATACAACAAACTACTTCAAATCTATATGGTTAGTCAGTTGAGCCTTCTCAGGGCATGCCTGATTTAATAATAAAGATATATTATTATTATTATTATTATTATTATTATTATTATCCAGCCAAAACCTGCGCGGTTTGAATAAACCTGGGTCTTGTTCAGCAGCATTTGATGTGTTGATGTATTCGAAAACTCGGCTACTAGTAGTCCAAAAATGAAATGGAATTATTTGGGCAATCGCTATTAGATTCTTATTTGAAACTGGAAACACCCCTAGCTTCTGTACTTGTCAGACAACTTTATTTCCATAGATCATATGATGCGCAAACTAATTCTTAAAAGATTTGGTTGTCGAGAAAAATGGATGAAGTGGCAAATTAACCTTAACTGCACATAAAAGCATCTTACTCACTGTATAAAGGGGGAAATTAGTAATACTGCTGGAGAAGCTGGACGTTTTTTTTACTACAGTTCTTGAGGCGAAAATGAGTATAAGTAGCTCACTACCCTCTTAATGTGTTCACTTCAAGGCTCTCTTATGTAAATAAATGAATAATTAATGGGAGCTTTGGCAAAATTATGATAGTCACTGATTTGGTTTCAAAATTGGTTCAGCACATTAATAGACGCACCTGAACCCAAGTTACAAGTCACAATAATTATTTTTGCGAAGTTGTTGAAGTTTTTAAATTTAGGCTGAGAGGCTCTACTTGCAACTCCAAAACATGATTCTTAACATAGTGGGCAGTACAGCTTGTTCCGACGGGTTACAAGAAGGTTGGGGATGTGAAGTGAATGCCGGAGAATCTCACACCAGCAATACGAGTTTGCAAAATACTACCTCATTGTTTAGAGCACCTGCTGGACTTACAAGTTGTACAACATGTGACGTCACCTCCACTGGAGAGTGCAGGAAAATTATAATGTTTGTGTTCGCATGACCTTCATTTGCTGTTTTCTCAAGAGCTATTAATTTCGAGAGAATAAATAGCATGCTGGGAAGAGTAAAAAAGCTTGAGTATTCTGAAAATGTGTTTAGTTTGGGTGGCTCAAAAAAAAAAACGCTGGAGCTCCCCTTTAAATATCATCATGCTAATTTGAGTCTCAGGCGCATAACTGGTGCAAAGCAGTATAGAAGTGGCCGCGGCACACGCAAGATATTTGGACGGGGGTGGGCAAGCAGCTGTGTTATGGCTACCCTCTTTTTCTCCTGCTCTCTTAACCCTTTAAGTGCCTTGGACGAGCTGAGCTCGTCGGCCGCTTTTTGGTTAAAAATGCCATAGACGAGCTCAGCTCGTACAGTGGTTTTTCCGGTAGCCCTTAATACCACGGACGATCTAGGCTCATCGGAGTAGTTAGCGGCGCTGCTCATAGATGGCAGCATTCGTTTTAGTTGGTGCCTTTTTTTTTTTTTTTTTTTTTTTGCCGCCGCTGATTTTTGCGTAATAAACTTTTGAAATTTTATCTGTTATACTAGAGGACTAAAACTTAATAAAAAAAAATATGGCATTTTCAGGTTGCTTTTTAAAAAAAAGAAAGTGGCACTAAGGGGTTAAGGGGCACTGAGACCCCAAAGGTCATATTTTTTTTTATTCTCTAAAATGATGCAAATTGTAGTCATAGACACGCAAAAAGAAATTAAAAATACCGCAGAAAGATCTACTGGTTGTATAGATGTTTGTGGCGACCTGCATGTGCATAATTTGAACTCCTCGGGCTCGAGTTTTCCACGGCAGATGGGGGTACCAGTGAGCCTATTCTAGTTCTAAGTGCTGTGGTTAAACTCTGTTAATCTGCCAAGTTGATTGCAGCTTACAAATGTAAAGCAGAGGAGTCTGGTGAGAGTGGAGATAACACCTCATTCTGGTTTGAATTCTTTGCCTACAGGAAGAAAGGAGAGTCATCTATGTCGGCAATATCCCTGAAGGAACTACGCGTACGGACCTGCGCCAGAGGTTTGCGCAGTTTGGCAATATCGAAGAAGTCAGCGTGCACTTCAGAGATCGTGGGTAAGTGGGGCTGCCTGTACCTTGTCTCCACTCTTGTCGGAATTGATGCTCATTGACCTCTCTTTATTTCTTTCAGGGACAACTACGGCTTTGTGACATTTATGCAGAGCAGAGACGCATACGAGGCTGTAGAACGTAAGTCTTGAGTTGTCCTTGAGTGGTGGGGGGAGTCTGGCAATGTGGTGCCCGATTTGCAGATGGGAACGACGACCCCAAGCTTCCACGCTTTGACCTCTGCTTTGGTGGCCGGCGCCAGTTTTGCCGGACGAATTGGGCTGACCTCGGTGAGTGACATTGTTGTATGGAACTTTCTCTTCTGATGGAACAAAGTAATGCTAATGCATTGTGATGATGTTAATGGCATTAATTTTAATTTCGATATTTAGAGGTAAATGTTAAAAATAAACATGGTAGGCATCTTTTTCGATGTTTAACCCTTTTGGGTTGGTACTGATTCTGAGAGTGGTAACCTTACCAAATGCAAGGTATCATTCGTCTTTTGTTCAGTTTTATTCCTCCTAGATGGGGTTTTGGCACAATTTTATTTAGTTGTGCTTGAATGTAGCATCATAGTAGCAATACATTACATTCTTGGGAACGGTTATGTTCATGTGTTTCTTTTGAACCACTGCAACTTGTAATGGGAACTCGTTCTAAAAAAGCAAACAGGAGTGAAGAGCTGGTTTTTGTTCCTGCTCTTCTAAACTCGTCTAGCTTTGTTTTCCTCCTATATTGTTTTGCATGTGTGTTTGTTTTGTTTTGCCCTGGGCACACTTTCGTTGTTCTTTCAGACTCTCAGTACGAGAGGTACTACTACATCCAGCGGCAGCCACGGGTCGACAACATAGACTTTGATAGCTTGCTTCAAGCGGCCAAGACTCAAGCTCGGAGTCATCGGTACTGACATCGGTGGAACTTATGCTCTTCTATGTTTCACCATGACCTGGCACATCTTGACTTGTTTTTTCAAGTTGAGGTGCGGTGGAGTCATAGGTGTTTATTTAAGTTGTATAGTACTATTCAAAGGGCAAGGAACATGTACATAGTTGGGTCTTTTGTGTCAGTTTGGGCGGCGCTTGCATTGAATGTTGTGGGCAGGGTGCAAATGGGGCCTGTGTGTTTGTTTATGTTGGACAAGGTAATCATCCCCTTCCTTTTATTTTATTTTGTTTACATCCCACTGTTTTTGTTGTGCTGACGGAACTTTTTTTTTTTATTCTATTTTGGTTTTGAATTGATGAAATTTATCTGGGATTTTCCCACCCATGTTTTCTAATTGTGTACTGTGCTGTTTTGTACATAGCCATGTAATATAGTGCATTGCTGGTCTGTAAACAGCACTTGACATAATGACTCGCCATGGTGCCACGTTTTTTGTGCCACATCTAGGTTTTTATTTTCTTACGGACAATTGTTAGATCTACACTTTTTGAAGGTGCTTATGCATCTATTTTTGTGCTAGGACTTTGCTGTCAATTTACTATACTATTTCTTGTGAATTGATGACAAGGGCTTTTGATCTACTTCGCATGCCATGATGTGTGCCGGTAATAGTAACCAGTAAAAACCTGTGTTTCACAGTTGCGTAAAATGGGACAGCCACAGCTCTGTGGCTATTGTATCAGTGCCAGTGTGAGATGTAAATTCGTATTCCATTATTGATCAGTTCTTCATATTTGTCACATATATATATACATATTGGTATACAGAATTTGACGCCTTGCTCCCATTTAAAGGGATGAGCATCAGCATCATAAAAATTAACATCAATTTTGAATAAAGTGTCAAAATCTGGGATGCTCAAGACTGTCTGGCTGATGTTTCTCTTACATGCTTAGTTCGCACTCTGCTGACTGAAGAACATGGCAAAAGAAACTAAGCATGCGTTTGATTTCCAAACATTTTTTTGTTTAACGTCTGACTATAGTCACTGATGGCTATAGTCTTATGATGGTGCGCTTGTTTTGTGATTTGTTCTTCGGCATTCTTAATGTCACAGTCACGTTGGCTGTGGCGCTATAATAGGGTTATCAGACTTGCCTCGCCCTGCTTTCTTAAGCAGTCCGACTATAGTTTGGGTCTTCTGGTGACCAGTGGTGCCACCTTTTCTGCATGTGCCGTCAACCAGAGTTGAGAGTATTTGGAACGTGGAGGTAGGAAGCTCCTGGAGGCAACGTGATGCCACCAGAGGTAAAGCCAGAAGTTTTGGAGTGGCACGCCTTCCAACGATGACCAAAACAGCTGTGGTTTTGATCATCGCTGGGACCTTGAACCCCTCCACACTTTGGCTTCACCTCTGGTGGCATTACGTCACCTCCAGAAACTTCCTACCTCCATGATTTGGAAGACCACTTTTAGGGGTACCTGGAGATCTAAAATCGAGGTAACCCAATTCAGCAACCAGTCTATGTGCTAGTGGACTGTTTCCAGCTTTGTGGTTTGAGCGTATATGTGCTTGCCCTTGGGTGGCTTTAGGTGTGCTTCATTTGCTCTCGAGCTATGTATTTGTAAAATGTTTGCTTCATTCTGGCACCAGAACACTCGTGTCGCACCGAGTAGACAATCACAGTGACGTTCGACAATTAGCACATACCTAGCTGCTATTTACAATTGCCGACGGAACACAACGTGAACAAAGTTGCTTTGCATTAAAGCCCCCAATTTGCACCAATCTACTCATCTATTTTCTTATTTCGACGCGTGTTTAGCAGAATAGGAATCATGAAATTGGCTATCATTTTTTATGTGCAGCATAGGTCAACATGTGGAGTGTATCCACTGTTGGCATTTCTAGTGCACTTGTTGAAGAAAGTAAGTTGCTTGCTTATTTTTGATTTGAGTTGCTGCTCCATTCCAACATTGTTGCGGTTTTTTTTTTGTTTTTGTTTTTTTTGTTTTAGCAACAAAAGAAGTGTGTGCTACTTGTAACTAAAACAGCAGTCTTTCAGAAACAGATGTTGCCATAAATAGGCAGGGTTTTGCACTGATCAACAAATTTTTAAGTGATTAATCGGTTGGTTCTAATGTGAGGGCTGACAGTAAATATATTGCCGAATTATATTATTTAAGGACAATTGTGTGGATTTGCAAAGCTTTCACGATGCAGACTGTTTTAGGGAGATTGTTTTTCTTGTATTTTCAAATGACATGGGCCGATAAGCAAGCAATGGGAGGACAAAAAATGAATGCACCTTTTTACGAACTTATTGCCAGCTACAGAATACTGTAAGAGTACACTCTAAAAAAAACCTGTGCGTCTGCTTTCCCGCACAACACTCGGAGAGCGAATCACTGCAACTTACGGAGGCAGCCCAGCGAACGGCGATGCCGAAACATATGTTTAAACTAAAAAACGCAGTCTGAGTCAGGGTGTAAGATAGACAGGTGGGGAAACTGCCCATAGAAGCCTACCGCAGCGCCGTGACCGGATTGTGTACTCGTCTGCTTGCGGGTACCCCCGATTTGCGACAGATGGCGCTGCGGCGAGAAGAAAAAAATCGGAATCCGATTTGCATAAAACTCTGTGAGAGGGTGCGCAAAATGAACCGAGAGCACGACAGTCCTTCATTGAAAATCCACGAGAAACCATCTCCGTCATTTTAGCCGGTCGCCACCGGTCGCCCACCCGGAGTGAGAGTTCGCAGTGCTCCACATAGATGGCGCCACAGAAAAAGAGAAAACCGAGGGGGACACAATCTGGTCGCTCATTTGGCTCTCGTTTCCCCACCTGTCTATCTTACACCCTGGTCTGAGTTCTTAAGCAATGCAAGCGTGACGTTTTGCATTGTTTAAGGGGGGACACTACCCAAAAAAAAACAATTTCTGCAAAAAAAAAAAAAAAAGTTGATTTTGAAGAATGTCATATTTACATCCACCAACATCTAGAGAGTATTCCCAGAAAGTTTCATTAGTTTACACTGCATAGTTCATTTCTTATAAATTATTTTCGGTCCACCGATGCTAAAGAAAAGGTAGAGGTTGGTACACTTTGAACACATTTTTCTCCATTCCACTTTTGGGCACAAATTTCACATTAGGAAAACTATCGTTTTGTTATTACATAACTTGGATTAATTTTATGAGTTTCTGGGGTGAAATTTTAAGGGGAAGATAACTATGAGCTTGTATTTGTTATTTTTGTAATTTTTCTAGCTCAAGAACTAAAATTTTGAACAAAGGATGGAAATCTAAAAAACAGTATTTGTGTTTATGTGGCTTTTTGTCATGAAAGATGGTATAATATAAAAATATAGCTCCATAGGTATATGCCCTGGTCTGTCCTAAAGCAATATAACATAAAAACGACAAATTTATTAGCAATTTCAAAACGATAGTTTTCCTACGCAGACACGCCCACTTCCATCTTTGAACATTTGCAATTTTTTTTTTTTTTTGTACTTCACCCAGGTTAACAAAATTTGGCACAAATGTTCTCAACATGAACAGAGACAACAAGCCTTGTAAATGTCATTTAAATCGGACAAGTGGTTCGAAAATTCACTTTTTTGGGTAATGTCCCCCCTTAATGCCACAACGTCACTAGATCTGGGAAAGTAGCGCCATTGCCTTCCCACCTGCTAGCCGGACACAAACAAATACGAACGTACAGATGACAAAACCTCTCAAGGTGATTGGCACATCACTGTCGGTTGCCATGGTAATCGCCATTTTGGACCCTTTCAAAGCTTCGAAAGGGTCGTCAAAACCAGTCGCGCCAAGCTTGCTATGGAGCATCATCGTACTTTAAGCGTTCCCCGGTCAATTTGAGCGTCTTCGGCATTGTGCATGCAATAAACTTATTACTCATGCTTATTTCCCCAGATCTCTTACAGTTATGTTGCTCTTATTGTGTGTTTCAAGGCAGTAAAATTGTTTTTCAATGCCCCCAAGCACCGACGCCGCTTGTGATGCCGTACATCTTCGTGCGCCATCACACGCAACGTCAGCGCTTTGAGGCATTGAAAAATAATTTTACTGCCTTGAAACACCCAAGAAGAGCAACGTAATTGTAAGAGATCTGGGCAAATAAGCATGAGTAATAAGTTTATTGCATGCACAGTGCCAGACGCTCATATTGGCTGGGGAACACTTTCAGTATGATGATGCTCCATAGCAAGCTTGGTGCGACTGTTTTTGGCGACCCTTTCGAAGCTTTGAAAGGGTCCAAAATGGCGATCACCATGGCAACCGACAGCGACAAGCCAATCACCTTGAGAAGTTTTGTCGCCTTTATGTTCGTATTTCTGTCCGGCTAGCAGGTGAAAAAACCAATGACACTACTTTCCCAGATACAGTGACTTTACTCAGACGGCGTTTTTTGGTCTAAAGTATATATTTCGGCATAGTCATACGCTGAGCTGCCTCCGTAAGTTGTGGTGGTTGGCTCTCCGAGTGTTGTGCTGGAAAGTAGACGCACGGGCAGAGTGTAGTTGAAAAATATGATATTGCCATGTAATACTTTTCTGGATTGAAATGTGAAATGGTAGACATTAAAAAACTGCAGTGTTTTTGCTGATCCCACTTTCGGCAGTAGCAACATGGAAAACAGTATGACGCCGATTATTTTCCCGCATGACGCTAGGTAGCATATTTAGCTTTTAGACAATTTTTTTACATTTTAATGCAAAAAGATTTGCGGTTGAATTTAACAGTATTGACATCCTGACGAACTCGCCAGTGATGAAATCCTTAAGTTTGGCAGCAGTTTAGATATTGCCCGTGACAACCTCATGGGACCACTTTTTACTAGGGCTGGGCAATTGATCGATTAACCTACCGATTAGTCGATTAATGCTTTAATCGTGGTTAATTTTTTTAACCCGTTAATCGGTAAAATTTTTACGAACCAGAAGGAAGTATAATTACACGCTTTCACCAAGCAGACGTAAACGAGTACACCTGTATGAAGGGCACACTTTAGGTCAAAATTCGGCGTAAAACTGTGAAGGCAAGATTTGTAACTCCTGAGAAGTTCAGAAGGTTACACGTGTCCCGGCCACTTCAACACCGTGCGAGTGTCCGTTTAGCGCAGCAGAGACCATTGTAAAGGATCAAAGGAGGTCGCTCATGCCGGAGAATATCAGCGAACCTCTTTGCCTCATGCAGCAGAAGTAATAATCTGAGAGTGAATACCTTTGAACATGTCCTTAACTACACATCGAGGTGGATTCATAATCAAAATTGAATATTGCGCCCTTTACCACATATTCACTGAAAGCAAAAAAAAAAAAAAGTATTATTTTGACTTTTTTACAGAGATTATGCATGAAAATGAACGAGACCGATTAATTAATCGATGAAAGGATGGCGATTAATCGGGTTAAAACTTTTAATCGACGCCCAGCCCTACTTTTTACCGAATACTTGGTAGGTTAATCAATTTTACACCCATAATAAGAGGGTTTCGCATTGACTCTTGGTGTTTAAGGGACGATAGGACGTGTTCCGAATGCATTTGCATTTTTAGTTCAAGTACTTTAGCTTACATTTGGTAAGGAGGGGTGCGGTGTAGATTGGATAAAGAAAGCGTATACTAAAGGTAAGATTACATGACGCGAAGTGGTGAAGAAGACCTACACGTGAATATTCAACTACAGGGTATATTCATGCTGTACACCTGTGAACTAGGAAATGCAGTTATGGAAACGAAGGAAATGGGGGGGGGGGGGGGGGGAGAGAGAGAGAGAGAGAGAGAAACTCGATCTGAAACCCTCTGTGCGCAGTGATTGAAGCACGGCGAAATTGTGCCATGAACAATAGTCCGCTACATCTCGCGCCATAAAATTTGCTAAAAATTTCACCAAACCTGCGCCGAGATGTTATTAAGCAAAGCAAAACAAAAATATGTTATTGGTCGACTCTTATTGAGAGAAGTAGGAAGAAAGGAAAATTGTACAAATATATTTGCACAGCGTCTCTACTCGCCGTATACTGTAAACAACTTAATTTTCGCGAATCGCCTACAATTCGCGAAAAATAGGTCCCGCGAACAATTCGGATAAAATGAAAACCCATTGGAATCTATAATGAGATCCCATCGCATCCCGAAAATTAGAACCAGCGAATTATTCCCAAAACTTCAGCTTTGACCTAAATCGCAAAATATTAAACCCGCGCAAAAAAAAAAAAAATCGTTTACAGTAGTTTGTTTTATCTTTGGTCAGAGCACAGTCGGCGTACAACTACGAGCACTCGTGCTAAAAGCACGCTGGTCACTCGCTGTACTTGATTGCTTTAGTCGACGAAAGAACACGCACAGGAAGGTGGTGAATGCCATGATGTCTCGCTTTGGCACTGTTTGGTTTGTCCCATTGGCTCGTAGCGCCGGCTGCGCTTTAAATTGAGGTGAAAAAAGGTTTAGAGGTTGCACTTCAACCGCGCTGGCCGATTGATCGCCGACATCGCCTAAACTTCCAGGCGATGTCGGGGGCGAAAAGTCGCGAGAAAACGTTGCAGAATAGTAGGATGGCGGCTACTCTGGTAAGACAGAACCAGGGTATTGTACTCCTGATGAGATCAATTGATTATCATATCTGCCGCACGTCTCCGTGCCACCTCTCACCAGCGCGCGCGTCGAACTGAGTGCTAACAGCGGCGGCTGACATAGGTGAGCGCCTGGGGTAATACGATAGGGTCGGAAATTATGCTCAGAACTATTCCAGGTCTACCTTCTTTGGTCTTGATTTTGGGTTGATCTCTAATTTTGAAAAGCTCCTACACGAAAAGAGAAAAAGAAAACGCGGGTCTTTTAATAAATGCGGTAGTCAAGGTAGTTACTGCTCAGTTGTCGTTCGAAAGAGCAGCGAACTACTCCACTCTGGTTCCAACGCGCTAAAGAGCACTACATTTTAAAGCACAAGTGTTTCATAATAATTGTGGGTAAACGTTTTGCAGTTTATATTAGAGTATTGAGTGGGCTGGGTTTTTAAAACTGATTGGGGGAAGGGCGGGGGGTGCATTTTGATGGGTAGACATACTTTAGCTGATATGCTGTTTTTTGCAGTAATTTTACAACTATTATAATTGCAGGCTAAATAAACTACCAAGTGTAAAAGGGGAAGAGGGAGACAGGCTTTATGCCAACTGGTGTGTTGCGCTACGCTTCATTTTTCAACCTGTTTTTTAATATTGTAAGTGGAATTTACTGCTTCTTGTGCCTTATTTCTGATAAGAATACTGTGTTCCATTTAGCGATTCAATCACTTTTAATTTTCAAGTGACCTGCTCCAAAAGCGCCAGTGGCTGCTCCAAACAAATATTTTGCCTGCTGCAAAACCTGTTACAAAAGGTCAAATTCAGCTTCCATGATTGATATTTTAAAATCTCTAAGCCCTGGACGTAGTCGCTAGGGAGTATAGTTGATTGTGCTGTGAATCTCTCTCTCTCCCCCCCCCCCCCCCATCATGTTATGAAATGTACGGCTGTATACCTTTTCATTGTTAAAAAAATAACCTCCTGCTGCCCCTAAAGCCGGGGTCACATTGCTTAGACATCATAAAAAAAAAGAGTATGTTTACAGATTCGAACGGGAGATACGTGCTTCGAATGCCGTATGGCAATGAGTTCAAGGACAAACTCGGGCACGCGGCATTCGAACCAGGGATATTGCGGTGACTCGTGTTTGCAGACTGTCCTTTGTATGATGTATGAGTAGTGGGATCCCGGCTTTTGTCGTGACCCAGATGTGCAGTGACCATTGTCCTAAACCAGTGGTTCTTAAATGGGGGTCCGTGAAGACATTCTAAGGTTCCGCGAAGCCCTGCCTCATCAGTCAAGCCCCGAAATAAAAGTTTAACTTTTTTTCAGATTGAGGAGAAACGTTCCAATTTGCGGAGGAGTTTTCTCGTGTGTATGTCAATGAGAAAAGTCTACTTCACACTAGCCCATAGTTATATCCATTTATTAAATAATTATCATAATTAACCTATACCTTTACCTTCCCCTCACTACGAATGGGGTCCTCCATCATCTCCGCCGATTTACAAGGGGTCCGCGAAACATTAGTGGTTGAGAACCACTCTCCTAAACCATAGCCTCCTCTATTCTAGAATGCCTGTCAATTCCACGACGGAGCCATTGAGTGCGCGGCCTCCGCAAAAAAGCGAGGAGCAGGGCCGAACGGTTACCGACATGGTAGCGCAGAACCACTTTTGGAGTAACCAGAGTGGCCAGTAGGTGGGGCGCACGACGAGGCCCCTAGGGCGCTGGAGAGGAGAAAAGTGAAGGAAAGGGAGGAGAGCGGCCGAAGGAGGGAAACGACGGCCATTTTAACGCAACACGCTTTCGGCGCAGAGCACTGTTGAGGCTACACATCGTCTGCTACGGACCGACTCCTTTTACACCTGAATGAAAGTTTGCGGTCAGATGTCGAGAAAGCTTTGTTAGCTTCTTAACCCACCGAGGAATAGCACTATATCATTTTCTTGCCAGAGCCTGCGAAATAAAAGGAAAGGACAGAAATTTGGATGTCGTTCCTATGCATTCCTACGGGCAAATGAATGAGCATGGCACCCCTCCCCGCTCAGCTGGGAGCAGCCGGGAGTTCGTGCGCATACGCTCACGCCTCTCACTCTGCGCCTCGGGCTGATTGGCTCATTCGTTTTGACAAACTTGCATATTTGTAGCTGTCTTCCGATTAGTTTCCAAGACGTCTCGTACCCGTATTGTGTTGGAGTCCCGGGAAATCAAACAACGTTTATTGCGAAAGTACCGGCAATTCAACCAGCTATTAAAAGACTCCAAACATTTGTGTCAATAGGGCCTCACCCGAGGTTTTCTATTTAGGAGCAATATGCTCGGCACTAAAAAATGGCACAGAAAAACAAAGTTCTTTCAATAGTCTGACAACTGACCGCGAATTGCCCTATGATGAAATGCCCTATGTTACGAGCTGCGTTGCTACCAATTGACCTGCTACAAATTGTCTTCCGACGTACAGTCCTACAGCCATAAATAGAAAATATACTATTTTGTTTGTTATCTGCAATTAAAGCTTCAATATTCTCCGTTGCGTGTTATGACTATGTCCTCGCCATGGGTGCTATTCTGGCCAATATTGTTGCGTGGATATGGTTAATTACCTAACATTAATACGTTCCTTAATGTAAGCTTAAAAATTAGTGAAATTGTGCGCAACGCGCAGTAAACATTATTTTACGCCGCGACACAGGTTGCCGTTTTACAACAAGCGTTTGAAAAGATTCAAGATTTATTTTCGGTCATATAAACAAAATGCCATATTTTCTTTTTATATTTTTTGATAAACCACTATTGGCTTGTTCAGCTAAGATCATGCACGCTAGTACGGACTATTTTGTTTATTTTTTTTGTTGCTTTTTAACATGTGTAGGGAACGTGATAAAAAAAAAAAAAGATGTCGCAAAAACCTAACATTAAAAGAAAAAGATTTGTGCGCCAGAACGGCATATTTGGTTGTTGAAGTTTTTGTTTATGCCATGTTTGGTGGCACCTACTACTCAGACTACAAATATCAGAAATCTTAAATGTTCTGCACTTATGATACATCATGGCAACTTTTGATTTAAATATGTAGAGCATCGTGGAGGTCATATATTTCGTGTCAAAAATGCGCAAACATGGCTCCTTTGACGTTTTGATATAGATTTCTGAGCCACGGCTATTCAATTTTTCTAGATATCTACCAAAATTGAATAGCTACAACATTAAAATGTGTTATTGCTATTAAAACTTTCTTTCCAATGATATATAAATCATTGCTTTATCTCAAAGATTGCAATTTTCATGTCGCTCCAGACTTGTTAAGAAATCGCAAGGGGAAAATTAAAAAAAGAAAAAAAAATATTCGATTTTCCTGAACTTTATAGTGATATTTCTCCACCATACGCTCGTGTTTATTCATGAAAAACATGCATCATTTTGTTTCCTTAAAAGTTGTATCTCTGCAGAGTATACCTTCCACGCCGGCATTTTTGCCCAATGCCGCGGACGAGCTTATCTTTTGATTACGTGTATTTTATTACTAGATATATTTTTTTGTGCTGTATTCGGCTCAAGTTAAAGTATTCTACTAAAGAAAACAATACCCGCGTTGCCCGTCCTTTTTATTAATTTAACCAATAATCTTGTTTTGCCCATTAAAATGACAAGTTCTCTGAGCTTTAGCTGAACTTTTTGCGCAACAGCGGAACGAAGACTTGTAATCGCTACTACATTTTTTTTTTTTTTTTTTTTTTTTACATAAAGTAGTTGAAATGTATGTACATAGTGCAAATTATATGGGAGTATTTATACCTATATTCGTGAACGTGATGAAGTTGGAATGTTTGAGCCACCAAGCTTGTTACTCAGCTATCATGACGATTGTACGTCCGGTTGACCAAGGTAAACCTGCGATTTCACTGGCACTTTCGCGAGACGCGAGATTAAAAATATTTGGGATATTTTATTCTACTAAAAAAAAAACATGAATTTAAAAAAAAAAAAGTCAGCACTCATTCGTGCTGCAATAATTCCAACGAGTGCAGGAAAACCGGTGAGCTCCGAATGTGGCTACAGATAGAAAATGCAGGAACTGGAGGATTTTGCCCGATCCTCTTCGGAGAATTGACATCTACATTACACACTGCGAAAATTTCTCTGATTTGCTATCTTCTTTTTGTGTTTACTAAGATAGCACAAAATACTCTACGGACGCTGTAAGTCGCTGCCATGGCTGAAGACGTTCTGTCAAGACGCAACTACACGGAACTGGCAACCACTTCGTTTGTTTATGGCCGCAGCGCGCTTGTTGTCTTGTCTCACGATCACAATACTCGGCGACTTCCCGAAAGCATGACAGGAGAGAAGAAGGACAGATAATGCGTCATTAGCTTTTCTATGAAGCATCGTACAAGCCTAAGCACGTGGCAATCAGTTCCTCCCCAAAAAAAGTGCACCAGGAGAAAACAGGCGATAATTGCGTGTGTTCTGCGGTCCATGCCGTCTCTGGTTCCCGTAAAGCCTCTCTTCAGGTTCACGAGGGGGGCCACCGCCGGCTTGTAGGGTTTGTTTTCTGTCTGAGTCGCCGCCTTTCTGATTAGGCGCTGATTAGGTCGGTGCCGTTAGTATTGGGCGCGTCGCTTTTAGGGCTCGTTGCTTAACACCGGTGCCACCAGCGAGTCAAAGTGATAGCATGTCCTTCTGTAAACTGCGTGCACGTGGAGACAGGGTTACGACGGATGCCCTTTAAACCTCGTGACTCTAACTTTGGATTTATCTGTGGTCCTGTTGGTCTTTAGCCTAAGCGGCTTTGCTTTGCTTTCCGATCTGTCACGTCGAACGATGCAAGGCGAGAAAACAGCTTCCGCATCGGTTGAACGCCATCCTTTAAATGCACCGACAACGTGATTATCGACTGTTTTGCCGGGATAAATTAAGGCCTAGTTGTGTCTGCTGTTTCAAGAAGAGCTCGCTGCCACGTACCTAAGCTAAGGCTATCGGAGAGCCGGAGTTCAACTTGCTCCACAATGGCTTTCGAATTCTCCTCCCGGAACGCTGAGAACGTAGACAGCGTCAATCAGTTCGTGCATTCCCTATTTGCCACATTCGGATTTGACCGATTTTCTCGCGCTCGTTGGAATTATTGCAATACATGCGGGTGCTTAGAGGAATTTGTCAAGAAAGGCAAAAAACGGACTTCTCAATACACCCTCCTGCAAACGTGGGCTACTAGTGCGCTCAGTATCTTTACTCATTTTTTTTTACTTTTTTTTTATTTTACTCGAATGAATGATCCCAATATTTTTAATCTTACGGACGTCTTGCTAAAAGTGACAGTGAAGTCGCAGGTTTACCTTGGTCAGCCGGATGTTCAACCGTCATGAATAGCAGTGTAACAATCTTGGTGCCTCAAACATTCCCACTTCATCGCGAATATAGGTATAAATATTCGCAAATAATTTGCACCGCTGTACTTAGTTTTCTGCTACTTTCTGTAAAAAAATGTAGCAGCGATTACAAGTTTTCGTTCTGCTTTTGTGGAAAAAGTTAAGCTAAAGCTCATAGAACTTGCCATTTCAAAGGAAGGATTATTGGTTGAATTAATAAAAAGGACGCGCAACGCGGGTATTGTTTTAATTAGTAGAATAATTGGTGGAATAGTAGAATACCCGAATCGAGCACAAAAATGTGTCTATACTCCGTGTCACTAGTTGTGTGCAGTACAGACGAAGGCAACGCCAGGCGAGAGGAGAAAGGGCAAGCACTAGGAAGGCTGGGGAAGATGAGAGAAACCTCTCCTCTCTAACGTTCCTAGTGCTCTTCCTTTCTCCCGTCTGGAAGCTCCGCCCACCTCTTACCATTTGAGCAGAGCGAATGCCGGAGAGGAGGTCGCCTCCTCTCCAGCGTTCGCTTTACTGAAGTGGAAAGAGGTGGGAGGAGCTTCCACTTCGTTCTTGACCTGCCACCGACCATAGTGCTCGCCTTTTCTCTCTTCGCCTGGTGTTGCCTTCGCCTGCACTGCACACAACTAGTGACACGGAGTATAGTCATAAAATACTCGGAATCAAAAGATAATCTCTTCTCTGGATTTGGGCAAAAATGCCTGCGTGGAAGGTACACTTTACAGCGCTGCAACTTTGAAGGAAACAATATGATGCAAAATGTTTTTCAGGAATAAACACAAGTGTATGGTGGAGAACCTTCACTATAAATTTCAGGAAAATCGAAGATGTTTTTTTTATTACCCCTTTAAATTTCTTAACTTTGTAATTTAAAACAAGTTTGGGCGACATAAAAATTTTAATCATTGAGATAAAGCAAATATTTTTAATCATTCGAAAGAACGTTTTAATAACAATGTATGACTTTAATGTTGTAGCTGCTCAAGTTTTGTAGATAACGGCTAAGAAATCCAGTGACAAAACGTCAAAGGAGCCATGTTTTTTCGCATTTTTGACGCGAAATATATGACCGCTACAATGATGCACATATGTCACTTAACAGTTCTCATGATCTATTATAAGTGCAAAATATTCTAAAGTTCTGATATTTGTAGTTTGCGTATTAGGTGTCACCAAACATGACATAAACAAAAACTTGAACAATCGAATATGCCGTTCTGGCGCACTACTTTTTTCTTTAAATATTACGTTTTTCGCGAAATTTTTTTTGATTACTTCCCTGCACATGTTGAGGAGTAACATATAAAAAAATTAACAAAAGCAAAAAATAAGTCTGGACTCGCATACATGATCTTATCTGAACAGAGCATATTATACCTCGCTACTAATAAAAAGATTAATCACATTAAAAAAAAACTTAAATTGATCTCGAATTTTCTCGATTTTCAAAGCATTCGTTCATTCAAATGCATGTAACAGGTTTGATTTTGTACATACATAATATTGAATTTCTACTCAATAGAAAGAGCTAAGTTCGAGCTCTGAACGACGCCTCTGCGCCGAGGCCGTTGAGGCACTTGAATTTGTCGTCTAGCCTAGCGGTAGTGATAAGCTTCGCGGGTAGGTGGTGGATTGCAGATAAGGGACGTCGGGCTCACATGTGAGTGCCATGCAGGCCATGCCTGCTTTTTTCCTGGTTTCTTCGTTTACCCTTTGCCGGTGCCCGATTCGTTGCCATACTTGAAAGCTTTGGCCCCCTACGTCTGTCAACAATATAGGGACATTCATTCCCTGTAGCGTGCCTAATACCGGAGCTCGAACTGCCTCCTTGTTTGCTTGGGAGAAGAGCGTGTTGGTTCGAGTCAAGGATGAAGAAAGAATAAAACAATTAAAACTGGGACAGCACAACACATCTTTCAATTGTAAGATGTGTTGTGTTGTCCCAGTTTTAATTGTTTTATTCTTTTTTCATCCTTGCCTCCTTGTGCTCTCGATTTCTTTTCTTTCCCGGAAGAGTCATACAGTTTGGTAATATTGTCTCTTGTTTTCAACGTGAGGCCGTAGTCTGCCGATAGCTTAGCTATAGAGCTAAATAGTACAGATGAGAAGGCGTAGTAACTGGACGAAACGAAGGCTGGACATTTGGAAACCCCGATGCAGTTCTGGTTCGACGGTATTTTGTTCAGGACGTCCTTCATTTCGACTCTAAATCATTTCGCGGGTTGTCTCAATCCAGGCTTACATAGGTTTGCTTCATTTGTCTTTGCTCATTGATGTTAGCATAACGATAAAAGTGTTTTGTATATCTCCGTCCGCTGATGTGTCCGCGCTTTGCTGACTGAATAAACGAGTTCGACGAGTGGAAGCCATGAACAGATCGGCGCGATACTTGCTCGTGTTCCAGTCGAAAGAGCCAAATGCGTTTGTGTCTTACGTTACGCGAAGCAGTGTAAGCTGCGCGTGCATCTGCCTCGCGACAATCAACCAGTGTTTCACGCGCTGTGTAAAGTCGATTTGGTTAGCATAGAGCAAAGTCCATCAAATTCCTTCCTTCAAAGGGCGGGGGGGGGGGGGGGGGGGAGCGTGGACGTGGCCTAAAGTATTTGACGTGGCATTGCTCTTGCTGTCCTCACCCCCACTTACACAAGTGGTCACGCCGATCGTTTTAGATAACATATACTGCGTTCTCGATAGTTATCTACGTTGTTTTTGTTTTTTTTTCCGAGTTCCTGGTATACCTGCAATCGCATCAAGTGATGGTTTTAATGGTTGCAGTTAGGCGAGTTTTTTCTTCGTCTTTTTTGTTCCCTGCTCAGTTTCAATCTCATATACTGCCGCGGCTCAGCAGAAAACTAGTTTGGTTTCGAAATAGTCACATACAACCTCCATTGCGGTGCCAGAGTGTAGCGAGCCTCAGGTCTCGGGGAACACCTCGCACTGTCATGTGTCATGACATCATAGAATGTCACGAGTGAACTTAGAAGGGTGGTTACATTTGAAATCGAACACGCGTGTCGGAGTGATTATTTTGATTTGTCTAAAAAAAATAGTATAGCCCCCTTTCCGCAATAAACGTATCTTTCTACAATACTTTTGAGCTGGAGCTAGATGAAATGCACGTCTAGGTTGCTGGATTTTTGTACCCAGTTCTGTCGGTTGGTATAAATAGGTAAAAACGAATACACTCGCAGTAAGGTATCTTTTAAATTTACAATGCATAACCTATTTTTCCTCTAAATTAAACTGCTTTGGTATATTTCATGTCAGAAATGAAAAATGACAAACATCGAATCTTTGACGTTTTAGTGACATATTTTGGGCCTTGTATGGAGGGAGCCATACAAGGCTCCAAATATGTCACCAATACGTCAAAAATGCTAACTATCAAATATGCTTTGACATGAAATATTGTCACGAGTGACGACGTGACAAAACAAAGAATAACAGAGGAAACTAAAACGTATAATGGGGCTAACTTTTGCCCAAAACAAAAAGGAAACAGAAGATAACAACAGAGTGTCGCGGGCGTCGAAGTCGGCGTAACAGCAGGATTGAACGCTGGGGCGAGACTGACCCCGGCTTTCTACGCGGAGCACCTTTTTTAGCCGCGTGGGTCTCTGGAACCTTCGGTCTGGAACGTTCGGCGTGTAGAACATTTGTAGCTCGATCAGACTTTAGATCAAACAAGAAAGTTTTCGAATTTGCGAGAATGCCAAGTAAAAAGAATAAATATAAGAACATTCCGCTGTCTGGAATTGAACCCAGATCTTCCGCGCGACAACTAATCCCGGTAACCATTCGGCCACGCACGCGCTTGCTCACCGGCGCGCGTGGCAATATGGCAAAGCAGTTTAATTTAGAAGGAGGGGGGGGGGGGGGGGGGAGGTGGGGAGGGGAGGTGGAGGGAATAGGCCATGCATCGTACATTTACAAGAAAAATTACTGTGAGTGTGTTTGTTTTCACTTATTCATAACAGCCAACCGAACCCGGTACAAAAATCAAGCAATCTAAATGTAGGATTTCACCTTACTCATCTTCAAATGTTTTGTGAAAAAAAAAAAATTGTTAAAAAAATAATTTAAAAGGGGTTTTGTTTATCGCGGAAACGGGGCTATAATAATTGTTTGAGGCAAATCAAAATACCCACCCCGATATGCATGTTCGATTTCAAATGAAACCACCCAGAAGGCAATTAGACATTGCAACAGATAGTTCATCAATGTGAACTCCTAGCCATCTTTGATTGCATGCTTTAGAGCAACTGTGCACCCGAAGTGATAACGAATCGCCGATGTCAGGGCCATGTCACTTTCGTTGAGGGGAAACACACAAACGTGAGTTGTCTGCTCGCAAGCAGCTTGTGTCTGTTTGGCCATTTACTTACGTACTGAGTGGTTGACCGGCTATTACAATACTAGCTCCAATCAAAGCTTCAGTGTGATTATATGTGGAGTCACAATTATATATTAGCGGAAAAAAAAAAGTTGTTAGAAGGAAACAGATTCTAGCTAACGTTTCAACACTGTTAGAGACGTCAGCTTGACTACTTCTTGGGGTAGACTGCTTTATTCATTGACGGCATAAAGGGAAAAGACGAATCCATCAGGTCCGAGAGAGATCGGGGATTATTTTAAAACACTCGGTGTATTTTTTTTTTTCTTTCTGAAAACATGTCATGGGATAGCCATGTACATTATTTGGTTTCCAAATTGCCACGTGTTGTTGGTTTAACATACCGCCTCAGCCAAATTCTACCAATTCGCGTGAAAATAATTATTTATAATGCTTTATTTTACTCGCTCCTGAGTTATTGCAACCGTGTCTGGGGCACAACCACGGCATCCAACCTAAACAACACTGAAACCACGTTTAGTAATCTGCAAATGTCAAAAATGCATAACCTATCTTATTATAGACGTCTAATCACCATTAAGAATGAAAGCAGAAAAGAAAGTGCTCTTCAAACAAAATAGCTGCATTAGAAAAAAAAAAATATAAATCCTCACATAATGAATATTGGAGGGTTCCCACATGCAGGTCAAATTACGGGCAGCAAATTCTTCTATATTTATTCCTAAGTTTCTAAACAGCTTTGGAGAGAAAAATATATAAATCTAGAAACAATATCTACTGAAGAGTTGCGCAGCATCTTTTTACATATCTGAACTGTCTGTGTCTTGTTTCGGCTATTCCATTTCTTAGTCTTTTCATTGCACGAAAACTGTTTGTTCAATGGCTGCCGATGGTACTGAGGGTCAGTCAAGCTTCTTGTTGAAGCTGTTTCCCTTTTGCCGCACCATTTCTTTCTTTAAATGTAAATAAAGACGACGATGATGATGATGATGATGATGATTATACATCTTTTTTATACATCTAGAAAATTTAGTGATTTGTACCCTGAAAAACTGGACACATATTTGACTCCAGCCGAAAGAATTTCGACCACTCAATCCAAAACCTGTTCCAATTAAGGAAGAGCCGGAAGGTACTCGGACGTTACAGTGAACCGCACACGAATTTTTATTCTTTCTTGTGACTTTTTAGACACGTTGTCTTACTCTTGAAGCCTATGTAGCCGACATTTTATTATCATTTTTTAACTACCCTATAATGATTACAAATGGTGTGAGGGCTACAGGCCACTAATATTTGCAAGAAACTTTGTTGGTTTACACTTTCTTTTTTCTTCTCTCTGCGTGATGTACGTGCCGACTCTATATATCATCTTGACGGCGCACCAACAAATATTTACCTTCTAATATTATGTGTCGCTGATTCCGATGTTTGTGTGTTTTTGTCTAGTTATAATGTTCATGTTTTTTCTTGTTATGTTATACTTGTTTTCAAGTGTTTGAATGTCCGATCTGCCAGTGCCAAGACCGAATGGTTGTTCCTGCGACACCCAATAAAATTGAATGATTGATGGAAATGTAATATTATTATTATTATTATTATTATTATTATTGGGATATTCCCTGACGACTGGAAACTGGCAGTGGTTGTTCCGGTCCTGAAATCTGGAAATAGTGGTGACGTTCTTAATTACAGACCGATTTCTCTTCTCTCTTCTTTTTCCAAACTCTTTGAAATGGTAATCCATCAATTCCTCTCCTTCAAGTTTCGTAGTATAGTCATTCCTAATCAGCATGGCTTCATGTCCGGCAGATCGACATCCACCAATCTCGTATCTTTTACGTCTGCTGCCTCTGAAGTAGTTTGTAATAGAGGTCAGCTTGATGTTTTTTATTTCGACCTGAGTAAGGCATTCGACGTAGTCAACCACAACATCCTCTTATACAAGCTTTCCTCGTACGGAGTATGTGGTTCGGTACACAATTAGTTAAAAAGCTATTTGTCTGATAGGCAAGCCTACGTCCGCGTCAACAATACTACCTCGTCCTTGTACAAGGCAAGCTCTGGAGTGCCTCAGGGATCTGTCTTGGGCCCCCTCCTTTTTAATATTTTTGTAAATGATGTCTCTCAAGTTATATTAAATTCTTCATTTCTGCAGTACGCTGATGATATAAAACTTTACAAAAAAATATCGACCTTAGAGGATTGCATCGCGCTTCAGAATGACGCATATTCCTTCGGTCGTTGGTGTTTAGACAATGACCTCCGTTTGAATCATTCTAAAACAAAAGTAATGACATATTCTCGCAAGACCCATGATATATTTTTTCCATATAGTTATCATGGCGAACTGCTGTCACGTGTAAGTGAACTGAGAGACCTTGGAGTTGTCTTTGATTCAACCCTGAGATTTGACACTCACGTTACCAGAGTGGTTCAATCGGCCTTGCGCACGTTAGGTGCCGTGTCTCGCATAACGAAGGAATTCAAAAGCCCGTCCGCTTTTTTTACGCTGTATTGTTCCTTAGTTAGATCCCAGCTAGAGTCCCAGCTCAGTTGTTTGGAACGGCATTTCCAAAACTAACAGTTTATTTGTCGAGCGCGTTCAAAACAAATTTATTTCTATCTTTAAATATCGTTACCTTGAGAAAGGTGATCCTTGTCTGAACGGTGGGTGTAACTCGCAACTCGTCAACTTGTTGAGCCTGCAGCAGCGTCGGGTGAAGGCAGATTTGTTGTTTTTGTTTTAGACCCTGCACGGCTCGATTAACTCTCCCAGCCTTCTGTCCGAAGTGAGCCTTAGAGTTCCACGTGTGCCTACACGGCTTCAATCATCTTTTTATATAGCTCGACATTTTAGCCACTTAAACCCGATCCAAAGATCGGCTGAATGTTATAACCGCTACTCTGACACAATTGATATTTTTAACTCATGCGGGAGCAAGTTCGGAAATGCTGTTCGAAACTTCCTCTTGCAAGAAAAGGACTGATCAGTTGAAGCGTTGATGTTTGTCAGTACGTTATCGAAGTATTTGCTTTTTGCTCTCAAACCTGGTGATGTCTCTGTTTTGTGCTTTGATTTCCCTTGTTGATTTGAGTGCCCTTCATACTTGTTAATATTTTTATTCTCAGACTGGTGAACTACGTTCTCCTTCTGCACTCGTGTGTATGTGTGTGTTTTTGCTCATTTTTTTTTAGTCTGCCAGCACTAAGACCGATTGGTTGTTCCTGGACACTTTAATAAACATTGATTGATTGATTGGATTGATTATTATTATTATTATTATTATTATTATTATTATTATTATTATTATTATTATTATTATTATTATTATTATTATTATTATTGTTTTTGTTGTTCTTGTTGTTGTAGTTGTTGTTGAGAGTGACGTAGTCGTTTCAGTCACGTCGTCAGTTGTTTCGTCGATGCGCCCACCAAAACGACCAAGGACACGCTGTCGGACGACGTGATTGAAACGACGACATCACTCCTCCAAGCGTCATATTGGGCATGGCTAACGGCGCTCTTTTTGACGCAATTTTGAAATCTGGCTAGAAAACGTGAAAATTGATTTAGAAAACTATTACATTTTCGCGAATTCTTTTAATTGGTCAGACCTCTAATAGTAATTGTCGTCAATACTGCATTTGCAACATGATCCCTCAAACCAATTATTAAAAAAATTAATTAACGGATTTTAGTTAATTAGCCAACTTACTATGACGGTTATCCCCTTTTCCGCCGAGCCTGATAAGTACATGATGAAGACAGAACTCGTCTCTCACTCCCCCCCCCCTCTTTTCTTTTTTTTTTGTTTAATATGTTTGAATTAAAGTACATCTTGTATAGTTGAAAATGCATTCTACAGTCGGTGAAGACCCTAATGAAAACGTCAACATCGTGTCTACAATATATATATAAGCCATCCGATATTACGTGTATATATATATATATATATATATATATATATATATATATATATATATATATATATATATATATATATATATATATATATATATATATATATATATATATATACGGTCGATAAAATCGTTCACATAGATATTAGCGGTGGTTTATTGGGTTCACGGTGTTGACAAACTCGGGATTAAATGATTTCGCACAATTCCACTAGGGATGCCCGTTGTCGTACTTTGTTGTTATATTACAGGGTCACTGCACTCATTGAAAAATGTGCATTGTGCCTGTTTGGGTTTTTCAGTGCTACATAAATTCAAGTAGTTTTAATAAATGCGTCAAAAGTGCCAGCGCGAAGAACAAACATATTGCAAAACCATTACGATAGCTGAGCAATCAATTATCTCTTTTTCCGGTCGTAAGTGATCGTATGCGGTAACATTACAAGAGGGTATAGACTATACCCGTTTTCACCTCAAGAAAAAAGCAAGTTTTGCGCATTGTTCATACGCGGCGTGAAGTAGTTCTTACGAGATTTGGTTGTCGGAGGAAAAAGCGATGCTTTTGGTGTTTGGAACGTGTACGCCTTGATAAGATAACATATATCTTGTCTGAAATTCACCTACATATGTCTTAATTATCAACGTAAAGGGGGAAATTAGTAATGCTCCGCGTGGAGCCGGACGTTTTTTACTACGGTTCTTGAGGTGAAAACGGGTATAGATTTATAATTAGGGTTGTGTGTTTTCGGTAAATACCGATAAACCCCGAAAATTAACCCCCGAGACGGTTTTATCAAAATCGGTGAAAACCGAAAAACCCCGAATTGGAGCTGTCCTTGACTAAGAAAAGCCAATGCACGCGGGATGGAAATTTCTGTTTACAGTTTCATTTTATGTTAACCCTAAATAGAGCCCCAGTTAACTGTTCGTGAGGCTGTTTCATTCTTCGGAACCCCATCCCCTATCCCATTTTTATTTGTTTACGGCCCAAATACGTTCTCTATTCAGATCATAGCCGGTGTTCTCTGAAGGTTGGGAAATCCCATTTCCGTGTCTTATTTTCTGAAACATAATTCCCAATAAACGCGGATTGTTTTTTTTTTTTATTCCGAAAATTGGCACCGAAAAACACCGAATCTGTGGGAACAAATAAACCTCGGAAAAAGCAACCCCGACATCTAAGAAAAATAAACCCCGGAACACGAAACCCTAACAAAAATTGAAAGTGTGCGAAAACGCATAATACGCATCGATTAAGACCGCTATCTTCAGCTCCGCTTTTATTTTGATTACAACTTCTAGATAAGTTCTTGCTGAGGCCATTGTCTGACAGAAGAACAAAACGCGACTTGATTTTTTTTGCACGAGATAGTAAATGGAATTATAGATAGTGATTCGCTTTTATCCAATGTTAATATCCTATTCAGTGACTTTTTCCTTTTACCGCAAGCAATTGCAAGGGATCACTACCTATCTGTGTTTTATTTGTTCTGTGTTAATTAGGCGGTTACTCGTTCTCTGTGCACGAAAGTGAAGACGTTCGGGTTGTTTTGGGGCACACGAAAATAATTCTTTTTTTTTTTCTCTCGCAAGAAATCTTGTCTTTTTTCTTTATTTTTTAGAAAGCTCGCCTGCAGCGCACGCGAAGAACCACCCACTTAAAAAGCGCAAAAAAAAAACAAAAAAAAAACCCAAGGACGAAATAGTAGACAGACAAGAGTGCACTCGCAGCTTTGAACTAACACATCATCTCTCATAAGTTTTGTGTAACCCCCGCAACAAGAAGGAATACTCATTCACCGATAAGGAAAGGGACGTATCGCTTATGCATTTTTCGCCCTTTGCTTGGATTTCGAAGGCCTCATGCAGCTCTCTGGAAACCCTATCCGGGTATCTAGCAAGAAACCCGGATTTCGAAGGCCTCATGCGCTCTGTCTACTTCCTCGTCCTTGTGTTTTCTTCTTCTTTTTTCTTTTTTTTTGCGCTTTTTTAAGATCATGAACGAACTGGCCCAAATCGCTACTCTAACGAAGAACCACTGCTCAGCGCGCACAGTGTCGAAAGTTGGGTCATCATTCACCCCGTAGATTGCAATGACTGGCGTTTCGCGTGCGGTGCGGGTAAGTAGACATACGGGCATTTAGTCTGCGTTATCCCAAACAGGTAATTGGGCAGCAGTTAGTGTCACCCATATGTATCGCCTCTTCAATGGGATAACACTTATAGAGACACAAAACTGTGAGATCGTGTCCGTCCGTAAACGCGTCGTTGAAACCCAGGGGAGGAGGAGAGCACAGGGTGACAGAAGGGGTGTCGTGATTGTTAAAACACGTTTTAACAGGCTAGGTGACGTCGTTGCCAACCGGCTACGCGCATTGAGAGCAAGAGCTCTTGCGTGATGTAAGGGTCCCGTAGGATGAGCGCGCGTTGGTTCGGTCTTCACATGCCTCCCACAAAAAAAAAAAACCGCTAGTTCCCGAGGAAGATTTGGCGCGAAAACAGCACCGCGCTAAGGTAGACCGGGCATACCGACATATGAAAATATGCAAATGATTCCAAATACTATCGCAGTAATCTCATTTGGCAGCAGCCAGAGAAAAGGCGTAGTTTCTTTGTTTTACTTTTGACGTTTACATTGTCTTTCATGTTATCTCGTTTGTTTCGTTCACCCGCTTCAATCAGCTGGGTACAGCTCATTCCGATTTGATTAACAGTTCGCGGCAGCACGTTTGTCGATTGTTTGTACTTGACAGAAAATGAACCTGAAGGGATAGGTTTGCAAAATACTCTCGTTACGAAAAGTTCACAATGTTAAAGTTAAGCATACGTCCTGTCAAGTACAGTGATTGCGTCAAGAAAAAGACAAAAATATAAATACGAAGTAGCTACAGCACGAATAGCGAACCTGCTGCGATTCATGCTGCTGTTCCTGTATTCAACTTGTAAGGGACCGCGAGGAGCAAGAAAACAATGCCGGCAAATTCAATCGGGACCACCTACTTCCGGGACCATTTTTCCCGGATCCTGATTAGAAAGGCACTAACGCACGTTTTGATTAAGATGTCACTTCAGTTGTCATCAGCATGGCGATCGGGAACATCGCGTACCAGCGTCCGCCCAAGCCGATCGATGTGGTGGATGGCGACCAGGAGCCCAGAGATCCGGGTGGCGCACCCCAGAGCAACGGACAGCCTTCGGCAGAGAGCCTGCGCGTTGTCGACCGGACCACCCCCATGTTTCCGGAATACAAGACACTCGTGTCGCGTGTGCAGTCCTTCGGCGACGAGTACGTGCAGAAGTTCAAGGGCGATCCAGAGACGCTGGCCAAGGCGGGACTTTTTTACAACGGTACGTGGGAGGTAGCTTTGTTCTCGTTTTACATTTTGTGTTTATCGTCGAAGAGGTCTTCTCGTCGCCACGTTCTTAATGTAACTTTTATGTCAAAACACAAATACATATTATACTCCATTTCGTATAAGGTGCGAGCAAAACCAAAGCTACGCGCGCGAGCCCCGTGCTTTGATTATGGGTGTGGTGCTTCCAACGTTGGGTGCATCGGATGCGCGTTCGTGTAGTGCGGGTGCTGTTCAAAAGGGCGGCCTCGCGCTTGTAGTTCCCGCGTTGCTCGTATCTTGTACACGAAGTAGTAAGGGCGAGAAAACATTCGACAAGAGCGCCGGAAAGCCCTCAATTGTCGCTGTGCGAATAGACCGATCTCACTAAAGGTCCATACGCACATTCGCGTTTGAACGCGTTTGAGTGCGTTGCGGTCCGCGGAGTCCTTGCGTCCAGGCGCGGTCGCTTGCGGTACGACGCGCGCCTTCCCGCAAGGCTCGGTAGCGCGACGCAAGCGAGTAGAGACTCGCTCAACTTTCCGAAGCGTTGCGGTGCGTTCGACCATTCAGAAGCCGAGAGAGGAGAGGAGGGTGACGCGTTCGCCCGCGCCACTTGGCCGACTCGGCGAGACGTATCCGGTTCCGCTCGCAGTGCTTGCTTTTTCGTTTTGGGGAGCGGTGGGGACTGGTTTTCCCAAGCCTGCGATGTTCAAGTTGGACAAAATGTCGGGGAAGCCAGCGGGATTGTCCCAAGATCGAACACTTCGGCGCTGTCGCTGGGCGCCGCCATGTTGCAGCGCGTTCTTATTGGCTCTTGACTGCAGTTGACTGCGTGTCAGCGCAAATGTGTGTACACGCTTGGCGCAAGCGTTCTTCGCAACGCAACGCGTCCGCTTGCCGCTACGGAACGCACCGCGTTCAAACGCTGATGTGCGTATGGCCCTCGGCACATAGACGGCCGTGCATGCGAGGGCTTGTGCCGTCTCGTGCTCCACACGCGTAGAGCTCCAGCGAGGTTGCCGCACGTGCAGAAAGACTAAAGTTCCCTCGATGCATTGCGGCAGTGGTGGCGTAGTCAAACTGGCTTGTGAGATCGGTCTATTGCATACAAGTGTACACACAAGCCAGGAAACTATACACCATTCCAATATTTACAAGTCCTCAGCCCAGCACGCGCATCTTCGTCGCTTCAGAAAGGGAGCAAATCACGCGCCATACGCGCGAACACTGAAAATGGAACTGACCAGGAGCCTTTTTTTTGGAAAGGTCTATGCCCGGTCGTGGTCTATGCACTGCGTTTCATGCTTAGTATAGACCTTTCCAAAAAAGAGCGTGTGGCCGGTGCCATCTTGAGCGTTCGCGCGTATGGCGCGTGCTTTCCTCGCTTTACGAAGCGACGAACACGCACGTGCTGGGCTGTGAAGATCGCACGCTGGACTGTGATTTTGTAAACATTGGAAAGGTCTATACAACGCTGTCAAAACTACTGGCGCGAGCGCGTGGCTTCATCTGTGGTTTCGTTTGCGCGAGAACGCGTGCAGATGATGTGCGATATTGATATCAAACCCCCAGAGCCGTGCAAACCCCATGCTCACGCGAGCAGCTTTGAGTGGGCTGCCGCCACGTGCGGGCATGCCCGTGCAAATGCAGGCTTGCCGCTCGCGCGCACGCCTCACGTGCTTGTACACATGGGGCACCAGGCGCGGCGCCATGCTCGCAATTGTCTGTATCTTCACGTACCACGGCCGCTCGACTCTGGTTCCCTCTCCGCTAGAGGAACAGCCTGCCGAGTGGTTCTTTTTTGCCGGGGAAAACAAAGGTTCTCAGAGCGGCCACAGTGAGGGGTATCGAGCGTGGTGACGCTGATCAGCGGACTGTAGGTGGCGGCGAGCGAGCAGGAGCGTCGCGAGGTGCGAGCAACGCAAAAGCATTGTCCGCCTCCAGCGACGAACTCGGGAAATTCAGCTGGTCCACTGTTTCTTTGCATCTCTTGATGAAGCAGCAGTGCTCGCAATGCAGCGGTAGCGATGAAGCGGCCGTGCACTTACCCCCGCGGGCAGTATATGAGACACCAGATTCGGACATTTTTCTGTGTCGGCCGTCCCCAAAAGCTTTATTCTCTCTCAGTGTGTAAAATAGAAGTATTATGGGACCTCAACTTCGCATTCCATTCCGGGCCACAATTCTCTCATCAACATAAGAACCATCTTTACTACTGTTCGGTATTGCCTACATGACACGTTCGCCGTCAGCTTGAAATCACCACACAGCACACCGAACTGCACAGAACCATTTTTATTTCTGCATTCGCACACTTGTAGCTGCCCACGAATAATTACAAGTGAAAGCACTGAAGATTCTCCGATCTACCTTCTCGGACACTTTCGGGAAGAGCGTATACGGGACTCGTCTTGCCTTCATAAACTTGGGCAACGCCGCTTCTTTCAAGTGCAAGTGCACTGGTGGTCCCTTGATGGTCCCCAGTCCGGGCTCGAAGAGGCCTCGGTACCCGAGTAGCAGATTTTCCACGTCGTCCGATGGTCCTGAAACGACACTTGACACCGTGGGGTCGAGCAAGCTTAGCTATGCGATCAAGTCTCGACCGCAAAGGAATTGGTCCCGTGCAATTCGCAACCACCCGTGACGCCGGTGCGACGACATCTGGGATTGCCCCTCCCATTGCAATAATTTTGACTTGTCATTTGCGTTACGAGTTCAAAGGTGTCTGTTATGAGTTGAACCAATCTTGAGGCAAATCGGTGACTATCAAAATTTCACCGGTTAAATTGGGTATCTTGTAGTGATACCTTCTTAACGTTGTTTTTAGTTAGTTTTCTGTAAATGCCAAATAAAGAATACACCAATAAATTACCGTTCAATGCACTTTTGGTAATTCGGCAGATAAAAGAAAAATTAAGAAAGGCAAACCCTAAAAATGTTAATTGCTTCGTCTGGTTCATCAAGGAAAGCAACAAAAAGTTCTGGTCGTTGGTGTCTACAGCCAGTTTGATTTTTTCAATGGTCAACAAGGCTATTGCTAAACGCATTTTATCTATAAAATAAGGTATCCTGTTAGCTACGTCTCTTTATATTTGAAACCAAACTTCTCCGCCGGAGTTCAGGGTTCCTTTATACAGTTTGTAGTTGTAAGCATCTAAAAAGAAAAAGCTATTATAATTTCGGGCAACGCGAACAACTGCAAAATCAGCTATACGAGAACAAGACTGAATTGGTGCCGTTGTGCAATTGTGAGGATATTTGTTTAGACAAGATGCGTGTAATTATGAGTTGTTTGGGTATGCATCCTTTTCGTTGCTACCAGTGGCGTCGCAAGGGTGAGGGGCACACATGCCGGTACACCGCCTCGATCCCCCCCCCCCTCCCCCGCTGCACCCAGGGTGGACCGCCCCCCCCCCCGCCCTCCCCCATCCCCCTTGTGGCGCCACTGGTTGCTACTACGCATAAAGGGCGACACACAGTCGCGTACGCTTAGCGAAATGATGCTGGTTCATAAAATGATCCCCCTGATCATAAAGAACCCCAAAAACATCTATGTATTTTTGTTTTTGTTAGTGATACCTATCTTGTTGTTATTTACGTTTACACAGAAAAACACCACGTGCTATGCAAAAAAAAAAAAAACTATTTTAAAATTGTTTATTGTTAAAAGAGGATGTCAAATGGGACCAGTCAGGCAGCGTCAAAAGCGAAAGTCACTGGACCTTTTCTGTGTATGATTGGTTCAGCGATGATAGAACACGCACAGAAATATGACGAACACAAATCCCGATCTCCAAACACAGCTAATCTGACGTTATTCTTGTCCAGCTCGCTTGCACCTTTGCATTAATTGCATCATCATCATAACCTTAAAATGCAGGCCGTTCATCCTCGTTGGTGTTAGACCATCCTCTCGATTTTGTTAAAACACCCGAGACTGAGTGTGAAAGAAACTTAAAACACCCAGTCTCAAGTGTTGTAACAAAATGGTAAACTTACACCAGCTCGCCTGCGCCCACACTGTGTAATACGTTTGCTCTACTGACGTCTAACTCTTGGTTAGCTCAGTTGGTAGACCGCTCCACTGGAAATGGAGAGGTCCCTGGTTCGATACCAGGACCAGGCCTATTTTTTCAGTCGTGCACCAGTCACCTAGCTGGGTTTGGAGATTTGTGTTTGACCTTTGTCCTTCTTGTTCCTTTTCTCCGGGAATTATTATCGTTATTCTGATCCAGCTCGCTTGCACCTTTGCATTAATTGCATTACCATCACGAACACCATGATGGTGCACTTTTAACGCAGTCTGGTTGGTCCCATTAGCTCGTAGCGTCGGCTGCGTCTGAACCTTAAAAAAAAAAAAAAAAAAAAAACACACGCCCCCCCCCCTTAAAAAAAAAAATTAATATTATATATATATACCGGGTGTTCATTTTTAATTCGAACAGATTTATTACAAAAAATCCGTAAAAGATGCACTAGTACGGTTTGTTCAAGCGAGTTATACGGCTAGGGGGACATTATGTGGGTGGCTAATCCTTGCGAAAAGTTGGCTAATTAATTAAAATTCGTTAATTAACTTTTTAATTAATGAAAATAGACATATGGTTCCAATTAGAAACTTGCTCAGCGTCATCGAAAACCCCTAATTCAGTCATTTTCAGAAAGACTTTGAGCGCGTGAGAAGCGTAGTAGTGCACTCAAGTTACCACTCGTGGAGCAGGTGTATATATATACACAGGGTGTTTCACGAAAGGTGGACAAATTCGATATTGCGAAAACTACGCGTCGCAACAAAAAAAGACTTGTGTCGTTTTGGTCCTGGGCCAGGGCCAAAACGTGTCTTTCAGCCAGTCAAAGGCTGAAAGACACGTAAATACGCAAATACATACACACAGGCTAAAAGCGCACTGTCACGGTCTACCAGCCTCAAAGGATGTGCTCAATGAAAGACGATGAAAGCCGTGACGTTGCACAGTCGGCGTTATTTGATTGGCGACATGAACTCATAGCATGCACTGCACTCCGACAGCATAGGCATTCCTTGTCCCTCCTCGTCCCTCATGAACACTCTTATTGTTGTATTTTGCTCTTTCATGCTCGCGCGTCGACGGTAGTGCCGCCTGGATCGCTTCAAGATAGCAGGCAGCATTCTTCAAAGGATGTCGCTGAACAACGCTCCACCTAGTGCCCAATGCGCATCGGCACGTTAAACACTAAGCGGTGCGTTTTTTTATATTATTTGGGCGGAATCTTTGCTTTGGCTCTTAGGACAAACTCCTGGGCTCTCCATGACAGTGGAAACTTGAATTTGATCGTTTCCAGAAGTCTGGCACCGTCTTCAGTGTCCCTTTAAAGGGATACTTTAACGAAATTTGAAATATACCCGTCGTGTTCAAAAATTAAATGACAATCGCACGTTTGTATTTTGAGCCTGGTGGCTGTATTTTTCGTTATAAACTGCCCGCTCTGGCAAGCGCTCGGAGAACAGCCAGCGGAGAGCACGTGACATCCAACGCAATCGTGACGTAGTTCGTCTCGGGACGAGCAAAGCTACGGCGAGGCTGACGTCGAGAGGATGGCCTAGTCGTTCCAGCCACCGAAGGGCTGCTTTTGTACGAATTTTGAGCAGCGGGTTAATCTTCTATAATCGGGACAATAGGAACTTCTGGGGCACACAAAAGGGATTCTCGGGAAGAGGGGAGTTCCTCCTCCCCCTGTTCTCTCGTCGTAGCAAGAGGCGAGACAGTTACCGTCACTACCTCTCAAGGTTCCTAGACGGGCATTACAAACGAGGCGTTAGCGCCATCCACCACGTGCTCTTTGCTAATCATTTAATTAGTTTTAAAATTCCTTTTCGTGACTTTTTTAACAAGATACTTGTGTGTTCGTTGTGATACTGCTTTTTTGAACACATATAGACCAAAAAATGAGCGCTAAAATTTTGTTGTTGTATCCCTTTAAAACAGGTTCGATCCATTTACGGCGGCAAGTGCTCTAAGCTGGCTTCCTGTGACGTCTCCTCGTAGGTTTCATGGAGTGCGACCGGGCCGTGTGCTATTGCGCCTTAACAGCGCTCGTTTTCGATAGACAGGAGGCGACCAGCTCTCTCGTGATGATGGTTTATTAGACTGCCTCGATATTTTTCAAGCACCGGAAAGCCGACGCCCTTCTCCTCCCCCGATCTTCTCTCCGCTTGGTGGAGGGAGTCGTCCCGTCTGGGAACGGACGCACATAACTTCTTCGTTGCCCAGGCTCCGATTCCCGCGGCTACGGCACGCGCCCCAGCTGGCGGTTCTCTGGGCGCCGCAGGATCTGAGACGCACACACACACGCACACACACACACGCACACACACACACGCACTGGTAGGGGTCGAAATCAAGTTCACATCGCAGCTTGTTTTCAAACACCTTTAAAACAGGTTCGATCCATTTACGGCGGCAAGTGCTCTAACCTGGCCTCCTGTGACGTCTCCTCGTAGGTTTCATGGAATGCGACCGGGCCGTGTGCTTCCAGTGCGGTGGCGGTCTGTATCAATGGGACGACGGCGAATCCCCGATCGAGGAACACGCTCGCTGGTACCCCGACTGCCCGTTCGTGCGCCTTTCACTCGGGGACGCCGAGGTTCAACGCATCCAGGACGAGCATCTGCAAGCGTTACAGGAGGCGGCCACGGATCACAACGGCGGAGACGCCAACGACCGTGCAGCGGACGACCAGGTCGAAGAGGCAGTGACTCGGTACCTGGACGTAGAGGCATCGCGACGGAGCTTTTTCCAAGAGTTCGGCATCACCGCGGCAACGGTCCGCAACGCCGTCAAGCTACTCATCTCTCGAGGTCAGCAAGACCGCATCCACGACGAGCACGAGGTGGATGCAGCCATCAAGGAAACTGTGTCTCTGCAAAAGAGTTCCATCAGCGCCGAATGTACCGAATGTACGTATGCTAAAACTTGGAGGATCGACCCTCGCCCACTTTATGCTCCCAGTTGGGCGCAGGCTGCTCTTGGGTGCCGAAAACCTCCTTAGGAAGGGTGACGGATTAACGGCGGTATGCCTGACGGGTTCTCTGTCTACTCACAGTGGAAAAGACATGGAAGTAACGGAATTACTTGTAATCCAGTACCTGTTTTTATTTGTAATGTAATTGGACTACTTTTTCAGTAAGGAATTACTGACAATTACTCGTTAGATTTATTCCGTCCTATCAAAGGGAGAGATAGAGTGGAAGCCCGTATAGTGTCCGTCTCCAAGCTCGTCCGTGCGTTTTCTTTTGTTGTTTTTTTTACGTTGATTTACGTTTTTTTTGCGTTTGGAAGTGGGTGCAAAGCTGGGAGATCGATGTCACGAAAACTTGGTCACGGAAGTGACGTCACACAGATAACACCGGAGCGCCGACCGATTTGCATCGCCGCGCTCCTTGACGGCACGCCGTGCTTGCTGCCCAGAACCGCGCAGTGCGCACGCGCGTCCTTTTAATGCGATAGATATCTTTAGCTACCCCCCCCCCCCCCTTTTTTTTCCGGATTTCTTGGACTCTCTGGCCTCCTAAAGCGCAGTAGATATTCTCAGTAGACCATTTCAGCTCACATTCTCGCACTCCTTCACTTTCGCACCCTCTTCGAAGGTGACAAGGGTGGAAAGTTGGGCTAGTTGGTGATTCATAATATTTAAAAAGCGCAACGACACACGGACAAGGAAGATAGAGACACAGCGCTAGAACTTTATATCCGTAGTCACCTAGTATTATAACCGGTGTCATGTAGGCAGACTTGTACGTAATCCGTTACAAGTAACGAAATTACTTGTAATCCCTTACATTTATCAGTAATTTTGTAACGGAATAATTACATATTTCCTGGAGTAATTTTAAAGTAATTCCCTTACATTTTTTACGTAACGGATTCCTTGTAATGCGTTACATTTTTTTTCAGGGCCAACCCCCCCCCCCTCCCCCCCTTTTCTAAAGAAAGGGTTGTTTTGATTTCGGTAAGGTCGAGCGCAGTGACACTATCGCGCGAATTGACCAGCGCAAAGGGAGGCTTGGCACTCTTCAGTTCCGCAAAGCCTTTGTTTGCAACACCAAGCCCCTGAATCTATTTTTTTAGACGCTAACAACAATGTCAAAAAATTCAAATAAACATTTCTACAAAAAAAAAAAGAGGGGGGGGGGGGGCAAGTTACATCCGCTTTTTTAGTCCCTTTGTTTTTTCTTTGCGATCGAAGACGGGGAGAGGAGGACACCAAGTGATTGTGTGCCTCTTCGATAACCTCGAGGTGGTGAGTGCACAGACAAGAATTAACAATGTCCTTCTCGACCATTTTCATAATGTCACAACACGAGACAACGCTCCGTCTACCCTAAAATCCACTAAAAGAGATGTGATAATATGTGAAGGTGTTATTGCCACAAGCATCCTTGTTCGTTGCTGCACACTTATCATCTTCTCTTATAAACCAGGATGTATTTTTTTTCTGTTTCTTTCACATTATTTTACCCTGTTTTAAAAGCTACTTACTTTTTTGTAGTCCAACTTCTAGGGTTGGCCCACTTTATTTGTGAATTCCAGCCAGGTTATCTCCATCTCAGTCACCCTTTTTGTGAGTCAGCTTTTTTGCGAGCACTTGGAAAATGGTAATAGTCCTTCCTTCTTCTTCTTCTTCCTGTTTTTACCCCAGCAGGACGCATCCTATCTCAAGCAGATATTCTTTAGAATTAAAACATAATGGTGGCTGACGTAGACTTGATATTCTGGGCTTGAGGAGAGAGTGAAACTCGTGAGTGGGGCCATAGCGCGGCTTACTTAGTACTCTGCCCTTCGCTGCCCGTGGCATCAGCGGACGTCTACCTGGAAACACCGGAGTAAACTGCAGTCGGTTCGTGCTCCGTGCGTTTTTGAACGGCACCAAGAAAGGTACACACGGCAAACGTGCGTTTACATTTCCTTGTTTTAACCGACGTTCTAATTAATTGTTGTTATGAGTGTTCTTTTATTTATTACCTATATTTATATACTGGAAACTTTTTTTTATTCACCAACGCCTCAACCGAGGCTCGACCTGTTCAGTACCAAAGGAAGAGGAATATCGAGCCAAACCTTATTTAATTTTTAATTATATCCTTACTGTTACAACTATATGTTTTGCTATTGTCTGGCAATATATGTCGGTATAGTAAGATGGACATAAATCAATACTTATTCTAGTTTTGGCTAGATGTATGATGACTTCCACAGCTTCGCGGCAACAGCTGCAACGAAGAAGCTTTGCTCTATCTTCGAGGTAAATAGTACTTCCATTGCTTCGCTGAAAAAGCTCATTGCAGAGCATGAAGCATTCGTGAGGAACAATATGGAACTCCCATCCAGTGCCTCAGTTCAAAGGGTGTTCAGCGTAGCAGTCGACATATTGAGTAAGAAATAACGCAAAATGTCTGACAAGACTTTCGAGAGTCAGTTGTTGCTCAAAATACTCAAGGTCATTAAATGGAACAGGTTGCAACAATAAGAACTTAAATAATCCTCTTCCCTTTTTTTCTTACTTGAGGACAATAATGTTGAAAGTAACGCCACGAAAGTAACGGATTACTTTTTGGGGTAACGGTCAGTTACTTTTATGTGAGGGTAATTGTAATTGTAATAAATTACAATTTAGCCTTGAGTAATTGTAATTGTAATTCCTTACTATTTTTCAGTAACGTGTACAAGTCTGCATGTAGGCATATATTATTACATTGTTTTCGTTGTTTGATATTGTTGTTGTTTCTTTGTTGTTTATTGTTAATACCGGTTAAATGCAGTTTTTTTTTTTTAATTCTTTACAGATGTGTTTAAAAAAACATAAAAGCTACACTTATGCGGTTTGTGCGAGTGAGTTATACGCCCAGGGGCTGTATGTGGGGCCAGGCAACCAACTAAAATGCAAGCAAAAAGAGATAAAGCAATAAAACACACACACACACACACACACACACACACAACAAGCAAAAAACAAACAAACTTAACAACTTATGAGCGTTAAAAAGAAAAGTTATACAAACCAAAGTACCACAAATAATCAGCGCAACAACGGGCCTGCTCCGGGAGATGTTATCGGGCCAGTGTCGGCCCACTTCTGGTTTTGCTACACCGTGTAGCATTAGGAAGCTTTTTCAGACGAGATCGACCTAGAGGTGGCGGACCGTCGCGCTATCATCATCATCAAAGCGGGGATAGAAGCATGGCCGCCCCATATACGTTTCTAGAACCACTCAGTTCGGAAACTGCCATAGAGCTTGCTCAGAAAAAGTGGCACCAATCCGTACTCGAGAACCGAGCAAATGGCGATCGCAACGCCACCATTTCTCCCGCAGCGGCCACTCGAGGAACCTCACGTTACTTCTATCTTGGCTTTAATCGGCCATTTTGGAGCCGAAACATATACGGTGGAAGGGGTTTCAGGGGTGCGACCTCTGTCTCCCATGCGGACGCGCAGCGTTTTACTACCGAAGTTAGAATGCGCATAGGTCGGGACGTGCTACCTGAAATCACCGCTGAGGCATGGTTGTATAAAAACAATATTAATTGTGCGGCAAAACCTTGCAAACTAAAGATTTTAAAAAAACATCACGCGCCCATCATTTTGTACTAAACTCCAATAAAGGTTACTACAAAAAAAGTTTCTTCCGTTGGTTTTTACGCAAAAACATGCTTTCTAAAAGCTAAAGGTGACCACAGTAAAGACAAATGATAAAGAGTGGCGCTGTTGTCGTATTTAGCTCGGTCTCGGTGGACGCCAGCGGCCCAGGTTTCAACGGCGAGTTTCCCAAATGAGTGTTTTAGTAACGTTGCTCTCCACGCTCGCGCACTAGACGGTGTCGACTCTTGCGTTTATTAGGGAGCTTTCGTAGACCGCGTTTCCCCGTTTGCTAAGCCCTCCGCAACGAAGAAGCCGCTACTGCGCTTGCGCGCCGATGGCCTTGACTGTAGAGTTCCGGGTATCGTGGCGGGTTCCGGAGAAGCGTTGCTGGATGGCGAAAACGATCCACGAAAAACCCCTACTTTGTAGCATAGTACCGGTGGGAAAACCATTTTAGTGAAAAATGGTGCTGTACTGTTCGGTGCTTCAGTGAAGATCGAATTGTGTTATGAACGTACGGCCTAAATTTAGATAATCGCTTGTGTGGATGCGTCGTCTGCTCTAGGCAGAAGTTAGGAGGCATGGATTTCCGAGTGAACTGCACTATTTATGTTAAATATTTGTAAGAGATATATTGATTCACCAGCTAGAAATTCAACAAAATAAGGCATTCCAACCCGGCTACTTACATAATACTGGTACTGTGGGTTGTGGAATCGCAGGTTCTATGCATTTTTTTTCCCGCAACTTTTAGCTTTTTCAGTAGTATAAATATTTTGCATTGAGAGAAGTTTGTGCTATATTGGAAATTACCGTGCTATTGAGTTCCGCTGCAGCAAATCTTTCCCTTTATTGTGCCATGGTGTGGGTAAGTTTAAAATTTTTAGAGGCAGAACAAATCTACTACGTTGCGATGATGAGAGAGTGCCTCTTCTGGTTACAATCCACAAACAGCAGGTTGGCAGGACAACTGAAACAAGTGAAACACTGTTCTAATATATCTGCCGTGAGTGGAATAAACGAGTATAACCGAGTAACGCAGCAGCGTGCGTGTTATTAGATGCTCTTCTTGGTAGCGTGGGTTCACCCGCTTGATCGCGACAAAAATTCGCCCTTCAAACACACGGTGGACAATACGTGTATTTTACGTGTTTTTTTGGAGCAATGCAAAAGTAATCGAGTAAATGAAGTAATTAATATATTACTTATTCCGGCAAGTAATTGTAACGGTAAGCTATTGCTTTTTAGGCCGAGGAATGTTCTTAATTACTTTTGTGGAGTAACGGGCACAAGTCTGGGTGGAATCACTCTATTTTCCCGTTGATGGTATGTAGTCTTTGTGGTAGAAAAACGAGCTTCGGGTCTGTGGATGGATAGATGGATGGATGGATGGATGGATGGATTCTAACGGCTGTACCCTTTATAACGGGTGGTAGCTTGCGTCACCTGGCCCTCGAAACTAAAATCTAAAATAATGACTCCTTTCTTCGCCCTTCTAAGCCAATTTACTTCCCCTCTGCAATTTTGTAACTATCACCAGACGGTGTGGGATATCACCAGAATAACCTTTAGGAGATCGGGCAAAAAAAACAAAAACAAAGAAACATCACCTTCGCCTTTTTTTCCTGCGAGGGAATCGCCCATTTTCCTCTGGTCAAATCTAGTCGGCGTTACCCCAGCAACGGGCTCACTGGGAGACAGGGTTGAGACTTTGGGCCGGAGCCATGTGCGAGGAATTCCAATGTTCCTCTGTCCCGACAGTCATTAAAATCTTCCTAGATAATTTCCACCAGTCTTCCAACCTCCTCTTTGTTACTAAAATGCACGTATCATCTATTGTCCCATCCTCGTCTGTAAACCTCAGTGTTCAGGCTAAATCTGTCGCCCCTTCCGGGAGTGCGGGAGCAAACCATGTGCACATCAAAACCACATGTTATATTGTTTCGTCTTCCCCTTGGCATACGACACACCGCGTGTCCATCCTCATACTTTGTCCTTTATGTCCTAGTCCTCAATGCTCCTTCCTGTTCAAGCCTCAAATAACAACGAGCTCTCCCCGTAAATTACCATACCAATGTTCTTCCTTATTTTCTGTTTTCGTCCCCTATACAGAAAGCTGATTTTTTCTGCATTTTCCTCCCACATTTTTCTCAATGCTTCTTACTTCCTTTTTCACATTGTTAGTCCTCTTTACCTCCTTGTCTACGAAAACGTACCTCATGGTACGCCAAAGGCGTACCATGAGGTACGTTTTTGGTGGTTTACTGCGCAAGTGAGCGCCAAGAAGTCGTGGTTAATATACATGCGAGCGTCTAACCTTGTCCTGTGTTACAGCCGTGGCAAAGGGACAGGAGTCCACGGACTCTCGCTGCCTGCTGTGTCACAAGAACGATCGCCAGGTGATCTTTTCCCCCTGCTTCCACCTGGTGGCCTGCGAAAGCTGCTCCGCGACTCTCCAAGTTTGTTCAGTCTGTAAGAAGCCCATAAAGGAGAATATCAAGGCTTTTCTTTCGTGAGTCTTGAAATGAACACAAAACCAAATCATTTGGCGTGGTCGTTCCTCTCGGTCCAACTATATATCGTTGCTTTTCCAGCAACATCTGGGGCCATGTGGCATGATTGATTTGTAGTGATGCCTATAGAACTATACTCCACATAGATTACTTTGATTACGCGGTTGAATCATGTTATGTTCTCTCTTGTAAATTGTTTTGGGTTTGCAAATAAAAGATGGGAAGGGGAAACAGAAGTGGCCAGTGGTTTCACGTCAAATGTTTCTAGTCGGCGACAGGTTAAGAATCGAGTAGGTGCTCCGCCTTCAGGGCGCCTTCCGCCGGGATTTTGCCGTGCGGGCGACGCCGGGCGACGTCATCATTCATTATTGTTGAATTGAACCGCATTAAAGAGCCAAGTACCTCCACTTATTAGGTTAGCGACGCGTTTTACAACATTTTATACGTACCGCAGGTATTGAGAAAAGAGAACAGTGTTTTTCCCATTACAAAAATAAACTACGCGAACGCTCGGTTTCCGCCCAAATATAGCGTTAGCGGTATACGGGCCGGATGCCAAAGCTTTCAGAACAAACAATTATCTTATTCAAAAGTTATTTTCTGAAACTTTTTATGGGAAAATGGGTCTCGTTCCTGGTAATTTGCGCCATTCAGCGCCATGTACTCGTGGGCTTTGCGGTTCACTATGTTCCCATTAAAAATTTCTGAAAATCGCTTACAGTCATGTCTCGTTAATATGGACCCCGTTAATATGGATACCCCGCTATATGGACACCAGTTTAGGGGACAAACTGGGAAAGTACATGAATTTTTGTCTCGTTATTATGGACAACTCACATTATGGACGATTTTTTACGGGAACGGAGGTGTCCATATTAACGAGACATCACTGTATAACATTTGAATCGGATACTAATTTGTCCCTAAACTTTGGCACCTGGTCCGGACCGCCAGTGGTACATTTGGGCAGAAACTGAGCCTCCGGTGACGCGTAGTTTATGTTTATTTTTGCGACATAAAAAGAAAAAAAAAAGAATTACGCATTTTTCGGGGACATCCTCCATTATTGTGGTGGTGGTGGTGGTGGTTGGGAAAAAAAAAAAAGGGGGGGGGGGGCGCATTCGAATAGTACTTGGCACTTCTTTTGAAAATTCGGAGCCAAAACTCCGATAGGCACCTGCGGAGGATGTCTGAAGCAATCAGGCTTAGCAACGCCACGCGGGGGGCCCGGATGCTTTTCAGAAATCGGTTGCAATCACGGGGAGGGCATGAAGTCAACCACGTAGCTTTCACAAGCCATTCTCCCGTGTCGCTCGCGTCTTCCTCATCCTCCTCGCCAATTTCCCTTTCAAATATGAATCACGCGTGACCACTGATCGGTTACATGGTTGCGTCTACGAACTGAGTGTCACCAGGTTCCACCGTGGTTTTGTTCATGTTCGCAGCAGCCGACTGCGCCTGCTGCCTTTTATTTGGTCGTGTAACAATAAATTCAAGAAATTGTTTTTTTACACTCCGTTACCATCGTGCAAGTGGATACCAGCTTTCTAACCATGTGCGTAACTTCATTCAGGTTGAGAAATGTGTTTTGCATCAGAAGAAAGTTAAATAACTGCAAATTTTGACAGCGATTATTTTGTGCACACCCGTGTGAAATATTTTGTGAAGCGTTCACACAATTGAGTTCACAATACGGTTGTGGGTGTTCTTGGTATGCAGCGCAACCAACATTGAACCATGCAGTTGAGTTTGACTAGGGTGTTTTATTAATATGTGTCGTGACTAACGTTGGGAACTCAATTTGAAATGAACCTGCGGTTATTTCGCTGGGGCGTGCCAGATGACCTTCGTTGGTTTGGCTTACAAAACCCTAAGATCTAAATATTTGCTTCGCTTCACCTTAGCTCAGAGCGCAGCCAAAGCTACGGGCTGATGAAGCCACTGAAGCAGTGCTAATTGAGCGCGATCCAGGGGCACACTATAGCACGATTGTCGAAGCCATCAAATTTGAAGCGAACGAAACTCCACTTTGATGAAGTCCACTCACTGCTGCAACAACGGGCTAAAATCCATCGTTTGAGCAGCTCGGTGGCTCTCGGATATCTAAGAGAACCGCTTATAAGTTCCCGTTACTGCGAAGTTCAGGACGTATAATTCAACAGGGGCATGCCGTTGAACGAATCTCGCCGCGGATGGTTTCTGCAGCCGTTCGCTCTGCAAAGCCCCATCTTGGTCTCAGCAACGCCACACACTTTAGTTTACTCAAACTGCTCGGCGGCTCGGCCCGTCCTCGTCGTGGTCCATCGTCCGCCCATCAGGGTCTCGCCGATCTTGCCTTCATGGACGGAGCGAGCGCAGTACTCCGGTGCACACAACTGACACATCGCGCACCGCGTCCGCTCCTCGAGTTTTGTTATGTAAAACCCATAGAGTTATTATAATGTACGATAGAGGTTTAACTGGCTCTGTAATCAGTTGCAGGTTAAGAAAAGTTTTCGAGGGAAGGGAAGACCGGGGAGGAGAAAGCAGACGGAACGCTGGAGAGAGGTGGAGCTCCTCTCCTGCCAGCATTCCGTCTGCTTGTAGAGGGTTCATGTCACACCATGGGGTGCGTTTGCAATTTAATGGCGGACGCCACCGGTCAAGGTTGGTCGCAAGTGTGCATGACGCTGCGTTTTCGCGTGGCGAGGAGGAAAGCAGGCGGAAAGTCTGCAAGTACGGCCTCAGGGTGCCGCCAACTTGCTCAGTTATACACGAACTCAACTCTGTGACGTCACGGCGCGGTGGTGGCGCGTCGGGCGCACTTCCGGTCTGGGGCTGTGGTCAGAAGTCCCCATGCCAGACGTGTATTCCTGCGTTGTTTTGAATGGAACCAGACAAAAACCTGCTTCTCGTCAAAACGCCGCGACTGGGGCCGTACCAAAAGTGTCGAGAAAGGTTCGAAGGTCAGTTTTCACGTGCTCGGTTCGTCCGAGAGTCTGGATATGTGCTGTGAAAAGGGAAAAAGCAGACGCCGTCGGACAACGATTGCTTGGGCGGGAAGCACTTTGGGTTGAATTCACGGATACCTGTGGTCATCAGATTTATTTGTTGTGTTCCAACATGAACGCCAGAAAACCGTCAAGTTGTGCGGACCACCTGCGGACTACGTTCAGTGCATCTTCAAGTTCAAACGGCCGCCTGATCGTTCGAATTGTCGTCTGCTCTTTCAAACGTTTCTGCTTGTCGTCTGCTGTCTTAGACGACGCTGGCCCGTAGACCAAATGTTAGCCCGATACTTGCGATAAGAAGTAAGTGTAGGCCTCAAAAGGCTAAAGTTTGAAGGTTGGTAAGCAGGCTCGATGTAAGCAGTAGATACAAGGAGATGTTGATCATTGTTACCAGTGACCATCACCGACTTGTTATGCCTAATTCACTTGGTCCGATTCTACTTGCGATTTTCAGTATCGACGTCGACCGTCTCAGCTAGGGTTCAAGCTTTTGCAGCCAAAGCGGCGTCGCAATGGACTTCTTCCAAAACCGACGCGCCCCATCGCGGCGAAATACCACGCAGTGCACTCTGGGAACTAGTTGGCCACTCAGTTTCGGTTTCGACTGAGCAGCTTCATCTCATGCTATCACGCCGCGACACGTTTTCGACTATCTGACTTTTCACGAATGTACAATACACACATTCTCGAGCGATACAAAAACGAAGACCGGGGCACTTTCCTTGGTTCCCGAAACACCGGATATCGTGCGTGCGTATGCAAACGTAGTAGCTAGGACGTGGCTTAGTCACCTCACCCCACGAGTGCATGCATCTTTGAGCTCGTGTCAGTAATCCCGTCTAGTACCAGTGAACTACAACTGAAATTTGGTCACCGTAAACCCTAGACGTATTTTGTTTGCCAAACGTCCGCTTCTTGTTACTTCATTGGGTGAAAAGCAAGCCACATTCTCACAGGAGTATCAACGTTGAGCCCAGCGTCGACGCTTGAACTTTTAAGGAAACGCGATAAATTCAACCTCACTACTGCACAAAAGATACTATGATTTCTTCCTCGTGTCATCATATATCTCCCACTCAAATTTTAGGCTGATAGAAGGTTAAGTTTTTGCAAACACTGAGATCGGCTAGCTACGACAGAGGATAGCAAGCGTCCCCTATTCCTCGCTAAGCCTTTTTGGACGAGCTTTTACTGACGCCCAAGATCTGTGCCTGAATGGTGTGTCTGAAATTATCTCGGCATACTCAGTCAGGAAGAAAGCAAACACATAACAAATATTATGGCCATTACCAACCGTCAAATGCGCTTTGAATAATTTCGTTCGTTTGGCGCACCGCATAAGGGTTCATACCCGTCCGGCGCACTTCCGACGAACGCTGCGACATTTTTCACACAAGTGCTCGACTTTTGCTTTCTTAAAACGGTTTGTATGTGCGAATGTGCCTATACGATTTCAGGATAACTTTATGCGCATACGCGATGTTGAATATTGGTGGAATGCAAGCGGGTGGGGACTTCGCTTCATGCAGTGCTGCGGGTCAGTACAGATAAGAGATAAGAAGTGTGTTAAAATTGAGCTTTTCAATGGAGCCTTCGAGTTTTACCTCACGTACTCAGGCGTATTAAGAGGAACAGTAATCGCAAAAAGTTATATTTCGTCTATGGACGCACGAAACAAACACACTTCTTGATCAACAACACTAATGTAAAGGTGCGAGCTCGATGTATGCATACTTATCGGTTGCTACTGCTTGTTGATTCGTACACAAGCAAGATCCCCGAGCTTCGCAGCGTCGAAATTCCCAGCACTGACTCGTCCACATACCTCGAACCGCTAACAGAAAGGCTCAAGTACAAGAATACAATAAGCATGTGTTAAGACAAGCTATACGTCTCAGGCTTGCGCTAAAGCTTCGAGGTCTGGCGATTTAGGTTAGTTTAGAAACCACAAATGACGCTCTCGGGACCAGAAAACATGAGATAACGGCCGTTTAAGTCCACGCTCTATGTATAATCTCTTGTCGACGTGTCGATCGAAACCGAAACCATACCACTCTCCTCCCTGGCCAACTAGTTCCCAGAGTGCAACGCGTGCCGCGTTGCATGCAGGGCTTTATGGAAATAGTCTATTGAAAATTTGCGAGCGAAATCTCATCATGCGAACCAGGCTTTAGCGTACATACTGCGGCGTCCACGCGGAACGAATCGCTACATGTCACATTATTCACGCGAAGTTTTGCGGTGTAACGAGCCTCGGTAATTTCGCTGACGCCGCTCAAGTAGTCAGACATCGCCAGGAAGACGTAGAATCAACAATTCGAACGCGAAAAAGGGCAGGGGGACTCACACCGACGCCGACAACATCGCATTTCAATGGTTTGTGTATGGGCGACGGCGAGTTTCTCGCCCACACCCCCATCGCGCATGCGCGGCGCCGGTGGCGTCCGCTAGGGGCGCTCGGCCCTGACGTCACGCAGCTGCGGTTTCGCTGTCGACGGCACTGCGCAGGCGCAGCCGCTTCACTTCACGCGAATTCGGTTTCTGCGCACGCGCAGTGCCCACACCTGGTGTGGGCAAAGAGGGCTTGTTTGTAAACAGCGTGTCGGTCTTAGCGCGTCGTACATAATACGATTACGACCGGACGTAATCGGATTATGACGCTCCCAAGCGCACCCGAACTGATCACGATGGCGGCGCTCTGAGGCCGTACTTAAGAGGGCAAGAGAGAAAATGGGAAAGGGGAGCCGTCGCTTTCCTCCTGCCTGAGTAGTTATAACGAGCGAAAGACCGGGATGAACGCCTTGGACGCCTGTGTTCCTTCATGTTCGGTAATTTTCTTTGCGGTTTCCTCTATATTATTATATTTTCAGCTGTAATCAGAGCTAGCGGAATCAATGACGACAATCCCCTGGTCATCGGGACATCGTTGTTCGGTAATAGGCTGCACGAATAACAACCGAAAGCGCAGAATATTATCGGATGACATCTGTATCGTGCACGGGATCCGATAAGGCAACTGCGGCTGCAATGTCTTCAAACTCAATGGCTTTCTAAATGATCAAAATCTCCGGCGGTAGTGGGTTCCGTCTGTAAACAGAAAAGACTTTTCCCCGACGGCGTCCTCGGAGAACATGAGCTACGCTTGCAAGGTGAGCACACGTTTTCTCGTGAGAATCGCTGTTCCAGCTTGTAACTTTTCGTAACTTATTTATCTCAATGCTTATATCTTGCAGTGGTAACATTTACTGGATTTTATCATCTACAACGCTTAGTTGAAGGCTTCTTTCCGCCGCCGGGTGTGGCTGGAAGTTGTCGAAAATTTAGTTCTATCCGTTTTTCTTTATCGAGATCTCCTGCGCGATAGCACAGAGCCGTGAACTTACGTTGACCGTCACAATGCGACTAGGGTCTTCTTATTTTGCAGATTAGTAGATAACGTAGCTGGAAAGATAACTTCAATTCGTATTGCTAAAACATGCTGATGCATCGATTTTGAATCGCTGAATCATTGATCGACTCGCTCCAGCACTGGGCGCATCTCGACTTTGCTGTTTTCAGTTCCAGACAATGGACACGCTCGTCGGCGCGGGATTCTCAATTAAAGCCTTTATAAACATCTTCAAGCCGGAGGGATCTGCCTTCGATCGTCCCCTGCAATCCTCTTATTTCGCGCGTGTTTGTTCACATTAAATACAAGAAAGAATAAAACATGAAAGGCGGACAAAACATTACACTTGTCCGTCCTTCATGTTTTATTCTTTCTTGTTTTTAACTTCAATACCAAAGCGCTCAACTTAAGTATATTGTTAACATTATATTCAGGGGCACCGGATGTATATCTGGGGCCCTAATCTGGACATTTGGCGAAAAAGTCGGCGAGAAATCTGGCGGCTGTGATTGGCCGGCGCCGCACTTGACCTTGGCGCCGGCCAATCATAGCCGTCAGATTTCTCGCCAAGAGTCCAGATTAGGGCCCCTGATGTGTGGGGGCGACGTCTGGGGGCGACGTCTGGGGGCTCATGACTGTCGCATCGTGTAGTAAATTACCTCTCTCTCTCTTTCTCTCTCTCTCTCTCTCTATATATATATACCAACGACCACTGGCGAAGCGCAGTGCGGAGAAATAAAGGCTGGAGTTTGATAGAATCTTCGGAGATTTATTAGGGAGAACGCACATATTAGACAAATAATGAATGACAACTTCAAACGAATGGGTCAACAAGGCTTCCAAAGAAAGAATATATGTCACCAACTACTGATACATAGACATACATACAATATACACATATAAATCATATTAAACACGATGCACACAAAATTAAAGACTCACACTTTTCCTTCTACTTCTATTCATACACAAGAGTGAGTATATATATATATATAGGTGAAGAAAGGTAAATATAAAAACAATGGACCGGGAAAAGTTACTAAGTCAAAGATGCGTACTGTCGGAATTACTAATTCGAAGTTTATTACAACGTTTCGAGCGGGGACCGCTCTTCATCAGGTAACCTTTTAAAAATGTTTATCGCGCCACTCTTATCATTGCTCTGTCGCGTTGCCACTTGCCGGAGCGGTCCCCGCTCGAAACGTTGTAATAAACTTCGAATTAGTAACTCCGACAGTACGCATCTTTGACTTGTATATATATATATAATGTACGGTGCGCTATCATGTCAAACTAAACGTGGCTGCCCGTTCAGTTGTCCTGTTAAACAAACTCGCTATTTCGTCTAGCACCAGTTCCGCGGTCCTGCCCTTGTGGACATGTAAAAGCAAAAGGTGCGTTAGTCGTGTCAAACGGCTGCGGAGGTACGTTTTAATTCGACGTAAAGCAATGAAGAGGGTTGTGGGGGGTCGGAACACCTTGAGTGTGGGGGCATGCCCCCACTGGTTTAGAACCTCGTCAGGCCACTGCTGTGGTTTAGAACCTCGTCAAGCCACTGGTCTGTGGCAGTTCGCAGTGCACTCAAGTCATCGAACCTTGTTCCTTTTAGGTTTTTTTTTTTTTTTTTTTTTTTTTTTTTTTTTTTTCAGATTTAGGAATAAAAAAAAAAAGGCAGTAGGGGCCAGATTACGACTGTAGAGTGTGTGGTCAAGCTCTTCGAAAGCACACTCTCGAATGACAGCCTGGGCAACGCGAGACTTGTGGACGGGGGCGTTGTCATGCAGGAGGAGGACGCCTCTTGTCACCAATCTTCATCGTTTTTCCACGATGGCCTCACGAAGTTTGCGGAGAACGTTGGCATTGTATTCGCCTGTTAATGTCCTGTTTTCCAGATAATCAATCAGTAGGATCCCTTTTGCGTCCCAAAAAAACTGTCGCTATCACTTTCTTTCACGAGCGTTGCGTCTTGACTTTTTTCGGAGGGGGGAACCTGAATGCCTCCACTGCACAGACTGTTGTTTTGTTTCGGGGTCCCACTGTAAAGCCATGTCTTATCCCCGGTCACAAGGCGGGCGAGAAAATCTTCTGGGTCGCTTTCATAGATGCTCAAAAGCTCCCTTCATGAAGGCAAGCAGTGCTGTCGATCCTGCGTACAGAGAGGTTCCGTGGCACCCATCGTGCCGAGACTTTCGACATACCCAAAACGTCATGGATGATTGTGAAAACACTGCCATACGAAATGTTCAATTCTGTAGCCACTTCGGACGCCTTAACTTGGCGATTCTTTATATGATTGTATTAAAGGCCGACGACCAGACCCGAGATTCTGCAAGGCAGAAGATCCTCCTCGCCATGGGGGAGGGGAAAACAGGCAACGGTGGACTGAGTTGAAGGGAGAGAGGAGGAAGAAGGGGAAAAGTGGAAAGCGCGGACTGGTCGTCGGTCTTTAACTCGGGCTGAATGATCTAAATCGGTCCAAGTGCTGGGCCGCCCTGACCTTGGGTCATCTTGCACCTCCACACGGCCGCGTTTAAACTCGTTGAACCAACGAGTTCCTGTAGCATATGAAGGGCATTCATCGCCATACACATTCACCATTCTACTCTGAATTTCCTTGGCGGAACTCTCTTCTTTGCACAAAAACTTTATCACGCTTCGGTACTCAAGCTTGAAATCGGGAGAGGGCGCCATGTTTAACTGACTGGTGCAGAACAAAAGCGGAACCGGAAGTCTTCATATTACGAACATGTTTTGCTAGAGAGATGAGCTAACCAACGGTTATAGAGACATCAATGTCAGACTTTTGGTTATAGCTAGGAATCCGTGTTTTCGGAGTTTATTTTCGTTAAATTCGGAGGGTGTTTTTCGGTGTTTATTTTTCGCTGGGGATTCGGGGTTTATCGGAGTTTATTTGTTAGATTCCCAATTCTTTGAAATTTGGAAACAAAATAAATGGTCTTGTTACCATGGCCCGTTTTCCCGAAGGAACCTCGACGTGCCAAAAAGCAAACCCTTTGTCAGTAGTTCTAAATTTCAAAGAAAACTGAAGTGAAATCTCCTCAGGACCACTGACCTTGTGCTATTATAAAGTTTAGTTGTAAAAGTCTTTTGCTGTTTACTTTGTCGCTGTGACCTCTAAATTTGGACTTTTCCGGATAAGCCCGAATTGACAAAACATTTACCGGCGAATGTTTTTTTGGATTTTTTCGGATTTATCCGAAAACACGGAACCCTAGTTATAGCCGAGTTGCAACACTTTCTGATCACCCCTCGTACGTACCCCAGTGTGCCGCGTTATACGAACAGGATTTGAGAAAGGTCTTCAATAACACAGCATAACCAATATAATTATAATAATAATAAATGTGTTTTATTTTCCGTCAAAATGTATGACGGAGGGAGACCGAGGCAAAAAGCTGCATGATGAAGTTTGACGAGCCCTCGGCCCCCCATTCTTAGATTTGGCAGCAGTGGCACAGAAAAACAATACAAAACGACAAAAATTCAGGTGAAATAATATTCACAGAAAAAAGAATACATACAGGCAGAACACAGTTCAATACAACAAAGTAAGGCAATACATTTATGGTAGCATTGTTTCGAAGGTAAATATTATACATTTCCTACGAAGTCATATTTGGAAAAAAAAAAAAAAAAAAAAAAAAAAAAAAAAAGCTCTAAGGTCTTTATATGACGAGGTAGGAAGGTGGATGTTTGGTGCGAAGTAAGTTGAGTAGCCTAGGTAGTGTACTTGATGTCATTTGCTCGCCATACGTTGTTTTGTAATTTTGAAGCATCCAGTACTCTGTGTTACGGGTGGGATATGCGGTCACTCTTGGTGTTAGAGACGTGAGTTCCAGAAATGTTTGAGCATTTTTTTTTCTATGCGATTTATAAGCTACACACAGGTGACATTGATACAGGCAATTCACAGGCATCAGACTCGGGCCCATAAAAAGAGGCGCACTAGGATGGTCATATGGGACATCACAGATGTTTCGTAAAAACGTTTTCTTAAGGACAAGTATTTTATTTAAATTAGCATTTGTTGTATTTCCCCAGACTAGATGGAAATAGTTCACATGGGAAAGAAATAATGATTTATAAACTAGTAATTTCACATGTTTTGATAAAATATGGCGGTGATGGTGTATCACGTCAACCACGCGTGACAGCTTTACCAATACATAATTCACATGCTCGTCCCATCTCATTCGATCTGTGAAGATAATATCACGTGTGTTAATACAAGAAAGTACTTCTATTTTCGTTGAATTCAGGATAATATCGCTGGTAATATTGTTTCTTGGACGAAATAACACAACTTTTGTGTTGCTCTCCTTATTTTTGAAGGAATTAGAACTACTCCAAGTAACCAGGCCCTTGAGAGTTGTATTTGCTTTAATTACCACTTCGTCACGAACTTCAAGCAGTTGCTTGAAAAAAAAACAATGAACTCTTATCGTACGCATAGATTATATATTTTATATCTGGGTTTACGTTTACAATATCATTGACATACAGGTTAAACAAAAAAAAAGGCACCAAGATACTCTCCTGCGGAACACCGGATAAGATTGGTTTTACATCAGAACAGAGGCCGTTTATGTTAACATATTTTTTCGATGCTATAGGCATGACGTGATTAAGTTGAGGCATAACCAAGAAATCCGTACATTTCCAGTTTTTTTTTATTAACAGGCTGTGGTTTAAATAATCGAATGCTTTGCTGAAATCGATGAAAATTCCGAGTGTCTTCAAAACTACGCAAAATGTAATCTTTTTGAAAAGAGCAAGTTCCGTAGATTGGGTTTTGCGAAATCCAAACTGTGACGAAGTGATTATATCATGCTTATCACAAAATTTTACAAGGCGCGAATGCAGAATTTGTTCAAGGTCTTTCGAAAACATGGATAAGATTGAAATCGGTCTGTAGTTATGTCATTCCTATCACCCTTTTTGTACAAAACGCTGACCTTTGCAATCTGCATTCTTTTAGGAAATACCCCGAGCTGCAAGCCCAAATTAAATATATGCCTCAAACAGGAAGTTACGAGATCTATAACATTTTATGGGATTTATCTGCATGTCGTCAGGGTCACAGCTTGTACTTTTTGTTTAGCGATTGAAATGTTCGCGTCACTTCCATTTGTACAGCAGGCTCAAGAAAGATCGAGTTTACATTTCCACGCTGAATATATGCGCAAGCGTTTTCGTTAGGGTTATCCCTGACTAAGTCTACAAAATTATCATCATTAAAGGCATTTGCTAATAATCGTTTTGTTAATTCTATGCCATTCAGATAAAGTTTTTCAATTTGTTTTGCACCGTGGGAACGATTTAAAACATTTAGTTTTTCCACGTCACGTCTTTGCGCATTGCAGAAGACAATGTAATTACTAAAATATCTTGCTCTAGAATTCTTTGGTTCCTTTGTAAGTCTATTACGGTATATTTTGAACATTTCAAAGTTTTCATTATATAATACTTTATATAAAGTATTTTTTTATTAATTTTTATTCGAAGTTCTTGAGACCCAGGGCTTACGACTCTTTTTCGACAACCTAACAGGTTTATTGGGAAAACACTTTTTATATATGCGCTGAAAGTTGTATGCTTCGTCAGCGTCTATTTCATCGTAAACTTCATTCCAGTCGAGCTCTCCAAGTTTTGATCTAAATTCATAGAGGCTGCTTTCTGTAATATTTTGAAAGGATTCGCTTTTTTACAAAAATAAATATACCCAGATGGTCACTGATGTCCGTGTACCCCGGGTGGGTGCAAGTATCGTTTCAACTTTATGGCTGGGCAACGGAAAAGTCACGTGGTGCCCCCTCCCCGTGGTTGCAATTGACTATATTACATTTCCGGTTGTCGCAATCAGTCTGTTTTATCGCTTCAGGGGACAGAGGCACTCCGGGCGGCATTTTACCTTTTTTTCGGATAACTATATACAAGGCCACTGCATATTGCCGACAATGCACTCGAGCACAGTAAACACTAATTTTTTTTTTATTCACAGAATACCTACAGCGCTTCGAGAGCATTATCGTTAAGAAGGGAAGGGAGGAAGGGGGGGGGGGGGGGGGGGGGGGCAGGGCAGGGCAGGGCAGGGCAGGGGCAGGACAAGGGTCACATAACCGCTTGATTAGTTATACAAACGACAGAAAACCACACTGTTGTCCAAAATGCTTACCACTTCCTCTGGTAGCAAATTCCATTATCCGATTGTTTTTACAAAGAAGGAATTACAATTACTGTTTATAGCGACCCTCGAATCCTTTTTCGAATTATCACAACTTGCTGAAACGTATACGTTGGATCCACAATGTACTATACTCGCGGTCAGCTTTCTGTGGCAATCCGAAGAGAGGAGGAAAGCGCGTGTACAGCGGTTGGTGCACCCTCTCCCCTAGCACTGACTCCATTGCACCGCGAGTATAGACCTTTTTCGCATGTGCGCCGCCATCTTCAATTGCCGTCACTTCCAGTATGGGCGAAAACATTGTTTTGCCGTCGCCACGCCAATAGAAGGCATTTAGGACATAAACGTAACCGTCACACATTCTCGTTTTGCCTCCCGTCTATTTTTTTACTATTTGCAGGTTGAAACGTTTTGATATTTTTTCGTCGCCCTACCGGATATGCCTACTTGGCGGTCGGGGGCGAGAGTAAGCAGACCCGTTTTGGAATATACCCTTTTCAAAAGTCCATCCAGCAACATTCGTGGTCGCTATTCCTTGGACAGGTAGCGTGTAACTGGATCAGAGTCCTCGTCGAACGCTGACGCAGTACTCGTTTCCAATACGAGCTGAGCAGAGTTCACGCCGAACTCTAACCCTCGTGTCTAATACATGCTCAAAGTACGTGATCAAGCAATGGCGGACAGGTGATGGCGCGGACTTTTGAAAAGGGTCTGCACATTCTTCATACACAAGATTAAATTGTCTAAAATTACAATCGTTATTTCAAAGTATTACGTGACAGAAATTAGCAAACTTTTATTAGTATAGGCAATCAAATGTTTTAGAAATAAAGGCGAACCCGCTGAATAAATAAATAAAAAAAAAACTCAGGGCGAAAAATAGGTCACAGGATGTCCAGCTATCCCAGCGCTGCTGTCCTCGGAGTCTTTTTCGTCTGGCGTAGCAGCCTGTGAAGAGATCTGCGTATCAATTTCCTGCCTCGTCTGTTGCCGCTCTTGCTGCTGGAGCTGCTGAAAAGGCTGGAGTTGCTGAGGCTGGCTCTGATCCACGGCTTGCCTAGCAAGACTGCTCCTGGCCAGCGCCACCCAGTGAAGGTAGCTGCCGGGCACGATGTCGTAGTTGACCCTCAGTACGGGCGGAGCTGCGGAACCGTTGTTCGGCCCGTCGAAGTCCTGCGGGTGGGACGCGAACGGCGGCACCGACGGTCGAGTTTCGTTTGGAGCGACAAAGCTGCGACTTGGGAGACATGGTTCCGTGAGCGGCCTGGCCTTCGAGTTCTGCAGCCTTTGGTACAGGGCAGTCAGCTCCAGGTGACCGCTGGTCGGCATGCCGCTGGGTCTCGGGGCTCCCCGAGGTTGCCACATGGGGTGCGGAATGGGCGGCTGAGCGGTAGGCATCGACTTCCAGCTGCCGCCGAAGAAGGAGTCTTGCTGTGTCTGGTCGAAGGCGTGGAGTCGAACGTGCGAGCCGGGGATCGAAATGACGTCTGAGAATTCGCTTCTAACAGCTCTTGTCGCTAGGTTTTTGGTACGGTAGTCTGTGTGGGGTGAGCAGCGTTGTTCCCCGTATGGTTGGGAGATCGACTGCCCGACAGTTACTCTGGGGAAGTAATCGAGAAGGTTTCTTGATGACGGACTGCGATAACACTGGGGGCTGAAATTTCCCCTGAAAGAAAAGTGAGATTTAACCCTCTTAAAGAAATACTACATCGGAATTTCGGCGCTTATTTCTTGGTCTATTCGTCTTCAATGGAGCATTATCACATCAGACAAACCAATCTCTTGTTGAAAAAGACACGAAAAGGAATTTTAAAACGAATTAAATGATTGGCAAAGAGCACCTGGTGGATGTCGCTAACGCTTCGTTTGTAATGCCCGTCTACGAACCTTGACAGCTAGTGACGGTGAAGGTTCATACGCACATCTGCGTTTGAGCGCGGTGCGTTCCGTAGCGGCAAGCGGACGCGTTGCGTTGCGAAGAACGCTTGCGCCATGCCTGTACACACAGTTGCGCTGACACGCAGTCAAGAGCCAATAAGAACGCGCTATCGTCGCTAGCGGCTCACCAATAGCGAAATCCACGGCAACATGGCGGCGCCCAGCGACAGCGCCGAAGTAGTGGACCTTGGGACAATCCCACTTGCCTCCCCGAAATTTTGTCGAACTTGAACATCGCAGCCTTGGAAAACCAGTCCCCACCGCTCCCCAAAACAAAAAAGCAAGCACTGCGAGCGGAGAACCGGATACGTCTCGCCGAGTCGGCCGAGTGGCGCGAGCGGACACGTCACCCTCCTCTCCTCTCTCGGTTTCTGATTGGTCGAACGCATCGCAACGCTTCGGAAAGTTTAGCGAGTCTACTCGCTTGCGTCGCGCTGCCGAGCGTTGCGGGAAGGTGCGCGTCGCACCGCAAGCGACCGCTCTTGGCCGCAAGGACTCCGCAACGCACTCAAACGCGTTCAAACGCGAATGTGCGTATGGATCTTAAAGGGATACTACAACGAAATTTCGGCGCTTATTTTATGGTCTATATGTGTTCAAAAGAGCAGTATCACATCGAACACACCAACATCTTGTTAAAAAAGTCACGAAAAGGAATTTTAAAACCAATTAAACGATTAGCAAAGAGCACCTGGTGGATGTCGCTAACGCCTCGTTTGTAATGCCCGTCTAGGAACCTTGACAGCAAGTGACGGTGAGTGTCTCGCCTCCGGCCACGACGAGAGAAGAGGGGAAGGAGGAACTCCCGTCTTCCTGTGAATCCCTTTTGTGTGTTCCAGAAGTCGCTATTGTCCCCCTACAAGATTATAGAAGATTAACCCGTCACTCAAAATTCGTACAAAAGCAGCCGCTTCGGTGGCTGGAACGACTAGGCCATCCCCTCGACGTCAGCCTCGCCGTAGCTTTGCTCGTCCCGAGACGACCTACGTCACGGTTGCGTCGGATGTCACGTGCTCTAAGCTGGGCCTTCTCCGAGCGCTTGCTAGAGTGGACCGTTTATAACAAAAAATACAGCCACCAGGCTCAAAATACAAACGTGCGATTGACATTTACGGATATTGTGGATCATATTCAACCTATTTTTGAACACAACGGACATATTTCAAATTTCGTTGAAGTATCCCTTTAACTGTCTCGCCTCCGGCCACGACGAGAGAAGAGCTGAAGGAGGAATTCCCCTCTCCCCGAGAGTCTTTGTGTGTCCCAGAAGTCGCTTTTGTCCCTCTACAAGATTATAGAAGATTAACCCGTCACTGAAAATTTGTACAAGACAGCTTTGGGGTTACGTGCGGTGGCCCGATCGCTGGTGTGCTTCGCCTGCTTTCAGCGGATGCTACGAGCTAGGGTGCCTACATGTTTCCGCCGCTCCAGCGGAGCGGAAACATGTAGGCACCCTACTACCAGACATCGGGGCCTATGGAAGGCCGTGTGAATGTCACGTGATTTTGGAAAGGGGGTACAGGGACGCGCGGAATGCGTATCACGGGCTACGTCCACAGAGTGGGATTGGCTGGGATAGCTCGCAGCGTCCGCTGCGTCCGGAAGTAAGGTCCCGAGACAAACTACGTCACGATTGCGGCGGATGTGAGGTGCTCTCCGCTGGCTGGTCTCCGAGCGCTTGCCAGAGTGGGCCGTTTATAACGATAGATACAGCCATCAGGCTCAAAATACAAACGTGCGATTGTCATTTACGGATATTGTGGATCATATTCAGCCTATTTGTGAACACGACGGGTATATTTCAAATTTTGTTGAAGTATCCGTGTACAATTATAATTCATCAGAACACCAACAAAAATACGTCTACGAACCCAACTGTACTAATAAAGGAATCTTCAGAACCTACCTAGTCATCTCAGACTTGCGCACGAGTAGAAATTTTCTCGCCAATGTGTCCTTGCTGACACGAACCTGGAAATCCAGACATTGTGCATAATAGAGTTACCCTTTCCAGGCATAGTCCTTCAGGAGCCATCTACGATCATTTGTTTTATTTTTGTAGCTATATTTCCGATGTCGCTCTTTTGCAATCCTTTCATTAATCTACCCCCCCCCCCCCCCCCTTTTCGCCCCCTCATGGGACATGCAAACTGCCCCCTCATCTAGGAGGCTAACACAAATTTCCGGTTCTTTCTACCTCATTTCAAAATTAAAAAAAAAATTAAGTGTTACAAAAATCAATCGCTAGTATTGAAACATATTTATATACTTTCAAGGAAACTTAAACGGAAGGACCACAAGGAATAAATAAATATTACGATCTTGTTCAGCAATAGACTTTACAAAACCCCATCAAGCAACATTGGCAGTCGCAATGAAATATCCCAGCAAAAAGTGATTGGGCATGAACCCGAGTGCCCGGCCTCATGCTGACGCAGAAATTTTGTTTAATACATGCTCAGATCAAATTAAGACTGCCTCGGATAATTGGCGCAACAGCTATAAGGCGTGCATTTTTGTAAAGCAGCTATTTGATAAGTTCGAGCACAGGCTAGACATGCAAGTGCAAGCATGATGCTCAGAAAAATGTCTACAGCAGTGTGTTAAGCGGGGGGCGGAGAAAAGCTCACCGGCGAAAAGCTCACCGCAAAACCGTAAGATACAGAGAACAGCTCATACGAATATGTAAACCGATCCTTTACTCAATACGTTCTCTTAACTGTGTCTGGATGTCATATGTGCATGCGGACTGGCAGCCATAGCAGAGTCCGCGGCTTCTGAAGCGCGTGCTGACGGCGAGCTTGCAGTTAATTTGCAACGTGCATTCCACAGCATCAAGGTTGTCAGTCTTGGCAGCCTACATAGGTGAGCTCGTTCTGAGCAAGCATGCGTTGTGAACAGCGCACTCATATATGGCATCCAGTGGACAACCCCTATGCATATGTTTAATGTTTACAAATCCACAGCCCAACGTGCGACTTCCACAGCCCAGCACACGTGCACTCGTGGCATCGGAAAGCGAGCAAAGCACGCGCCATATGTAGATGGTCTTTTAGTGAAGGCTTTCAAAAATCCCTAAAACTCCCTCAAAATACAGGGGTTGAGGGGAAAAAAAAAACATTCCGAGAACCTGCCAGTTACGGCAAATGTCACTAAGTGACAAAATACACTAGTTAAATAATTAGCAAGAATTTACTAATCATTTATTTTATTAATTGATAAATGCACGGCTCCAATTCGGAACCTGCTGAGAATAATCAAAAACCCGGTTTTCGATTATTCTCAGCAGGTTCCGAATTGGAACCTGCTGAATAAACTGCCACTGAATAAACTCGTTTTGAAAGAAGTCTGGTGCCTACTGTCTATCCTTAAAGGGGCCCTGCAAGGACCTTTTTACTGGTTTTTAATTTGCACCGAACCTGAGCGCACTGAACGTACTACCTTAATGAAACTTCTTTTCTCGAATTTCGCTTTCGTTTAGAAGTTATAGGCAAATTAAAATTACAAAAACAAGCAAAAAATAACCTCCTTCATGACGTCCTTGGTTGCTTGAATGGCCGAGTGGTAGCGAGCTCAGCGAGCGGTCAAGGCTGCCGCACTCCGCGTCGACGGCTCGAGAGGGCGCCACTAAAGCATGTTCTGGAGAGGCTGTATGAAGCGGGCAGCCAGGGCGGCTCGCATTGCATTTGCTGCGCGATTAAACACTAATTCGGCATGACTCTTCGTTAGCCACAAACGACAGCAAACACGGGGTAAAGATCAGTTCAGAACAGGAGCCACTTCGCGCTGCCATACCGCCCAAAAGGCCAAACCGCAAGCCAAAGCTGCTCGCCGAAGGCCTTGGGAACGCTCGGAACCGGTTGAATCCTCCAGTCCGTACGACCGCAGCGCCGCCGCGTACATCCGGGACCTTTCTACGCTCGCCGCTCGTTGGCGCCTGATCCCACTACACCTTTCTAGTATGCGCCGCCTTTTTCACCGCTTGGTGGCGGGTATGTCGACGGGTTATTTCTTGTTTCCGTACTTTATAAACTGCATTTGTTTCTTTTTTTATTTAAAATAGTGAACAAAAACTACTTTTATAAATAATTGAAACGGTTCGCGCCACTTGTATTTTGTATTTCGACAAAAAAGAAGCTTTTAGCGGCTCTGACCAGTAGTAAGCCCAGGACCTAAAACGTCACATATCGCGCGCTTTCGGCACTGCGGGTCGCCCCCGTTCGTGGAAAAGGTTTCCGCGTCTTCCCGTTAAAATATGACGCACTGATATTTAGTTACTCTCTCCGTGCCCGCTGGCTTGCCCGAACCCCAAGAGACGTGGAAACCGCTAAAAAGGTAGACGCTTAAGTATGATTGCAGGGCCCCTATAACCAGCTCGCCTGCTTACTTGCTTTAACTGCATTTCACGGCGTTTCTGCGACGTTGTTGACGCATGGTAGGCGACGCTGAGTGAATCCACTAGTAAGGACGTTTGGGGAAGCGCAGGCCTGGTGTCCTAGGTGGTTCTTGTGATTGCAAGTTTAGTTGCACAGGGGCAACTAAGGTCATAGTGTGCCAGACACAAACCAGTATCGAAGAAGTAGTGAAAAGTTGCAGCTGGTGTAAAGAGCCAACCGTATTTAAAAAGTCGGACAAGATGGAATGGTACTAAAGGCTGGTCACCAAGTGAAAAAAAAATGTGAACGAAATGGAAGGTGATCTTTAAAAAGGTTTAGGGAAACGAGATCGGCGTTGGGCGTCTAGACGTCTGCAGTGATACGCAATACCCAGGACAGTCGGCACTTTCCGAAAGTTCTCGCTAAGTTTCACACCCTCCCCACAAAGCAAAAACAGACGAGTCAGACGGGGTGATCAATTCGTAAGTTACACAGAAATAGTGATTTCCCTTCATACCTCCTAGGGGATATGAAGGGAAATCCCTCCCTTGTTTTTCTGAAGGCACCCCCTTAAATCGCAACGACTATTCTCAATGCCTCCCTCCCCCCCCCCTCCCCTAGAAATTTAGACCCCTCTCCCCTAATTTCAATTCCTGGGGTAACCCCTGCACAGTTAAGGACCTCAGAAGAGCGTTCTCTATGAGAGGAACACTCACACACCCCCAAGAGTTCAAGACATCTTTGATGGTTTGTAGTTCTGCATGTGGGACAGGCCTAGAGATGCTTTAATACATTCCCTCGAAGAGGCAACGAGCTCATCTGCTTTCTCGTTACCTGGAATACCCACCTGGCTGGGCATCCAGCAAAATGTTTATATGTCGAAGTTGAAGGGCCTATTGATCAGGGTTCATACTCTCAGCTAATGGAGATATATATAAGAGCACTCTGGGAGTCGACAAAGAGAAGTGCTTGGATTATATTATTGTCTACTATATAGTGGATGGCTAATGAGATCCCATACAATTCTGCAGTGAAAATGCTGGCAATAGGGTTACGGTTTGTGGCTTTACTGAATGCGATGTAATAAACTGCACAACCTACAAAGTTTGACGTCTTTGCTCCGTGACTATAAAAATTTATGTGGTTACCATATGACAGCTCGAAGACTGCAAACTCCTGCTGGAGAATGAGTGGAGTGACCAGTCACACAATATTGGTCACTCTTACAAGCCTAGATTTTACACTTACGACAGCAGAAGTTTGCCGATAGTCAGCTGTTTACGAAATATTTGCGACGGCAAGTTCCGGTTTTCGAGATGCCTGCTGCGGTCGAACCCCCCCCCCCCCCCCCCTCGTAAAAACAAAAATGACCTTCCCTTTTTTCCTTCGCACCCCAAGTCATGGACATCACAGCCACCTCAGCCGTTTTTCGAATGATATATGCCACTTTGGCCAAGCGGCAAACTCTTTCGGCGAAATCTGGCGGTGTCCCGCAAAAACCCACGTGATGGCGGTGCGCGCGCCGCGCCCCATCGGATGGATGGATGGATGGTAATGGCTATACCCTTTGTAACGGTCGGCAGCTTGCGCCACCTAGCCTAACATTTCGTCAGCCTTTATTTTTTTTTAATTTGCATGAATTTTGTTATAACAGACCCCCCCCCCCCCTTTTAAAGTGATTCCATTGCTCATTTTTATCTGTATTTTTTTATCCTTCCCTAGATCTCTTCCACCAATCTTCCAATCCCCTTTTCGTTACCGCAATTCTTTTCCTATCCATTCGTCCATCCATGTCCGGAAAACCCAGTGCTCCCTCCAAATCCGTAGTCATCCCCCCAAGAGGGTGGGACAAAGGCATATGAGCCGCAAACAAAACCAAGAAACTTGTAAGAGCCGCAGGGGGGTGGGGGGGGGGGGGGGGGGGGGGGGGGGGGCTATGAATGATTTAACCCGGGCTTCCGCGACCTTCAACAAGAAACGATAGGGAACATCCGTTATCGGACAAGTGTCACCGGCGAGTGACAAAGGCCGCGAGACTGAACATTTTTTTGACCCCAAGCCAAAGTGCATGCATGGTTTTTTAACCAACGAGCTTGAGTATCACCTTAGAGCGGTAAACCGGAACCCATGGCTTGCAGCGAAAATGGCACCCGCCCCCCGGTTGCCGCCATCTTGCCTGTTTGCCACATTAGTGATCACGTGACGTTAAGATGGCTGCGCCCCGACGTTGGCCAGATCAGATTGGCCAGATCACGGTGAGCAGACGGGACATCTGGGGTTGTGTTCCAATGCTACTCAAATGGATCCGAGTTATTCCGGCGGATCAAGTCACGTGACAAGACAGATGGAGCAATGCTGGACGCGGTTAGGTTTTCGAACGCAACGGGTGAAAGACCTTTACCCGAGTGAGATAGAGTAAATTGTGGAACACGGCCGCCTGGATGGGGACCGAGCTGACCGAGCCGACTGAGCCGAGCGAGCAAGTGCGAGCTGGCCGAGCGCGGCTGGCGCGGCGACGGCGGTGCGACTCGCACTTAACTGCGATGATCGTGCTGTGGGATAATGGTAAATCTCCATGTGTGCCATGTTTGGCTAGGCAGACGATGAACAAATAGGACCGGGTATGGACGCATCTTACAAGATCTGACCAGGTATGGCCACCTATCCGAGAGAATCGATCGTATGTGTCAAACATCGCGTGGGTATCTCGCATCAAAGTTTTGCATTCTCGCTGCACTCGACCAGCGGAATGTTCATGGCTCTTAAGGAAAGGTACGCAGGGCATATAGAGTATCTGCTAGTGGAAGTCGAGAAGGAATACGCGAGAGCTCTCACGCATTCCTTCTCGGATCGGATGAACGCGTCTGTGCCCATACCTGGTCAGATCTTGTGCGATACGTGCATACCCGGTTCTATCTGTTCATCGTCTGCCTAGCCAAACATGGCACACATGGAAATTTACCATTCCCCCACAGCACGATCATCGCGGTTCAATGCTACTCGCACCGCCGTCGCCGCGCCAGCCGCGCTCGGCCAGCTCGCACCTGCTCGCTCAGTTCGGTCCCCATCCAGGCGGCCGTGTTCCAAAATTTACTTTATCTCACTCTTGGGTAAAGGTATTGTACCCGTTGCGTTCGAAAACCTACCCGGTCGCGTATTTCTGTATCTGTCTTGTCACTTGACTTGATCCACCGGAAGAACTCGGATCCATTCGAGTAAGATTGAAACGCAGCCCCAGAGTGCCCATCTGCTGACCGTGATCTGGCCAATCTGATCTGACCCACCTCTGGGCGCAGCCATCTTAACGTCACGTGATCACTAATGTGGGAAACAGGCAAGATGGCGGCAACCAGGGGGGGGGGGGGTTACCATTTTTGGCTGCTGTTTTACCGCTCCAAGTTTACTCAAGCCCGTTGGGTTTGACATGTCCTTGTCCTTGATGCCTTTCCCCCTAGGGTCCGGCAAACTCCCTCGAACAATGAAAGAAACACGACCTGTGGAAACCTACGAGTGAAAAGCGGTTCGACTGTACGTATGAAAGCACAAGGCTGCCAAACCGCAAGCTGTTCTTTATTCTGAAATACTTGGGAAACGCGGAAAGGGCGGAATGGGAGGGGAGGGGGGGGGGGGGTACCCTTGGACCAGCGAAGAGCCGCAGCCGAGCGAACTGCGCCTATACAGCCTGTTCTATAGACCTTTCCAGCGGAAGTCTCGAACGAAGCGATTTACTGCGCGCGTCCCTGGTTTTGAGAGGGTACGTCAGTGTTGCCCGACTGCGCTGGGCTGTGGGTTTTCTTGTCAGTGGGCTGTGGCAGCCTGTATAGGCGCAGTTCCGGACGCTGGTGGAGGCTAAATTGCCGCGTTCTATTTTTTTATTTTGTGTTCTATGGCCAATAACATTTCTGGGGGTTTTAAGAATGCAGTGTCTTGTTTTTGGGAACAAAAACAAAGAAATGAAAGCTGTTTTAGTGAGCCTGTGCGCGACAGAACAAATGCAACTGGAATGTTTGTTTATAGTATGTTGATATTTTTACGGCACCATACACTCAGCCGTGCCAGTCTTCAAAGGTCTTAACCGTCGAAAATATTTGATCACGCAGGATATCAGAACTGCATGGATATTCCCCGCTCACAACATGAAATTCAACGAGTCTCATCAATCGAACAACATGTATTGTACGTACCCCACGGTGCCGCGTTATCCGAGCAGGATTTGAGAAAGCTCTCAAATAAGTATAACACAGCATATCCAATAGACAGTGTCAACAATAGTCACTTCACGACGACCGGACAGAATCCGGCGTGTCTTGGAGCACATCTAGAAGAGAACTGCTTTTTTTGCACAGCCTCAAAGCAAATGAACGAACGTGTCCATTCCATCCCTACACCCCGGACCCGACCCTATCAGCTATTTTTCGCGAAGACCCGGAACATAGCCGGTAAGGTTTTTTGGAGATTATCTCGACAGAAATAACCCTCCAAGAACGTCGAACTGCCTGTGTCGCGGGCTGCTTGACGTTCGCTCTCTTCGTTCGTTTCCTGCGAAGGCCGAGCAGGCTACGAGCCCTGGTATCCCCTCGTTCTCACAGTGGAAGATAACACACAAAGGGTAAGCATCTTAAACAGGCAGATAAAGTAAAAACTTCCAAGAAAAGCCGGCAAACTCTGAATGCACAATGCAGGTGGGGAGTCACGCTGACCGGGTTTCCACAGCTCAGGCAGGTGGCAGAAATTTCTGGCTGATAGGGGGCGCTTGTTTCGCAAAATGGCGGCGGCCAGAGAGCTCTTTTTGCAAAGGTCTCTAGCTTACCTTTCGCGGTTGCATACGTCGCACAGAGTGTCTACTTCGTGGAATTTAGCCCTATGCGTTTTCGTTCTTAGCACCACCGTTCTAGCTTCAAACAGCAAAGAGCTCCCCACTGAATTATCATACAGTTGTTCCTTCTTTATTTCTTGTTTGTGTGCCCTGTATATTGTTAAAGCTGATTTCCCCTGCATTCTCTCTTCCCACATTTTCCTCTCAGTTTCCTTTACTCCCTTTTCTACGGATGTATTTAAATCTCAGCTTGCGGGTTCGGTTTGTCCACTTAGTGTTCATACTTTTCATATATGGATACTTGTACACTTTCGGTGCCCACCGTGTATCCTCAATTTCAGCTAGTCTTCGTTCAAATTTTACGCCTTTCGCACAAGTCATCTGCGGCCAGACACGCAATCGGTCCTTCTCTCGCGCTATCGCCCTCTTCCTGAAACGTGCCAATGTGTCAAGAAACAAGATATTCGAGTACGTATACCGATTTACGTTCGGTCTTGAAACACGGTATTGCATTACTGAAAAATAATTGGCAGATTTGATGAGCGAATGATAGATTTACCAGAAGTCGCGACGAAGAAAACACTGCATAACGTACCTCACTCGTGAGGGAAACCACCAAGAACTCGCTTCCTTTGAGTGTGAAGCGGATGGCTGACGAGCCCGAGGGTAAGTGATCGTCTCTCAGTTCGAGGAGTCGCAGTGTAGGCTCGTACTCGCAGTCCACCCTCAGGGTCATCTGGAGCAGAAACAATGCCATGAAGCCAATTGCAGTCAGGGCTCCATCTCAAGGGCGCAGGCACGAGAGCGTACTTCAGGATGAGTATTCCTTGCTCAAGCGCTCAAGCAAAGCTCATACATGTGCTCGACTTCAATTAGGAGGTCGAATCAAAACTGTATAAACAAATAAATGTAGAAAAATCAGGCTCCACTCCTATGGGCGAACTAAACTCTGTGCGACCAGTCAGGCCGTACACGATATATGCACGGCACGAGGGTTGACTGCAGCTGCTCACTCTTAAAGGGACACTCAAGCGGTTTTTGGGGAAGCTACTTTTTGGTGCGATGGCGTTAAGGAAGTGTCAGTGAATGAGTATCTTCAGTTTTAGAAGGCAGAACCGCCTATTAATCACGCAGGAATAAAATACGTGCGGACTCTTCTGTTCCTGCGCCGACCAATGAAATTATCGTATATGTTTGAAAATTTTGGCGGCCTTTGTAAAGTTTCGCTGAAGAAACAATTTTCAGTTCATTTAGATATGTTGTCCATGATAATTTCACAAGACGTAAAATAGTTCTAGTTCAAAATACGCAATACTGCAATTATCGTTTCACAAACAAGGGACTACGTTTTCTCCTTGCCTTCCTCCGCGGGGGGTGAATTTCCCGTTCACCCGGGAAGCGCACGTATCTGCGCGCGTTGCATGCCGGTCATGCCGGTCGCGGGCCGGCTCCTATCTGCAAACATGGTTGATTGATTCATTGATTGATTGGGGGTTTATGGCGCATCAGCAACTAAAGCTATATTGCGCCAAGCTTAGACTATTGCAATTCGGGTTTAAGAAGAGGAAAGAGCTATAGTAGCGAAATATATGATAAAACCATGAACATGAATGTGTATAAGTGTAAACAATATGACAATGAATTTAGGATAGAAAGTAAAATCACAGTCGGTGTAGAAGGCCGATATCTGTGAGGAAATTAAAAACACAACTGTATGGAATGAGCGGTTCGTCACCTAGTAGTAGGGCAAGGTGTAGTGGAACGTGTTCTTTATAAAGCAGTGAGAAGTGTTTATACCGGCATTGGTCATACATAGGGCATTCAATGAGTATGTGCATAATACTTAGAGGTAGGTTACAGTGCACACATTCAGGGGCATCCTCCCCGCTCAAGAGGTGTCCATGTGTGAGACGAGTATGACCGATCCGTAACCTACAGAGTATGACTTCATAAAAGCGCCCCCGATGTCGGGCACTCTCCCACTCGCCTAGAAAAGGTTTGATTGCGTGTAGTTTGTTGCTGGTTTCGCTGTTCCACTGCAGCTGCCACTTTGCTTTGATGCAACGTTTCAGAGAGTTGTGGTAATCTTTGTAGGGTATTTGGTGTGTGTCAATTTCTCGATCATTAGCAGAGCTGGCTGCACAATCAGCTGCTTCATTTCCAGGAATGCCAACATGGCTAGGAACCGAGCATAAGACTATGTCAAGATTTTTCTTAGCAGCCAGGATAATCTTGTGCTTTAACTCAGAAACCAGTGGGTTTTTTACACGGTTCATTGATGCGACTGCCTTCAGAGAGCTTAAAGAGTCGGTGTAGATTACAGCGTGAGAAAGTCGTTTTTTGATTATGTAATGAACAGCCAGCAGCAAACCATAAAGCTCTGCTGTTAGTATAGATGCTTTTGAATTGATTTACCTGATTTACCGATGGTCCCACCATAGCACAGCCTACTACCGAGTCTTTTTTTGTCCCGTCTGTGTAAAAACTGGCATACTCGTGATATTTGGTCTGAAGCTCAAAGAAGTCCTGCCTTATGACTTCCTGTGGAACATTCTTTTTGTTATATTTGGTCAGTGTAAGGTCGCAATGTATGTGGCAGTTGTTCCATGGAGCTATATCTGGTGGGTACTGGACTAGCTGAGGCTTGGCATCAATCCCAACAGATTGTGCTGCAGTATTATTCCTCATAGAAAAAGGGGGGACTATGGAAGGTTTGTTTTCAAATGTGCGTTGGAACTTGATAGTCTCAATATTATCTCGAACGGGGTGCTCCGGGACAGAGCGCACCCTGACAGAGTACATAAAACCCAGGGAAAACCTCCTATACTCAAGGGACAGTTCGTTTCCTTCCGCGTAAAGGCTAAGCACTGGGGAGGTGCGAAATGCACCAGTAGCCAATCGCAGTCCCTGATGATGAATAGGATCTAAAATCTTTAGAACTGATGCCCGAGCAGAGTTATAGACAATACAACCATTATCAAGCTGAGAGCGAATGACTGAGCGATAGATACGCAACAGACAGTTGGTCGGAGCCCCATGATACATGTGACAAGACCTTAAGGATGTTCAGAGATTTAAGACACTTGAGTTTTAAGCTCTTAATGTGTGAAACGAAAGTCAACTTGGAATCGAACACAAGGCCCAAAAACTTGTGTTCATTTTTTACAACAATTGGAGAACCATACATGTTCAAAGACGGTTCCTGAAGAGCACCACGTCGACGAGAAAAGCTGACACAAGCTGTTTTTTCGGGAGAAAATTTAAAACCATTTCTATCGGCCCATCTGACCAAATTATTGACCGCAAGTTGGACGCAACGTTCACAAATTGAGGAATTACTGGATGAAACGGAGATCTGGAGATCATCAACATATAAAGAATACTGCACTGAAGGAGGAATTGCACGGCCAATGGAATTAAGTTTGACGATAAAAGAGTGACACTCAGTACACCCCCCTGAGGGACTCCATTTTCCTGTAAAAACTCCTTAGAGAGAGTTTTTCCCAGCCTCACGCGGAAAGTACGCTGCTGCAGGTAACTCTGTATAGCACTCAACATTCGGCCACGGAAACCAAGATCGTACAAATCCTGCAGTATGCCGTAACGCCAGACCATGTCGTATGCCTTCTCCAAATCAAAGAAGATGGAGACACTGTTGCCTGTTGACAAACGCCTCACGTACGAAGGTCTCAAAGCGGACGAGATGATCGACAGTGGACCGTGCTGAACGAAAGCCACACTGGAACTTATCAAGGCAGTTGTTTCGTTCTAGAAAAAACATCAGTCTCTTGTTAATCATCCTTTCTAGTGTCTTGGAAAGACAGCTAGTTAGAGCTATTGGTCTGAAGCTAGATGCACAAGAGGGATCTTTTCCGGGCTTCAGTACTGGTACAACGATAGCAATCTTCCAAGAGGATGGGAAGTGGCCCTCGAGCCAAACTCTTTTAAAAAGGTTCAAAATTAGCTCCATAGTGGATGGACGAAGATGTTCGAGCATTTTATAATGAATACCATCTGGTCCAGGGTCAGTTTGTTTGGGACAAAGAAGTGCCATTTGAAGTTCATATAATGTAAATAAAGTATTATAGGGTTCGTGCGTGCCACCTGATGTGTTAACAGCTTTTTTTCTGCATTTATCTTGTGTCGCTGAAACGTCTCAGTATAATGTTGAGAACTGGAGACCTACTCGAAATGCTCACCAAGGATGGATAGATATATATATAGTGCAACTGCAAGTGTGTAAATCGCCCTTTACGCAGCAATTAAGAAAAGAAAAGAAAATTAGCCCTCGCGAAGGAGGGTGAGAGGGAGAGACAGAAAGAAAAAGAGTTAAAGACAAAGGCATAAAGAGAGGAGTGAGTTCGTTCAGCTTTTTCAGTGATACGGACTTCCGAAACTACACACGTAATCTCCCGCGACCAAACGACCAGACTTCTTGCCGCCGCCTTGACCGCCAGCGCGCGGCGTGCTTTGTTCGTTGGGACGGAAGAGCGGTGCACGGCGGTGGCGATCGGGCGACTGTCATCATATCGACGGGCTTTTTCTTTTGTGGCCAATTTCTGCCAGTTCTGGGAAACTTCCACAAGCTTGATATGGTTCTTTTGATTTGTACAAAAATAATTCATATTGTTTCATATCGGGGTAGGAGGACTTGATTTCTCCTCATTTAGGTCGCCATGGCGGCTATGACAAACAAAGACGTGTTCTGAATTTTGAGAGGAAGACTGAGTGCATAGTGCGAGAGCTCGTGGAAACTGAATCGCTCGGTACAAATACCCTACAACTGAAGTGTGAATATTCCCAGCATGCATCGTCGGCACATGGTAACCTGGGCCCACTGGGTAAGTGGATGTCCGATATTCTAAGAGGTAATTAGAGAAAGCTATATATCAACCAGGGTATCGAATTCGAACCAAACTGGAACCGAACCGTTATTTGTCGGCGAACCGTTTTTTTTCTTTTCGCCGAACCGTTTTTTTTTTTTTTTTCTTTTTGCCGAACCGCTTTTTTTTTTCACCGGACCGTGTTTTTTTTTTTTTTTTTTTTTTTTTTTTTTCGGCGAACAGTTTCTTTTTAGCCGAACCGGAACTGAACCGGCCGAAATCTTGGCCACCATCTTGGAACTGAACCGGAACTGAATCGGAAAAAAATATTACGGTAACCAATTCAAACCAATTCATTTTTTTTTTGCTTTGTTGTTAATATTACAAAATGAATACTGTAAAACCCTTTATTTTCCGCGGCTCTGATTTTTCGCGAATTGGGCAGCGGGGTCGCATCCACGCCCATTCGCGAAAATTAGGGGCGCGTGAATATCAAGGGTTTTACAGTATCTGGGAATCGAGAATCGGCAGCTGTATTTCTATGTATTGATCAAATCGTTATATACAGAATTGCAATATATGAGAAATTGGGGGTTTTCGTGGCGCTTTTCTATTGCCGCTATGATCAACCACGTGTCACGTGGTCACGTGACGTCATGGAGGCAAGACATGTCAAGTAATGTCACGTGACTCACTGTGTCAAGTCGATTTAAATTGAGAACATCACTAGATTTATTAACGTCGTTGACACCGTGACGTAACATGAAATCACGGCCTCGTACCGAGAGTCATGTGACACCGGGACGTACACGGTATTTATGAACCCGAATCGAGTGCTCGGGTTCCTGACAATTGAGCATCGCCAAACATTCGGGTAACGCCTCGTGTTCAATTAAATATGATATTAGCCATACTCTAACAATATCTGAAGCTCAGCCCACGCCCTATGCTTTGCCATCCTCAGCACATGACTATGATGAACACTTACGGTATATAATTAACGTCAGATCACGTGGCCGCTTGTTCCAATTGAGAGTTGAGGAAGCTGTTTTTCTTTATTTTTTCTGCGTCTGCCATTCCGCGGAGGGGAAATCTAATGGTTGTTATTTGCAAGCTGTCAACGTGAGGGATTACTTCTTACGTGTATTTACTGAAAGTACAAAAAATGTGGCACGACCCATTTTACATGTATACACACCATTGAGACACCCCAACATGTTATCGTTGTTGCTAAAGTGCCTCAGAAAGTTGTCCCCTAGAATAAGGGTACTGAAAATACTAAATGTGCCTTTTTAATTTGACTTGCATAGACCTACAAGTGTGTGCGGAAGGGATACTTGAAAAGAAATATGGCCTCAGAGGGACAGCCGAACGTTGGAAGCCCCGAGTCTCACAGGAGTTTCGTTCTCCAAGTTTTGACCACCTCTGTATTTTGTTTACTTCACAGTTGTGTGGAAAATGTAAGCAATGGAGGATTACTCTTAACAAGTGACACAAATATATTTGTCAAATTAACACCCCCAAACGAAAAAAGGCAGTCCCACAAAAATAAAAAAAATGTAGGAGCAACAACAACAACAAAAAACAAAAAAACAGAAGAGGGGAAAGGGGAATGACGGGAGGTTAGCTTTCAAAAACAAACAAAACAGAAACACCAAAATACTGTGTTGTACAGGTTCCTTCTGCCCCGCATCTTTGCCTCAGACCAGAAAGCGTGGCCCAAGAAACTACTTTGTTTGCAAAAACACTTTTGCCAGAAAGCTCGTTTTTGTCGTGCCAGACGCTCGCGCCGTTCCTCACAACGATGCACCAAGAATAATTTGTGCCTCTCGAATACATGGCTTGCACCGAACACGAACCTTCAGCAGCGTGCATTTCGCACCGCCGGATTTTATTTTTTTTAGCAAGAACAAATCACAATGACCACCAGCGTATAGTGTGATGACGTCACGTGCAAACCATGTTAAACAGTTCAGCTTTCTGATGAAATGGGAATGTTCGCAACACTAGCAAAATTAGATGTCCAAATTGTAAAGTTGTGCGGTATTTATAGCAGGCTCGCGAGTCGCGATGATATACGGTAGCCTAATAAATTTGAGAGCACACGAGTGATAAAGCCCAGAGTTGAATGGAGGGCCCAAAATAAGTGCACGTAAAACCGAATATAACATTTGCCTCCTGAGAAAGTATTTCGCGAAGTTTCAAGTTCATGGAAGCTGTAGCTCAAGTGTGATTTCTATGAGGATCCTAAGAATCTTCGTCTGTCCTTCGTGCTATTTATGTATAGTTAAGAATATCAGTGCACGCATCTCTATGCATTTCTTTTCGCAGTAAGGCGTCGTGTAAGAGATTATTTAAAAAGAAGCCATTTATTATCTCTCTTTCTGCACATTTCGTGTATTTTCCTTCCGATCTACCATGTGAGCACAAAGCCTTTTTGGCATACCCTGCAACCCTGTGTTTCACTGCTAAACAGCAAAAAAACAAAAACAACTTTTGTAGTTTTAGTTGCTGGCGTATTTGCGAGTAGTATCCTTCTACCGTGTCGGTCTCGAACGGTTCTGTAAACTTCATAAAGTTAAATTTATTGATGAAAATAAAAATATACTTAATTACTGACTGAATATTCGACAACATATATAAAGGGCCGACAACCTTAAAGATATACATCACAAGTAAATACAACCTCAAATTATCTTAAAGATGCTCTGCAAATCTTTTCCGGCGTTTTTATCTTCGATCGGCATGTTATAAGTGATTTGGAAAAGCCTTAAACAATTTTTTTAAGTTAATTTAAATAATCATGTGTTCCTGACACATCACTTCTCAAACATGTAGAAGTCTGTTATTGCCTCTTGAGTGGAGGGGGATTGGTGGCAAAGTGGGTTAGCGCCCTCGGAGCATTTAAAGCGGAGGCTCGCGCTGCAGAACCCAGGGATCCTGGGTTCAATCCCCACCCCTGCCCGTTTCAATCTGGATGAACATCGTACCGGCGTATGGTCGTGTATCAATACTGCGTGGTGCACGTTAAGGGGGATGTGGGGCTTTAGGGTTATTTCCTTATTTTTAAAATAATACTTATCATATTATACACTGATATAACTCATCTCGCACCTATTTCAAATATGCAATCAGATATTGAATATATTTACTAGAACCCGAGTTCTGGGAGAATGGTATAATTTGATTAGGTAATTTGTCGTTAGAGAAAAATTATTCGTAAATTATCAAAATTTTTATTGCAACTGCATTTACAAAGGTGTAATTTGTGCGGTGATGCTATTTTAGATTTCACCTGAGAGGGTTGTTACTAAAAAATGAGTATAATTATAGTGTAAAAGACATGCTTTCTCGTTATTTAAGAAAGTAATTAATTGGATAGAACTCTTAAGTTTAAAAACTATAAAAATAGCGTCACCGCACAGCTCCATTCTTCCCGATTAAAATGGCACCAAACGGGTTAATATTGTCCAAGACAAACCTCCGAAAACGTCTGTAAGGCATTGCTACTTGTGAAAAAAGTGAAGAGAGAAAAAAGCAATTTAAGTATTTGTTCCTACCGAATGTTAATAGAAAATTAAGACTTCATATTTTTCTTTCATATTTAAAAATTAGAGAAATAATATTTTGCACAGAGCTGAGTGGGTATGTCTAAACATCAAAAAAGGAATTTTCTCAAAAATGACTTTTCCCCAACCTTTTACCATTTAAAGGGGCGTTGCAACGATATTCAATTGGAATGTTTTTCACTTTACACGAGCTTACTGGCACTAGTGGGACTCAAGGATACTCGCACGCAACGCCACAGACCAAGAAAATCCTTTGTTGAGCTGTAATTTCGAGGAGAAAACCGAGTGTTTTCATTCAATCTCTCCTTCGCAAAACTTGATGACGTAGCTGGGCGGTAGCAGTACCGCCCAGTGACGATATTTGAATGCGGCTCATAGATTGGACCCGAGCATGGCGTGGACACTCGATTTGGGCTCGTGATAATCTATAGCTCGAGAAGCATTCGGGTAGTGTCCTGTGTCCAATCGCTGCAATGACGACAACAGCCGAACCATAACAATATCTGGAACTCAGCGCGTGTCCTGTGCCTTGCCAACCCCAGCGCATGGCCATGGTCAACATTGGCGGCATATAATCGGCTCCAGATCACGTGGCCGCTTGTTCTGGCTGCGAGTTGAGGGGGTAAACTCTGCTCGTTTTTCTTTATTTTTTTCTGCGACTTAGATTGCGTGTGGTGAAAAACGAACGGGTATTCCACAGGTCATTAACGTCAGAGATCCGTTCTAAGCGGTATTTGCGCAAACTACAATAATCGTTGCATCGCCCCTTTAAGACCATCCATCCCCCTTAAAAACCCTAGGCCAACGGTTTTACTGCTCTGCCTAAATTTCTCATCTACAGCTGAGACACCAGACACCCATTGGGGATGAGTAACTTCCGACTGTATAAGCATTGTTAAGAATGGAACCTTCAGCGACCTTCTTCCGAGTTTCGACGCTGCGGAAGCGAGTCACGATCTGTCCGGGACTGTCGCCCGCCTGTTGGAGCCTGCCCGAAACGAGTCCCGACGTGTTCAGGACCGTCGCCCATCTGTCGGGGCCTGCCCAAAACGAGTCTCAACGCGTCCGTGACGTCAACAGGACGTGTGTGTGTGCGTGTGGGTTCGTGCGCTCCGGAAGGGGAGAGAGGCATGGCCTAACTGCGGAGAACCAGGGCTACGACGCACTTCTGGCTACGACGCGGCGGACTTTGCTGCAACGCACTTGGCGGCGGTTTGCTAGGTCGCACCTGCTGCCCTGGCGGAGAGTGAGGGAGAAAACGGACCCTATATAAGGCGGAGCGTGAGGCTGCTCCGTTGTTCTCTCGGATTTGACGACTGTATCGCAACCATGTAATTAAACCGTTCGTTACGTTACCAATTCTCCCACCTCCCCTGGACCCCTGGGTTCTTCACTTCGGGGAATGGTCGTCGTCACGAGCCAGGAAGCCTCCGGACGTGCGGCTTAAACCCCGCCTCGAACAGCATACACACGACACAATATTGCTTTATTGTACTGAACAGAACTTTTACGTATCTGTGGAGTGGACAAAAACAAAGTACACAGGAGCGCGCGGCGGAACTATGACGATTACGCACGCAAATCGTCAGAAAGTGACGAATTGAGTAGATGCTGTCGAGTAGAGCATGAAATTACTTTGTTTTATTTAACAAAAAATCATCAATTATTTGCAAATTGAATTGACCGGCATCTTGTCAAGAACAAACCTCAACATCCACGCTATGCCAGTTTATCTTGTAGAAGAAAATCTTCACTTAGGCAATCGCAATTTTAGTACAGATTCGATCTGAGTACGAACACGCTTATAGATTAGAGTGAACAATTTCGATCACTCCTTTCTGCATGATTTGTCACCTGCATCACGGTGCTGAGTGTGTGGGAATTCGCTTGCTGCTACCTATCTCAAAGAAGACACAACGCACTGGTTCAACGACACGCAGACATGTGATGATCGTTATCACCCACGCCGAAATCCCAAGAGCCACCGCGCAAAAAAAAATGTACTGCATGCATTTTTATACAGCCTTGATGTTGGTACGCCTCAACGGGTGACCGGTCTCTTGGCTGTAGATGAGACATTTAGCCAGTGCAGTACAACCTGCTAACCTGGGGTTTTAAGCTTTCATCACCCAGTAGTGATTACACGAACACGTGCCAGTACGAACCTCATCCAGATCGAAACGGGCGGGGGTGGGGATCGAACCCGGGAGGTTCTGCAGCGCAAGCTTTCGCTCGCGCGCACCTCAGTGATACAAACGAGACCAAATGTCCCTACAGCGTGCAATTCGCTTAACGAGTGCGGATGAAATGATCGTGTCGACGAAACGTGTGTCCAGGAAACGTTGTCCACTAAACGAGTTTCGACGAAATGATAGGGACCCTCCCGGGCCCGCGAGACCTGCACATTGCAGCTTCCGGTCGAGCCGCACTACGTAGTGAATATAGCATTGCTCTTTTATTGTGATTATCAAACCAGTAGCGACGCCACTAGCCAAGTACGACAAACGCACGTCTGACGTGCGTGGCGTAAATCAGATTTTTATATTTTCGTAAAGAAATTATATATTTTTTTAGCTTATCTTTTCATGGCTCGTCAATGTTTTGAGTGTACAATGAAGAGACTTCAAAGTTCTGAAAATCAGGAATGTAATTTTGTAAACTTTTTTTTTTTTTTTCAGAAAGCTGCACAAGTGCATCCTTTTCTGTACGACGTCCATATTAGACTAACATCGAGTCTTGTGAAGACTTAGACATTACAAAGAAACAATATTTAGAACAGCCTAATGCAATCCGCATGTCACCAAATTCACCCCTGCAATGATTTCCCTACACCCCCCGTAAAGGGGGGGGGGGGGGGGGGGCTTTACGGGGGGTGTAGGGAAATCACTGCCTCCTTGTTAGTTCATTATATTTCCGAGGGGAGCGAAACTCGATAACGCAACCTAACTGAATCGAAGCGACATATAGGATTGGCCAAATAAAACCCCCTGATCAAATGCGCGATTCGCGTTTCTACCAGCTATACCAACAACAACTGTTCTGGGAACGCTGTGCTGCGCCGCCGTTCGCTTCAAATCAAGAAGCACTGGCCTCACGCATCATTTGACGTCTCTTTTAAAACGAACACACAAACACATCAAGGGGCTTTGTGCACAAAACATGAGCAGCGCCCTCACCAGCCGCTCTCTCGGCACCGCGCTACTAAGCGAGTCTTTCATATTAGTGGGCACTATTGGACTCCCTATCTGAACTGCGAAAATCAACTCACGGCGCTTTCTTGAAGGCCCCCGTTGGCGATGGAGGTGAGGTTGAAGTAGAGAGCGCTGCCCATCCACTGCCGTCCTTTGAGGTGGTTCGGCCGGGGCATGTAGTACGGCTCTGAGGGGCACACAAATTGTACAACTCATTGTCAACCAATCGAAAAAGGTCCGCAATTACCAGGCTTGTAAATGCGAAAGCAGTAACTGTCCCATGGAGCGAAGCCGGCGTTGTCTGTAGCAGCGAAAACGGCTCCTAAATTCCCATTGGCTGAGCGAAACGGCACCCAAATTCCCATTGGCTGCGAAGCGCCATGTAGCTCGATAGCAACTGCGTCATCGTTGCTAAGGAGCCAACCGAAATGTTGGAGGCGCAACGGGAGGGGGGAACGCGGGTATGCGCTAGCCTGACGTTAGGCCTAACGTTATGCTTTGAGGTCCAACGTCGTCAACCGGTACCCACAGCTAGGGCGATTATGATGAAAAGACACGTTGTTTCAGCACGCGCCGCTTCGAGCTTCGCACTCCCACCGCTGCCTCACCCAGCGGCGCAGCAGTCACCAGTGAGCCAGGGCGGTCAGCGCGGCGCACCGCCGCACTCCCTGCCAGCGCTGCGGCCGCTTCTGCTCCTCTCGGTGCCGAGGAACATGGTGGCGCCTGAAGCATCTATTTCGTCGGCGGCTGCAACCTCGGCAGTAGCGGAACGTGGCCGTCCACGCCAGTACACCGCAGACGAACTAAGGGAGCAGAAGAACGCAGCAAAACGAGCGACGAGGCAGGCGGGCGCACATACCCCGCAGCAAAACTCGAAAACATTATTCGCAGCGCAAAACTGGAGCACCCAGTGGCGTTCAATTGGACATTAATGCTTTCGCATTCACAACTCATAAAGTGCTTAGGTGTCCTCGGAATTTTATTGCCCGACTTACCGGTGAACTCCAGGAACCGAAGGTCTACTTCGCTGGCGATTTGACAGAAGTCGAGGGCGAGCAAATATCTCCTGTTCTGCCCAAGTCCGCTGACCCCTATATGAAGACACGGGAATCTGCAATGCATACGTTTACCATAAACAAAATGTCTCAAACCAGCAAATTTAAAGCTCCCAGACTGCGAAACCACGACTGAAATTAGTGTTAATGCGTAGGTGAGCTGATGCCAGTGTTGTCGCTACCGAAATAAAGTAACGAAATATGCTACTCGTTACTTGAAAATAAAGGAACGCGTTATTGTTAAAAAGTAACGCACGTTATCCTTGCGTTACTTTGAATTTAGAAATTGGCGGTAACAGCGTTTTTTTAGCGACAGTGTGTTTCGGCACGGGGACAAAGGCCGTGGGTGTTGGGGTTTTTCTAATGTGGGACTTTTTTTCGCGGGGAAAAAACAGGCGAAATTTCGAAGGTATGTGGAATTAGTGCAATAATTGAAGGGGCTGTGCAACGATATTGGATAGGAACGTTTCTCACTTTACACCACTTTACTGGCACTAGTGGGACCAGGGGCGGATTTATGGGTCAGGCCTGGGGGGGGGGGGGGGGGGGGCGGTAGGCCTTCGGCGGGGGGGGGGGGGGGGGGGGGGGGAGTCGGGAGTCTGCTGAGATATGACACGGTCCAAACGTTGCCCAGGTCTATTTTGTTGACCAAATATTTGCTATGTCGCCAAAAACTAAACTTCTGGCTGGTGTATATCAATGATTTTATTTTAAAAAAGGTTGACCTTGGGGAGCTCAGGGGGGGCGGTCGCTTCCCCCCGCCCCCCCCCCCCCCCCCCCCCTAAATCCGCCCCTGAGTGGGACCCAAGAACACTCGAACGCAACGCCATTGACCAAGAAGCGTCTTCGTGACGGTCGAGTTCCAAGGATAAAAGCGGACCTTTTCTTTCAGTCCCTCCTTCACAAAACTTGACGACGAAGCTGTGAGAGCAATGCCGACAATGCCAACAATACTATCCCCGCGTCGTCAAACTTTGCGATCCCTGCTGTGACGATATTTAAATGCTGCTAAAAGACCAACTCCCACAATTATTTGGCTGAACTTCGAAAATCGCTGCACCGCCCCTTTAAGCCGGTGGACTGCCCCTATAAGAATTTATTTCAGTTAACAAAGTGATTACTAATCCATACCTGACATTGAAGGGCCGCTTAACACGCCGCTGCTGGTCCTACCGGGTGCAAAATGTGGACTCATCCTTAAAAATGATTTCAAAGAAATCGTCCACAGTCCACTGTTCTAACGCTCGAGCAAATTCGAGCCCCTGCCGGCGCTGCCTCTCGGCTACATGCAGCTACAAGCGGGGCTCAAGAACTACCACGCAGTTCTTCACTGTTCTTGAGCCCCGCTTCCTTGAGGCGACGCCGTATAGTTTCACAGGAAAGGCTCAGGTCCAGCACGTCCCAAATTTCTCGTGCGCTCATCAATGGGTCTGCTACTGCCGCGGCTTCAATTAGCCGGTCTTCTTCTGTCCTTCTTGGCTGGCCAGAACGATGAGCATCAGCAATTCTGCCCTCTTCGTCCCGAAAAGCGAGAATAATTAGACTGTCTTTGATCTCCCTGTACGACGACAGATTTCAAGCTGCGGCACTCCTTCATTGAAAAGCAGCGATTAATCTTTCACTCATGGAAACTCTAGGCGGCATTTTCGCAGAATAAAGAGCACTACCAAGATGAGTTGACAGCCTTAGATCATTGCTGTAGGATATCGAAAAGAGGGGCGTATTCACTGAAATGGCTGAGAACACCCCCCCCCCCCCCCCCCCCCCCCCCCCCCCGCTTTCGTGGCCAAACCTGACGCGAAACGTTATCTGGAGAGCAGTGTTTGACAAAATACTCGAGAAAAGTAGTTAAAGGAATAATGAAGACGATTTTATTTAATTTTTTTAAATGGTGTTTTTATGCTTCTTGGGAACATAGCATGCTGCCCATTTTTTTGTAGACATTTGTGACGTGTATTTCTGTGCCTACGAAAGAACTGAAGAAACCGAAACTGAACTAACTCCATTCTCATTTCTGGCCCTCCAAAAACGGAGGTTACGTAGGGAGTGACGTCAAGTGTGAATAGTCGGTATCGGTAGCATTTAGGGGATCGAGACTCTGGTTACTGCGGTGTGTTATAGCAGCGCGGTGACGCGGTCGTTTTGTCGGACCTGTCAACATGGACGACAATGCCGCTCTCGCGAGCGAGTTCGGGTTCCCGTTCAGTGACCTAACACCAACAGAACAGGAGTACGTGAAAACTAGCGTCGCCCGAACGATCACGGGTCTTCATTCGACCGTTTGAACAGCCATCTACAGCGCACAAATCTGGCATGACTACCGCCTTGCAGAATCCTTCCAGTGCCGTGTTCCAAAAGTAAACACGATACCCACATCTGAAGCGAAAACCAAACGTTCTCGCGTGTCCCGCGCTGTGTTCTTTTTTTTTTTTTTCATTTTGTTTGCTCATAGTTGCTCGTTGCCCGTTTCGCGACCAGTGGGCCAGCGTAGCAAACAGAAAAATATTTATGTTGTTTTATTTACGGTTTAGTAATAATTTCCGGTTCGATTTATACTTTTCATGGTTATTCAACTGGAAATTGGATTAGTGTTCATAAAAATTGCAAACCAAAACGTGACCGAGGGCACGTCTCTCGTTTCGACCAATCGCTGAAGCGTCTCTTGCAACGTCGCGCTTCTAGGAACCGCAACGGTCACGTGAACTCCGCTTCTCCTGGCTTCACCCGCAACTCTCGGGGCGTCGCCCCAGTCGATCCCGGTACAATTATTACCCCGACTATTTAATTGATTTGTGCGGCACACCAGGGCCGGTTTCGACTGAAATTTGGGAAACGTTGCCTGGGACGTGCCTGGAACACATATCAATCTCAAAAAAAAAAAAATCCCAAATTGCTTTAATTGTTCCTTTAAGTTACTAAATACCTGCTTCATAAAGTAGTACTACTCAAGTTACTTTCACTGTGAAGTATCTTGAGCAGAGTACAAGTACTTAGAAATATAGTTAAATTACTTTGAAAGATACTTCCGCATTGCGTAATTTGCATCGACGTCAGTGACAAACACAATTATACCGTTGCGCAAATCTTGAAGAAAAGAAAACAAAAAAAAAAAACATCGTAGGTTTATTTTATGCAGTCCAACCTTTAGGAGCAGAATATCACCGATATATGTTACAAAACATTTGAGTAAAAAAAAAGAGGTTGTTGGGCGCGCTGGTGCCTAACAAAATGGCTGTCATCTGGATGATCGTCGGAGAACAGCAGTAAGAGGCGGGGTCTGCGACGCGTAATTCTAGTTTTACTTTATACGAGCAGTCTTGCTTTATTTTTTCCCGCCAGGAAGGTGTAGGGAAGCACGTTTCTTGTGAAGCCGATCATCCAGGAGCTAGGGAGCGAGATTCTCACACCGCGGTACCATCATCGTACCATCATCATCGGACATTGGTCATAGGATGATTCGTCATGGGACAACCCGCCGCACAATGGTTTGTCCCTCCAAAGATATGAAGCAAGTGTTTCCAGAACGGGGAAGGTTGTGGCAACTTGAGAACGACTATTGTCGAACACGGACTTTATTCCCAAAACTAGAGATGATCGCGACGGAGAGAGCGGTGCTGCTTCACGGCGGGTTTCCGTTTAAGTACAGCAACAGCAGGGACAAAGCACCGTTGTATTAAAGTTGCCGCAAAAGATTTTGATATAAAGCTGAACTAACAACTGATTCGTTTGTCAGTAGGGTTATTACACTTTTAAGTAACTGTACCCCCGAGGAAGACCCAACCGCGGTCTGCATACTGAAGAGTCGTCCAAACAGCAGGTGTGCGCCAAAACCTTTTCCACGTTTCGTATTGACAAACTTTGCTTTTTAAATCACTCGTTTATCTTACAGTGGAAAACCGTAAAACTCCTCATACCATTTTATGGGGCACTCCTTTCGTTGTTAGTGATGTCACCGAACTTGAAATGACCGCTTCGCCTCGCCACTTCGACATCGATGAAATGAAGACCTCGCAAGGTAAAGGTGGCACCATGTTTACGAGCGTGTTAAAAATAAAATAGACACGCTGACTGTAACAGGCAGATACACCTGTTGCTGGAAAGTACGACAGCACTTGCCGCGTTGACACAGTGCAGTGGTCCGAACCACTGTTTTGATGTGTTCGACTTCTTATGTTCGGACTAGTAAAGTTTCTTTCCCAAGTATTACCTATTCCGAGTATATCTGTGCATAGACGTCAATTCTAGCAGTGTGAAACTAACGTCACGTGGTATTTATGCACAGCATCATGCTCGAATGATTATGCTCGTGCTCCAGCAGTGCATAAATTTGCACGCATATTGGTCTTTATTAAAGGGAAGCTGAAGAGGTTCTTGAAAAAGACGAGTTAGAAGTGAATGCTAGAGTATTTCTATCCCTTAAATCGGAATATCTTGTTCGTTTTCTCCGAAGATATAATTAAACGCGAGAGAACACGAAAAACCTCCGACCAGTCGTTACACCTATACGACATCTCAGCCGCCAAACGCATGTCGCACGTGTGAGCAGCGCGTGCAATTGCAAGTCGTGACGTCTTTTTCTGACTTATTTATTTATTTTTCTAATAGCAGGAGTGTGCGTGTATTAGCGGCGAGATGTTTTGGTGGCGCCCTCCTGTGGTTCCCCCTTGTGACGTCATTACCTTGCAAACAACAAGTTCGATGGTGTTTGTTATTAGCATGGTGGAAGCTTGAAATCCTTGCGCTCTCAAAGGAACACTGCCAACACCGTCCAAATTAAAGTTCTTTCATTCCTCCTATTTCCGTCGATGATAAATCCCCTTTCCGACGTCATTGTCAGCGTTCGGCCAATCATGGAAGGCCGACCACAACGACGCTTTCGGTCGCGCACAGGGCTAATAGCTTTGCTAGGCGCTGAAGATGCACGAGAGCGGAGATTCCAAAAACTCCTTTTATGACGTCACGCTCCGGGAAGGAGGGCCTTCAGCGGTACTTTTAAAATGATTTTCGGCACCCTCCGTGCATCGAACAGAAAAATAATCTCGGTATTCGTGATGCTGGAGGCCAAACGAAGACTATTCACGTGTTTTTCCTCAAATACAGAACTGCTTCTGTTTCTCTTTAAAGGGATAATAAACAAAAATTTGAATTTCACAGACACAAAAAAAAAAAAAATGCAGGGGATGTAGGCGGGACGCTACAATCCCTACAACAGGAGGAGGAGGAGGACACAACTTTATTTATAATCTATTGGATTTGTAGGGTCAAGCCGATACGTGGAGAGACGGCCACGTGTTGTCCAGGGCCCATCCCACGTCCTCCTCTACGATGAAGCAGAAGAGGGGGAGGGTAGCAAACCCCAGACCGCGGCGGCTTCCTCGGCCCAGTCGCAGATTTCCTTCTGGACGTCCGCTTCCGAGCGCGTTCCACTGCTCCGTATCATTGCATGCGAAGCATGCGAATGGCATCCTGTCCTTAAGGGGGGAATTAGGACACTCCCACATAATGTGGGATAGTGTAGCTCGCGAGGAGCAGAATTTGCATACTTCCGAGTGTAGCTCCGGCAACCAGTGCGAATAAAGGGTAGGATTTGGATACGTGTTTGTTTGGAGTCGTAGCCAGGTCGCCAGGTCCATTCCTCGCTCTAGGTTAGCGATTTGTGTCCCGCAGGAAGGGTCCTGCGTGCTAATCTATACGATTGCGCAATTTCTTGGTACGAGGTCAGTGTGTCTCTGTGACTGACCGGCTCGTTACCTGTTCCCGTCATTGCCCCCCGTGCCCGGTATGCTAGCTCTCGGGCGGTGGTATGGGCGGCTTCGTTTCCGGGGAGGGAGGTATGAGCCGGGGCCCAGATTAGACTGACCATGTCGTTAGGAATTTTGGAGGAGCGTGTTAGAACTCTGAGGGTAGCCTCAGAAACCCTGCCCCTCGCGAAGTTAAGAATTGCGCGCTTAGAGTCCGATATGATTGTTTGAGTGTTAGGGACAAGGAGGGCTATGGCAATAGCGACCTCTTCCGCTGTTTCCGAATTGGTTGTTCGGATCGAGCCGCCGGAGAGGGGGACCTCATGGCCGTCGGTGGCGACCATGGCCATGGCCCTTGGGTGGGGATAGTCTGCAGCGTCCGTGTACACGACGCCCTCAAGCTGGCCGTATCGTTTGTGGAGTGCCGCGCTTCGAGCTTTCCTGCGGTCTGGGTGGTGTTCCGGATGCATGTTTTTGGGAAGCGGAGGAATGTGAAGATTGGCTCTGATGGCATGTGGAAGCGTGTGTTTCGGGCTTGATGAGCTCTCGTGATGAATGCCTAGTTTCTGTAGAATGGCTTTACCTGTATGTGTGGTAGTGAGACGTGTGTATTGCGAGAAGAGATGTCCCTCGATGAACTCTTCTACCGTGTTGTGCAATCCTAGGCCTAGCAACTTATCGGTAGAGGTGGTGGGGGGGAGGCCTAACGCCGTTTTGTAAGCCCCCCTGATGATGCGATTGAGTTTATCGCGTTCAAGTTTCAGTGGTCTCATGTATGGAGCCGCATACGTCACTCTGCTAATGACGAAGGCTTGGATCAGCCGGAGCAGATCCGCTTCCCTCATCCCAGAGTGACGGTTGGCTATGCGGCGTATAAGACGCGATGTCTGCTGAGTGGCTAATTCTATCCTTCTAATCTGTTCGGTGTTGTGACCGTTGGAATGAAAGGTCATTCCTAATATGCGGATGTTATCTCTCGCCGGAAGGGTTTCCCCTTCGAGCGAGAGCTCCATCCTGTATGGTGGGGGTTTTGTCGTTCTTGCGAAGTCCGCTGGGCCGCACGATCATGTATTCCGACTTTTCCGGGGAGCACGCGAGGCCAAATGTTTTGACCGCTCCGCTAACCATAGCTATTCCTTGCTGGAGGATGCCCTCCAGCTCCTCCTCGGACTCCGCATTCGCCCAAAGCGTGATGTCGTCCGCGTAAAGGCTGTGGGATAAGCCCGGAACGGTGGCTAGTTTGTTTGGGAGTGTGATGAGGGCGAGATTGAAGAGAAACGGGGATAGTACAGAGCCTTGTGGTGTTCCCCTTCCTCCCAGTGCGATGGGTGGTGACTGTATGTCTCCTGTGTTAAGGGTTGATGTTCTGTCTGTGAGGAACGCTCGTATGTAATTTTATGTTTTGGCGCCTACCCTGATTCCGTTTAACGTCTGCATGATTATTGTGTGGAGGACGTTATCAAAGGCCTTTTTGAGGTCGAGGCCTACTATGGCCCTGTATCTCCTTGTCTGTTCTGGGCCATATATCTGGTTATTTAGCTGCAGGAGAATGTCCTACGTGGAAAGATTAGGGCGAAATCCTATCATTGAGACAGGGAGGAGGCGGGAATCCTCCAAATAGTTCTGCATCCGCGATAAGGTAACGTGCTCAAAGAGCTTCCCCACGCATGATGTGAGGGAGATTGGCCTGAGGTTGCTTAGTGTGAGGGGTTTGCCTGGTTTGGGAATAAAGATTACTTTGGCGTGCTTCCATTCCTGCGGTATAGGCGCCCGCCTCCCAGCACTCATTAAAGAGCTGGGTCAACGCCTGAATGGAAGCATCATCCAGGTTCCTAAGAGTTTTGTTATTAATTTTGTCCTCTCCCGGGGCCGATTGGGTACGTATTTTGTGTAGGGCTGCACGGACCTCCGATTCCAGAATGGGAGAGTCTAGATCGGCGTTGGTAAGGCCCTCTGTAGTCCTCTAGCGTTAGTTAGTTATTTTGGGGGTTTATGGCGCAAAGCTACGAGGCCATCTGCGCCAAACTAATTGTAAGGATCATTGTAATAGAGGACGGGTTTCACAGAAGGTTAACCAAAAGGCTAGAGTCGGTGTAAAAGGCCAATACTACTAAGAAATTCTATCACACGTTCAAAAGAGACTAGAGGATTCTCTCCCACAAGGAGAGCAGGATGAAATGGGATGTGATGTTGAAACAATTCAGGGAAATGAATGCGGCGCTTGGGCTCAAGGCCGGGACACAGCCACAAGATATGCAAAACAGTGAGCCTGTCACCACACTGATCACACACTGGTGGGTCTTCTCCCAAAAGCAGATACCTATGAGTTATAAAAGAGTGTCCAATTCTCAGACGGCACAACAATGTTTCATGAAGTCGGCTCTTGCATGAGGAGCTTTCCCAAACTCCCAAAACAGGTTTGGTAACATGGAGCTTGTTATTGGACTCCATGTCCCATTCCAGTTGCCAGGAATGCAGAATCGAGGACTTCACCAAGGGCTTAATATCTTGATAGGGTAAAAAAGACAGCGATTGTGGAAGGTTACCGGCAGATCCTGCAAGCTTGTCGGCTTCTTCATTGCCTAGTATGCCGATGTGACTGGGTACCCAACAAAATTTTATATTTTGACCCCCATGCAAAGCAGAGTTAATTTTGTATCGAATTTGTTGTACAAGCATATTTTTAGTATCTTTAAGAGAGCAAACTGCAAGAATCACACTTTGAGAGTCAACAAACAGGACCGCCCTCAGTATTTTCCTATTGATAATGTATTCAATCGCCATTGATACCGCATAGAGCTCCGCAGTAAAAATGCTGGCAATATGATCAAGTCTTTGAACCTTGGAGAAGCTTTCAGAATATACAGCGCAACCGACGAAAGAGGGAGTCTTGGCACCATCTGTATAAACATGAAGATAACCATCATACTTATTTTCCAGTTCACAAAACTCTTGCTTAATAACAGCATGGGAAATGCCGTGCTTGTTGAACTTTGCAAGAGACCAGTCGACTTCAACCCGCTGTGTTTTCCAAGGTGGAACACCGTTGACTTTCCGAACGAGGCCGACCTGGTCCAAAGAAAGGTGCAGTGAAGAGCGAAGATGTTCCATGCGGAAGCTTAACGGTGTTACAATACTTGGTTTATTTTCAAAAAGACGAAAGAACCTTGACCTCGTGAGTGAAGAGTAAGTCGGATGCTGAGGGTCGGCCAGAATCTTGTAAGCATATGTAAGACTGAGATATGTGCGTCGTTTGTTCAGGGACAGCTCATTAGATTCTGCATACAAACTGAGGACGGGGGACGTCCGGAAAGCTCCTGTTGCCAGTCGCAAGCCGAGATGGTGAACTGGGTCCAACATCTTAAGGGCAGAGGGCCGAGCCGATCCGTACACTACTGCACCGTAGTCAAGACGGGACCGTATAAGAGCGTTGTATAGCTGCAGGATACATTTTCTATCAGACCCCCAAGACTTGTGAGATAAAACTTTCAAAAGGTTTGTCGACTGAAGGCATTTTTGCTTCAGCGCTTTAAGGTGGGAAATGAAATTAAGCTTTCTATCAAATATTACACCAAGAAATCGGTGCTCTTTTCTAACAGGGATAGGGGTTCCATTTAATTCCAGGGATGGATCCAAATACAACCCGCGGCGCAAAGAAAAGGGCACACAGACTGTTTTTGAAGCAGAGAACTTGAACCCGTTTTCGTCGGCCCACTTGGACAGTTTGTTTATGGCTAACTGCAACTGACGCTCACAACTAGAAAGGTTAAAAGACGATGATGAAATCTGTATATCATCAGCGTAAAGAGAATATGAAATAGAAGGTGGCAGCAGTTGTGCGAGTGAATTCATTGTTAGCAAAAACAAAGTTACACTTAAAACACCCCCTTGAGGGACTCCGTTTTCTTGAACAAAGGTGTCAGATAGGACTGAGCCGAGACGAACTTGAAAAGTCCTGTCCGTCAGATATTCCTTTATGCTTCGCAGCATGCGGCCACGAATATTACAGGCATACAGGTTTCGGAGAATCCCATACCTCCACGCTGTGTCGTATGCCCTTTCTAAGTCGAAAAAAACCGCAACACAGTGCTGCCTGTTTAAAAATGCCTCACGTATAACAGTTTCCAGGCGAACTAAGTGGTCAAGGGTAGATCGACCTTGGCGGAATCCACATTGATTGTTATCGAAGACCCTCTGGCTTTCTAACATGTACACCAGTCGCCTATTTATAAGCCTTTCATATGTTTTCCCGAGGCAGCTTGTCAGTGTAATTGGGCGGTAGCTTGATGGTTGTGAGGGGTCTTTGTTAGGCTTTAGAAGGGGGATGATATGTGCGTGTTTCCAGGCCTGAGGGAAACATGCCTTTTCCCACAAAAGATTAAAAAACAGGAGAAGGTTTTCAAGGGATTCTGGAGAAAGGCGGCGCAGCATTTCATAATGAATTCCATCAGGACCAGGGGCAGAGAGCTTTGTCACATTAAGAGCCATCTCAAGCTCGCATCGCGTAAATGGTTGGTTATAGGATGCCTTCACGTCAACGATGGTAGTCAGTTTAAGGAGTGCGTCACTTTGTTTTTTTGTGTTCACTTCCACGAGAAGGTCTCCAGTGTGCTGTTTTTTAGCCTTGTAGGAAAACCCTACAAGGTTTTCTAGCACCTTTGCTACAATAAAAGGTGAGAGCTTTGAAACAGGTTTTTGTTCATCCAGCGAATGAACGATGAAAAACTTCGTAAATGTTTCTACTTCACATTCTTTGTCGATGGTTTTTTGCTCAGGGCAGCGCCTTTTAAGGGCGTGCCCTGAACGGGGTTTGGAGGGGTGGGGCGCCATAAGAGGGCAAAGAGTGTTCAGAATCCGCGGTGCACCGCCCACCACCGAGCCCAACAAGGGGTTAGGTAACGCACCATAACAAGAAGGGCTTGGCTGGAGACGTTACGCTAACAGTGCTGCCGGGAAACTATACCCAAGTGTGGGTCAAGACAGAGGTCTATTACCACCCAAGGTTAGCCCTTGCCGCCAAAGAGGGGTGAAAAAGGAGTAAGAGAAATGAGAGAGAAGTAAAAGAAACAGGAAAGGTAAAGGTGAAAGATTGGAGGGGATAGTAGGAGAAAAGGCGACTAGACTGAATCATCCTGGCCGGGCCTTACCAGGACTCCCGTCTACGAGAAGCGGGGGCCGAAGTGGTGTATTGCCTCACCCGGGGGGCCCCGAAGGGTCCAAACCTACCCCGGGCTCGGCTCAACCACCAGGATGCCCTTTTCCCCGGACACGGGAAAGCCACGCACAGCCATACGTGGGCGGGCGAACCCGCATGGCTCGGGGTCCGTGGTGACGCCACCCACCAAACACCTGCTTTCACAGGTGCCCCCTGCGGGGAGTCCTCTAGCGTGGTGGGGGGGGGGGGGGGGGGGGGTTGTGTCCAATGTACATGGCCCGTAGGTTTTGGAGTAGTGTTTGCGTGCTTCCATCGTATTGATGGAGGAGACTGGAGAAATTCTTTCGCTGCTCCGTTTTTGTGTTGTTTGGGTCGAGGAGGTGCCTGAGGAGGTGCCAAGTTTTGGCGTTCCCCAGGCTTCCTCGCAAACTATCACAAATCTGGAGCCAATGTTGACGCGTGAGGGTATTAGCATAGTCCTCAATTTCTTGATCCAATTCAGCGATACGTAGCTTGAGTTTGCGATTGTGTTTTTGTTTTTTCCAGCGTTTGTATAGGCCGTTCCGCGCTTCCCACATGTGCAGTAGGTGGGAGTCCACCTCTTGCAGAGACAGTGGCTCCTCTTGAATGGCGCGCGTAGTGTCGCTGACGTCTGTGAGCAGCGCGCGCGACCATTCCTCGATGGACGCGATCTCCGTGGGAGCCGTACTAAGCCTATTCTGGCGAAATTTGTCCCAATCTGTTATTTGTTTGGGCGCTGTTTTTCTGCGTTATTCTGTAGTCTGTAGGCAGATGCTAATTAGATAATGGTCGCTACCCTGCGTGTTTTGCCAATCTGCGCGTGGAATGTTTCGGGTGAACGCTAGGTCGGGTGATGTGTCGGTACAGACGCTATTGCCTATTCTCGTGGGAGTCTGATGATCGTTCAGGAGAGTCCTACCCTCCTGTTGAGCAGCCTCCCAGAGGCGAGTGCCTTTGGGTGCATCCCTCGCATATCCCCACACTCTAAAAAAAAAAGGGTGTCATGGGGTACACCCCTAGGGGGTGTAAGTGCTTGTCACATATACTACACCCTTTGGGGGAACACTTGCACACCTCAAATATGGGAGTATGTGTACACCCGTTGGTGTGGTGCACATGTGCGCCTTTTTTTACAGAAATCTCACCCGAAGGGAACACAGGAGCACCCCATTCAATGGTGTACGGCTACACCTCTTTCTGCACCCAATGAAATGAAAGGGAACACAGATGCACCCCGTTCGAAGGTGTACCATTGCACCGCTTCATAAACCCGCCTCACTCAAAGGGAACACAGATGCACCCCGCTCAATAGTGTACCATTACTCCCATTTCTACACCTACTGCTCTCAAAGGGAACACAGGAGCACCCCGTTCAATAGTGTACTGTTGCACCTCTTTCTACACCCACTGAATTCGAAGAGAACACAGATGCACCCGATTCGAAGGTACATGGTCACACCACCTTATGCACCCGCTTCATAACTAACTTCATAAACCTATTTAAGACATCAAGGAAACCCTTAAAAATGTATGCGCCCCGGTGATAACCAAAAGGCAGGTAAACGGACACACGGGATCGTTTTCAAACCTCATAGAAGTTTATTAAACAGCTTATTTCGTAAACAAGTACAAACTTGCAAGCAATCCGTGATATGTGAAGAGGTACGAAGAAGCTGTTACACAACTGAGAAGATTACTAAGCAAACAAGAAACGGAAGTGAGTCTTAGGCAGTGTCTATTCTCCAAGCAGCCGGCAGAATGATTTTCACGAAATTCCACCAGCAGTCGCCATTCATTCATCGAACGACGTTTTATCGACAGCTGTACCCGCGAAGTGACGTGTACGGGGGGGGGACAGGTTGGTTAACATTTTCTTAATGAGCCGCCGCAGACTGTCGGCACGAAGCGGCGTGAACGGGTGGGCTGAGTCGGTGAGCACGCGCCTCCGAGATACACGCGCGACAAAATGCCCCTACAGCGTGCATTTCGCGTAACGAGTGACGATGAAACGTTAGTGTCGATGAAACGTGTCTACGGAACGTGTATCAACGAAAACGTGTTTTCAAAGAACGCCAGGAGATTAAGAAAGTCAGTATTCTACCTGCAGTGGTCACATGAGTGTAGTCAGCTAATGGCAGGCGACTGCCGATAGAATTTCAGGGAAATTTTTCTCCCGGCTGCTAGAAAATATACACTGCCTAATTCTAGAGGTAATTCGGAACGGAACGGTCAATTGTTGCAAAGGAGTAGGTTGCAGAGCACTTACGATGAAAATACCGGACTCGAAAAATGTAATCCGAAATATATGTCGACACGGGCACTGCAGCACAACACAAACACAAAAACGAAATGAAAGGGGTCCGTGAAGATTCAACACGATGTGGCAGAAGCAGTAATTTTCCGAACCGAACACAACACGCATCACATGAATTCCTTGGGCTTTTTTGAAGAAATCGCTTGTGGCCGACATACGCCTAGAACTTTTCAAACACTGGAAACCTTGGTACACTCGAATACGTTGTCGCGGACGAAATCTACGGCAGCCCCGCTGGTCGCAGCACAGCACACAAAAAACTAGGCCGAGAAGAAAACATTCCGAGGTCGGGAAAAGCTACTACGTCATCCGTGAAATCTTTACCACATGATCACGCTCCTGCCGTCACCCGCGCCCAGACAGCGGAGTCGAGAGATGAAAAATCCTCCGGTTCATTGGTCCGGCAACTGCGCATCTTCTTCAATGCTTTCAGCTTAGGGAGAGAAAGAAAAAGTAAATAGCAGCTCCTTCAAGGCCAAAAGGGGGGCGCCCTCGCAAAGGCTTATCTTCAGGGGCAACCCAACAATGAACACGAGAGGATTTGTCACTTCTATCCCCTTGAAAGTTCGACCAAAAGTTAATAGTGCAGTGGATGCTACCCGTGGCCTTGGCCTTCAGGCAGGTGCCGTGCTCTGCCTTATCTCTAGCTTGGAGACTGTAGTCACGTGATCCTACCCGGAGACCCGATTGGCCTAAAACAAGCATATCGTCTACTCTACAGTCAATTCCGAGTGTACAGGATAGCTCCATACTTCCTAAGAAACTGCCCAACCTAAAAAGTGACCCCCAAGAGGGAATTCAAGCACAAGCTGATCGGGTCGCGTGGCTAGCGTGGGGGTGCACTGATACACCTAGAGGTTTTTAAGGGAGAGGAGGATGCTCATTGTCGGTGTACAAGTACACTGGCTGGGTAACGCAGGGTGCATCTTTCAGGAAAAGGGTGCATGTGCGTCCGATGCACCCGACTACACCCTTTTTTTCTTAGAGTGCAGGCAGCATGAGCCGCGTTAAAATCCCCCACCACGAGGAGGCGATCGCGTTTGGCTATTAGCCTGGCACGATGTAATATGTTGAGGAATTTGGCTCTCCAGTCCCTTGGTGGACTGTACACGTTTAGAATGAATGTACTGTTGTTTTTAGCGTTGCGAGGGATGAGCTCGATTAGTGTATGTGGTATATTGTCATCTACCGAATCGTGCAGTTTGGCTGTGCTATTGCGGTGGACGAGTATGGGTGCGAGGAGCTGTGTGTCGGAGGGTGAATTGTATGTTTTGTAACCGGCCAACTTGGGGACAGTCCTAGCCTCTTGAAGGCAGATCACTATCGGGGGGACTGACCGGGTTAGGAGGAATTGTTGGAGGTTTCCGCGTTTCTTCCGGTAGCTTCTGCAGTTCCACTGCCATATCTCGTACCTATCCATGATTGGGCTGGGGAGGAGGGAGGCTGGTGCTGCGGCTGCTGGGGACCTGTAGTTTGGGCGGCGCTAGGGGACTGGGGGTAAGGTTGGGGACTGGATCTCTCGAGGTGGAACGGGAGGTCCTGGAGGGAGATGCGGATCGTGGTGATTGCGGCAGGGGCGTAGGGAGGGGAAGGTGTTGCGTTATGGACTCGACTATGGACACGCGGTGATTGAGCTGCTGAAGCTGGAGGAGCATTTGTTGTTGCGTTTGCGTGACGGCCGCAACTTCCAGTTGTAGGGAGTGGACGACCTCCATGATGCTGTGGCTCATCTGTTCAATTTTGTTGGTGACCATAGTCGTCATCCTGGTCTCGAGGTTTTCGAGGTCTTGTTTGGTTACGTACTCTACGGGGGTGGGTGGTTGGAGGGGTTCGTCTGCCTTGCGCTTTGTAGCGGTGCGCTGAACCTCCATGGGTTCTACTGCGGTGGCAAGTTTAGGGGGGATGGGAGGTTTAGGGGGGATGGGAGGTTTAGGGGGGATGGGAGGTTTAGGGGGGGATGGGGGGTTTGGACTGCGGCTGAGAACACGGTTGAGTGTTTGTGGTAGGGGTGAGTGGGGGTTGTGTGGAGGGTCGCACCTGTTTGGGATTCTCCAGCTGGGCTATTTTAGCACTGAGACGCGCTAGTTCCCTTCTTAGTTGCTCGTTGTCAGCTTGAAGCAACTGATATTGTTTGGATTGTGTGGGAGCAGTGGACTTAGCAACTGATGCCCAGCTCACCTTGGAGGTAGCCGAGGTTGATGATTTCCTGGTCACATCAGGACCCCTGCTGGAGCTCCGGCCTCTTCCTCGGGAACGAGAACGTGATCGAGATCTGGAGTGGGAGCGGGAGCTGTGGAGCTCCCCGCGGGCGCCTGCTGATCGATCCCTGGGTCCGGTGGAGCGGTTGCCGCTCGTCGAAGGGTCCATGGCGGGGAAGGTGGCTTCGTCCGTGGGATCCAGGGTCGGGAGGAATGGGGCCCGCGGTTTACGGGCCGGGAGGAACCTCTGGCGGCACCTCTTGGACCCCGATTCGTGCCCTCCGCCACATATGGCGCAATGGGGGGTGCACTTGTGGTTCGCGTTGTCGGAGACGATGGTGCCGCAGGTGAAGCATTTTTTGTCGTTGGGCGTGGGGCAGATGTCCTCTCTGTGCCCAACGCGGGCGCAAATCTTGCATACCTCCACCCTCTTCTTGTAGAGGAGGCAGCGGAGAGTCGCTCCTCGGTAGTCCCCCCAGTGCGGAACGCGCTGGCCCTCGTGGAGGAGAAGCAGGGGTCCGCTTTTCCCGAGTCGCCGGAATTGCAGAATGGGGGGGTTAGTGTTGTATTGAAGGCTATCCCAGATGGTTTCCGGGGTGTCTTCTTCCGGGATGTCATGAATGATTCCCTTGCAGGTATTTTCAGGCGTGGTGGTGTAGGCGGTGGCCGGGTATGTCTTACCAGCGATGTTTATGGCCTGCATTTTGCTGTAGGTCTTGGCTCGTTCAGAATTCGGCGTGCAGATGACGAAGATGTTTTGCTCCGGGTATTTTCGGAGCAACTCACGGGCTGAGGGTAGGTCAGCGGGGATGCTGCTGCGGGCTCCGTCCAGATTCTGGATATCGGACCAGCTTGCGGTGTTGAAACTTCCGCGCGGGCGGACGACGATTTTATGCTAACGCGCCTCACTGTCGAACGCCAGCTCCTCCGCTAGCGGCGCTACGCGCGTTTTTCAAAGCGCCCCCTATAGTTCCCGCACGGAGCGTAACAGTCCCGACTTTCCCCTTAAGCTCAATAACATCTTAAAGGGGTAGGGAAACGAAATTCCAGCGCTCATTTTCTAGCTTGAATATGTTGCATGTTGCACCCTAACCTCAAAAACACGTCTTCCGTTGAAAGGCACAAGAAAACTAATTTTAAAGCTAAATAAACGATATTTCAATGTGCACCTGGTGGATGCATGCGAAGCCTATTTCGGAGATAATCTAGCAACGCTGGGGAACTTGCTACGTAGTTGTGACGTGGCAGATTCCTTCGGAGCAGCGCCGCCCTTTGGAATTTCAACATTTTTCTTCTTAGCTTTCCTCCTAGCTAAACTCACAAATCGCGCATTGTACCGAACGGTCCAAGGAGACGGAAAGAAAGGACTCCCCTCTTTCTGGGACCATTGTTCGTGCAACCGGAAACAGCCATTCTCCCCCTAGAAGATTAGCCCGTCGCTCAAAACTCGAACAAAAGTTGCTTTCCCCACCCCGTTCAGCCCTAAGCTGACAGTGTTGTGGAAGCTACGTGCTGCTTGGGCCAGCCACACGCTCGTCACCCCACGGGTACTTTGAACGGCTCGGTTGTAACGCGCTGACGCTATTTGACACCACCACAACGCTGACAACGCCTCCAAGGGCAAAGCTCATGACCACGCCAGCCTTGCTACGTCACGAATGCGGGGAATCTTTTCTTTCTGTTTTTGTTTGCGCCGGATATCCCATGACGCATCGCGCTCTCCGTTCGCTTCTCTTCGGGCGCTTGCTCGAGTGCACCGTTTGGAAGGAAAATATAGCCAGTCGTTCAAAATACAAACGTGCGATTATCATTTACGGTTATTATCCGTCATGCTTGACTCATTTCCGAACGAAATTTGAATATTTCAATCTTTGTTTCCGTACCCCTTTAAGTCAACTTACCGCAGAACACCCCAACGCACATATCCTCCTTTTTGGAGACTAACTACCCGAACGCTGATTGGACTAGCTCGTCAAATCTAACTGTGGGTAACGCAAAAACGAGGGAATTCATGGAAGTATGTCTCAACTTCAATCTCACTCAATTGGTATCAGAACCAACACGCATATCAAACGAATCTGCAAACGTTCTAGACCTAATACTAACAAGTCAACCGGACAGCTTATCATCCATTACTTTCCTCCGCGAAATCAGTGACCACAGAGTTATTCATGCTGTTTTCGAGTTGCTTCCGATAGCACGCCAAACGTACAAGAAAACGATCCGTCTCTATGATAAAGGAAATTACGACGCCATAAATAATGAATTGACCACGTCTTTCAGATCTTTCGAGTCATCTTTTCATGACCGATCCATAAACGAAAATTGGTTGATGGTTGATTTTCAAAAGTAAGATAGAAGAACTGGTAAATAAATTCATTCCGAAAGTCAGTTTTCGCACCAATTGCCAAAAACCATGGTTCACCAAAACTCTGAAAAGACTAGAAAATAAGAAAAAAAGACTATTCCGTGCAGCCAAGCAAAGGACAACCCCTGGTGCGTGGGACAAATACTATGCAGCTGAAGACGCGTATCTGTCCGCTATCTGATGCGCTAAGCGCTCTTTCTTTCACACCGACCTACCTAATATTCTACTCAACAACCCCAGGAAGTTCTGGCAAATTGTAAACCCCCAGCAGTCACACACTGTTTCCCTTAGAAAAGAATCGGGTGAAGTTGCTAATGATCCGGAGTGCGCGAACATATTGAACACTGCTTTTTCAGTTTTCACCGAAGAACCGTACACGTCATTTCCCATGTTTGTTACTAACATAGTGACAGCAATGCCTCCCGTCACTTTTTTCGCAGATGGCATTTCTTCTGTAATTGAAAATATCAAACTGTCATCGTCAGCCGGCGTAGATGAAATCACCTCTAAATTCCTAAAGAAATACTAAGTATGCAAGCGCAGCGCATTTGTGCTTACTGTTCACTCAGTCCCTCACCACAGGCATCATACCAGAAGACTGGAAAGGTCGTTCCAATCTATAAATCAGGTAACAAAGATTCTCCCCTAAATTACCGTCCTATCTCTTTAACTAGCGTGCCTTGCAAAATCATGGAACACGTCATCTACTCCCAAGTGATACATTTCCTAGACTATTAATTGTTTTCACCCGTCGCCACACGGATTTCGCAAAGGCTTTTCTTGCGAAACCCAGCTAGCTATTTTTCTTCATGATCTGCATGTTAATCTTGATCCTAATCTACAGACTGACGTCATTTTCCTGGACTTCGCAAAAGCATTCGATAAAGTACCGCATAAACGTTTGCTTCTAAAACTTTCTCAGTTAAATTTAAACTCTGATATCTTATATTGGATTAAAGAATCCCTGAACAATCGCTCTCAGTCTGTTCTTCTTAACAACCAGTCCTCTCATTCACTTCCAGTTACATAAGGCGTCCCCCAAGAATCCGTCCTTGGTCCCCTCTTGTTCCTAATATACATTAACGACTTACCGCTTCATGTGTCTGGTCATATCCGTATGTTTGCTGACGATTGTGTTATCTATCGCTCTGTGACTAACGTTTCTGACCAGCAATCTCTCCAAGATGACCTTAACCACGTACAAGAATGGTGTGACGATTGGCTTATGAAGCTAAGCATTGATAAATGCAAACTCGTGTCCTTTCATCGCCGCCGTAATCCCCTTCTCTTCCCTTACGCTATCGCTAACATACCCGTAGAAATCGTAGTGTCATATAAATACCTCGGTGTCACTCTGTGCAACGATCTATCCTGGCGCACGCATGTTACTAATGGTATCTCATCTGCAAACTAAACATTGGGATTCTTAAAACGTCACCTCAGTCACGCCCCCAACATGTGAAATTACTCGCCTACAAATTACTTATCAGGTCAAAGCTGGAATATGCGTCCGCAATCTGGAGCCCGCACCAAGTATATCTCATAAACGCACTTGAAGCAGTTCAAAATCGCGCTACTAGATTCATTCATTCCTCGTATTCATATAACGTCAGCATATCTTCCCTGAAAGCAGAATCGGGCCTGATCCTCTCTACCCGTCGTCGCATCACCACCCTTTCTTTGTTTCACAAGTTCTATTATTCTCCGCTTGGTTCCATGCCTTACATCATACCGCCGGCACGCATTTCTCAACGCACTGGTCATCCGCTCCAAGTGGCACGCCCACGCGCCCGTACTGTCACATTTTTTTCCTAATTTTTTCCCCGAGCAGCCTCAGACTGGCCTTTCCCGCAACATTGCTGCCGTCACCTGCCCATCAACCTTCATGGACAATGTGGCAACTCGTATCTCTCTCTGAATATTTATGGCACCCAAGAACTAATCCATGTGTACCCACCCCTTATGTAATACCCCCTGATGGGGGGTCTTTATAAAGTGCTCTATTTTTCATTACAGCTGCATTTCTGTTGCCCTTACCTATTATATACTTTTCATGCTCACTGAGATATTCTGCACCATCACATACTAGCTCTCTCCACTGTAATATTCTGTATCTTCAGCCTCTCAACATCATTGTTAAAAATCATGACTGCCGATTTTTTACTACTGAATTCTAAACGTAATTCCTCTCCTTCCCTTCCACAGATGCTGCAAATCTATCCTGTTAGCCATTAGTACGATATCTTCCGCATACATCAATCCCGGTAAGGATTGCTGAATTTTTTGGCCTAGCTTACTGTACGAAAGGTCGAATCCAAGCCCACTCTTCTCTAGTCTATCCTCCAATCCTCTCAGATACAACATAAACAGCAAAGGCGATAACGGGCACCCCTGCCTAAGGCCTCGTCCTATCTCTATTTTCCCCGCTGCCTTTCCTTCCTATGTTATAATCACCTTATTATCTTTGTAAATGTTCCTTAATATTGCTGTTAGTCCTTCATCTAGGTTTAAGCTCTCCACTACCCCCAAAGATTCCTTTGGTTCACATTGTCATAGACACCCTTGATATCCAGAAATGCCAGCCAGAGCTGTCTGTTTTCTTTTTGCGCTATTTCTATACACTGTGTTAGAGAAAATATATTGCCCTCCAACCTTCTTTGTTTCCGAAACCCGTTCTGCAACTCGCCCAGTATGCCCCCGCAATCTACCTATTCCTCCAGTCTGTCCTTTATAATCTGTATTACCAACCTGTAAATAACTGGTGTCACGGTTATGGGACGATAAATCTTAATATCAGACTTATCTCCCTTTCCCTTATATATCATACTCATCCTACTAAGCCTCCATTCATCTGGAATATTTCCTTTTGTTATCATAGTGCTCGCTACCTCCCTCAGTTTTGCCTTAGATTTAGGACCCAAATTCTTCACCAGCTTGATTGGGATACCATCTGTGCCTGTCAACGTGCCACTATACTTCGTTTCAGCTTCGGTCCGAGCGCGGCCGATGTTATGACCCAAAGGGCCAATCAAACAACGAAAGAGGCACAACGTCATGGCTTGCTCTCTGCAGTTGATAGGAACAGCCGGTATTCGCCGTCTCTCTGTGCGCGCTCCTCCGCCGGCTAGTCCTACTAAGCACAAAGAGCACGCCATGACGCTCCACTTTTTGTGCTGTTTGATTGGCCCTTTGGCTCATAACATCGGCCGCGCTCGGACCGAAGCTGAAACGAAGTATAGGGACTCTTCGTTCCGCCTTTTCCCATTCTCTTTGTCCAAAATCCGCAATGCCACAAGCTGGACAACTTTTTTTCGAGTAACGAGCGCTGTCTGGGGAGTTGTCTGCGAACTACATTAGAAGAGCAGTCCAACATGCCTCCGCCCGTCAAAACACAATGGCATCGTGCCGTTGTATCGGTTTTCAATGCTTTTAGAGCGCAGCTCTTAGGCGCCCGTTTCCGGCTTGAGCGGCGTCGGTGTCGGCGTAACCGCGCGGTGCATTACGGGTAAATTTTCCCGAAGAAACCCGAGGTCCTACCGAAGGAACCCGAGGTCCTTCGGGAGAACCTCGGGAGGACCTCGGGTTCCTTCGGAAGGACCTCGGGAGGACCTCGGGTTCCTTCGGAAGGACGTCGGGAGGACCTCGGGTTCCTTCGGAAGGACGTCGGGAGGACCTCGGGTTCCTTCGGGAGGACCTCGGGAGGACCTCGGGTTCCTTCGGGAGGACCTCGGGTACCTTCGGTGACCACGGTAAGGGGGGGGGGGGGGGGGTCACGTGACCCCCCCCCCCCTCCCCCGAGGTATCGGCATCGGCACTGATGACGTCATCGGCATCGTCATCGTCATCATCGCTGATGACGTCATCCGCATCGTCATCGTCACTGATGACGTCATCAGTGACGTCACTGATGACGTCATTGGCATCGTCATCGTCACGTGACCCCCACCCCCCCCCCCGAGGTCACGTGACCCCCCCAGGTCACGCGACCCCCCCAAGGTCACGCGACCCCCCCAAGGTCACGCGACTCCCCCAGTATTGTTCCCTCCTCCTCCTCAAGATCGAGCTGTGCTCCAATTCGGCGTTACAGGGAGTTGTAAACGGCTTTAATTTTTATACCCCATACTACCGATGCTAAAAACTAGGCATCAAAATAGACTAAATACGCGCGAAGATAAATGCTGACAATGTTGCTGTCACCATTTTCCCGGGCACCGTGTCCCGGTGTTCTGCGAAAATGGCGACAGCGGGAGTGCACGCATGCGCAGAAGCTTCCTGGAAAAAGGTCCATTTCTGGAGGGGGGGATGGGCGGGGTCAGTTGTTGGTCAGCGTACCATATGTTTAGAACCCCCCCCCCCCCCTTCCCCTGTTTCCACGCCCTAAATTTTTACACATGCAGAAATCAAGAGGGGTATCAGGACCCCCCCCCCCCCCCCCTCTAAATCCGCCCCTGGACGAATCGTCACGTGCGCACAGTCATCCGGTCCTCCGGCGGACCTTAGACGCATCGTTTAACTACAATCCATATTCCCTATATGGGGAGTTCACTATAAACGAACTTGGGATACGGAAATGAGTGAATGGGTAAGAAAGAGCCCACATAATAGCCACGGCACTCGTCGCACCTTTTTTAAGTAGGTTGCGTTCAGAAAGGCACTCAACGTTGGGAGGCGCTTTGTTGGCATTTTGAGAGGTCATCCTGCTCGTAGTTAAGTTTCCTGTCCAGTTCTATGCTTATCAATCTTCGCTTACAGACAGTGTTATATATATATATATATATAAAATGTCTAAAGCGAATTTGTAGGTAACGAAGCCTTTGGATCCGTATTACCAACAAAATGGCAATAGAATAAGAAGACTACAGATGAAGAAGCAAAGAAACCTTCCGAGGTGAAAGCACTCACCGCCCTCCCGTTGCGACAAGAATACCACTGGTTTCATCCCGCAATGCGTCTCGCGTCTGTAGACCTCTGCGGTCGCCACAGCAGCATCTTTGCGGCGATCCACGCAGCGTGGCCGCGTCGGTGTCGACGCCTTGGATACTATCGTCCGCTGTTCCGTCATTTAGTACGATGACAGTTTCCAGAGAATCGTCTCCTTGTCCAACGCCCACTGCCAATGATTTGGACTCGAGACTCAGTCGTCGAAATTCTTCAATGTCGTCATCGTCCTCAAGAAGCCCCTCCAGGAACGAATGGCACTGCAACGTGGCATTGGCAATGTCGTCTTCTGCCATCATAGCGGCTTGCTTGGACGAAGTTCGTGAAGGCAGTTGACGACCGCACTTCGCCTTCGCTCCCGAGCCACTGTGAGGTTCGTGGTAGGTGAGCACGTCCCACGTAGGGCGCATACTGCAAGACATTTCTCGCTTGATGGCCACGCCCCCGTCGCGGTGTCGACGTATTCGTTTGCATCGATGCTTTCATGCTGCAGTTTGCTAGTCATGTAGGCGTTGCCGTCTGCCATCTCAGTTTAAGCGGGCAAGTAAATTTCCACTCGTCGACGACACTGGTCGACGAGTGCAACCGTAATCACGATTGTAAAAAAGATATAGGTTTGCGCAGATTTGCTTAGTCACGCGTTTGAATGATTTCCGACTACCAGGTCATGTTGAGCGAAGCGATATGAAGGGAGAGCTTAACGGCTTAGCACGGAAATGGTTGCTGTTGACAAGGTAATTTGAACAATGCATTCCGCACAAGTCACCAGGCTCGATCTAAAATGGAACGTAAAAATCAGCGCCTGCACGTAGCAATCTAAACTTTTTAAGCGTAGCTCCGTTTCTGTAAAAAATAGGGCCCAAAAACTTGCCAGGGTCAACAGCGGACGGCGACGCAGACGACCAAGTAGAGTAGCGGGGTGTGTCTGGCGTTCGTATTGATAGATGGCGTCGGGAGCAGCGTCCAAATAGAGAGCCTATACAGTTACTCTACGTCCGAAGGTGTAGCCGACCAGCGAAAGAAAGCAGACGACGCGCAGACGAAATCCGTTAGCAACAAAAACGCTTTCGTTATGCAGACGCGTTTTTTTTCTTTAAGTTTTGCTTTTATTGTTCATATTTATTTTGAATCAAAGGTAGATTTCAAAAAGATTATGTTCATTTTCATAAACCGCGGTCGTCGCGAGCCGTCGCGATAAGGAGGAAGCGCCATCTATCAATAGGAACGCCAAACACACCCCGCTACTCGACTTGGTCGTCTGCGTCGCCGCCCGCCGTAGAGCCTGGCAAGTTTCTTGGCCCTATTTTTTACGCTTTGTAATTTTACAAGAAAAAAACCTACCTGTGAAATACACCGTTGACAAAAAGTTTAGTTTGCGACGTGCAGGCGTCGATTTTTACAGTCAATTTAAGATCGAGCCTGTCGAGTTGGGTCACAATATATATATATATATATATATATATATATATATATATATATATATATATATATCTATATCTATATATTTTTTTTTTTTTTTTTTTCAATTGGGAGGGCAAAGGTCATGTCTGCAAAGCCCCCCCCCCCCCCCCCCCCCGATGCTCATAGTTCTTTGCAAATTTTACAAAAAAAAATGCACCATCTGTGGGCAACGCTGCACAAAGTCGTAGCGCGATAGGTTAAGAAACCGAATTTTCCGGTCGATTTAAAGAGCCTGCCGTCTCCTTGTTTCACCCTGTAGAACCCTCAGTTGGGAAACTCACCGTTGAAACCTGGGCCGCTGGCGTCCACCGAGACCGAGCTAAATACGACAACAGCGCCACTCTATATCATTTGTCTTAACACCTTGAGCTTTTAGAAAGCATGTTTTCGCGTAAAAACAAACGGAAAAAACTCTTTTTGTAGTAACCTTTATTGGAGTTTAGTACAAAATCATGGGCGCGTGTTGTTTTCTAAAATATTTAGTTTGCAAGTTTTGCAGTACAATCAATATTGTTTTTATACAACTGTGCCTCAGCGGTGATTTCAGGTAGCGCGTCCCGAGCTAGGCGCATATTAGGGAGTTTTCGTAGACCGCGTTCTCCCCTCCGCTAAGCCCTCCGCAACGAAGAAGCCGCTACCGCGCCTGCGCGCCGATGGCCTTGGCTGTAGAAACCCGGATCTCGTAGCGGGTTGCGGAGTGCGTTGCGGGACAGCGGAAACGATCTACGAAAACTCCCTATTAACCGTTGTATTCCGCGGCGCGTCCGCTTGGGAGTCGGGGGTGGTATCCCTGAAGCCCCTTCCACAGTATCTGTTTTGGCCGCAAAATGGCCGATTAGAACCAAAATGGAAGTCACGTGCAGTTCCTCGAGTGGCCGCTACGGGAGAAATGGCGGCGTTGCCGGAGGACGGGTCGGTGCCATTTTTTCCGAGCAGTCTCTATGGCAGTTTCCCAACTGAGTGGTTTAGTAACGTTGGTTATATAGTTAGGTGATTTTCTTACATTTTCAATGGGAAAATGGCGGCCGACAGAGCCCTTGAATACATGGAGCTCTATGGCGCCAGTTACCGAGAACGGGCGAAAATGGGCTCCATTTTTTTCACTGAAAATTCGAGAAAATCACATTAAAAGTTTGAAGAAGATAACGGTTAGTGCTGAAACTTTGGCATCTGGTTCGAATCTCTAGTGCTACATTTGTGTAGAGAATGGGAGTTTGGCGATGCGTAGTTTACTTTTGCGGTGAAAAAAAAAAAAAAAGAACACTGTAAATTTTTTTAAACACGCTTTGAATAAAAATTTAAAAAATTCTGCTGCCAAATTGATTTTTGAAGAAATGCATTAGCATTTCGCGCAGTGGTTATAATTTTTTATTTACCCTAAAGACCCTGTAAGGATCTTTAGGGTAAGGTCGCTTTCACCATAGGGGGAAGGGAGGGTAAGAAGTTTTTATACAATTAACATTTATATTATATATAAATTTATTTTATACAATTTGCATTTATACAAATCTAACAAAACACGATGAATGCAGCCTCTCAGCACTTTTCCGTGGGGTGAACATTCCCGAAACCCCTCTTCTCCCATGGTGCAAGCAGATCAGCGTGTGCATGAAGGATGTGCACGCGATGCGCGGAAATGACCGAGCCATTTCGCTGTTGTGCATACATGTTGTGCATACAGGGGCGACTACACCCTGCGCTTACGGTCGGGTGGCATCGTAACTGCGCGTCAAGAACGGCGTGGCAGGCCGAAGTACGGAACCGCAGCCCGTGTGCGTCCACAGGTCTCCAAAGCCGATGGCAGGTGCTTCCAGGGCGTCCAAAGCGCGCATCCGCACTCCGGCCGCTTATTTCGAGACGTTAGGCGGCTATAGGCGATAGGACGCATAGCAACGGCGACCGCACAGGATTGGCATGACGTAACACCTAGCAACCAAGGTACACTGGGGGACAGCGGGGCTAGGTCGTACTTGGGCCGCCGGCGGGGCGCCGCGAAGCGGCATGTACGGGAGGGCCAAGGTGGGTTAATATTTCGTAATGAGCCGTCCGCAAACTGTCGCCGTGAAGCGGCGTGAATGGGAGGGCCGGGATGGGATTGACACGCGCCCCAGTGATACACCCGCCGTTCCCCACTGCGCGGCGCCGAAATAGGCGAAGGGGGGAGGGACGACGTCCTTCCGCTTTTGGGTTGTGGAGAAATTATTTTTCTCCCATGTTGACGTCTTCAAACAGCGTGAAATAAGGAAGAGCTTAATGGTGTACAAAAAAGGTTCGTCGTTCGGCCGTCCTCAACACGAACTCTGCTCGCTCACTATATACGTGCAGCAGCATCACCTGCTGCACGTATATAGTCTGAGTCAGTCGCTTTTGTGACATGTAGTAGCTCTGAGGTAATTCTTGATTCGCCGGAGTGCACTGAATCTTCGGTCAGCCGATGCCGCTGACGCTGGCACTGTCATGAGAAGTGCCGCATGGCGCATCACTTCAGTGATCCTCCTCTTGACCTCTGGGACTTGTCTGCCCAGAGCACGGCACAACTCGGGCACAAAGATGATCTGACCGCTTGAAAGCGAATAAACCATGTTCAGCTGCAGGCCTTGAAAGGCTTTCCAGGAGAAAATCAGCAGCGTGCGATCTTAACTTCCTCTCAAGTTTTTCAGCAGTTTGGGGCTTCTCTTGAATAGCGCGCAAAATGATTTACTCCAGTTGTGCGAGACTGCATGCCTGGTTGTATGTCGAAGATTACTTAGTCGATTGACCCACTTTCCTAAATGGATCTGTTTCCCTATCTCTCTTCGCTTATATAGTCCAATAGAGAGTACAGCGCTTCTTTGTGGTGACCTTGGAGCGTGAGGTAATCCACAATGGGAAAAATAGACTTTTGGGATGCCACTATCGAGGTCACTGAAACTCAATGAGTCAATAGGATATCGCTGACGTGCTACTCGCGGCCAAAAAGCGCTCATTTTCTAGCCATGTATTGTCAAGCCGTTATTCGTAAAAGCGTCCCTTTCCGCGAAGACCTAATTTTCGTGAATTTCGTGATTTTAAATGCAAATAATTGAGGCCTCGAATAATTAATTCCATGGTGATGAATACTTAGCATGTCACTGGGAATCTGGAAAATTCTTGACCGCGAAATATCTTGAAAACCGGTATTTTGAGAAATTTGGAACTGTCGAGCTCGCGAGCCGCCCTTACTAAAAAATATCTGAAAAGGAGAAGAAGGGAGGGGGGGGGGGGGGGGGAGTGCGGTCGCCCCCCCCCCCCCCCCCTCTTTTCTCTGTTCCGACGCCACTGGGTGTTACATCATGGCGTCGCTCGATCATTATTCGCAACTCCAGGCCGCCGCTCGCCCTCTCGCGGACGAACGAAGAACCAGAGGAGCGGGGACGGTGGCGAAGACGGTGGCAGCTGGTACTGTCGGCCTTGGTGCTCTTGTTCTGGTCGGCGTGTTCGTGTATCATGAAGTCTGCTTCGCTTCTGCGTTGCACGGGGTACGGGGATGTCTAATTTCATTAGGAACTTTTTACCGGCTGCCCTAGGTATATAATCTATAAAAAATGTTTAAGACCGCTCAATTAAATATCTTGCAGTAAACAAAAATCCTGAAGTTGCAAAAAAGTGCGTTTTGACGCATATACAGCCGTTTATTTGACCCTGAGGTGGCTCTAGTAAAAATAGAAAATATGGTGGGTTTGAAAGAACAATCGATTGTCTTTTGATTCTGAAAGTTTAATCAAAGTAATTTTTGTTTAAAGCGAGAAAACAATTTTTGAAGTTGAACTCTCACACCACAACCGGGCGTCGCTTCTTAACGCCTCTTCGCCGCACAGCACGCCACCTGCGACGATAGCTGACACGATTAGGTCCAAAAAAAGAACGGAGTTTGCTGCCGCTTCCCCTTGTCCGTCTTTCCGGCTGCAAGGGAAGAAACGGTGGGTATCGTGTAATAATCAGAGGTGCCGCCAGCGCGTAGCCATAGCAGGCCCGTTGTGCCCTTTGTACCCGAGGGCGGCTCGAAACGCGATGCCTAAACGACGGGCAGCACCAGGCGACGTGGACTTCTTTCTCCATGCCATGCCAAACGTCCCACGGCCACCTCCGATTCCTAAAATAAAATTATTGTCTCTTCACCGTAAAGGCCCTTTCTTTTTTGCAACTTCAGGATTTTCGTTTACTGCAAGATATTTAAGTGAGCGGTTTTAAACAATTTTTATAGATTATATACCTGCAGGGCAGCCGGTAAAAAGTTTTATTAAGCCCCGGGAACAATTAGATATTTTTTTAATAAAATAACAAAAATGTTAAACTTTTTAAATATTTTTAGTTTTTTTTTAATATTTAAATTAAACAAAACTGCACAAGGCCAACCATATTGTAAGTCGAAAGCTGTGCGAATTTAAGGAAAAAAAATATTCTTGGGTGTTTAATAAAAAACCTTATTTTTCATCAATTATTGAGTGATGCCTAGTTTCACGCTGTTTTTAAACGTTAAAACCGCGCTCATGTCATCAAAACAATTTTGTCGTCAAAAATATGTCAGGGCATGGCTACGGAGATTGCGGCAAAAGGCCACGATTTTTTTTTTTTTTTTTTTTTTTTTTAGAAATCGGAGGTGATCGAGCGCAACGTCTGGGACGTTTGACATGGAATGACCCTAATGTGATTAGAAATTCCGCTGGACGTCAGGGTCACCTCCTTGAACTTTAAATTGTGGTTTCCTCGTATAGTTGGCTTCTTCAGAACATGTCATTAGTGTTTGGGTGAGTTTCGATTGCATCTGCCAGATTTTGCAGTTCTTCTTAGGATGCGTATTGAACGGCTATGCCATTACAAATCACTTTTATGTTGACCTCACCGAGACCACTCCGGGGTTCAAAGTATTTCTTTAGTAGGATTTTTATGTCGTTAGAGGGATTTGCTGTCGAGCAGCTGACAGTCAGCACTAAGTTGTTTTTAAATGTATGGTTCCGAGCATGCAGTTTGAGGGTTCGTGTTTAAAACTGAAACCGATAGGAGGTGTTGCCATTATTGAATACAGTGATATTTTCCCAGTGGTGTACTGACGCCTTATCATATATACACAAATACTTTGCTGCGGTGAGTGAGTGCCTTTCCTCTCCAACTTTCTTATTGCTTGGCCTAATTAAAATAACACAATGTTTTTAGTCTATTATATTTGACCGGGCCCTGCGTTTTGCTGGCGACGATGCAAGGACGGAAAAGAAAAGGATTACAGTCATAAAGAGGTGATTAGAAGATTGGTGGAAATTATCTAGGGTAAATTGAATGATGCACAACTAACTAGCACAGCTAGGGACAGGCGGGACAGAGGAGAATTGGGACTCTGTCCGGCGTGGCTCCGGCCCAAGGTCTCAACCCTGTCCCCAAGTGGGTCCGGTGCTGGGGTAACGCCGACAAGGTTTAACGGAGGGAAAAGTGGCGATGCACAGGGGGAACAGCGCACCCGCAAAACAGTCATTCAAGTCCACACACACAAAAGAAAGTGACTCTAAAGCCTGGTTCAGACAGTTGCGTTTGACTGCGGTTGACTGCGTTGCGGCTGCAAGAAACCAGGACATCCCTGCTGCTTATATCGCGTGCCAAGATGATTCCTTGAATTGGATTCCACGCTTCATACGAAGCACAGATTTGCCGGTGACTTGCTTTCGGTTCTCGACGCAACGCAGTCAATCGCACTCAAACGCAAGTGTCTGAACCGGCCTTTACGCAGCGCTGACTAACAACTCTCTAGTGTTATTACTTTTTTCTCGTCTTCTTTTTGTATTATGGACTAGGGCCAGGGAGAATAATCGGTCTCTTTCCGTTTCCAATGGATAGCTAAATAGTAAACTAACTAAAATTTAAATTAATGTAAGGCGGGTAGTCTAGTTCTTTTTGTGATAAGGTTAAAGACGGAGTACTAACACATCTATTGTTATGTTTTGCGATATTCTCCGCCTCAATGATATCTTTTCTTAGCTGGTTGTGGTACTTGCCAAGCACGGCGCAGTTGCTCAGCAGAACTGAACAGCCAGAGTCTCGACAGTGGATGTCTAAATGTCCAGAGTCTTTCTTGGTAAAAGTGTTCTTATGTTCACGAAGGCGATCGTTGAGACACCTTCCGGTCTTCGTGAACATAAGAACACTTTTACCAACAAAGACTCCGGACGTTTAGGCATCCACTGTCGAGACTGTGGTTGTTCAGTTCTGCTGAGCAACTGCGCCGTGCTTGGCAAGCACCACAACCAGTTAACAAGAGAGATCATAGAGGCAGAGAATATCGCAAAACATAACGATAGATGTGTTAGTACTCCGTCTTTAAGCTTGTCACAAAAAGAACCAGACTACCTATCCTTACATTAATTTCAATTTTAGTTAGTTTACTATTTAGCTATCCATCGGAAAAGGAAAAAGACCAATTATAGTCCCTGGCCCTAGTCCATAATACAAAAAGAAGACGAGAAAAAGTAATAATACCAGAGAGTTGTTAGTAAGCGCTGCGTAAGTGTCACTTTCTTTTGTGTGTGTGGACTTGATCAGTGACTGTTTTGCGAGTGCACTGTTCCCCCTGTACATCATGAGCAAACAACTCGCCCGAACCTCCGTGTTAGAAAATTGGCGACTCCCTCGCCGGGGTGAAGAGGCGGGGGCAGTGGCGCCACAAGGGGGGGGGGGGGGGGGGCGGACCGCCCCGGGTGCAGCGCTCAGGGGGGTGTCGCGGCGGGCCAGGAGAGCCGGGGGGGGGGGGGGGGGGGGGAGAGTCGCGGCGGGCCACGCGAGAGCGGGGGGGTGTCGCGGCAGGCTACCGTCCCGGGTGTTGCTGTCCCTCGTGACGCCACTGGGCGGGAGGCAATGTTTTGAGTTTATTATTTTTTTTTTTTTTGCCTGATCCCCCAAAGGTCATCCTGGTGATATCCCACACTGCCTGGTGACAGGGGGAGAAAATTGGCTTATACTTCGTTTCACCTTCTGTCCGAACGCGGCCCATGTTATGAGCCGAAGGGCCAATGAAACAGCGCGAAAAGCGCAACGTCATGGCGTGCTCTCTGCGCTTGATAGGACTAGCCGGCGGAGGAGCACGCATAGGGAGACGGCAAATACCGGCTGGTCCTATCAACTGCAGAGAGCACGCCATGACGTTCTGTCTCTTTCGCTGTTTGATTGGCCCTTCGGCTCATAACATCGGCCGCGTGGTGTCGCAAGCTACCGCGCGTTAAAATGAGTATAGCCGTTAACATGTATCCATTCATCTAAAGCGAAACTAAAAACGGCACGAGATGGTATTTTAGCGGCAAGTTTTAAAATCACTGTTACGCTATTTAATTAAACTGCCTTAATTATGTCTACATTAATACATTGAAAATTAATAAAATATATCTCACAACGACTGCAAACGCGTCAAGGTGGTCAAACCCATAGCAACTCATAGGTCAAACTTCAATGCACGACAACTTCTTTTTTCAAATCTGGCAACGCTGTACCACTTTCACTTTCGGCGGCACCACGGTGTGGCACCAGCATTCCCATTTTCGCATTTCGGCAATTTCACTGGCGGTGTGGTGTTTGATTTGCATTGAAATGATGAAAAGACTTGTTTTAGGGCTGGCATAACAACTCAACGTTGAAGCCCGTTCTTTTTTTTTTTTTTTTTTCATCGTAAAACTAGTTTGAAATGATTTCTAGGCGAAACGCCATCAGAATATTGGAGTTGGATGGAACAAGTGAGTATTGACAGCTTTTCCACGTCTCTCGCGAAGCTTATCTTGATGAGAAAAACGATTTATCGGTTGTGCAGTCCGAGTAGGTGGCTATTTTTGGTGTCTGCATACGAAATAAGAAGTCCATCGATTGTCACGGGAAGTTTTAAATATCCGAAGTTAGGGAAGCTTTTCCGAACACGTGAAGACAAAAAAAAAAAAAAAAAAAAAAAAAAATGTCACGCCGACATATTCAGACTGCCAACGGCTGCAGCGTATCAAACACGCCATCCGGTCGCACAGTCTCCAACAGCGGGTATAGGAGAAACCGCCACACATGTGACAGACACCAGTTGGGGCGCTGTTCTGAGTTGCCCCGTTCGCGTTGTCTCCGGACACGTCTCGAGTTCTTTTGTTTAGTTGCAGTCAGGCATCGTGTTTCCAGTGGATCCACGAGGTTTCGTATTAAACTAGCGGAAACGTGCCTTTTTCTTTTATCTGTGCACTCCTGGCGCTTATTCGAATACAGGTAACCCGACAAAATAAATTTAAAACAAAATGATCAGGTGTAGAACGACCGCAAACGTGGTTTTGCGTACTTTCGGAAACCGCCTTTGCATGTTGCGCTGCATTTTCTTTTTGAGTTTTCCTCATTTTCAACACCTCTAATTTGGGTTTGAACGAAGAATAACGTCGTCCTTGCTTCCTAACGGGCAGATACGGAGGCGCTGGGTGCTGATTTGTAAGAGCAAAAATATGGTGGCAGACAATTATGCCACAACACACCGGTGTTGGATGAGACCGAGCGGGTAGCGGTACTGCTCAGAATGCAATCACTTGCATTTATAATGCAGCTTGCAATATTATGAAGAATTAACATCTGCTGATATCAGCCGTGTGCTAAACTTTGGTCTTGTAACAAACGAGGTAGCATTAGAAAGAAATGTTTTGAGCCTAGAAAAGAAATGAGTTTTGTTGCTTCAATAATTTACCTATGACATGAACCATGAAGTGTCCATGATAATGTGGCACAAACAAACAAGAAAAATAACTTCATACCAGGTGGGACCTGATCTTAGGGTAGTTTACTTAAAAAATTACTGCTCCAGTTTTGCAGAAGTTCATCAATGTTTGCAGTGAGCAACTAGTGCTCTTTGGAAGTTATTTTACCACATGCTGGCTAGGACTTGTGTTGTTGTTGGGTGGCATACATGATCTCTTTCACGAGCAGAACAAACTCATACAGATGGGAGCGGTGAGCTTTTCATCGCAGTTGTTGTTGAGCTCTGTCGATGCGCCTGCGTAGCCAGCGGGGGTGTTTAGGTGTCTGCACAACCCCCGAAATTTTACTTTGTTCTATATATATATATATATATTTTTTTTTTTTTTGATTGTGTGCGTGATTGCACCAGCACCTTGAAACACCAGTGATGTGATTGCTGCGCCAATTGCGCCAAGGGGATAACCCTGCTACCTCCTGCTACATTTTTCCAAAATATGGGTAATCTGCGCCAAGCCTGCGCCAAAGGACCAATTTCGGTTGCCTTTCAAAACCGAAACTAACCTGAGTACCGTAATTGAGCATGCGTGAGCTAGGTGGCGCAAGCAGCTGCTCGACTTAAAGTACCCTGCATCAATCGTCCATCTGGTATTGCATGGTTTTACCCGCCGTCTTTCGTTTCGCTCTCGTGCATCTCGTGTCGCGTCTTTTTAAAATTTATTCAACGATAGACGCGGGCATGTGCGGATGCTCCAACGCTAACGTGCCAGGTACCAGCCATGCCGTCATGCTGTGGAACGAAACCACGTTTTTGCACGGCAGGAGTTATACCCTAGTTACACGGGCGCTTTCAACTGCCATTGAGTCAACGACAGTTGGCTCAATCGCGATCGGCCGGAGTTACACGGCGGCGTCAACTGTCATCGAGCCGCTAATGACAGTTGAGTTCAACTGAGCTCCCCTACCTCAGTTCAACTGAACGGACTTCCCCAACGGAGGTAAAATGGCGCCTGTCCGCGGGACCGCTACCGCCGACCATCGTTTGCGAGGCACTTACTGTTTCAGAATGCAGGGGGAGGCGTCCAGAAAAAATCGTAGCAGCAAAATATCCGAGAAGGAATAGGTTTAGGCACCCGAGCTACCGCTAAAACGATCCCGTCTAGCCGGCAAGCCACCAAACGAGCGAAGATGGCGGCGGGACCGGCTATATAAATGGACAAATAGTAGCGAGTGCAACCATCGTAGCGGGCAGTAGTTTGCGCCACCTATCTTAAAATATGCGCAACCTAAACCTGAATTTGCTTTGGTAGTCATGTAAACGCCGCTAAAGAGCAACAAGGTATTGAACATATTGTACGATATGCTTATAATAAATAAAAGGTGTGTCTCCGAGTAAAATACTTAAACAATTAGACTGATCACGTGACACAAGAGCTAGTTTCGTTTTAGCTTCAACTGGGTTCTAGAGAGCCGTGTAGCACCATCTCAGTTCAGTTGAGTTCAATCACAGTTGGTGCCGATAACTGTGATTGAACTCAACGACAGTTCAAAGCGCCCGTGTAACTAGGGTATTACTTTGTGAGATAAAGCACTCTCTCCTGAAAGCAACGGCCGTGGGAAAACTATACTTGATCCCTGCACAACGTCGGGTGTTGCTGTCCCCACGGCGTTGCAGGTATGGTGCTTTCTAAACTGAGACATAAGGACCGCCTCATGTTCATCAACATTCCCGTTCTTGTTTAAATCATACGCGACAAAAATCCCTCTTTAACCCAAAGACTGCTGTGTCCGAGTATTGATTACCTAGATTTCTCTCTGTAGGCTGTCCGTCGAGAGCGAATTTGGTACGTGAAAAATCTGCCGCGAAAGAAAGTTGGTGAAGAGAAATGAGCTAAAGCAAAGAAGGCAATACCTGCACGCTGAACCCGCACAGCACGCTTGTTTGTCTCGAGTTCTTTCGTTGCACAAAGCGTTGAAAGAACTTTTTGACCCTGGCTCGCAACGTCTTGCATTGATGCGCTCAGGTTCTTTTTCTTTGTGTGTTTAGCTTGTACCTCGCCTGCCGGCCTGACAAGCACGTGCTGCTGTACTGTTTTTTTGTTGTATGCTGGACAGTTAGATTTTGCATACAATTTTGGGAACCAGTTGACAACGAAACGAAGCGGCATGGTTTCGGTTTCAATCGAACAGCCACCTCCGCTCGCGCGACGAAGCATGTGCAACTGCAAGCTTGCTCCGAAGTTGCCCTCACGTGCATGAGAACATGATTGCACTACAGAGGCACCAGCAGAGATGCTTGCAATCAATTGTTTTACGTTTGCTTAGTTTTTACGAAAATCTGGCTCGTCGGGAACCAGTAAAACGGTGGCGAGCGGTTTTTCGGAATGGCTGGGCAACGCATACAGCACTGTACACTTGTGGGATGTCTCAATGTCTCTTTGGAGACATTGAAAGTCGACATTTATTAATAGCCGGAGGAAAAGCGAGGCTTGCAGCAGCCTTGCAGAAAGTTTCGAAAAGCAAAAAGAAGAGCCCCCGCTAGTCGTATTGCACCTTTGTCTTGTGTGCTTCACATTGCACTGCAGACATTACGAGTTCCATCAGTCGGAGACTGCTTTTATTTATTATATTATTTAACTAGTCAACCTAATGCTGTGTTATTTATTACTAAGCAAGTCATTTTCATATAAATCTTAATTGTGCAGTTTGGTTCTTATTTATCTATAGCGGTTACATATATCATTTAACTGAAGCATTGCAAAATATGTCATGTCATTGGCATATCAGTTACATGTTGAAAGACTCCCAGGTAGTCCAACGTGACCATAATTTGTTTATTGCGGCCAGCAAAGTGCCCTTCGTTTGTCCAGCATTTAAAACAAACATTGTTTTCATTTTTCTAAGAATATCTGCTCCAAAAGCCACTTTTGCTGGTCCGAAGCATTGTTTTGGCTGCTCTAAAAGCCATGTTTACTGCTCCAAAGCACTGTTTTGGCTGCTCCAAAGGCCACTTTTGCTGCTCCAAAACGTCTTAGGCCAATCACATCACTGCTTGAAACACCCTTCGAAACTATTTTCTGGCTGCGCCACTGCGCCTGGTTACCATTAGTCTGTCCTAGCAATTAATGAATATCGTTGGTCAAGGATCGAAGTGGAACCATTTTGTAATTTGTGACAGCTCAGATGGCTACCAAGGCAAGCTGATGCACCTTGAATACTTATTTCGTGGCCTAAAATTATAATGACTAAAAGAAAACTAGGCTTTCATGTTTTGTTGCGGCTATTCATAAACTGTTATGTTGGTGCGTTTTCTCATGGCACATGTTTGTCCATTCTCTGTAGTGCTCGATGAACTTTGTCCTTCTGTTGCTTGAACATGCGTGCGAGTGTTGCGTGTTCCTGTTCCCAACTACTCGATAAATGTTTGCCTACGATCATTTGGATGCAACTAAATGCTTGGAAGAAAAAGCAAAGCACTGAATTGTGTGAACAGCAGCACATGTTGGCAAACTACCAGCTTGCCTCCCCAGCCTTGAATCAAGACCTTCTCCATTCTTTTTCTGTGCAATAGCTGCTAGTGCATTTTTTTCATTGGTTGAAAGTTTGCATAAGATCACCCTTATTCTATTATTGTCACCTCTTACCAGGGCTGGTGCTAGACAGTGCTGGGCACTAGGCAAAAGGTATTAAAGATTAAAGAGATTGTGTCCATGTATGATGAAGTATGCATAAAAGTTCCATAAGGAAGCAAAAGATGCCAACTAATTCAGTAGTAAAGCAGAGTCGGTGGTCTGCTGCCTATGCGGTGCACATATTTGGTGTGTTCCTGTAATTCATAAGTAAGGCTGTGCACCAGGCACGTAGCCGGGATTTTGTTTCGGGGGGGGGGGGGGGGGGTCCGCTCATGACAAAATGCTGTATGAGGGGGAGGGAGGAGAGGAGGTCCAGCAAAATGGAAGATTTCGGGGGGCCCCATGGGCCCCCCCACCCCCCCTCCCTCCCCCTGGCTATGTGCCTGCTGTGCACTTTAAATGCCTGTAATGGGGAAAATAGAAAAAAATAATGCCTTCAGTTCTTTAGTTTTTAACTCTGGGAAATGCACACTTTAGGATCGGGGTTTTTCAAATCAAAACCAAATATCTTCAGCAGATATTTGGCATTATTTAGGCACAATTAACTATCATAAAGCAGGTTAATTTTGGGAACTTCTGAATGTGGCATCAAGCATTTCAAATTACATTGCACTCTACAGTTCTTGATATGCAATGCCTTACTCCAAAGACAGATCCACCTTGTCCAAGATATTGAAAAAGTTTGCGGATGCAGCCAGAAGTATCCACTTGCTTGCTGAAATTTCAATGACTGTATCCCCGGTAGACATCATAACCAAAAATACTTGTTACAGGCTGCACATATCCTGCATTATTTAAAAAAAAAAAAGAAAGGGCAGGTGTGTTTTTAGGAAAAAAAAATGGCAACCTCTATGAATAATAATTGGTTTGTGAAAATCAATCATATTGCTGCAATTGTGTTTGCTGGTCCAAAGTCTTTCCCAAAGTGGATAAAATGTAGGGACCTATAAAATGCTACAATGTATCTGAAAAAAAAAAAAAAAATGTATAGACTGAAGGTTAGATGAAGGACCACACAAACACAGCACTGACTTGCAACTGAATTCTTGCATGAAACAGGAAGTGAACAAGAGACGGGAAAGATCGAAACAAAAACAACCAACCCGATAAAAGGCCCTAGCAAGCTGACGCTTGTCGGCTTGCTGGGGGTGTTTTGTTGGGTTGTTCCTGTCTCTTGTTCACTTGCTGTTATGTGCAGGAAGTAAAATTTTCAGTTGCCAGTCAGTGCCGTGTTTGTGTGCTCCTTCATCTAATCTTCCATCTTTTTGCACCATTTTTTTTTTTTTTTCACTTAAAGGGATATTGAATTGAAATTTGGATTTTGCAAAATAAGGCCACAGATGCGTTGAGCGGGACGCTACGAACTCCAAAACATCCCTCATACATCGATATGTATGAGGGATATAGCCAGTGGGGGGCCCATGGGCCCCCCCCTGGCTACGTGCCTGACGTTGACACTAATGAGCGCTGAGAGGAAACATTGCTGACGTCATCCGTTGCGCTTTCCTGGAGAAGTAAAAACAAGCAAAAATGGGGAATGGTGATGATGTTTAGCTCAATGTTGGCTACGCCCAGGCCGTAGCCTTGACCGCGCTGTTTGTTGCGCCTCAATTCGCTTGTTAGTCTGCCAATTTCGGCAACTTGGTGCATTTTCAAGTTTGCCGGACCTTTTAAAAAACATTTAGACAGAACTAGGTTGTAATATTTGACATGTGGTCTTCTTAGGTGATACTGAAGAGGACTGCATTGTTTTTCCGAAAACAAAATAGAAGTGGAGTTGCCCTAGCCCAACAATGCGCCTTGTTGTATCTGTCCCCCGTGGAGCCTGCCCATGCTCCACAGGCATCGGCTCCTTTGTTTCTAAATTGCCCGCAAAACAACCACATTATAAAACTGAGTGAACGAGAATCATAAACTGGCAGGAATGCAGGACTTCTCTGGCTGCTGCGGGCCCTTTTTGCCAGAGTGGGGCCCAGGGCCACTGCCCCGGTTTTCCCCGGTCGTCCATGCCTGACGCTGGCCCTGTCTCTTGCTGCTACTTCTCTGCAGCTCAATGGCCTGTTTGGGGAACATTCATTATTTGCCAGTGGGTGTGCATGTGTGTGAATAATTTGAAAGCAGTAAACAAATATAGGTGACTATTGATCTGAATGTGGTGACTCCACCTTGCAGCCTGCCAGTAAAAGCTAAAAACTGTTATGGTCCTTTGTACACATCGCACAGCTCTATTCTGATGCCTCAAAATTCTTGTTTTTGTCCTCCAACGTGAGGTTTATCCCCGCAGGGGGCGCCTCCACCTTAGGGTGTTAGGTGCTTGGTGAGTGGCGTCGCCACGAACCCTGAGCCATGTGGGTTCACCCACTTACGCCTGGTTGTGCATGGCTTAACCCGTGTCCAGGGAAAGGGGGATCTTGGTGGTTGAGCTGAGCCTGGGGTATGTTTGGACTCTTCGGGCTCAGGCAATGTACCACTTCGGCCCCTGCTTCTCGTAGACTGGTGTCCTGGCTTGGCTCGACCAGGGTGATTCAGTCAGTCGCCTTTCTTCTTCTCCTCCTACCTTTGCCTTTTTTTTCTCTTTCTGCCCTTTCCTTTTTCACCTTTGGCGGCAAGGGGCTAACCTTGTGAGGTGTCGATACCCTTGTCCAGATCCACACTTGGTGATGGTTTCCCAGCAGCACTGTTGGAGTAAAGGTTTCCAGCAAAGCCCTTCTTGCTATGGTGCGTTACCTAACCCCTTGTTAGGCTCGGTGGTGGGTGGTGCACTGCGGATTTTGAACCCTCTTGCCCTCTTATGGTGCCCCACCCCTCCAAACGCCATTCAGGGCACGCACTTGAAAGGCGCTGTCTTGAACACAAAACCATTGAAAAAGAATCTGAGGAAGAAACCTTCACAAAGATTTTGTCGTTCATTCGCTTGATAAACAAAAATCAGTTGCAAAGCTCTCACTTTTCGTCCTAGCTAAAGTTCTTGAGCACCTTGTAGGGTTCTCCTACAATGCTGAGAGACTACACTGTGGAGACCTCCTTGTGGAGGTAGAAACAAAAAAAAACAAACAAAAAAAACAACAACAAAGCAAAGCACTATACAAGAGGACCAACATTGTTGACTTGAAAGTGTCGGTGAGCCTTCACCGTACACTTAACACCATTCGTGGGGTCCTCTCTGACGACGACTTTCTTTACACCAGTGAGGATGAACTTCTTGAGGGCCTCAAAAGCCCTGGCATCATCGCCATCAAATGCATAATGTTTAAGAAAGATGGTGAAGAAATTCCTTTCAAGCATGTATTTTGACTTTTGGGAAGCACACTTCTAGAGACAATCAAAACAGGGTACCTTAATTGCCGCATCCGCCGTTATGTCCCCAACCCCCAGTGGTGCTTCTGTTAGCGTTTTGGCCACTGATCGTGCAGCTTTCGAGAAAGGGAGACATGTGCAAAGTGTGGAAATCAAGGAATTTGCAAAGTGCGGAAGTCAAGGCCATGTCTCCGACATATGCGAGGCTGTGGCCCGTTGCACTAACTGCAGTAGACCACACCCCACTTACTACCGCAACTGTCCCTTCTTTTATCAAGAAAAAGATATTCTTGCCATTAAGCTCGAGGAAAACATCACATACATAGAAGCAAAGAAGCGTTTCTCCTTTTTGTCAAAGGGAAGTTACGCTGAGGCGGTGAGCAGGGGCCCTGCACTGCGCTCGGAGTCGAGGGCCGGCCAGGTCTCCCCCGAGATCTTGGCGGCCGCCCTCGGGGCCCCGGCTCCCCAGTAGGGGCAGCAACAGCTTCCTCCAACCCCTGGGTCCATTTGCTCGAAGCCGGTTAACTCTAACCGCGGTTAAAAGTGAACCGCATTTCCCTATGAGGGGGAATTTTAGGTCACGTGACCGACAGAGTAAGGGTGGCGGGGAAACATATCGGTGCCCTGGTGAGTAAGCGCCGCTCGCTTTGGAACTAATATGTCGTCGTAGCTGCAATATTGGGCGCGTTAAGGCCCGTTCACACTCTTGCGACCTCTTAAACCTGGGTTCCTTAAAACTTCTTAAACCAGAGGACACACTGGCATTGTGGCGCCATCTATGCGGTGACCCTGGAACTGCATTTCACAAGAGCGAAGGTTTTGCGGGATTTCCGAGGTCAAATGTGCGTAATACTCATAGAAAAGCTCGTTTATAACATTGACACAAGTTTTTCGAGCCAAGAAAGAAAGGATAATGCGCGAGAGAAATAAAAAAATATGCCGGACCGCCGAGTTTACACTGCTACCCAATAGATGGCGCCAGTGTGTCCTCTGGTTTAAGAAGTTTTAAGCAACCCAGGTTTAAGAGGTCGCAAGAGTGTGAACGGGCCTTTAGTCAGCAACAAATGGTACAGGAGGTTTTCGCTCTGCCTTACCTCACTTAAATCTCAAAGCATGAGCAATGACCTTGCTGCATTTTTTAGATAGTCTTTCAATTCTGGCCATTCCTAAGCTTAAATGAACGCAATAATTGTCGGCATGGCAACGTCTTTGGAAAGTGGATTGCCTTGACTCAATCGGCCGGGTATTGGTGACACACAAAAGCAGATAGCGTCGACAGACGTTTCGCTAAATTTCCCAAGCACCGAGGTGCATGCTGCGAGTGTAGTTACACGCGCTGCACGTGCTGGCGTCTGCAGTAGTAACTGTTCTAAAGCAAAAAGCCTAAAACAAATTTTGCCTTGCACGCGCGTTCGTCAAAGCCTTATTGTGATTATTTACTTTAAATTTTTTATAAGGGGAAGGCCAGCGAGCACAGACTGTAGAATTACCCTCCCAGCGTTCTCCTCGATGCTCGGGTAATTTACTAATAGGTCTATTTTCACTGGAGCCGAGTTACAGGTTCTTCAATTTATGATGCTGTTATATACAGTTTTTACATGCTGGCCAACCATGCTGCCGGTGTATTGCCCACCTTTCACTGCTCACTTCTACCTTATCGTTTTTAAGACTGAACTTCGTCGTTCTCTTTCGAACTTGGAAGGAAATTTCAACGAGGCTTGTCTTAAATTCGGACAGCGAGGCATTTAGAATTTTCCAAACAAGGGTGAATTTAGTTTTACCTTACCCAATATCTGTACCACAAGCAACAAAAAATGTGTCTGCTCAAATGTATGCCGCGCTGCGTCGCGAAAACCCTGTAGCACGCGTTTTTGGGTCCCCCCTTTTCGGGAACTTTTTCCACGGAGGCCAATTATATTCGCTACAGCCAGTAGGTGACACGAGCTACCTCCCCATAATAAAAACACTGAGCTATCGCTCATCCAGCCCTCGTCAAACTTGGCAAGGTACTTGTAGGTACTTAGTAGGGAAGGGCGGTTAACTTTTAACCTCAATTAAAGTTAACCGGCTTCGAGGAAACAGGCCCTGGTGGTAGCACGCAGGATGCTGCCCCATCCAAGGACAGGCCGGCAGCAGCCGCGCCTGCCCAGTCTCCTAGGTCTCCTCCTAGGGAGAAGGAGAGTTTCTCGCTCTTGCTTGTGGGAGAGAGCCCCCCTACCGAAGGAGCAGCATGGTGCCCATGCAGCTCCTTTGAAAGGAGGGGACAAGACTAGCTCGGGTGACCCCTCGCCCAGTTTGTCTGCCACTTTTCCAGCCGGTCGTGGCCGGGGTTTGCCCCCGCACGTGCCTGGCCGGACCAGCTCCGTACTTCATCCAACGGACGCTTTTCAGGAGGTGGTGATACCAACTGATGTTGACAATCTGTCCACTCCTGGATCCGACCAGGATGGTATGGAATGGGAGACACCCTCCCATAAATCTAGAAAGAAATAGCCTGTAGTAGTGCCCAAGTGATGGCCCCTATAGCTGCCATATTGTGGCCACATCTTCCACCTAGCTTCTGTTGTCTCTCAATGGTTGTAGTTATTTTTGCTAGGTTTTATCCATTTATATTTACATATTAACACACTTTTTAATAGATGACTAAATTACATTTTATGCAAAGGCACTTCGCGGTATTTAAAAAAAAATTGATGATGTTAATTACTTCCTGGATGAGCTTTGGCCCATCACTCTTGTCTTGCAAGAAACCCATCTTCACTCTAATTCTTTTAAAATTTTAGGATGTCATCAGGTTTTCAGGAAAGACCGTCCTGCTTCCACTCCTGGTGGTCGTGCAGAGTGGAGTCGCTTGCTCTGAAGTTCCACTCTGCACGCCACTGGAAGCTGTTGCAGTGAGTTTCCTCACGGACCGCCTTATAACATTTGTTTCTTTATACTTGCCACCAAATGTTCCCTTGAATCTTCAAGAGCTGCAGGGACTTGTAGGACAGCTTCCTCATCCATTTTTAATTTTGGTTGATTTTAATGCTCATCATCCGATGTGAGCTAGTACCCGTCAAGTAAAAGACGTTCAATTGCACCACCATTCTGTGGTGGTGCGATTGACCGTCTTTTATTGTCTTCTGGGCTGTGCCTTCTTAATGGGAGAGAGTCAACTTTTTTTAGTGCAGCACACAACTCATTCACATCTACTGATCTTCCTATTGCTTCACCTTCATTACTTCCTTACTTTTCATGGAAGGTTCTCCGTAAAGCTTTTGGAAGTGACCATTATCCTATTGTTTTAGAGAGTACTGTCCAATTTCCTACTCTTTTAAAGCAGTTCCTTAGGTGGAAGTGAGACAAGGCTGACTGGGCACTTTTTAATCTTCACTCCAATTTAGATCCTTCACTTCTTTCATCTATGTCCCCTGAAGATGCTACACTGTCATTGAACAGATACTAAGTGCTGCTCAGTACTCTATTCCACAAACATCTGGTAATGTGTCGAAAAAATGTAAACCTTGGTGGAACAATGAGTGTGCCACAGCCCTAGCAGATCAAAACAGGGTGTGGAAAGATTTCATAGATATCCCACTTCACGCAACCTTGTGGAGTTCAAGCGCAGAAAAGCTAAGGCTTGCTGGACTAGGAAGCAGGCAAAATGGAAGTTGTGGATGGAATACCTTTCATTAACTAATTTTTTCCCCGCCAAAGAGGCCTGGGACAGATATAGGAAAGTAAATGGGGTATATAGGTGCTTTGCCATCCCAACGTTTACTGCTCCTTGTTTGTCATTAAAAGACATAGTAACATCCTTGGGGAACACTTTTATAATTAATCTAGCTTGGCCAACTACAGTGCTAACTTTGCACAGTTTAAAGCTTGTGCAGAGCAACAAAAGTTAGTCGCATTTGGAGGAAATGTGGCCTTTTAAAACTAGCTGTTTACTCAGTGTGTACTTGCAGATGGCCCTTAATGTAAATACATGAAACACTAAAATCGAACGAACTTGAAAGTTTCTTGGTCATTGAACATTTTGTGCAGCCACTCGGTACAGATAATCGTTGTTTTATAACGCGAGAGATGTTTTAAAACGTGTTTCCAATGTCTGAAAAGGAGACGACACGGAGGACGATATGGTTGCTCGTGTCTGCGGCGGTTGCGGAGAGATACGAGACCGACACATCCAGGCACTTCGTACCAGACAACAACGCATAGTTACGGCTTTCAAAGGGATGCCGTTTTCGTCGGTTACTATGGCCTACCGATGGCACAGAGAAAAATTGACCGCATCTCCACGTGGTAAATGATGTTGCTTGGGGCGAAGCTCTGGTGGTGCTTGTCTGCGTAGACGCCGAGCCGCAGCATGCCGAGCCTTTTCATTCATGTCAGTAGGAGAATGTGTGGTTTTCTTCTTTTTCTTTTTTTAAGCAGACAGATGGGATGGCATCTCAGAACCCCCTACTCGTTTTTTTCTTCTTTTTCTTTGAGCCTTTTCATTCATGTCACTAGGAGAATGTGTGGTTTTCTTTTTCTTTTTTTAAGCGGACAGATGGGATGGCATCTCAGAACCCTCTACTCTTTTTTTTCTTCTTTTTCTTTGAGCCTTTTCATTCATGTCAGTAGGAGAATGTGTGGTTTTCTTTTTCTTTTTTCATAATTTTTTCATCTTTTTTTTTTTTCAATTTTTTTTTCTTCCCTACACGAGCACGTGAGCATGTGCTCACGTGCACGTGATCTCACGAGCAGAAGCACGAGCACCCGACGCCGGCCTACGGCGGACAACGGACGGCGGACGGACATGGCCAGCCTCTAAGGGGAGCTTCGCCCCTAAAAAAGCTTTCTGCTCCTGGGCCCAATGGACTTCACTATGAAATGCTTCGTAGCCTATCCACGGGAATCCCTTGAAAACCTTTTTTTGTTTTAATTCTTTATGGAAAAAGGCATGTTTTCTTCAGACTTGGAGGCATGCACATATTATTCCCCTTCTAAACCTAATAAAGACCCCTCACAGCCGTCAAGTTACAGTCCAATTGCACTGACGAGCTACCTCGGAAAAACGTTTGATAGGCTGATAAATAGGCGACTGGTGTATGTATTGGAACAACAGGGGGCCTTTGATAACAAGCAGTGTGGATTCCGCCGAAGTTGTTTACTCTCGACCTCTTGGTACGCCTGGAAAATGTGATACGTCCGGCATTTTTAAACCAACAACGCTATGTTGCGTTTTTTTTTTTTTTTTTTTTTCGATTTGGAGAAGGCATATGATGCAGCGTGAAGACACTGGGATTTTTTGAGATTTGTATGCATGTAACATCCCTAGCCGTATGCTGCAATGTATAGGGGAATATCTGACAGGACTTCTCATGTTTGTCTCGGCTCCGACCTATCCGATTCCTTCGTGCAAAAAAATAAGTCCCTCAACGAGGTGTTGTAAGTGTGACTTTATTTGTGTTAAAAATGAATTCACTTGCACAACTGCGACCTCCTTCTGTCTCATGTTCTCTTTACGCTGATGTACAGTTCTCGTCTTCCTCTTGTAACCTTTCCAGCTGCGATTGCTTGTTGCAGATGGTCATAAATGAACCTTCCAATTGGGCTGAGGAGAACTGGTTTAGGTTCTCTGCATCCAAAGCAGTCTTGGTGCCTTTTTCTTTGCCTCGTGGGCTGTCATTAGATTCATCGCTGGAACTAAATAGAAACCCTGTACCTGTCAGGAAAGAGCACAGATTTCTCGGTGTGACATTTGAAAAAAAAAAAAAAAGCTCAATTTTATTTCACACCTGAAAGCTTTGAAAACTAGATGTCTTTTGTCTAGACATCTTTTGAAAGTTCTATCTCAGTCATGGGGCTCTGACAGAAAATGTATTTACAATTGTACAGTAAGATCTCGTCTTGACGGTGTGGTAGTGTATGGATCGGCCCAGCCATCTTCCCTCAGGATGTTGGACCCAGTTCACCATCTTGGGTTGAGACTAGCAATTGGTGCTTTCTGGACGTCCCCTGTCCCCAGTTTATATGTGGAATGTAATGAGCTATCACTGAACAAACAACATACATATCTTAGCCTAACATATGCTTACAAGATTCTGGCTGACCCTCAACACCCGACTTGCTCTTTACTTACAAGGTTGAGGTTTTCTTGTCTCTTTGACAACTAGCCAAGCATCGTGACACCATTAAGTTTCCGCTTTGAAGACCTTTGCACTTCGCTGCATCTTTCACTGGACCAGGTCGGCCTCGTTCGGAAAGCCAACGACGGTATTCCTCCCTGGAAGACACTGCCAGTTGCCTGCGACTGGTCACTCACAAAATTTAACAAACGTGGCATTTCCCACGCTGTAATTCAGCAAGAGTTTTGTGAAGTACAAATCAAATATGGTGGTTATCTTCATGTTTATACAGATGGCACCAAGACTTCATCTTTTGTTGGCTGGGCTGTGTATTCAGAATGCTTCTCTAAAGTTAAGCGACTTAATTCGTTTGCCAGCATTTTTCCTGCAAAACTCTATGCAGTATCAATGGCGATTGACTACTTTATTCATAAAAAAAATAATAAGGGCTGTTCTGTTGGTTGATTCTCAGAGTGTGATTGTTGCATTTGCTCTCCTAAAGATATTAATAACATGCTTGTACAACAAATTCAGCATAAATTCGACACTGCTGTACACGACAGTCAAAGCATAAGATTTTATTGGGTACCTAGTCACGTTGGCATAAAAGGCAACCAGGAGGCCAACAGGCTTGCAGGGTCTATGGGGAGCCTTCTCCAATCGTCTTCCTGTGTAACAATACCAGGATATAAAGTATTTAGTAAATTCGTCGCTTTTTCGTTGTTGGCAATTGGAATGTGACAGGGAGTGCGAAAACAAGCTCCATGTTACTAAGCCTGCTCTTGGAGCTTGGGAAAGCTCTTAATGCAAGAGTCATCTTTATGGAACCTTGCTGTGCCATCTGAGAATTGGGCATTCTTTTATCACTCATAAGTACCTACTTTTGGGAGAAAATCCACCACTTTGTGATCAGTGTGGTGATACTCTTGCTATTTTACATATCTTGTGGTCCTGTCCCGATCTAGAGCCAAAGCGTCGCGTTCATTTTCCTGAGTTTTTTCGACAACAGATCCCATTTCATCCGGTCCTCCTGCTGGGGGAGAATCCCATAGTCCCTTTTAGCAGAGTAAAGAACTTTCTTACTAGCATTGGCCTTTTACAGCAACTATTGTATTACCAAGTTCTAGGTTGCACTTTTGTGAAACTCTTACCAAAGTATGTTGATAGTTACTTTCGTTTGATGCAGATGGCCTCATTTAATCAAAATTATGCATTTAGTTAGAAAAAAAAAATTGTAATTTTGACAGCAATATTGAAGAAGATGCAGGCGAACTGGTGAACTTTAAACATCTTGAGCACTCGAGACTAGGATCAAAAAGTGGACATCATACACATACACCTGTGTGTGTTGTCCACCTTTTGTTCCTAGTCTCTGATGCTCAAGGTATTCAATTTCCATATAACTTTTTCCACTTTTTATCTCCAGAGGCTGACAGGTGGTCATTTACTATGCCAAGTGTTGATGGTGGTGAGACTATTTTGAAAGGCATTTTGGTTGTTTAGCTGAACAGTTTCCTAATATTGCAAACAGTCGTCTTAAAGCATGCCCTCATTGTTGACATTTCCTCTTGGCATCAGTTTCAGCCGGCTTAAAGGAGCTGTGCAACAATATTTGCGACTCGAGCTGTCTATTCGTGACTCCAGCGAAATCGACGCCGCGTAGCGGCAAGCGATGCCGTGTAGCGGTAACGGCAAGCGAGAAGCTCAAGAGAAAAGGTTGTTTCGACTCTGTTGTCTGTTATCGCTGCTTGGTTCTCTTAGGAAACATGAAACAAACATTGTTTCCAGTTAATATTTTTATGCTTCCGCTGTGTCATTTCTACGCACTGACTAGAAGGTTTCTACCATCGAAAAATCGCTTTGCTTTCATATGTAACACCGATTTTATGCTGCAGTGCAAAAAATGTATGGTGGTCGCGTGCTGAATGACGAAAACGACTTCCTTTTGTCCGCCATTTTGCCTGCCCTGACCTATAGTTTGCTTGAGTCGCGAATAGGTGGCGCCACTAGTTTTTCAAAATGGCAGATATAGTGAAAGTCGGAGATGCATGATGGTATACCAGTTGCTGAGCCTGTCTGGTGCACTGGCTTTACTGAGCGACACATTATTCCCGCATCTATGAGGAAGCTGGGGTATTGCACAGGCAGGTCAACTTTTTCTCCGTCCTAGGTGTCCGTCCTAGGTCGGGTGGGAAATTCCTTTAGCTATTGACCCTGCTAAAGTACTTATTAACAGCATTTCACAACATTGGCGTTAGAAAATGAGCTATTTGTTTTACTGACATTTGATTACGACGTGCTTGGCACATGAGATAAGTGACAGGCCCATCAATTGAAGTCTGAAATGTTGTCTTTGTATAAACTTTGCCAAATAAAATTAAAGGGTCCGAGAGAAGTGATCTCCCGTACGTTTGGCTGAAGTCGAATGCAAGGCATGACTTCATGAGCCTGTATAAGCAGACCTCCATGGAAACTGATGCGATCTAGAATCAACAACGCTGAAATCGGGTTGTTTCTATATAGATTGCTTCTTTTCGGCATAACATAATGTGAGCTCTAGGCACTCCCAAATTGCCTGTGACAGATTTTTTTTTTTTTCACAGGGGTTTTTGTGTTAAAATAATTAAAATAAAAAATTAAATTTCGTGTTAAAAAAATGTCAACACCCTTTAAGGACTGCAGATATGGGACCGAACATGGTGTACAGTTTGTCTAAATTCATAAATAAATCAAGCAAATTTAGGTGTAATGTCATGAACTAACAAATCGCCTGATGTGGACGTTACCATTATCCCGAGCATCAGATAAAATGTGAGTTTAACGTTTGTTACTTATATATCTTGTATATCCTATATAATCATAAACAACTACTATAAACGACTGAATATTCGCGAATCGCCTACAATTCGCAAAAAATACGTCCCGCGAGCAATTCGGGCAATATGTGAACGCTTGGGAAGATACACTCAATTCGCGGAAATTAGAACCCGCAAATGATTTCAAATTTTCAGCTTTGGCCCGATTCGCGAAAATTAAGTTGTTTACAGTATTTTAAATTTGTTATGAAGGCAAGGCAGGAGACTTTCAGGAAACACACATAGCTTCATATGCTGAGTATTTTGGTCACATTCCTTAAGATCCTAAGTGCGCGGCTATACATATACATTGCACTATACTTATTTCGAATATTCCGCCACTATCACTGAGCAAACTTCAGTTGTCATAAATAGTTGGGCTCAATATGCGCCAGGGCTGACGCTGGTTCCTGTACCTCCTCCCTTCTCACAGGTATCCGGTACGCCGGCGGTTAAAATAGTACAAATACGTTACAAAATTAACTGCAGATGTCGTCGTACACATTGTTATGGCATGCAATTAAGTTGTAAATGTAAGCATCAAGCGGCGATTTACAATAAGGCGAGAAACGCGGTGAAAAGCAATGAAAAGTGTGAATGGCAACGCCTTCGGCAAGGCGCAGAGGGTAGAGTGGAGCGACGAGTTGAAGCCATCTTATGGCGGCCGCGTCACGTGATTCCAAGATGGCAGCGCCCATGAGACGGAGGCTGAAAAGGTCTATAGAAATGTCGCCTACAAAGCTTCTAATTTCATGATTCTTGACGTCACAAATCAAAAGAAGCGAGGAAGCGAAGAGCGGGAGAGGAGGGCAACAAAAATAAGAAGGCGCGCGCGTGCGTAAGGAAATTTTTTTTCTCGATGCGCTTTTTTTTGCGTGTCTATGACTACAACTTGCATCGTTTTAGACAATAGAAAAAAAAAATATACGACCCTTGGGGTGTCAGTGCCCCTTTAAGCACTTAATTTTTTTTTTTTTTTTTTTACTTTAGTGTATGGTTTTATGACAGGGTTTTCCATACACCCAAGAGGCAACATGGGATGTTGTTTTGGAGCGCAGCACTTAGGTGCCCATTTCTGGCTCAAGCGGTGTCGCCGTCAGCGTAACCAGACGTTGCATTATAGGATGTTTCCCATAATGACGTCACATGTGACGTCACGAGGGTCGCCTTTCCAGCTTGAAAGAATACCTACCCGCTTGCATGTCTCTTCACTGCAGCATGTTTTGTTGGCCTTGGAAAACCGGTGAAACAGTAAGGTTCAGTCCCACACAGGCTGCAGCGCTACATTGGTACAGTGAATAGCGTTGTCTGCCATCAGAAATGACTGTTTGTGGGCCATGATCACGAGCTGTTCTGCCATGCCTGCTGAGCAGGAGAACCGGGGGTGTCCTGTGCTAGAGCACTCCTATTCCTCCTGCAAGAGGGTGAGCAACGAGCTGGAGACGCAGACGGGGTTGAAATGTTTCTTGGCATTTCAACCCCGTCTGCGTATAAAACCTGAAGTATAAAACGAGTGAAAAAAAATTTGATTGATGTGAAGCCAATATATGAGCGTAGCAGGATTCTGAAATGCGCACCCTCTGACAATCGCCATAATCTCTGAATCCGCTTTCGGTCAATTGAAAGTTAATAACTCGAGAATACATTTTTTTTCTTCAAAACCATTTCCTATTTTGTTTTAATGAAGATTTTGCCTAGAACATATGTTTTTTCCAGAATTTTTTGAAGACCCAACATTTTTTCTTGCACGATTTGAGATGAATTCACCCTAATGCATTTACACTCCAGTTGTTGTGCAGCTTTTATGAGAGGCATGGACTCGAGCGCACAGGTTCAGGTTTATGTGCTCTTTCGGCACATGTTTTTGTACAAAGCTTAGCACTGTGTTACGCCCGTGCATCCGTACCTTTGATGGCACTCTGCCCGCAGCTTGTGCGAGTGTTCTCAAAGGGGAACTGTTGTATTTTGTAGTAGTGCCGTGCATGCAAAGAATGCACATAACACATTGGGGGTGGTCGCTCTTGCACAGCCGGAACATGCGTCCAAGTTCGTCGTTTGGTGGGAGCGCTCGTGGAAATTATGAGTAGTTTCACAGTCTCGTAGATGCACAGAAAACACTGTTTACAGTCGGATGTTCCAATCGGCTTATATTCTCCACACATAAATGCTTCCAGCCACGTTTGGTGGCTGCCTGCATCCCTTGATCCCTCTGACTTTTCCCCTTTCTTGTGCACCAAAAATAAAAGCAGCAAAAACATGGTCCTAACCGAAAACAGACCATACATCTGTTCCCGTCGCTCTCTGATTGGCTGAAGCGTGCGCATCGATGGAAAAATTGGGTCCAGAGGCGATGTCGCCCGCTGTCGTCCTCTTCGACGCACTACTTTTTTCAGTACAAGAACAAGCAAAAAATGCGCCCCTCGACTCGAGTTTTCCCTCTGTGTGAATGCTTCGTAACGTTGGATGGTGCACAGCTATTCTGTAAACACCTTTAGATGGGTTTTTGAAAATGTCTTAGATAATTGACAGTTCATTGGAGTTTTCGTAAGGTGGAGTTTATTTATTTATTTATTTAGTATTTTATTTACAGAAACAACCTGCAGCGCCGAAACATTATAGCAGGAAAACACAAAATAAAACACATACGAACATAAATACAATGGCAAAAAAATACAATAAATACTGTTAAATAAAAGAACACACAAACTCGTGAATGTTAAAAAAATTTAGGATATTGAAAAAAAATATAATACGTCATCTCTAGTAAATGCTGATGCAGGCAATGAATTCCAGCCTGTTATAAGGTTATATAGGCCAAGGAACCCTGCTAAAAGTGGTACGTATGACATGAAGCAAAAGGATGTGGACGGTATTTTAAAGCAATTTTATGTAGCTCAATTTTTATAGTTAAACCAGTTTGAGTTATAGATTTTTTTCTTTCTTTTTGCCTCGTGCTTTTTTAACAGATCCATCACTAGATGACATCAAATTGAACTACCAAGAGTTGGCCTTGCAGTGGCACCCATCCAAGCATCGTGCTAACAAACCAACTATACAGGTATGTTGCTTTGGTACCTTAGTGCCACACGAGGCCTCTGACTTGGCATTTCTCTTTGTCTTTTCAGAAGTTCGAGGAGCTCTCGCGGTCATACCTAGTACTCACAGAAGGACGAGAATCTATGGACACGATACTGAGCCCAGTAAGTTTTTTGGGGGGGCTAAGGGTGCTAGTTAGCTGCTTGGGTCCCATATTGCTGTTAGACTTTTTATGTCCACAGGCAAAACCATCGTCATAAAATTTACGGATTGAGAAATATTTTGGCCTCAAATGCATACCGTAATATCCCAAATCATCGCCCACCGCCGAGTCATCGTCAGCCCTCTTTTTGGACGAATATTGATTTCCAAAAAAACGCCGAGTGATTGCCCACCCCTACAAATACCCCAATGCGAACTCCGCGAATATTCATCCTACCTGAATGATGCGGCGGCGGACCTTGCGGTTGGAGGACGTCCGTGACGAAGTAAAACGAAGGAGGGAAAGACACTTCACTTTTACGCATTTCCTCCCCGATTTGCGTGACCTCGAAGTTGGAGTACATGTGTGCGAAAGGAACACGATGGAGGCAGCAAAATTAAACTTGTTTCGCTTACAAAATAGTTTGTTCGGACAAAAAAAGTCGGAAAGATAATACAAGCAGTAATCCAGTCATGAATTGCGAGGTCACCGAACACCTGATATCTTAGAATATAACCACAAAGTGTAAGGTCAAAGATGTAAGGTCCAAGTCCGTCTCCACCTAAATAAGGTCATCGCGAACCCGCTCCTTCTGGAATGTCGCGATCGTGGTTGATAAGGTTGTGCAATGTTTGAGACAAAGCCAACCGGTAAATAAATATTTGCTGGAACGCCGCCCACAGACCTTTGTAAAGCGCCCCATTCCAAGCTCCGTGTTTGTGGTGCCGTCCATGCCACATAGTAACGCCGCCTCAATCCGTGTTGATAGCACTCCGTGCGCAGATGCACGCATGTATGCACCAAACAAGAAAGTTGTACAAGAGCCTGCTCCTTGCGATTGGCAAGGCGCCCAACTTGGCCCAACGTCAAAGTATTTGCTAATGCGATCGCTGGTTTTCTTGCTTCCCCATAATCGCTCTTCGTTGCTTTCTTTCGCTTACTCGCTCGCTCGTTGTGTCTGGTTGGTGTTTCAAATTTTCTTGTTGACTTTTTAAGGCGAAAGCCTTACTTGTCTTATTACACGAAAAGGCGTCGGCATTGTGCCCGAAAGATGGTCATAAAACTATGTCTTCAAGCACGTGCCGGTCAAAGTCAGAGCGGACACGTCTCAGAAATAAAACACACACACAAAAAACAACACAGCAATGCAGAGGCTTCGTCACGGAAGGTGGCAGGGGCACTCAAGGTCAAAGCGGACGCGCCTCATAAATAAAGCACAAAGAATAGCACAACAAAGATGCTTCGTCACGGAAGCATTCGTGAAGCCGGCGGGGTTCGCCGCACCTGCGCAGTGGGGAAGTGCGACGTCGCCACCGGAGCACCGTGTGAAAATGGAAGACTTGGCGCGCTGCTTGTAGGAAAGCGCTGTGTGTAGGAATGCTTTTGCATTCCTTCACGTAACCAGTCTTAAAGGGACCATGAAATGACCTTTCTACTTTTGTCAAATAAATGGCTTTTACGTTAAACCGTCAATGTTCCCTGAACGCCGAACAGGCATTCGTTTTTGTTTCGGTTTATTAACTTCTACACGAAAAATTATTGAAATATAGAGTTTTTCTTCCTCTCCAACTCGCCGCAAAACAAGCCAAGGCGTAAATTTGACAGTCGTGACATGCCTGTCACCGAAACCGGAAGTTCTCTCGGCAGTAGGAGAATGGGAGCGTTAGCGGCGAGCTGGCGGTGTCAGACCTGCCGGTAGGTTTTACCACAGGGTTTTACTGCTCTGATGGCGCCGATGCCACCGACATATTTTCTTAATCGGCGCCTCTCATCACCGCACTAGTCATGGGCACATCGCAGCTGAGCGAAATTCAGTTGGATATGTTGCGCTTCAGCGACAGCATGGTACTGGTCCCATAGGCCGGTACGAAGTGCAGCAGGTCGTCAGCACGACAGCCGCTTCTCCGCCGTCCGTCAGCCGTTTCCGTGTTATCTCTAAAAAGAAGGGGACGCGCTGTCACTCACTGGCGTAGCAGAAAATGCGCAGAGCTTTTTATGGGCTCAAGTTTTATTAACTTTTATTTTGTCAGGATAGGCTCGCAGGGCAGAGTGGATAAAAAAAAGAAAAGAAAAAGATGCAGTACGTCGTCTTGGACGATCACGACTTTAAAACTCGACTTTACTGATAGTACAAATCTCGCCACACGCCTTTTCTACTATCGCAAAAGACGATGTAAACTTAGCACAGATATAGCAACGTAGAAATATGATTCCGTGATCACATAAGTAGACGTTGCGATCGTTCAAGGAATGCTAACACTAATCACTTTCCTCAGGTGATGAAAACGCGTCAAAATTCGCATCCTTCATACACGCCTTTAAATACGGTACGCATCAGTAATATCTTGAACTTGATCACACGCATGGAATGCGCAAAATAAGAAATCCGGGCAATGTTCGAGGAGACGAATGCTAAGAAAGCACCACTGTAGGCGGAAGTAAGCAAAGACGGCGGTACGAGCGTTTCTGGTGTTCTGAAGGTGCCGTCACATCACCGCACGAGTAGATGGATCTTCCCTTCTAGGACGTGCTGGGTTATCATTGCGACACGTGACGAGAATTCAGTCAAGGATCGTGCTCTACGTGGAACGATGAGCTTCCACCACGCCGACCACGTCGATCATCACCACCGACGCCACGTTTTCAGCAGACAGGCGGCTATGCGCAGATGCAGTCTTATCTTTCTCTTGCTTTGTTTACCACACGATAGATGGCGCACATAGCTCCGAGCATTATAAAATTCGGCAATTTCCGTCACATCGCTAATTATTCAACAAAATGTAAATCAGAATATTCTTTAACAAATCTTTTAAGAAACATTTCCCTGAAATTTATTGTTTATGATCGTGGTGCTGGTGAGATAGGCTCTGATCCAATAGGCGATGTGGATTTGACTGACGTGCCATGGCACCACGGATGCATTGCAGTGAAAAGGCAGAGAGCTTTCAAAGGAAAGAAGGTATAAAAGAGTCTGCTTTTCTTTTAAAAGTTCTATAGTGGAAAACATTTTTTTTGCCTCTTTATTTTTTATGTCTTGGTTTTCTTTTCACACCTTTTACGATGTGCGGTGGATGAAATTCGATTTCAAAACCGCTTCATGGTCCCTTTAAATGCCTCTACCGAATTTTTTGTTTTTGTTTACTAACGAAGTAAACATAGCTCTGTTAAAAACGGGCTTTGACGGAACAGATGTTAGCGCTGTATGCCAATCGGCGGTGTTCATTGCGCGTATGAAAGGAACGGACATTGCGATAGTAAAACATTCTTAAAATTTGAGTTTTATGTATCTCTTGTGCAGCTGTGCTAGATATGTACAGAAAAATTGGCGTTCTTTTAGCTTTTTCTAAACTTTTTGTGCTTACTTACCGAGACATGGCCCTCCCCTCTTTTTACAGCGAAGCTGTTAAGGGCTAGTTTCCCCAGGATCGTGTCCCCCGCAAAGAAATGTCGACACAAAACTCTGGACAGCTACCGCCATCTATGAGCGAGGGCGGCAACCAGACAATCGGCTTGCCGGCCTTGCTCATAGATGGCGACAACCTTTCCAGCCTTTCCACTCTGGTTTTCACCAGAGTGAAGAGGCTGAATTTCTCTAGGCGTCGTCCTAGATGTCGTCCTCGAGGTCGTCCTAGAAGTCGTCCTTGAGGTCGTCCTTGAGGTTGTCTAAGAGGTTGTCCTCGAGGTCGTCCTAAAAGTTGTCCTTGAGGTCGTCCAAGAAGTCGACTTTGAGGTCGTCTGACCATAGTACAGCTTCGCTGCTTCCTTCTTCACCAAAGTGGAAATGCTGAAAGCTTTGTTATGAATTTCACTCGGGATATTGCCGCGCACGCTGCTGGCCAAGTAGGCAGCACGGCCGTGGCCTGACGGTTATTGTGCTTGCCTCCCACGCGAAGAGCCAGGGTTTGATTCCTGGGAGCGACGCATCTTTTGTTTATTCTTGAAATTTAGCGGTCTGGTGGATTCGAGAATCCTTTTGCTTGTTCGAGGTCCGATTGTTCTACGCGCCGAGCCTTCTACACCGATTGTTCCAGAAGCCCACGCGTGTACATAAGGGAACTCCACGTGCGGAGCCGCAAGCAGTCTCGCCCCAGTGCTCGATCCTGCTGTTTCGCCGACATCAACGCCTGCGACGCTAGCCTTTTCTCTTTTTTGTTTTGGACTCAAGTTCGCCCCATTAAACATTGAGTGTCTTTAAATACTCACCGCCTCATCATTTGCTATTCACGACAATATTACGGTCGTTGCAAAGCCTGCTTAAGTTTGTAAACTTTGGAGACCACAATAATGTGCTCTATGCAGTACTCATACAATGGTTATGCAGGCTCAACCTCTCTTCAGTTAGCTTTCAAAAAGCTAGGACTGGGCAATTGATCGATTAACCTTCCGATTAATGCTTTGTAATAAATATTTTTAAGTGGTTAATCGGGTGAATTCAGACCAACCAGTGGAAAGTAAAACCAAAACGCTTTCCTTTTGCCTTCTGTTAGTACCACGCTTTCGAAAATGTAAACACCACCATCTTCGACTGTGTGCAATGCACAAATAGCAATAACATTCATTCTAATAAACCAAGATTGGGAAGAAAAAAAGACCACAGACTTTACCCAGGATTTTTTCCTGTTCAACTAGGTTGACTTAACCTAGTCAACTGGCCTTGGTCAGAGATTTTATGTACCCGAAGTCACCAAGTTTTGTATCGGCATCATTGGCATTCCTCTTGTTAATGTTTTTAGTTGTTTTTTCTTGCCCGATCCCCCAAAGGTCATCCTGGTGATATCCTACACCGCCTGGTGATAGTACGAAATTACTCGGGGAAAGCAAATTGGCTTAAAAGGGTAAAAGGAGGAATCATGTTTTTGGGTTTTAGTTTAGGCTAGGTGGCACGAGCTACTGCCTGTTATAATGAATACAGCCATTAGCATCCATGTGTCCATCCATCCATCTGACCGTCCTCACAATGGACCAGCTGCGCGTTGCATCGTTAAGTGGTGATGGTCCCCTAGGAAAGCCTACACAATTGAGGTGGACAAATGGCTGGACATACACAAGGACAATTTCAGACATTTCGCCTAAATCTTGTCAAGCTTTCCGTAAAAATAGCGAGAACACAAAGGAGAAAGAGCACAATGTCATTAACTGGGGTGAGTGGGGACACCTGTCGGCAGTCATGGAGCCTAGAATGGCTGCTTCGTTGGCGTATGCCAAATGCTGGCCCTGCCTTTAAAGAAAATCACAGAGCACTCCACCCTCCAATGACCGTGGAGTCCACTATAGTGGAAACGGTGCACAGCGATGACGGCTTTGAAAGAATCGAATTTGCAAAATAAGGTTTTTTATAGTTCGAATCACTAGTTGCGTGCAGTACAGGCAAAGGCAACTTGAGGCGAGGCGAGAAAGGGCAAGCAGTAGAAAGGCTGGGAAGGAGGAGAGAAACCTCCTCTCCTCTAATGTTCCTAGTGCTCTCCCTTTCTCCCCTTGCCTTCCATGGCCCTTCTCTCCTGTTCTGCCTTCCTAGTGCTCTCCATTTCTCTCTGCCTGTCGGTGCCTTCACCAGTGCTGCACTCAACTAGTAACACGGAGTATAGTTCTGTTCTACTTTACTCTGGAATTTGGAGGAAGCAAGAACTAGCACATTCCTTGTTCTTTTTTGGAGTGTCCTCATCTACGCTAAACCTTCTGCAAGGATTCCAAAAGGCCACATGCGAAATCCTTCTTGCCCCTGCAGCATCCGCCACACAACCTCCGTACAAACCGTTCCCAGCATTCCTTTCAGCGCCGCGGATGGGGCTGCACGCTTCGCAACAGGTTGTTTAGAGTTGGGTCGAGAACACATTATCAACACTAAATTTAAACGAATAAATTCATCTTGAGGAAAAGAAATGGGCACTCTGTATGCTGCACCACTTTTACTTGTTTCATTATATTCGGCACTGCACACATAGATGAGTACACCAGTGTGAATGGTAAACTTTATGTGTAACTTGGATTTAAAGTAATCCAGATGGGTTGGGTTTGCATTCTAAAGCAAGGGTATGAGGGTGTCCTGGTTACTTCAACACCATGTGATTATCGGTTTAGCACAGAAGAGACTATTGCGAACTAGGAAACAAGCTCGCTCCTGCCGGATAATATCAACCAATTTCTTTGCCTCTGCAGCAGGAGTAGTGATCTGTGTCTTTGGACTATTCTTAACTCTACATGGAAGTTAATCCCTAATTGCAAATGTACATTGCACCATTTTTTACGTAGTAAAATATTCTGCTAAGGCAAAAGGTGTAGTTTTGACCTCTGAAATATGAATGAAAATCCATGAAACTGATCAATTAATTACTGTAAACAACTTATTTTTCGTGGGCTCAGTATTTCGCAATTTAGGTAAAACCTGAAGTTTTGGAATAATGAGTGGGTTCTAATTTTTGCGACGCGGTGGGATCTCGTATAGATTCCAATGTGTTTTCATTTCAACGAAATAGTTCGTGGGACCTATTTTTGTGAATTGTAGGCGATTCACGAAATTCGCGAAAATTAAGTCATTTACACTATTCAATTAAGTGGTGGTGATTAATCGGGTGAAAAGTTTTTCAGCCTTACAGCAGCCCACTGGAAAAGTTGGCCACTCGTGGAGTGTTATTCCGGGTTTACATGATTCATTTTTTATACGCAACAAATTCGTGAAACTGAGATTGTAGGCAATATGGCTGTTTTTATGCAAATTGTTCTGCGGTGCAATAAACATGCGAGAGCCCGCTACAAACTTCCCTGTCACGGGAACCGATATTGTGCGCGCAGATCGCAGACAAAAACACTGGAATCCACTACAAACCTAATGTCACGAGAACGGATACGGCAGATTGCGGACGCAGCAGATTCGCATTTCACGGTGCAACATACACGCGGGAGCAACTCGCGTGTTACAGGAGCCACTATCGCGTGCGCAGCTCGTGGACAAAAACTCAGGAACCTGCTATGAACTCGCTTGTCAGACGTGTCAGTACAGCAAATTGTGCGGTTCATGCAATTCCCGTCGGACATCGCGTGACGTCCGAAGTGAATCGGGGGGATGGGCAATGTTTTGGAATGTTTATGTTAAAGATATTTAGCCAGAAAAACGGGATGGGCGATCTCTCTGGGGTGCGCATTCTCTTGGAACTTTATAGTATAAAGGGCATTACATTCGGGGGGATAATAGTATACAAATAAAAAAAAAAAAAAACAGGAAACACAGAACAAAGGTTAAATATATTCAGGACAGCTCAGCAAAGTTAAAAAGTGATAACAAATGCCATTAACAAGGAAAATAGACCTGTAAACTTTATGAAAAACAATCGGATCCACGGTGGAGGATGGCAGACTGAGTTACGTATGGTTTGAGGCGGCAAAACTTGATTACACGCGTGGGTAAAAAGAAATATGTTTGACTGTATAGGAGTTGTTAATGGTTGTCGAACAAGCAGAAAGGAGGAAACCGCCCATAAATGTCTTCTTTCTCTCCTAGAAGGATTTAAAGCTCATCCCCTTTACTGGCTGTTTGAGTTCTAAGGAGAGCCACGCTTACTTTCTAGGCCAAGATGTGCGAGGTCTTCATCAAGGCTTTTGACCTGGAAGGTGAGTACCCTGGAGGTGTGGCTACGGTCACATGAACACTCTAATGGGGTCTTGTTTTTGGGCAGACTGGTACAATGCAAACCCGTTAGAATGCTCATCCTCCGACGCCTGCAACGACAATGTTGGCCAGGGGCGGGACACGGGGTGCCAAACTTCCAACTCTGCTGTAGCAGCCAGCCAGACACCTCCTGCCAGGAACAACAAGGGCAAAAGCACGGCGGCCGTCCAGACCCTCCCTGTGGAAAACAGTAATGTGTGCAAGACCACAAATCACAACGAGGGTGCCACTGCTCCCGGCAGCCACACGGGAGCACTTCCCAAGAGGCCGCAAACCCCAAAGAAGCTCTCCAAGAAGGCTGCCAAGAAGCAAGTAAGGGCTTGTGAACTGGTAGTGTGCAGTTTGTCAGTCCTGACTGCAGGAACCGGTTATATATGAAGGACGGAATCCTGTTGTTGATGGGCTTGTATGTCGAGCAGATAGAACTCTGGGGTCTTGAATTCATTGTGAGGAGCTGGTAGAGGCTCTAGGGGATTTAAGTACACGTGTAATGACAGTGTGTATAGTGAGAGGGTACAGTCACGCATATCTTGGTGAGAAGCAGGGTGGAGAATAAAAATCAAGATGATATAAATCGTGATTTAAATTGTGATTTAAATCTTACCTGTTTTACTACGATGATTTAAATAATGTGTTTCCCATAAAAATAATTTCGAAAGTAGTTTTTATTTATTTTTTGTCTATCATTTGATGCTTTCTATGTGTATTTAGTTTGCATGTAAATGAATCATCAAGCGAGAAAGATTATTATCATGCTGAACACGAGCAAAAAGCATTGCTCCTTTGAGCAAATTGGATCATGGAGGTTTCTTTCTACCTTCCACTTCGTTCATCAGTTACATAGTGTCCTATTTCAAGCAAATCAGAACGTGAAGAAAACAAAAACTGGAAAGGTAATGTCTTGCTGCAAGAAATTAGATTGCAGAAAAAATCAAAAAGGATTTTTAGCTAACTAGAAAAATCAAGCTGGTTTTGTTCTAGTGAAAGGTTTTTAATTAAAATGTACTTTAAATTTACAGTAATTCTTTCTTCTGCATTGTTATCAGTGATCGTGTGGATATGTCAGTCAAATCTGCCATGTTTAAAAACACATGTAGTGATAAAGAGTCGGTAACTTTTGGCTACAGTGATTTAAATCAAATAAACCTAATTTATTTATTTAAATTTTTTTTTAAGAATTTGGGATGTGCAGCTTCCTGGCTCTCACTTGAGGCCCCTCAATTGCTGAAGTTTTGCCGAACAAGTGAGAAACCTAGCCTCCGTATAGTCTTTTTGACACATATTGAGAGACGAGCTGTGTACTGTCATGCTTCTTAGATACCGCTGGTGTGGAACCTTCATCATACTACGGGAGCGCTTTCCCTAGGGACAAACTGACCTACCAGTGTACACTCTCGGCATTACATGAGCCTACCAGGAGAACTAGACTGTCAGCGCCTTCGGCGTTTAAAGCGACTGCATCTATACACCCCGTGCGGCGCGACCAGCGTGCTGCCGCGCGGCCGTTACCGAAGATAGACAGTGAGAACCCCAGCAAAACAAAACCATGCCGCAGACACTTCGCAGAGGGTGCCTACATTTTAGGTGTTAGGTGCTTGGTGAGTGACGTCACCGCGGACCCCAGCCACGTGGGCCGCCATACCCGCACGCAGGGGGCAGCTGCTTTAGTAGGTGCTTGGTGAGTGGCGTCAGTATGAACGCTGAGCCATGTGGGTTCACCCACCCACGTCTGGCTGTGCATCGCTTAACCCGTGTCCGGGGAAAGGGGGATCCTGGTGGTTGAGCTGAGCCTAGGATATATTTGGACCCTTTGAGGCCCCCTGGGCGAGACAATATACCACTTCGGCCCCTGCTTCTCGTAGACTGGTGTCTTGGCTTGGCCCGACCAGGATGATTCAGTCAGTCACCTTTTCTACCCTCTTCTTCCTTCTTTCACTTTTCCTTCCACCTCTCTCTTCTACACTTTCTTTCCTTTTTCACCTTCTTCAGCAGCAAGGGCCAACCTTGAGTGGAAACAGGTCCTGTCCCTGCAACCACACTTGTGTATAGTATCCGGGCAGCACTGGTAGGGTAATTGTGTTAGCCAAGCCCTTCTTGCTATGGAACATTACCTACCCCCTTGTTGGGCTTTGTGGTGGGTGGTGCACCTGGACACTGAACTTTTCCCCATCTCTTATGGGTCCACGAAAGAAAACTTTTCTTGATCCACCTCTGAAGAGGGTCCGCACCGAAGCACTTGACACAGTAAAACAATCTTATGAACTGCAGAAATTCCAGAAGTTTCTTGTATTGCACTCGGAGGGTGACAAGCCACTTGGAAAACTTCCCTCCTTTCTGGTCTCCAAAGTTCTTGAAGGCGTTATTAGCACCAATTTCAGTGCAAAGAAGGTGGGATCCGATGATCTCCTTGTCGAGGTCAACACAAAGCAGCAAAGTGATACCCTTCTAAAAGTTAACTTCGTCTCTGACTACAAAGTAAGCGTTGGTCCTCACCGCAAACTGAACAGTGTTCAAGGTGTCATTTCTGAGGATGACTTGCTTGACTCATCTGAGCCAGAGATAATTAAGGGCCTCTCTAGTCAAGGAGTTATAGCTGCACGACGGATCACTATCCGCCGTGACGCTGTGGAACGGAAGACAAAACACACCATTTTGACTTTCGATTCGACCACTCTGTCGCAGACTGTAAAGCACCGTTCACTCACTTGCAACTGAGTAAGACAGAGAGAGACAAGACCGGTTTTTAAGCCTCTTGCAACATCTTAGGACGAGCTCTGGAGCAGCGCATCCGTCCCTAAGATGTCGCAAGAGGCTTAAAAACTGGTCTTGTGTCTCTCCGTCCTGCTCGGTTGCAAGTGTGTGAACGCCGCTTAAGGGAAGGTTACCTTCAGTGCCGGGTCAGACCTTATGTGCCGAGCCCTCAACGGTGCTTTAAGTGCCAGCAGTTCGGCCATAGGTCACGGAACTGTCGGAGAAGGGACACTTGTGCAAAGAGCTCCAGCAAGGAGCACGTCGCAGACGCGTGCGATAATGAGCCTCATTGTGCACACTGTAGTGGCCACCACCCGGCATACTACCGATCTTGTCCTCTGTGGAAAGAAGAGAAAGAAATCCTTGCATTGAAAGTTACCCAGAAGATCACCTACATGGAGGCTAAGAAGCGTTTTGCCTTTGTATCAAAAGGCTCTTATGCCCAGGCCGTGCGCTGTGGACCAGCGCGGCCAGTGGTTTCGATGGTAATGCAGACGTCTCCGGACGACCTGCATCTCTTGTCACGCTCCCCCTCCAAACCCTCACGAGTGGTGCCAGTGGCACCGCCTCCGAACTGCAAGGTGAATGCTGCCTCGCCAGCATGCACCCCAGAACAGGAGATAAGATCTCCTGCTCAACCAGCTGCTTCGACCTCTCAACGCCGGGACCTACCTCCCCACATCTCTGCTCTCCAGAGGAAGCCCGGGAAGCGCCGAGGCAGTCGACTCCAAGGGCCAGCTGCTGGCGGCTGCAGATGAGCCCATGGACGAGGTCGGGCTCAGATCTGATGAGGAGGCTATCCTCTCAAGATCAGAGTCCACCCCTTCTGCCTCCGGTGACGCCGTTCGGAGGCAGAAAGACCCCCCTAAAAAACACAGTGCGCCACGTGTGAAAAGAGATTTTAAGCCCTGAGGAACATCGCTTTTAATACACTTCTTATGTTGCGCTTGATTTGTTTTAAATGTTTAGAAATATAGGTATTACGCAGTAGAACTGCTGCAGTCTTTTTCGTAATATTGATGATGTTAACTTTTTTCTTGATGAGCTCCAACCTGCTGCCATCTCTTTACAGGAGACTCATCTTAATGAAACTCAAACACAGGTACTACGACAACATCAGGTTTTTAGGAAAGACCGTGTTTCTTGCAACACCTCTTCTGGTGGAGCAGCTGTGGTTGTGTAGAGTGGTATTGCCCAGGGTTGTAAAAGTTACTTCAAAAATGTACCTAAGATACAGTTACTCATACAAAAAGGTACCTAGGTACGCACCTAGGTACTCGCTTAAAAATGTACCTAGGTACAGGTACCGTTACTTCAAAGATACTTTATTTATTTTCCCTAAATTTGTCAGATTGTAATTATAACTTATTTTCAGTTACTGTAAAAGACTAAATTTTCGCGAGGACCTCATTTTCGCGAATCGCCTACAATAGACCCTTTCCGAAATTCAGTCTGGCCACTTTGATCACTGTCATCATCTGTGGAACAGCATCTGTGCCATACCAATGGCGGTCTTCTAGTGACTGATAAAGGAAGACGTTGAAGATGCTCCTAAGCGGATCTTGCACACAAGAGCTACGTAAGCGTTTATTTCTAGTATCTCAGATTCAGTTAACCTGTGGGCGGCACACAATCGGCTTTCAAGCACTTTGGTGTATAAAATTTTCTTGAGGCATCTGAGTGGGTTGGAGCTTTGTTCTGAATGCAAGTTCTTGGTCACCATCGAACTGAAAGTGATCGAGAAAGAACTCACACTGAACAATTCCTTGCGTGCTGTTGACTTGCGAAAGTGACGGTGGCTATACAAGTTCATTTCCGCCATTGATATGGCAAAACCTAAACTGCTTTACAAACCACCAGATGGCACTGAATTTCGGAAAGGGTCTATTCGCGAAAAATACATCCTGCGAACAATTCCGGCAATATGGGAACGCTACGGAAGCTACACTCGATTCGCCAAATTTAGAACCCGCGAATAATTTCAAATTTTCAGCTTTGGCCCGATTCGCGAAAATCTGAGCCCGCGAAATTGAAGTCGTTTACAGTATATTTTATATTGTATTTATGGCAGAAGAGAGCGCCACCACCTGGACAAGGTATAGGCAACAGAAACTGCGCACATCTTTCAAGTTAACTTCTCCCTTGTTTAGCTGTCACGGGAGCTTCAAACACACAATGAAGTCGATTTCGGTTTGAGATGAAGAAGCAGGTAGCTATTTTCCCTAAACAGAGTTCCGAAGCGATTCGATAAATTGGTATCGCGAGAACGGCATTTGTAAAGCAAAAGCTCGTTGGACATGAAAACAAGCCAAGAGGAACTCGTGGGTGAAATATGTGTCTTTCCTGAACAGTTGTTCCTGCAAAAGTGGTATGGGATCGCATTAGAAAATTCGGGGTACTTACCACTCCTTTAGCATTCCCCTTTTCCCTTCATCATCGCCATCACTAAAAGACCAGGCTGACATCCTTGCTGATCACTTTCGAGAAATCTCCAGTTCCTCAAATTACACCGCTAAATTTAAAAAGTTCAGGTCCTTGGCAGAAAAACAGCCAATTGATTTCTCTGAAAGTGATACTGGTTACAATCGGCCATTCACAATGTGTGAGCTTGAAATGGACCTTGCAGTAAGGAAGCAATCAGCGCCTAGTAGTCCAGATGGGATTCATCATGAACTGCTGAGGCACTTGTCAACTGATTCCTTGGTGCATTTGTCGTCTTTCTTTAGTAATTCGTGGGAAGCTTCTTGTTTTCCACAGTACTGAAAGCAAGACCACATCATCCCCATCTTGAAGCCTGGCAAGGAGTTATCGGCCTATAGCACTGACTAGTTGTCTAGGAAAAACCTATGAAAGGCTCATAAACACAAGGCTAGTATGCGTTCTAGAGCAAAAGAAAATTTTTGATAAAAACCAGCATGGTTTTGGAAGAGGTCGCTCTACGTTAGATTACCTTGTTCGGTTGGAGATTTTCGTGTGTGAGGCTTTTGTGAACCGGCAGCATTGCATTTCTGTCTGTTGATTTACAGAAGGCTTACGATACGGCATGGTGGCACGGAATACTTCAGGACCTGTGTAGGTGCGGTGTGCATGGTCGCATGCTGCGTTGTATAAGGGACTTCTTGGCAGACCATATTTTTCAGGTCCGCTTGGGATCCATGCGCTCAGATGTTTTTACACAAGAAAATGGTGTCCCACAGGGAGGTGTTTTGAGTGTTACTTTGTTTGCGATTAAGATCAACAGCCTCACTGCACTGATCCCACCATCAGTTTTTTATTCATTTTATGTAGACAATGTCCAGATCGCTTTCTCCTCATGCAACTAGTCAATCTGAGTGCCAATTGCAGGTAGCAATAGATAGGATGAGTAAGTGGGCCAATGAAAAGGTTTCCAGTTTGCACCAGAAAAAACGGTGTGTGTGCCTTTTTCACTACTTCGGGGGCTGTCACTAGATCCAAGCTTCCGGATGAATAACCCTGGCATAACCGTTAGGCATGAACACAACTTCTGAGGGGTTATTTTTGATAAGAAGCTTACTTTTCAGAGCCATCTGAAGGAACTGGAGCGTGCTTGCGCACATGTCTTGGGGTTCTGACAAGAGGTGCCTCTTGCGACTCTACAACTCGCTGGTTCGTTAACCTCTCGACTATGGTGCGGTTGTATTTGGCTCGGCACAACCGTCATCTTTAAAAATGCTTGATCCTGTCCGTCACCTTGGGCTTTGACTTGCCACGGGGGCCTTCCAAACGTCGCCTGTCCCGAGTTAGTATGCAGAGATGTACCAAATGCCATTAGAAAACGAAGACAGTGCCTTAGCCTATGCTATAGTTATAAAGGCAAATCTGACCCTGTATATCCATTCTTCTGCTGTTTGCAGGCATCTCCTTTTTTATGTGTTTTTTGAGAACAAGCCAAGTATAGTACGGCATTGAAGCCCCCACATTCAAAGCATGTCTGCAGCCCTGCAGCTTGCTTTCCTGAGCGTAGCTTGATGACGAGAGCTTGAAGCATTGCTTCTTAGAAAGCGCACTATACCTGTGACTGGTCGCTGGCCAAATACAATAAGCGGTCTGTTGCACCAATAGTTCTTCAGCAAGAGTTTATGACCTTGCAAGCTAAGTATAAGGACTATGCACAGTTCTTCACTGATAATGCAAAAACTCCACACTTTGTCTGTTCGGCTGCATATTCGGAGCACTTTGTGAAAGCTAGACGGCTTGGCTCTTAATGGTGTGCTCATGGCTATTGAATATATATTAGGCAACAATATCAGGAAAGCTATTTTGTTTGTGGACTCCCAGAGTGCTATGCTCTCTCTCTTTTCCCTCAATGATTCTAAGAATTGGCTTGTGCAACAAGTATGTAAATTTCAACCCGACTTTCCAAATGGGATACAATATCAAGTTGTGCTGTCAGTTCTCAAAAAAGCAATTTATAACGCATGGCAGCTAGATTGGGACAAAGAAGTGGATGATAATTTACATGTCGTCAAACCACGCTTGGAGATATGGGAGATTTTGCACCATAGAGGCCGTCGACATGAAGTTTTAATGTGTCGTTTGAGAATGGGGCATTCACGTGTGACCCATCGACATCTTCTTTGTGGTGAGGACACTCCAGTCTGCTAGCATTGCGGTGAATTGCTAACTATATTGCACATTCTATGGCACTGCAAATTCTTTGATCAAGAATGTCCAAGAAGTTCTCCTTCACTTTCCGGATGTTTTCCATTTCATGCAGCCTTTCTGTTGGGGATGGACCTTTAGTTCTTTTTGTCACATTTTAGATTTTCTTAAACGAACTGGCTACCTACAACAGTTATAGATCTTCTGCATAGTAATTCCTTTCTTTTACTATTGACTCTTTTAATTATTTCTTTGGTGCAGCATGGCCTATGTCGCTTTTTGCGCCATTAAACACTTAATCATCATCATCACGCCGCATACATTGGTATGCATTGAAGTCTGAGCGGTGCGGTTGCACTGGGTTGACAGCAGTCTTGGGCAGTAACTAGTTACTTTTTTCAGTAACTTGTAACTGTAACTCGTTACTACTTAGTGAAACAAACTTGTAACTAATACAGAGTTACTATTTTTCAAAAGTAACGAGAAAGTAACGTCGTTACAGTTACTTCTCAGATTTATGTGCAAAAATATTGCAAACACGACCACCAAATCGCCTTTCAACTCGTGAGAGAGTCCCCAAGTCCTGGTACGGGAAGGGCACATAAAAAACTGCTGCAGAAAATGTCTGGAGCACGAGGGAAAAAAATGAAAATATGAAGAAACTAAATTTTAGGTGATCTGCTTGGCCAAGCTGGTCCCGCCAACTGGGAGAATAGGGACGTTTGTGTCCGTACCAGCCATGTATGGTACATCGCCCACAGCGTACGCAGATGTAACAATGCGCGCCATCTATAAAGCATTCTTCTTTTTTTTCATCCAGTGGAGGGAGCCAGTGCTTTTTGCAGAGTATGGTTTTTGGTAATTGTCGCCCTTAACGCCTGCAGGCTTATGGAACAACCGATTTTCTGAAGATTATCTTCTTGCCGCCAAGCATACGTTTCCTTCCCCACTAGTTTGAATCGTCAAACTCCCAGATGCACTCTTGCGGGTTCTCAACTTTAGGCCCATTTTCTCTCCCTTCCTTTTCTTTACAACTCGATTGCCAGCCTTACCTCCCGTCACCCACTTCCTGTCCCTTCTCGGGTCCCGTCACTTGAGAAAGAGTATTTGCTCGAAACGTCAGTTTCGTTCTGCTTGTTTGTGCGTTTTCTTGAAATTGAAAGACTGCCCTTAGCCGGGACCAGGGGCACTTTGCATCAGTTGATTTATAGGTATTCACGTTGTGGGCTTTCCGGGTGGCCTCTTCTATTTCGGGTGGTGATATGGAGGAGCACAAGCGTGTTCGATCTAGTTAGGAAGTGCCGGAGAAAAGATCGCAACAGCCGTTTGGAATTCTACACGCAGTGGTTGCTTGTACCTCGATCAGTGGTTATTTTGACGGAAGAATGTTGCCGCAACATTGCTCTCCAAGTTTTCAAGGGAAGCTTTGCGTTTCATGAAAGATTGTGCACGCGCAGTAGAAAACGATTTGCCCAATGAGTGGATTGGAGCGGCATAAGAAAACATCTACAAAGCTGATTGCAAGGTATGACTTGTTTTATTTCTGAATTCACATTTGTTTGATTTTTATTGCTTCCAGTTCTATTTTGCCTCATCAAAGAAATTCGAAATTCGAATTGACCGATTGTCAACTGCCACCATGATTGGATATACACGAAATCTGGACGCTTGCTGTTGAGTTTGTGTATTCCTTATGGTGGTCGCGTATATTTTAAAGTTCTTCATTGACCAGGTTTCTGCAATGTTAAAATTTTGAAAAGCTAAAGTTGCCTGTAAAAAAAAAAAAGTCAAATTGGATGTTTAGTGTTTATACAGCGTAAGGTCGGTCTGCCAGGATGGGGCGACACTGGTTTACACTGTAGATGAGCAATTTTTCCAGTGCAGTACGACTGCTAACCTGGGGTCTTAAACGTGCTCACGCAGTAGTGGTACACGACCGCACGCCAGTACGATTCTCATCCAGATCAAAGTAATTTTGCCGATGAAGAGACTAAACTATTTATCATGCTGTGGATTTACTTGGATACTGCCTTAAATTATGATCTTCAAGGAGTTATTCATGGTGAAAATTGAAATAGGAAGAACCAAACATGTTAGTATTGATTATTAAGAAAATCTTAGTTTCTCAAAATAATCAAATTCACTACCATGAACAACACAATGTCTTATAAGAAGTCTATACTAATTTAATGGGTAACTGCAAAGAAAAAAGTGTATTTTTAAACAGCCTAATTTGGGCAAGCATTTCACAAAACAACTTTTCCGCGAAAAAAACTAAACTTTTTTTGCAGCAATATTTATTGCACGAGACTGATTTTAGTTTGCGGCTATTTCGTCTGTTTTAAATCGCGCGCCACAAAGTTGGTATGAAGTGGCTGCTATACGTCACGCAGTGACGTATAGCAGCCATTCCGTGCGCGTCGAAAGAGCGGGAGTTTCAAATGTGAGAGGTTGTGTCTCCGACTAAATTACGTCCTGTGGCGGAAATATCGCTAAAAAGAAATTTGTTTTTTTGCGGAAGATTTGTTTTGTAACATGCTTATCCCAATTATGCTGTTTAAAAAAAACCCTTTTTTTTTCTTTGCAATTACCCTTTAAAGGCATATTAAGGAAGGTTCCTTTTGAATGTTTTCTAATGGTTTCCATGCGAAAGAAGAGCAGATCGCTTGCCTGGAAAGGCTGAAAGATTTTTTTTTTTTATTTTAAAGTGCGCAAGGTGGTGGAATAATTTTATGAAAAAGCAGGTAAGCTTGTGTAGGACAAGACATATATACTACACTGACCAATGCAAGATCAACCTTATATATACAATTAGAGCTGTCTGTGCCTGTCTCACTGTGTCGGCCTGCGCGCACGCATACAAGCTTTTGTTTGTTTCCTTCGCATTTTGATATGCTTGCATCAGATGCCACGTAATTAACGAAAGAAGTGGAAGGTAGAAAGTAACCTTAACCCTCAGATTAGCGCAGAAGAGCACCGCGTTTTTGCTCGTGTTCGAGTGCTTTACATTTTTATTTGCCTGATGTATTTTTTTTAATTAAAAAAATAAAATTTACATGGCTGGCATCAAATTACATACAAACAATAATAAGAACATTTTTATGGTATTAGTTTTGCGGGAAATAATTTTTGGGAAAAAGGTGTTCATGTGGAAAATAATCATAGTGATATTGGTGTGGCTTAAATCACAATTTAAATCATCTTGATTTTTATTCTCCACCCTGAACTCGATGAATTTGTGCTACATTAATTTCAGGATATCAATGCCTCTTCGATTTTTAGAAAAAGTGCAGTGGTTGCATCTTCCAGAAGCCGGGAAGGTTTCTCGTTGGAAGCCAGCATGCAGCGTGATTGATAGATGTAAAATTGATTACCTGGGATATATCGGAAGCTTCGTATATGTCATGGGATATATAAGAAGCTAGATGACCTTCTTAAACCTGCCCCAGCCCTCATTTAACGTCCCCCTCGACGCATCGGCTCAAAGAACCAAAGTTCCGTCCTTGTGCACTTCCTGCCGCCACAACTCCGCACGGAAAAGGCGCCGCAGGCTGCTGAATGCCTCTCATTGTGGAACGCCTCCTCTATTGGTGCGAAGCGCATTTTTAAAAGTCCCCTTATAGTTCCCACATAGGAGTGTATAACCGACATCTACGCCACCGTTGCCCGAAACACACTCGGGGTTGCCGACATGCACTAGATGCTGCTACTGGACGCTGCGGCATGGTGAATGTGAGACTTAGCAGTTCGACCGAGCAAACACTGTTAGCAAGATTGGAGGACTGACTGTGTCATTTGTTGTAACTCAAGTGGTTGAAATGCCTTCCGTCTAAACGAGCAAGCAAAATGTCTTTGAATTGCTATAAAGTATTAAAAACAAGCTGATAAGTTTTCTCTCTGAGAGTATTTGGTTTCTTGAAAGATTGTTTGCCTCTTACTATGATCAATGAGGGCAGAGAGATTTCCTAAAGCAGAAGACAGCGGAACTTCCAAATTAGGGGAATCTAAGGGCTGTGGCGCTGTTAGCCCTCGACTTCAATTCCCGAAATCATTGTCTTATGCCAAGAGTGTATTAGACATGTCCATTTTTCATCAAACATTTAAATCTACACTTCTTAAGCATGCTGGAACTGCATTTTACTATGAACCCGAATGTCTGTTAACTTTGGCACTGTGTGCACCAGTAATTTGTTACTCTGTGGTCAAGAACTAAAATAATAATTCTACAGTACAGTGAAACCCGTTTATAACGAACAGCACGGGGCGCTACGATTCGTTTAATATATCAAGTAGTTGGACATAGCAGTAACCGTGTACAACAGACTTCCGTGATAAGTTTGTTATACAGTCTCCGACCGATTTTTCGGACGCCGATAATTCTGACCTGTCCCATATTTCGGACCTAAAGGAGGAACCGTGACCTACTCAATAGAAATAGCGCATATTCACGACCAATGTTTCGGACAGCTTGAAATCCGAAAGTTAAATTTTCCGTACAAAATCGTTGCGAGTGATCAGCGGGATGACACCACCTATACTCCGTTTCATGATAACTTGGCGAACTGGGGAGGCTACGGCCCCCACAACCCAATAAGAGCGTCGAAGCTTGGCACGTGACAACACGTCACGAGAGCGTTTGTGTCGCTGCACCAAATGCGAGGCTCAGAGGAACCGGCTGTCGTCTGCTGCGAAACCAACCAACTTCGGATGAACGTTCACTACCGCAACATTGCCATCTGCTAGAGTAGCAAGCTCATGGGGAAGGGTTAATGAGGCAACCATACTATCAATTTACCTGCGAATCTGTGGTGGGTGCTAACAACAAGGCAACATTTCGAGCGGAAGCGGTCAATTGCAGGGCTGCGATCATTCAAACATCCTTTAAAAGCCACGTTGCTCTCGAAAAAGGTTGATTCAAATTCGTTGAAAAGTAACTTGTCTTCGTCTTTCTTCCGTGTCGTGTAGCGTCAATAGAAATGCCATCGCACGAGTTCAATTGCCGTTAAAAGAAAAAACACGCCGAAGACACTTAAGGCTGCTTACGTGTAGGAATGTGAAAGCATTCCTACAAGCAGCATGCCACGTCTTCCTTTTGCACATGGCGCTCCGGCGGTGACATCATGCTCCCCCACTGTGAAGGCACGGCGCCCCCGCCGGCCTTGGGGCTTCCGTGACGAAGCATCTGCGTTGCTGTGTTGTTTTTTTTGTTATTTCTGAGACGCGTTCGCCTTGACCTTGAGCGACCCCGCCAGCTTCACGGCTTCTGTGACGGGAAGCATCTGCGTTGCTGTGCTTTTCTTTGTGTTTTATTTCTGAGGCGCGTTCGCTTTGACCTTGAGTGGCGCATGCTTGATGACGTCTTTATATTGACATCTTTCGGGCACCACGCCGACACCGCCTTTTCACGTAATGGGACATAGAAGGCCTTCGCCTTGAAAGAAGCCTAGAACTACTTTTTTTTTGTCGCAGACGGCGCTGTTGTTGTGGTGGTAACGAGGCCTCCGTGGCCTTGACCATGTTGTGTTGTCACGTGCCTTTCTCCGACGCTCTTGTTGGGCTGCCAAGTTATTGTGAAACGGAATATAGAAGTCGCCATTTTAGGTTCTATGTTGGCTGCACATGAATTGACTCGGTTGGGCAGCGCTACTTGAGTACTGCTAAGTCCTACCACTAGGTGACGCTATGTTACGGCTTTTTTTTTCTCTAGCTGCGCGTCATTATTGTCATTCTTGTTACCATTTTGCTTTGTTCATTCGCCATTCTGCAGTTGAGCACTTGTGCCTCTCATCTCATCTCGGTGAATCGTGTTTTAGGACTACGCTGGCTTGGATTTCATGGCCCCATATGTCCTTCCACCGCCACGAAGTGCCACTAAGAAGCATGCAAAGTACTCGACCATATTGCTAGAAAAGAAGGCAGTGATTCTCAAGCTAACAGAAAGTGGCCGAATGCAACCTGAAGCAAGGCACTATTGACAACTTTTTTAAGCCAGCTATTATAATAAAGGCAATGTTTTTAATTTGACTTTTTGGACTGCTTTCTTATTTGTACGTTTTTCCAATCCTCCAAAGTCCAAAAAATCGGTCGGTGACTGTACACAGTATACATCGTCAAAGTGAAGAAAAAATTTGTGCCACTTACAGCTGACGAAATCAATTTATTTAAAACAAAAAGCTACGCACAGTATGCGGTTATCTTAGCTTGAGATTTCGCCTTGCCAGCTTCCACGAGACTAGCGTTCTCTACGCAAGAAGCTGCACGCACGACTTTGAGTCCACTTCCCTTGGTGCCGGAGCAGTAGTGGCAAAGCATGCCCACCGCCGAAAGGCAAGCGTCGGATGAGGTGGCTCTTCGTCTTCGGGATCCTCAGCTTTTTCGCAATCATCAACAGCAGCAGCTGCCGTCGCATCAGCAACAATGTCTGTGTTCAAGGGTGCTGCAGCCATGGCAATGTCATCGTCAATCGCCAAAAAATCGTTGTGTTCGACTCCATCCGGCATCGCATTGGGGAGGCGACCGAGCTCCTCCAAGAGATCAACAATGTCGTCATCATTGACTTCAGCTGGAGTCGCTGCTTCATCTTCCAGGCTGAGTCCCGCATTACGAAAGCAACTGCGAATGTTGCTCTTGGTGAATCACTCCAGGCGTGGTTGAGCATTTCAATCGTGGCCAACAGCTTACTCTGCAACTCTCCGCTGATGCGCAACTTGATGAGGAGTTGTTCCACCACACGCTTCCGGTACCCCTGTTTAAATGCAAAGATGATTCCTCAGTTGAGGAGTTGGAGCACTGCCATTGCATTGGGCGGCAGAAAACGTAACTTGATGTTTTGAGTGAGACGCCACGGTGATGCGTCAAACAATTATCTAGGAGCACACAAACCTTGTGGCCACTGGTGGTTAGTTCGTCGTCCCAGTCTCTCAACCACTTTACAAACAAAATCCTTGTCATCCACGCCTTTCCATTAAAAGTGTATGTCACGGGCAGGGGGTTGTACCCTCGTAGACATCTGGGTGACTTAACTTCCCAATGACAAGCGGACGAAGTTTCAGCGTGCCGTCCACGTTTTTCGTCAGCAGTACAGTGATGCGACTCTTGTTCATCTTGCCACCGTGGCACTTCTCATTCCGGTGCGCTAAGGTTCGGCTTGAAAGAAGTTGCCAAAACAAAGCAGTGTCATCTGTGGTGATTATGTTGCTTGGCTTGTATTTCGCCGTGATGCCCAGCCAGTTGTCATCTGTCCACTTCTTGACACCTTCACTGTCCACTGCACACTTCTCCCCAGCCACAACTATTCCGACAATTGAGCACCGGTCTTTAAACCTCCGGAGCCACCATGATCCTGCGTTGAAGCCCTCAATCTTGAGGACAAATGCAACATCTCTCGCCTTGCTCCGTAACGACGGACCAGAGACCGGAAGGTTGCGTGCACGGATGTAATGCTTTGCCTATTGAACTTCTTTTTGTTTTTCTTTCTACCCAAACAGTAGTCATTTCTCTTTTTTGGAAGCTTCTTTTCTGGTACAAATAAAAGTTAATAAACTCTACATCGGGGATTCTCAAACTGGGTTCCGGGGAACACAGGGGTTCCATGAGCTGGTCTCATGGGTTCCGCGAACACCCAAATTGCAACCCCCCCCCCCCCCCCCCCCCATGCTGCAGGCTGCACGGCAGGACCATGCAAAGCGCCTTCATCTCACTTTGTACTGACATCGCAATTGATATGGTGGGGATATATGGGAAGCAGCACAAGGGAAATTGCCTAAAATTGTGCATCTGTTGCTTCTCAGTCGGCAAATATGGAGTTGGGGGGGGGGGGGTTCCGCGGCAGTTTTTGAGGCTTCCTGCGGTTCCGCGAGACCAAAAAGTTAGAGAACCCCTGCTCTACATGATGAACAACCGTCCTGGCCTGTCTGGCAGGCAAGGCTGACAGAGCTGATAGGAGGGATGGTGGGGAAGGACTAATAGCGAGTTCGTTTTACACGCATTGACACCGTTCGAGTTCTCCCAGAATGCATCACACCCGCGGAGTGTCGCACGGAGAACTTGACTCGAACGAACTTGCCAAATGCACCGCGAGCAGAAGGCTGATGCTGCCGCCATCTACGTTGTAGAAAGAGTGCCGACCTCAAACCGAAACTAACGCCTTTCTGTTTGATGTGATGGGTGGGAATGCGAGAGTGCAGTCACTACCAACATCTTTGTAGTTTTTATTTGCGATGACTTCAAGCAACTCGGCTGTCGTAAATAAATTTACTGACGGCGTAAATTTCCGCAACCAGCCGACTACAAATCAGCTGGGGTTTGCACTGGAGAACACTGATGATGCTGTCTGCACAGTAGCTTGATCCTTTTGAGCATGGTATTATGCGTGAACCACTGAAGGGTACGGCTTAAAATTAGTGTGTTGGAATATAAAAAAAAATGTTTTGTGGGACTTTCGATTTCTATCGTCGTTACAGGTGGATAGGCGTTACAGGCCTTGGTGAGTGCGTCGAGTGTGAGAACTTTCTCAAACAGAATATGATGGTACAAGATAGCTGATTTAGGCAAGTGTTAAACGGGATGATGTTGCCCAAGCCTCGGGTAAAGTCACTATGCTTAGCTTTCTCGGATGCTTATTGGGCAGTCGGAGGTTTTTGCTGGGGGAACTTTGTCGACAAATGTTCATTTTTCAGCTGCACACCAATGGTGATAAAGGTCTTGAGGGCCGCTGATGCTTTTGTTCTTAGCATTTCTTAACACACTGGTATATTTCAGTGTCTGTAAAGCAACAGAGCTACTAAAAACTTGCAAATGAAGCATGGGTTGTCAATTGCTTCCTTTATGAAATAGCAGACGCCCACAATTCAAGCTCGCGTTTGATTCCGTTGCTCGTGGGACACGATTTCTATCAGAAAGTCGACTTTTTTCCTTTCGGTTCCGCTGTACAAATGACGCATCATAGCAGACGATACCTCATCGTCTGTTCCTGCTCCTCACCGGAGCGAGGCATGACGGGATTGCATTTTGGCGCACGCTCGATTTTCTCGGTGCAGCGAGTGCATGCACGCGTGGGGTGCCAGCGCTGAAACGAACTCGGAGAGTGCAACCACTCGTGGAGTGCCAGCCGAAACGAACCCGCTTTACGCTGCGAGTGGGCACGCATGGGCATGAGTGCCGTGAAACGAACTCGCTATAAGGAACAGAATAGAACACCCCTCTAATTAGTGGCTGCTGAGAATTCCTGGATAATTGTTTGTGGGTAGATTATTGTCATTCATCTTGCAACTATCTCAGGGCCAGCTTCAATCCAGGAAATTATCCTTTTTTTCTCTCTCTAATTATACAGTGGCAAACATATTTAAAGAGATACTGACATGAAAAGTAAATATACCTCTCACATTCAGAAATAAGAAACATTTTAGGGCGTTCGTTGATGAGGACGGAAGAAACGGTGCAACTGACTCCGAGCTTAGGTGAAAACGTTTTGTTTAATCCACATGCCTTTGGGCTTGTGCCAACGAGTAGTCATCGTCTTTGTTGGTGGTGACGCTGGACGTATTGGCTGCTACAGATAGCTTTTCCCCTTGAGACGTTGCCTGTAAGCCTGCAGCAGGCCGCAAGGGACGGCACGATTCTGTGAGCAGTGGCCGATGAGGCTTCTAGGAGTGGCGCTGTTGCCGTTAGCATGCTGTGAGCGGGATGATGCGGCAGGGAGCAGTGGACATTAAAGCCAGCGTGCGGAGACCGTGCAGGTTATGGTAAAGGTTGAGGTCGGGTGTACTGGAAGCAGCAAACAGCGGGAACAACGATCTGGTAGTGCTTTGGCTCCGAGGCTTGATGGGCTCTATTTTCACTCGGGCTGCGGATCCAACGTGAAGTAGACCCGATCGCAGCTCGGGCTCCAGGGGACATGGCGGTCAGCTGTGGCACCGATGCAGCGCCATCTCCGGAGGCAACGCCCTGAGCGGAGAGAAATGCGTTACCAACGGTAAGGTGTCCCTGGTCACTCAGCGAAGTGCCTCATTAAGAACAGTGGTCCGCCGTGACTTGCCGTGCCCCAGCGTGTTGCAGTGCGGCACGCCCCACACATTGTGGCAACATGCAATTGTGCCGGGCCAGCACCACGCCACACTGATGAACATGACTGCCGGGGCGACACCACGGACTGCGGCAGAGGTGGAAAAAGTCGACGAACGTTGACTTGCCGAGCTGGCGGGACGAGCGAGATGGTCGCAGCCCGTTGCTGGGAGTTGCAGGCGGCAGCGAGACGAGTCCTGTTGTCAATAAGACGTCGGTGGCGCATACTGATGTTTAAATCAAAATGTGATAGGAAGTCAAAAACGCAGAGCCGTCGCCGTGCCCCGGGCCGTGGAGAAGGTTCCCCTGGAAGGCAGGTGCTCGGAGTCAACCATCACGTCCGGGTCAACAATTTGTAGCGCGTTCATTGCTGAGGACTGAAGGGATACTGTGACAGACTCCGAGCTTCGGTGAAAACATTCTGCTTAATCCACGTGCCTTTAAGCTCGTGCCAACGAGGCGGCGCTGGATGTATTGGCTGCTACAACATGATCAATCAAATCTGCTAATGACAATCGCACGTTTGTATTTTGAATGGATGGCTATATTTTAGTTCCAAATGGCCGATTCCAGCGAGCACTCGAAAAGCAACCATCAGAGATGCATCTTGGGAGATGCGGTGCCTCCATTGCGCTCGGGACGTCATGTTTACCTTCACAGGCAAGGCTACAGGGAGGCTGGCATGGTTGTGAGCTTCGCCACTGGGTGTTGTTGGCGCATTACAACCTGGTCGTTCAAGATGGCCGATGACTTTTTTTTTTACAATGCCATTGGGCAACAGCTTAGGCGCGTTCGGAGCTCGGCACCATACCTCTGTAGAGTCACGCTGCTTTTATGGGAAGGAGGACGTAACAACATTAGAAGTAGTTTTGGGAACATCCCTGAGGTGCAATATGGTAATTGGTTTGGTCATTTTGAATAATGTTTTGATGTCTTTTCTAACAAAAAGGTGGTGTGTTTGTGGTGTGGTCAAAACATGGTTGACGTTTAGACGATAAAATGGGTGCTAAAAATTTGTTGCAGTGTCCCTTTAATATGAAAAATGCTTCATGTTATGACAGGGGTTTTATAAACAGTTATCTACTGAATAGTGAAACATAAAGAGTTTAAATACTTGCACGCTAAAATCGTTTTATGGTTCCTTATTTAAAGGGCCACTGACGACCCTAGCATCAATATTCCTTTTATTGTTGGAAATAACTTGAAATTATCTTTAAACATAATTCTAAAAATTGTCAGCATATTTACGGAGAGAAAGAAAAAAAAATTATCTCAAAGACAGAATTGAAACTTCCACCCAAATCAATGATGTAGGTGGCGAAAATGGTTCGCTGCTTATCTTTTTGGACGACTTCAGACCGAAAGTGTCTTTCAACTCTGTCTTTCCCTCTCATCTATCACAGCACTCCCAGCAATCTTGGGCGCGTGCGCCTTTGCGTATGCGCTTTCCATGTATCCTTTCTTCATGTGCAAATGATGTGTCACATTTCAGTTAGTTCTTTTTTTTTTTTTTGAGCATGGTTTTAATTATAATTAGTCTGTCAAAAATGCTTTTTAAATAGGTAAAATAGGCGACGCGAGAGATAATCGCTCAAAACTTGCTCCTTCGGAATCCGCGAGGTTATCCGGCACTGAAAAAAAGCAATTTGTCCAAACTATGGCCAATGTACCAATCGTCCCTATTCCTTTGCAAGCCCTCAGCACAGCCGCCAAATGCCATCATATAAAAGTAAAAAAAAAAAAAAAAAAGAGGGCTGTTGGTATTTTTGATTACTAACACTCCCAGGCTCTCAGTTTTTGTATTGCGAAATGAGCATAGCACGTTTAGAATCTTCGTAAAATATGCATTCAATAAATCTGATTAATAATTGTTGCTGACATGCAACTTGTAAGACGTCTAAATGTTTTTTTAAATGATTTTGCCTGCTACGTTTTTGCTGGAAAGAAGTGAGGAGGAGAGCTGGGGGGGGGGGGGGGGGGATAATTTTTAATGAACTCTTTCGCATGCTAGAAAATGATTTTTTTTTCTATTAACATCTCTATTTATTATATTTCTTCCTGAAGTGTCTGAGAAAATAAAAAAGTATTAATATTGGTGTTGTCAGTGGCCCTTAACCCCTTAACTGGGGAGCACGTCTTTAGACACGCCTCTATAGACCTGTAGCTCTCAAGTTTCGAGCAGTGCCCCTGGCAAGCAAAATTGGATATTTTAAGGTTGCTTTTTTATTGTGCGTTACGTGGCATCCTTTGAAACGCTCTGTTTGTGTGTGTGGGCAGATGCTGAGAGACACTAGTTTACGCTTGTGGATCGCACATGATGGGATGCTAATACGCCGCTTCACATCAGCATTAAATAGTCTCGCCTCGTGCATGCTACAGCACCCCCTGGCTGAGAGAAACCGGCCCATTTGGACTTGGAAATGGGGAGCTCGTCTTAAGACGCAGGGCACTTACTTTGGACTGAGGGAGCGCTTTGTAGAACGCACACCAATTTTTGATAGAGGTTATAGGTGCTGCCATCTATCGAACACGATACCAAACATGTTTAGGTTCATTTGAGTTCGTTGGCTGGTGAAATAATAATATTGCTTTGTCTGGAAGTATATTTTCTTGTTCCCATTCTGTATCATGGATGCTCGGAAGCGTCACAACGCTTTAACAGATGCGGAAATCGCAGCGTTACTTCAGTGCAGTGAGGACAATTTCTTGGGAATGAGTACATGCTCAGTGACAGCAAAACCTCAGAAATATTTACAAGTCAAGCCTGGTATTATATTTTTTTCCAAAATCCATTTATCCCTTTGTTGCATACTTCAAAAGTGTCCATGCAAATCATAAAATTTTGCGTTTTTGCAACTATTGGTATTGAGTTGCGACCCCAAATTTTTTTTCTTAGCTTTCAGAAATGTAGTTTAATAATTACAGAACATCCACTACAGTGGACAGCGTGCACTGGGGGCACAAGATCCCTTTCGTCCCATAACCATAACTTCGGCTTTTTTTTTTTTTTTTTTTTTAACTCAACTTCTTTTTCTTGGTGGTGGAGCCTGGGGTCCTGTGTCGCGATCCTCTTCATCACTGTCATCACTTTGGCTGGCATCTTCCCAGCAATCATCACACCTGCCTTGATCATCCTCTATGGCATAATTGATGTCATCATCCTCGCTCTCTAAAAGATCATCATCACTTCCTGACGGCAGTCAGTCTTCAAGTAGAACACTGATTTCTGAGTCAGATAGTGAAATATCCTATAAAGCATCGATGTCTGCTTCTCTCAAAGGTTATTTGGTAGCAGATCATTTGTCTCTAAAACAAAAAAATAACAAAATATAGTATTTGTTTCTTGGAATATGTAGAATTATGGCACATTAATAATTACAACAGAAAATTGGACCATTCCAGTATATTTACAGTGCTGCTGACCAAATACAATTTGTGCATAGCTCATGGCCCTGTAATGCTGCTGTTCATGGTGTCCACCAGAGTGGACAAGCCACAAATAGGTCACTTACTGAACAATGAAGACTTATTGGATACTCATATTTATAAAGATTACACCTCAAGACTTACTAGAAGGCATGGAAACGTTTAACAGAGGAGTACTAAGTTTTTGCAACAGTTTACGACGCTTTTGCGAGGATGCTCGTGCTTTACCTGGAAATTGTGGAAGCTGCCATCTTGGATGCTGAATATGTCAACACCAGTGAAATTGTGGTGCCATCTATGAGGGGCAATCGAAAACACATATGTCCACTGAAGTGGACACCATGTGTACAGGTATTATGTCGCCTGGCAATTTATTTAAAAAATAATTAACTTTGTCTACTGTAGTGGCCACTATGCAACAAAGGGTTATGAAATACCCGTCTTCATGACCTACCATACAAATTCAAATGTGTAAATATAAACAGTGTCTCCCCTTCTCTGTACTTTAGCACAGGATGCAATCTGGCATTCCTTTTATATTAAATGAGCCAAATAAAAAATTTTGTGCGAAAATAAATGTTGTGTTTTCAGTGGAAAAATCTCCCCAAATGCATGGTTGTGCACCCAGAAAACTACTACTATCACAATACAAGGAGCTGCAAGCTCCTTGTATTGTGATAGGAGCCAATCATTATTTTCTGCATCTTTTTTAACTAGCTGTTTAATCATCCTCATGAAAGGAGGGTGGGGGGCGGTGTCACTGTTTCAAAGTTAAGGGTATTTCGTTCATTTTGTGCAACATATCTTTTTACAGCGCCGCAAACAGAGACAAAAGCAGCAGAATGCTGGGCATGAAGACAAAGACGACGACAAGAAGGGGTGAGTGCTCGCTCTCGTATGGCGCGTTCATACTCGAAGCGGATCTGCGCGTTCTCAACTGCAAAGCAGCTGGGATCGAGCGGTTGGAGAGCATTTTCGTCAACAGCATCGGGACCGCTTTGCCCCAATCACTTTTGCGAACCAATCGCAATGCGACGCTGACGTGACATTGGTGGCTTTCGAAACAAGATGGCAGCTGTCACTGGTGAGGCATCCAAGGCGCTGTGCTCCTAGCATTACAGCAGACAAATCAATGAAGAAACGTGATGTTCACGCCTGTCACCTGTCACTCGAGCCCCATGGCCCCCCCCCCACTGGATATGTGCCTGCCTCGAGCGTGTGCGTTCAGCCAAAGTATAGCGCAAGGCATGGTGGGAGTCCGAGCATTCAGAAGACTCCGTGAGTTCTCATTCTCTTAGTGACTACTTGAGAACAACCACCTCCAAAATTCCTGAAATTGGTATAATGTGCTTGGGCTTGCTTTTATTCCTGCTGGCACATCGTTCAAATTTCTGAGAAGAAAATTAATGTGAACTCCAAACACTATAGAATTTTTTTCTGGGGCCCATGTTTTGCCACTGGTTCGTCATCAAAATAATTATTGGCATACATATTTATTGGTGTATTTTTAGTATATATCGAGAGCCTGCGTAGTATGATGGCTGCTGTCTTTCTTCGAAAACTTTGTTCCTTGAGACTGTGGAGAAGCCAGCTCTCTTCCCTGTTACATTGCCTTCCTTACCAAGGTTTTGATTCACTGCAGGGTGAAGAATAAAAATTAAGATGATTTAAATTGTGATCTACATCAAACTAGTTTTACTATGATTTGAAACAAACTTTTCCCACAAAAATAATTTGAAAAATATTTTTTATTTAACATTTGTCTATCATTCGATGCATTCTATGTGCATTTGTTTTGTATATAAATGAAAGGATCATCAAGTAAGAAAGATGTATGTGACTCTGAAAACGAGCAAAAAGCGTTGCTCTTCTGAGCATATTGGATAATTGAGCTTTGTTCCTACCTTTAGAAAAATCGAGCTGTTTTTGTTCTAGAGAAACGTTGTTAATTAAATGTGTTCTAAATTTGCAGTAATTCTTCGTTGTTATCAGTGATCGGACGGATTGGTCAGCCAAATCTTCCACATCACAAATTTTTAGCTACACTGATTTAAATCTAATAAATCGGATTTAAATTATTTAAAAAAAAAAGTTCTTTATTTTTTTTTTGACGCTTTTATTTTTTGTTGCTGACATAAGAACTTTCTGTTTTCACTTAGGTCAGGCAGCTCTAGTGACCTGGAAGATGAAAAGCCAGAAGTGGAAGAAGAGGTAATACATGCTATAATGGGTCCCTCGGTTGCGTGAGCTGTACCTGTTCGGGCATTCGCACACTTTTTGTAGTTCTTTCTTTTCTACTGTTTTGGGGGTGCCAAGACAATGTTCTCACAGGCTGTTGGAAAGCCGTGAAAATTTTATTTTAACAGCCTTGCAAACTCTTCGGTTAAGACAGTGATTGCGGAGGGAAATACCAGGGTGTCGAACCGAACCCGAACCGAAAACTGGATCAAAACCATTATTTTTGACCGAACCGGAACAAAACCGAAACTGAAATCGAACACTTCGTATTGAACCCGAACCAGAACGAAACCATAATCTGATGTGGCAATTAACGGTTCAACGAAAACGGTTCAGGGCCAATTGTGTCAATAATTGGTCTAAATGGAAAATGTTGCAGGCGTATATTTTTCTTATGTTGCCAAGACTAAGCCTACATACTGTGAGATACCGTATTTGCACGAATATAACGCGACCACGAATATAACGCGAGGGCAGGTTTTGATGCCCTCAAAAAGAAAAAAAAAAAGCACCTCTTGGTCGCTTGGCTACGAAATGAAGTGTCGGAGCGGATTGCGCCACTCTAGGCACGGAGGCCTATGCGTCAGCGAATGTTTGACCTCAAGATGGATTGCAGTTGCAGTCGATGAGCCATTTGGCCAATCGAGCACCGAGAGCGCACCACGTGACCTTCCGCTTGAGTGCAGCGACACGCTGAAGGAAGGTGGGACAAATACCGCGCTGCATCGGCAGTATAGTTTGTAGGGCCGCCTGTGGTACATTTCAATGAAAAACAATCTTTTCTTCAACGTGCTCAAAATGTTACCATACAAAAAAAAAAATTGGTTGTTGGAGGCAACGTTTGTCGGCGATGATTCGCCAACACGCCGCGCCCTCGACATGCTGCACCCTAAAAAAACACGTGCGTGCAGAACAAACCAAACCAAAACATTGGAGGGCAAGCAATCTAGCAAGAGACCTTTTTACTGTTTACAAAATCACAGCCCAGCGTGTGATCTTACAGCCCAGTGTGCGTCTTTGACGCTTCGGAAAGCGAGCAAAGCACGCGCTATACACCCGAACACTAAAAATGGCGCCGGCTACAAGTTCTTTTTTGTAAAGGTCTATAGACCCATCCCGAAAATACGCCCTCTTCTGGCAGAGTTTGGAATACTGCACAGCTGCGTGTGCAAAAGACACCATAAAAATGGAAAGCCGATCGCTTATATATAGTTCACTTAAGAACAGTAATATACAAGTAATAGCCTTGCCACATTAATGGTGCCTTTTGTGCACGTCACTGTGCAGAGTTTTCATATCTGCCTGAAGAGGGAGTAGTACTTGGATGGATGGGTGGGGGTGGGGGGGGTCTATTGCAAGTTTCTCGTGCTCGGAAAAGGCTGTAGAAAGTGCTCGGTCAATATTCAAAGGTCGAGTTAGGAACCGGTTCGAACCGGTTCGCGCTTATTAAAACCTGTAACCGGAGTGATAATATGTGCGCTACCCTAAACCGGAACCGAACCGGAACAAAATACAATGCTACTGAACCCGAACCCGAACCGAACCGAAATGATTACCGGTTCGACACCCTGGGAAATACTTTTACGAAAACTGCAAAGTGTAAAAGTAAACAACTGTAAAATATTATTGGTGATATTAAAAAGAAGCTGCTACTCTGAACACCACTTCAGTAGGATGCTCCTCCTTGTCGTGGCATGCAGTAATGTGTCTTTCCTCTTACAATGATGAAATTGTATGAATTCTAGCTACATGAAAAAGTCTGCATGTCATTGAAAACCCTCAGTTTTTTTCTTTATCAATTTGGGGGCACTCTACATGGGGAATTCCACCCTTGTTCACTTCAATCTGGTTGAGCATCGTACCGGCTTGCAGTCATGTATTACCACTGCGTGATGCACCTGGTTGAGCATCGTACCGGCTTGCAGTCGTGTATCATCACTGCCTGATGCACGGCCCCCAGACTAGCAGTGGTACTGCAATTGCTAAATTTCTCATCTACAGCGAAGATGGCAGACGCCCACTGGGTCTAATTTCCCACTGTCTGAACAAACACAATGCAATTACATAAAAAGTGTTAAACTGTAATGATGACTTTTTTTTTTTTTTTTCCTTTGTCCTTGAGGACCTGGATCTCAACAGTGCCTTTGTGGTGATGTCCCTTGCTCGGAAGGCTGCAAAGGCTAGTGGAGCAGTTCCGAAGAAATCCTTGAAAGTGCGAGAGGATGCTGTAGCGCAGAGCAGGAAACTAGCCGGTAGGTTTGACCTTGTGCCATAAAGTATGGAGCTGTCATGCCCGGTGCTCTGTTACTAATAATGTTCTGGTGCCATGGGAGGCCGCACGGGTTGGGGTATCTGTCGGTGACAGAGATTGGATTCCAGAGTAACTATTGTACTGTTTTAATGAGACTGCGCGAATCTAACCGACCCGACGTACGACACAGTCCGACACCTTTATAACTAATTTAGCAGGACCGGCAGAAAATTGTATTGTAGGAGCTGCTTCTGTGATAGGCTTGAGTGCGAAATATCAAATGTGAGAAATCGAGTCATCGTGCACGACATGGCGCCGTTTCTGTGTGGTTCCGTCAGTTTCGCTTTGATGTTGGCATCACAGGAGGGAAGTTAGAGCTCGGTCAAGAACATGCTTGTCGTACTGCAGACCCTAGATCTAGACCCAGGTGGAAGTGGGCGGATACGTTCATGCGCACTTTGACCAGTACCACTTGGACAGAGTCGACAAAGTGACACGCTCGAGAAGCAGTTGCTCAAACGGGAAAGGGGTTGTGGCTGCCTGCAAAGTGTCTTGTCTTGTTAGAAAAAAACCTTTCTTTTATGAGTGTGGGTGTTTCAATACTGCAGAGTTGCATGCGAAATGATACGCCCATTGAACATGTGCACACGTACAAATATCTTGGGGTTCATTTCACGTCAAACTTATCATGGGAAGCTCATATTAATCACGTCGTTGTAAAGGCAAACCAAAGCCTCGGTTTTTTGAGACGAACACTACATATGGCTAACCGGGAGACAAAACTCGTAGCTTACACTGCCCTTGTTCGCCCGCAGCTCGAATATGCATCTACAACATGGAACCTCCACCAGGCTTACCTAATACAGAAATTAGAGTCGATCCAAAACGGGGCAACTCGGTTCATTCTTAAAAACTACACACACACTAGCATTACTACGCTAAAAAAAGAACTCTGCCTTCCACTGCTTGCGGAAAGAAGGAAACTGACCAGACTAGTTTCATTACACGCTTTGTATTATCAAGCCCCTTTAAAGGGAGAATTGTACTGTCCTGCGGCTCATCACATTTCTCCTCGTACAGACCATTCTCACAAAGTTCATCTGGTAACACCAAGGACAAACCTTTTTAAATTCTCTCCACTGCAGTTATCACTTTCAGAATGGAACTCTCTGCCAGAACATATTGTTACAATTCAAGACTCGTCTAGATTCAGAGCTGCACTTGTTACTTTTCTCGATATTTAGCAACCTTTAACCCTGTGTTTTTCCTTTCTTTGTTTTTGTTTGTTGTCAAAGCCCCCCCTTATGTAAAGCCCTACGGGCGCTTTAAGGGAACAATAAATGAAATGAAATGAATGAAATAAATTGCACAAGCATTTCTTCCCACATCTATTAGCCAGCATAGAGAGTGATTGGTTGTTGCATTTACCCGGGTCGTATTTTTGTTTCGCAGTTTGTTGGAAAATCTAAGGAGATTCTGCTGTGTACCATTCGTTACAAATGCAAGAAGTTGGGCTATGCGGTGTGCAATAGCAGTACTATAGTTAGAATCACCTCAAGTCCAGATGCAGCCAACGCTACGAGCCGACGGGACCAATCGAACGACGTCAAAAGCGCACCATCATTGGTTTCGTCATGTTTTTGTATGTGTTCTATCATCGCGCCAATCATAAACAGAAAAGGCCCAGTGACTTGCGCTTTTGACGCTGCTTGATTGGTCCCATTACCTTGTGGTGTCGGCTGCCTCTGGACTTAAGCTGAAACGAAGTGTAGCATTGAAATTGCGGTGACGGGGAAAACGTGCAGAACTCTGTCGTTTTTTTTTCCCTCGAGCCGCTTTATGGTTTTTACTGAAACTGACCTGATATGCTCAAAATGCACAATATGCTTTGTCGGCATTTCATCCATAGATGACAGAAATGATTCCAGCTATTCACACTGTCCGTTGCTTCAGTTGTTGTTATTGGGACAGGTTCCTTCGGCTCTTCATTCCTGCTTGTGTTTCCTGTCTTGCTTGTACTATGCTGGACCAGAGTCGAGCGACCGAGCATTAGCAAACAAAGCCAATGTTACTGTACCGAATGATGTTGAAACGAAGCACAAATGATGTGAAGGTTATAAAAGGATGAGTGCACACGGATGCACATGCAGGAGCAAACTTGCCAATAGGCAGAATAGGCAGCTGCAGAATTTGGATGCCAGCTAATTTCAGAGGGTGGCACCAAGAAACATCTAGACTTGTCTGAAGTGTTGCACTAAACGAGTCTGTGATTGAGACATGTGCATCTCGGAATAAACAAAAGAACATGATCCTGGAAAGAAGCAGAGAATCGAGGAGATGCCGGTTTTTGTTACGGCTTGTCTTTATAGAGAAAATATGCTTTGCGCAGCGTCATGCATATCTTCATGCAGCTGTTACACTGCACGCGAAGCGGACACGCTGTGAGATAAAGTTTGTCGGTTGTTCGCCGCTTATTCACTCATTGGAGTCCGGCCTTGAGACAAACTCAAATGGCCCGTCTCAGCTTATTGAGAGTTTGAGTTCAAAATGGTCACAGAAATAATATGCATAGCTTGCACGTGACGTCATTTGTGGCCATGCCAGTATTTTATGCACTGCGAGTGTTCGGCTCGCCGTGTTCGTTTCACACCACTGAAGTGGTAGTTCGAAGAAACCAGTACATAAGTAGAAATAACCCTCAGCACCCAGCAATGGCAACACTTGCAAGCTACATATTCGTCATGCTATAACTGCCTGAAGAACCTCGAAGGTACATTTCCTTCTGAATGTCAGTACTTCTGATCTCACCTGCTCAGCCTTTTGGCAAAAACCCAAGCGTTTCCCATGACATTTTTTCGGTTAAATTAAACTGCTTGTCATTATTATTTTAGAAATAAAAAATGTAAAACATTGTACTTTCGACGTTTTGGTGGCATATTAGGAGCATTGTTTCTTAGGATTCTTCACAGATGTTGCTTACTAAATACTATATGCCTGTAGTCCTATACATGTGTTGTCTTTTTTTTCAGAGGAGGGATTTGAGCTGTGTCACCTCTCCCGGTACAAGGATGCCATTAGCATGTTTAGCCAGGCCATCAAACTGTGTCCAGACGATCACACGTGCGTCTCACTGCAACGTCCATTCTGTGCCGCAATAAACTCCGCTGCCAACATTCTTTTTCTTTTTTTCAGTTCCTATGGCAATCGGTCTTTCTGCTACTGCATCTTGGAGAGATATGACAAGTAAGCTGGGGCTGTTCTTCGCTTCCTTCCTTCTCCTTCATTCCTTCCCGAGGCCGAGTGCAGGCATCACTAACCCGAGGTTGAGTGCAGGCATCACTAAAAAACAGACCGGACCAATCAATCGAGCGCTGAAAATATAGCATTTGACTTCGTTTGCCCTGCCTGCTTTCTAGATTTTTCTAATTTCAACACTGGAGGGGGTCAGCATGTCTGTATGGTTTTTAAGGGGTGTTCTTTGTTGTGTGGAATTCTTTCTTGACTGGATTTTTTTTTTTTTCATTGCTCGGCGGATCTGTTATCTTTTTGCCTACAATCGCCAACTTGAAACTTACCATTGGAAGGTGTTCACTGTAGATAGACATTACTTTTTATTGCCTCCCCCTCTCCCTCCCCCTCCAAAAGAAATTTGGATGAAATATGCACCCAGAGGTGTGGGGGAGAACTTTATATTGTGGATGACAATGCCGCATGTCTGGCTGCAGGGCCCTGTACGATGCCGAGAAGGCTGTGAGCCTGCAGCCCACCCTGGCCAAGGGGTACTTTCGCCGGGGCAAGGCCCAGCTGGGACTCCAGAAGTACCGCGAGGCCGCTGAGTCGTTCAAGACCGTGCTCAACATCGACCCAGAGTGCCACGAGGCCTTCACCGAGTTACATAACGTGCACATCTATGAACTGATGGTAGGCATGCAAATGGGCATATGCTGCTGTTGATTCCTCTAGACCAATGGTATGTTGTTAGCACAGAATGCGTTGTATGACTGGCACCAAACCATTTCTGGTTTTGCGCTCTTCACTGAGTGGACATGAGTGCCAGCCGAACGTCTTGCTCAAGTAGATCAGAGTTACTCACACGGGTCACGTCACGTGATCAAGCATAAACAATGCCAGCGACACACTCCACTCCTAGCAGGCGCTAAATGAGCAAGCTCCGGACTTTCGGCATTCCCGCGAATGGCCACGCGACGTCAAACGTGACATCATGTCTGACGTCACACGTGACCCTCCCCTGCGTACGCTCCTCTCCTCCTCAAGAGCTGCGCTTTAATACAGCATTACAGAGTTGTAAACATCTTTCTTCTTTTTTTTTTTCTTTTCTTTTTTTCACTTTGGTGCGTTTAATGAATAGGGCTGTTCATTAGGAAGCCACAGCATGGCGCGGCTCTTTCATCTTCTCTGTTCTGGTATGGCGTGTTCCCAGAGTTATGGTGCCGGAGTTGTCGTGGCACCAGAAATGGTGGCGCTGCGATTGTGTCTAGCTTGACGCTGCATCACATTTTGTGTTACAACTGCCATTCCAGTGGGGGAAAGGCGTGATTTTCCTTGTCATTGTTTTGCAGTTTGTTTATGGAGGGAGGGAGTGTGGGGGGTGTGTTCTGAGCTCTAATATCTTGGACCATGATGTCTATGTGGGGAAGACGTGGGAAAAGAATTTTGTTTGTAGATTGGGCACATTTTCACTACTATTGTTTGGAAGTTTGGCATGGGAGAAGACAGTCAGGTCAAGCTACAAAGATACGTAAGGATCATTGAGTGCTCCATTTTTGAATCCGGATTTTTGGTGACCACTCATCTCTATTGTAGTAGGCTGGATCGTTGATTGGTAGGCCTTTGGGGGCACCACCGACAACCATTGCTTGACACCAGGACATGCAGGATTTTTGGAGGAAATGCACGAAAGTAGGGATATTGAAGCTTGTATGCAGCGCTCGACTGCAAATATTTTATGATGCTTTGCGACCACTATATCGGATGTTTTGCTGTCAAATTGGTATTTGTCGAGCATTATAACGTTAATTTAAAAATAAAGTTTGATAGAACATCAACAGCTGTTCCGGTTTAGCTTGATCTCGTTGCAAAATAAATGGTATGTTTATCAAATAAATTACATGCTCCAAGTTTTAGTTTGTCACAGAAGCCCTCACCGAAGTTCAAAGCAAACACGTGCATCGAAAGCACCCAGCACAAGCATTTGAAATGATCCAAATGTGCCAAGTTGCATTTCTTACCCTGTGGCCACCAAATCAAGAGATTGATAGAGGAAATTACTAGTAGGCATGTGCAAATAGTTATGAAACCGAATCAACTACAAACTTCGCTCACGCGTAGTGGCGGCACCGTTGCAGCCAGTCGTCAGTTTATAGATGAACACGTCGCCATGTTACACTTGCTGAAACTGCAAGTTTCAGCAAGTGTAACATGGCGAAAGTGTGCAGTTAACCCTAGGTGTAGTCGTAGACAGGTGAAACAATACCATATGAATAGAGACAATGCAGTACTGCTGATGATGGTCCTGCCTGGGAGGCGGTGACATCTTGTAGAATGCATGGCAGGCACATGGTAAAGCACCTGCGAAAGGAAACTTGCGGCGCTAAACCATTGCGACTTGAGTCGAGTCCCGCTTTCCCTTCTTGGGTTCAAAAGATTTTAAAGGGAAGAAACCTCGTGCTCTATGCTTCTTGTAAACTCGCAGTTTTGCCAGAGACATCTTTAGATTTGATTTGTTTATATGACTACTTTGGGCCCTGACCTGATGTGATTAGAAGAATTAAAATGAAACCGCCCCGCCAACGTGCTGGCATTTTTAATAGAACAAGTACACTGTCGTTCCCGTTGCTCAATTCACTCAGAATTAACCAAGCTCCACATGCCTCTAAAAACCAGTCAGTTAATTTGGCAGTTCTTGCTTTTCTGACGATTTTTCTTACAACGCTCTGAACAAATACTTGTTAATGGTGATATTCCTTGAAGCCGAGAATTCTGAGCTTGTAGCTCTATCTTTGGCAGTTGCTCCCGCTGATGGAGAGTTCGCGCAGCCGAGATGCATCTTTCAACGAATAACTCGCTTGCAGCCTAGTAGCAGAATTGTTGTACATTACATAAACCTGGGAAGCGAAACAAAAGGCAAATGAACACAGATAAGTATAAACTATGTGAATACGTTAAAAGAGCAGAGCTACTTTTTGAGCGAAAATGAATCGACGAGATGAGATCGCTATGGCGCATGCCATTTCTAGTGCTCGAGACATTGGAACCGTGACTCGTAGCCGGTTGCTTGCGGGCCTCATCTCAGCGAGTCGCGGGCCACGTGTTTGAGACCCCTGATCTGTGATATATGGCGTTTTGGTGTCAGTAGTTGTTTCTGGGTGTGGGTCAGGGAGTTTAATTAAAATAGTCAGGGAAAACCTGAAAAAGTCGGGGAATTTGAAAAAAACAATTTGGTAGACACCCTGGAATTGATCAAAAGTCAATAAATTGTTCTGTCCGTCAAAGAGCAGACGCGCGTGCCATGCTGACGTGACATGGCTGCGCTGCCAAGATGAAGCGACGGAGCGGATGAAGGATCATGTGCTCCACTTGTTGCCTAAAATTTAAGCTACTAGTTCAATGTTATTACGTGATCTCTCCATAAGTGGCATGACAAGCCTGCATTATTCATTAACTTTTTTACACGAATTGCCTTTAGCGTGCCAGGGAGTGAGCTTAAAATGCAGAATAAGTATTAAAAAGAAATATCAGGGGTGGAGGGGGAGGGGGAGGGGGGGGGTGAGGATCAACAAGTTATCTTGGGAGTGGCAGTGAAAGGGTAAACATTGTTGCAACGGGCAATACGGCGATGTCCCTGTTATACCAGTCCCTCCTGCGAACCCGCCGAAGCTATGACGCATGGATCGCATCCCTCAAGTTTCGCCTAACATCACCCAAAGAGAAGCCCTCGTGGATTGCATCTTGGCATTGCAAGCACAGGTGTGAGGTCTTAGTGAGAAATGGTTCACTCCAGGTGACTCTCAGGCTATGAAGTCCGGATTGGCACCATGAAGACACTTTTGGCCTCCTTCCTGGATATTGAATCACGAGCTCGGCGGGTTTATTCTCGTTGACCGAGGACAGTAGCCTCAAGCCATGGAAGACTGTGAGCTCGGACGAGTCCAGAAATGGGTTTAGCTTCACTGCGGGGTCATCCTACTATTGCAAGTCACCAACAGTCACAGTCATGGACTGACTTAGCTTTACCGTCCTTGTGGGTTGTATAGACGAAGAGAGGAGCGGTGGTTAGAGGCAGGCATTGGCTGTCAACAATGACTCGTGAAATCCATACCTGGGTCTCTGGGGAAGATGGACCCTTTAAAAGAAGCAGAGTGCTGCTCTATGATATGCTCTCGACTAACTCACTTGAATCGTGCCATACTGACGGTTTCTTTATATAGTCATGTAAATAAACCATGAAATCTTGAGGATGAAGACATTCCGACTCAACTCTTGGCATGCTACCTGGTTCGAGTCTTCAAATATGCAACGACATCCTAAGACATCATCGTAGAAAAAAACAATAATTCGTCTCACGAAACTTTTTTTTTTTTTTTTTTTTCCAGACGATGGAGCAGGTAAGTGCTGCACACACAACTTTTCGGCTTGTGATTGCTGGTCACTAATCTGCAAGAATAAAGTAACTTTCCATCTTGAAATATGCCTTCAGTTAACTCGGCTGCTCCTGAACACCTAGTAACAAGTTTCATAATAACAGCGGTTTTTCATAGCTGTGAAATTCTGCGTGAAGAGGCCTTCGAACTTGCTGTCTTCTAAACTCCGTTGATTTCGAGACCCTGAATGACTCCACGTTGACTCTCAGCAATCCTTGTCTCGTTGAACAGCATTACAGTTTTTGCCCCGTAGAGTGTCAATCATGACCCTTGACCACAAAATATTTATTTATAAGAGATTCGTGTCCTATTGGTTTTGTTTGAGCAGAAAAATATTAAACATCATTCCCAGAAAATGCCATCAAAGTTTTGTTTCTGGAAACAACCGATGTAGGAAAGTGCAGTGTTTCTCATATCTCATATTTCTCAAATGCATGGAGTCCCATGCATTTGCTGGTATCAAACAATGACTGCTGGTGGTGCCACTTAACCCTAGCAAGACAAGCCTTAATCCGTGATCCAGCTTACTACAATAGAGATCAATGGCTTTGGCCCTCAAAAAGGGGGAGATGCAATATACCGTTATCATTGCACACCTGTTGGTTTTAAGGGAGGACACTACCCGAAAGGGTAAACTTTTTAATTTTTGGCATAATATGAATGAAATTTGCAGTATACCTTCAAATTCCGTAAGAACGCCCACTCAAAATGAAGAGATAAATGGTGAAAAACTGGGGGTGCGCTATCTTCTTTATCAAAAATTAATGATAAGCACCGGGGCACCCGCTACAAACCACGTGACGCGGGAACTGGTACCGCAGATCGCGGACACGGCAAATTTGCATTTCACGATGCGATAAACACGCGGGAATTCACTGCATACCCCTGTGTCGAGGGAAAGGATATCGCCGGTGGCCGACACAGCAGATTCGCGTTTCACCGTGCGAAGGACTCGCAGAAACCCGCCGAGAACTCGCATCCCACGGGAACGGATACCGCAGATTGTGGACGCAGCAGATTCAAGTTTTATGGTGCAATAAAGACTCGGGAACCCGCTACAATCTTGCCTGTCACGGAAACCAATATCGCGCACGCACATCGCGGACAAAATTGCGGGAATGTGCTACCAACTCGCATGTCACGGAAACAAATACTGCAGATTGCGGACGCAACAGAATCGCATTTCACGATGCAATATACACGCGGGAACAACTCGCACGTGTTACAGCTAAGAATCGATATCACGCTCGCAGATCGCGGACAAAAACACTGGAATCCGCTATGAACTTGGGAACGAATACCGCAAATTGCGAATGCAGCAGATTCACATTTCACGATGAAATATACACGTGGAAACAACTCGCGTGTTATGGGAGCCGATATCATGCGCGCAGATCGCAGACGAAAACGCGGGAACCCGCTATTAACTCGCTTCTCGGACGCACCGGTACCGCAGATCGCGCCCTTGATGCACGATTCCCATCGGACATCGCTTGACGTCCAACGGGAATCGGGGGGTGGGTTTTGTTTCGGAATTTTTTATGTTACAGATATTTAACCAGAAAAACGGGATGGGCGATCTCTTGGGGGAGGGTGCCCTTACGGGATTTTACGGTATACTGGCAGTTGCGAGGCAGAATGCAGTGCAAAGTTTCTTCTGTGTGCATCAGTTGTGAAAGAAATTACCGTTTTTATCAGAAACACTATGACATTGTTTAGGAAAATTATTGTTTTGAAACTAATGTAATACCCAACATTTTTCTTAGATACGCAGCAAATGCCTGGAGAGTGCAACTGTGATAACAGGATTTCCAAAAAGTAATTTAGTTTATGCTAACATCGCACCAAAAAATCAATTTTTTCTCTTTTATGTTGTGGAAAAAAACTTGTTGCATTGCCCATTCAATTCCGGTTAGGAAAAACAGTGAGTGAGCCTTTCTTTTTGACCTGTTACCCAATGATAGTTTTACTTAAGTGAAGTTCATGCCAAAAAGGGGAACAGAGAAAAATGTGTTCAAAGTGCTCAAACCTCTACCTTTTCTTTAACATCAACGGACTGAAAATAATTTATGAAAAAAAATAACTGCTGTGTAAACAAATAAAACTTACTCTGGTAATACTCTGATGTTGTTGGATAGTGTCCCCCCTTAAAAAGCTCTGAGTAATATTGCTAAAATTATGAATTGATTTTTCAGATGCAATTTTGGGTGTCTTTAAAATCGTTCTGGTTCCTCCTGTTTGTGCAGATATGGCCATGTTTCTGTGCAAGCGATGGAAAAAGCGTGGCGCGACTCCTACTGGATTCTACTTGTCTTATTTTGGCTCGTAAAGCTCAGAAGGAAGTATATGTACTTGCAGGGCATGGGCTTCACCCAGGAACAAGCCGACTGGGCCCTCACGATGGGCGGCGAGGACATCCAGAGTGCTGTGGATGCCCTGTGTGGTAATGGTAATTACAAGGCGGACACCAAGATGAACCCGGGCAACCTGGACGGCCTTTGCTCGATCTGGGTTGGCAACATCAGGCCAGAGGTCACGGAGAAAATGCTACGCAACCTATTCCACAAGTGAGTCCACGCCTCTCAGTTTTTGTTAGGGAAAGACCCTTTTTGTAACGCGCAACATGAGGCCTTCTGCGTGTGTTGGTGGGCAGAAACAGAAGCCTCTGATTACCAAAATATGTGTTGGGGTAGGGAATGTGTAATCTATGCTCTTGGGGGTTGCCAACCTGGACCTCAAGTTTGCACTGTCTTGTGTGGCGGGCTGTTTCTGTATGTTCTAGTGTCTGACTGGCTGCTTAGGGTCCATCTCTTTACCATTCTTTCGACCCACTTTCGTTGGATAAAGGCCCGTTCACACACTTGTGTTTGACTCCGACCAACTGAGACAAGTCCGGTTTTGAAGCCTCTTGCGACGGCTTACGTAAGCCGTCGCAAGAGGTTTAAAAACCGGTCTTGCCTCAGTCGGTCGGAGTCAAACCGAGCTAAAAATGCCCATTGAGACCAATTGGCTTTCCAATTGGTACCAATTTGCTGAAACCAGTTGTTTTGGAACTCCCAATTGGAAGAATACCAATTGGAACCAAGTGGTATTCTCCTAATTGGTCCTTATTCCCAACTGGAACACTAACCATTCGTGTTTTGGAACTCAGTCGGAATCACCATAAGGTATTTTTTCAACTGGAACCCCATTGATACACGCGTGACAAAATGTGCCTAAAGCGTGCTATTCGCCTAACGAGTGTCGAAACGTTCGCGTCGACGAAGCGTGTCCATGAAAAGTTGTCCGTGAAACGTAATTCCACGAAACGACTTTTGACGAAACTGTAAAATGCATTGAGTACTTCACAGAGATTGCAATTAGAAACTGGTTTATTTTGTACTATCGGTACAACGATAAACTATATCCCATCAATCTTCTCAGGTTTTCTTCTTTTTTTTTTTTTTTATACAAGACCTTTTATTTACACATTATTTGCATATCACTACAGAATGCACTTTTACGCTCAACAAAAGACTAACACTTTCTACCCAACACTCACACGTGCGGCAAAAAAAAAGAAACAGCGGAAACGGAGATATCTACTTGCACAACTTCTGGGACGCGGGCGTCGCCCGTACGCACATGTAAACAAACTCAACTACCAAAAACACATTAAAAAAAAAAAAAGAAAATAACGCTTGTCGTGTATTGTTCAAGATGAGCTCTTTGTCTGGAAATCTAACCCGATGGAGGCGGACGAGCGTCCGGCACTGGCCATGGCCGCAAACAAAGGTGGTCGGTCTCGGCCACCAGTTTTTCGCCTTGTAATCGCCTGGTCATTATCCGGACATCCCGCGAAGGCCTGTAGGTTCGCGAAGGCGTTCAGCACACCTGCTGACAGTCAGAAAGCAGCGCCAAGTTCCACGAGAGGTGCCGCTAAGGTTGGCCAGGCGGGCGGGAAGATCGGCGCCATGTTGATTTTGCAGCAGCATCATGACAGGAATCAGCTCCTCGGCTCTTGAAAAGGCACGCAAGCGGCTGGGAAATGTATCGAGGGGCCTTACTCGTACATCTATAAGAACTTCCAAGAAATTTTCCGCGATGATTAGGCTCTTTTCCTGCTGAAAGACTCAGCTACAGCTGGCCGCCAGTGGCGGGCAGGTGGCAGCCCTGTTAACCCTTTCACGGTCACCGACGTACCGTATTTACTCGAATCTAACGCGCTCTCGATTGTAACGTGCACCCATTTTTCGAAGTCCGAAAAAAAAGGAAAAAAAACGCGATGACCTCGATTGTTACGCACGCCAGATTTTGTAGGATCGATACAGAAATTAAACTTTTTCTCACTTGGAACAACGAAGGTTTATTCCAAATGCTTCAATCGTGCGATGAAATGAACGGCGCTGTCTCTCGCCGCAAGGTCGTCATCGCGACGCCGGTCCGGGGCAGCGCCCGTGGGGCGATATGCATCACTCGTCATCGCTGTCGGACGACATATTCTGCAAGCGGGTCTTCTATTTTGGGGAATTGGTTCTTCTTCGGTCCACTGAGTCCCTTCCGCACTGACTTGCTGGCCAAAATCCTTTCTTTCTGCTTGCGCCAGTCCCGCACGCAAGTTTCTGGAACACTAAACGCACGTGATGCGGCCCGATTTCCATCGCTATCCGCGCACAATATCACTTTTCTTTTGAATCCAGCATCATGGTGAACGCGGCATGTCTTTGCAGTGGGAACTTTCATGTTGATACGAACACAAGAAACACACGACTACGCTAAGCGCTGGCTACGCTCTAAGCCTCTCAGTCTCAGTGCGTAATGGAGCGGCCATTTTGAAATGTCTATGGCGATATGGTAGCGCAGTTTTGGGTCGCACTCGATTCTAGCGCGCATGCGATTTTTGGACCTATTTTCCCGGAAAAAAGGTGCGCGTTAGATTCGAGTAAATACGGTACATGTACTTCCGCGACTGCTCATTCAAAAATTCCCGAATCTGCATGAACGGGCGCGCTCGCAGGCCTTGCCTGCGAGCGCGCATGCCTTGTCCTCCCCCCCCCCCCCCCCCCCCCCCCAACTCTGACAACTGGGGGGGGGGGGGGGGGGGGCAAGCTTTGCCCCCTTGGTTGGTACGCCCATGACTTCAATTAACCTTATGTGCGAGTGAAGTCAAAGCTGCAAGTCCGGGAAAAAATTGGTATGTGAGGAGAGAAAAGAAAGTGCTTTCATGATGCCTCTAGAACCACCACATGCGAGCGGAAAATCTGATACCTGTTAATAATTTATGAACACGGTGTTTATTCCAAGCTTAAGTGGTAGAACCATTTTACTGTCCCTGCAAGAAACATCTGTCATATTCGAACTTAGTGACATTACATTCCACAAGGAAGGACAAATGAATGGCAGTCATATAACCACTCGGTAAATATCAACCTAACTCAAATAGCCAATTGGCTGCATCAGTGCCATTTGGAGCACCCAATTAGAGCAGCCAATTGAAAAGTGTGGTTGTAATTGTAAACCAATTGGAAAATGCACCTAATTGGGATAGCCAATTGGAACCTATGGTTCCAATTGAGGCAACCAGCTGGAAAATAGGCCCACTTGGGATAGCCAATTGGAAGTTAGTTCCAATTGGGCCACCAATCGGAAAATGCACCCAATTAGAATAGCCAATTGGAAATGCACTTTCCAGTTGGCCTAGCCAATTGGCTGCCTTAGTACCTTTTGGAACCCACTCCCGTTGCACCTTGAGAGATTTTTTTGGAAAGCTTGGTGATAGCTGCACTAAAAAGTCTAAATTCCCCTATCTTCTTCTCCTTCTCTTCTCAGCGCCTTTTCCCCCCTCTTCCCTACCTTTCCCAAGAGGGCATCGCCGGCACATCTTCTCCTTCTCCACGCCCTCCCCCCCCCCCCCCCTCCCTTCTCTCCCCAAGAGGGCACCCCTGCGCGTAACGGCGACGTGTCGATTGACACACAGCAGACCCCCCTTCCGCCATGCACGCTTAGCTGCGAGGTGGCTTGCGCTTCTCTCACCCACCATCCTCCCTCTACCTCCCCTGACGCCCCTGTCGAGCTTCAGGAGGCCAAGTCGAGCCAGTAAACGTTTTGTTGAAAGTCGAAAGCCTGTCTTGTCTGTTTGTCTTAAATGTCCCTCTTTCCTTATCATACTAAATTATTTTTTTCGTGTGTGTGTTTTTAAGCATTTTTTTTGTGCAAAATGCAGTTGTAGCGTATACTTAGTTGTCCAGTGTTGGGTGCTTAGTGGGGAGATTAGAATGTTTCATACAAAGTGCATGGTTGGTATATTTCTGTTTTTTTGTTTTAGACCTGCTTCAGATTGGCCGATTTTTCCACCTTTGATCTCGCAACACCAGCAACACGGCCTCCCGCCTTCACAAAGAGTAACTGCTAAAACTCGAATTGCCATGTTTTGTCATCATTCTCATTAAAATTTTCATTTTCTTGCACTATTTACATACAAAGTTTTGTGTTAATAACAGGTTTTTACATTTTAAATGGTGATGGCAGGACTAACTTATCTCCCTGAAACCATTTAGTTGCAAAATCACTCCATTGGAAACAAGAAGCAAGTTAGCCCCATGTTCAGTTATCATCATTACCCTCCCAAGGGGTTCATGTGAGAATATCGCCCACCTGATTGGCTACTTCCGTTTCAAATGTTAGTGAATTGTTGGAGAGTCTCGCTTGTTCCAAGCTGGACATGACCCCAGCAATTCGTGTTGTAGCTTGAGGATCTAGGGAACAACTCGCTGGCAGCCCTAAAATTTCGGGGGAAATTGGCCCACCTGAAGTAGGCCTTTCCTGTTAGGCATGCGGCAGTGACATGAGGTTGGGAGGCTTTGACTCTTAGGCAGAATCCCATTTGTTTCTATGACGACGGCAAACTATGTGAAATAAAAAATACAGTTTGTGGAAATCAAATTGCTGACAGCGCTACCAGCTCGAAAGCAATGCTGGGACACTATCACTCTAACTACTACCCTACAAATTTTGCATGGTTATTTCTTTTGGCTGCGGAGATTTCTGACTGCTTGCCGTTGCATATTTGGTAAGTTGAGGGTACAGTTCCTAACAAAGCCACACACGAAATTTATTTGCATTTTTTTCATCAGAAAACTATAGACGCTTTGCAGCAGCTGTGCATGGGCGCCGCCATAACTGCAGCCTTCAGTTTTTGTTTCCCCTTATTATGTTTACTTCACTTTATTATTACCATAGCAGGCCAGGTTATTGCCACCTTAGATTTTATTCTGTCTTTCTCCCCAGCATTGGCCTTTGTGGAGGCTCGTCCACACCAATTTCAGTGGCTCGGTATCTCGGTAAAACAAGAGAAGGTCAGCAATGGCGGCTGTATTCTGGCGCGTGTGTAAAGCGTCTATTCCAGAGGAGGTAACAAATGCTCAGGAGTCACAAAGGGAGGTTTGAGAGATTTAAAATCTTTGCTTTACAAAGAAAATTCAAAAATCACTTTACAGTCCCTTTGAGGAAAAAATGAGTAATTGCTCACAAATAGCAAGGTGTGTTGTGGGGCAGAGCAAAATGTGCTGGGGTGACAGTTGGGTGATTTGCACAGGGATAATATTCCGGTAAATGTACATTATCCAGTTATTTTCCTCGTCCATAGCTAGGTTTTTCTGCTTGTAGTTGACTCCTCGGATATACGAGTTTTTAAATGAGGAGCTTGCTTTGGCGGTGCAGAGGTCCTTCGGCGTTGAGTAGCGAGCACTTTGTTATCACTCTGGCCTGAATGGGATGGTGGGGTGGTGCAGGTATGGAGACATTCAGAGCATGCGGCTGCTGCGTGAGAAGTTCTGTGCCTTCATCAACTATGGCAACAAGCTGTCGCCGAGCAAAGCCATGGAGGCTCTGCAGGGCTACGAGCTGTGCGGCTCCAACCTGCTCATCCGGTTTCCAGACAACCCCGTCACGGACAAGAACGGCCAGTTCACTGTGCTCAAGAAGTCCAGCTTCCGGTGAGCTTCATGTCATGTTAGGTCACTTGTGTGCAGGGTTCAGAGAGTTACTGTGGATAGGTACCTAAGGCACTGTTACGCAGTGATGGAAGTGCTGCACCCTTTTCGCCAAATTGCGCCATAAATGAAGGTTTGCTACATCTTGTGACAAAGTGCCCTTTTTTCTAAGAATTGCATTTCATATGCGCTGACAAAGCAAAAAATAAAAGTATTTTATTGCTCGTCGAATTCAGAGGAGTAGGATGAAAGAAAAATTGTACAAATATGTATTTGACAGCATCTCTACTCAACATATAGTTTGTTTCATCTTAGGTCAGAGCACAGACGAAGTCTCGAACACATCCAACCACAAACACACATACTAAAAGCGCAAATCACGGGACATTCGCTGCACTTGATTGGTTTAGCCGATGAAAGAACACGTACAAGGGAATGACGAATGCCATGATGTCGCGCTTTGATGCTGTTTGGTTGGTCTCATTGACTCGTAGCATCAACTGGGCTTTGAATTAAGGTGAAACGAAGTATTGAGATTGCTCATCAACTGCACTGGCCGGTTGATGAGCTGGCGAGGATATCGTCTAAATTTCCAGATGATGTCAGCATTTCAAAGTCGCAAGAAAGCATTGTTAATTAGTAGGGTGGCGGCGGTACAGGACACTCGAGGAGGAGGAAGAAAGAGGAGGATTAGAGAGGAGGAAAGACGGACGTGCAAGAGGAGGAAAGAAGAGAGATAGAGGTGGAAAAAAAAGAGGGAGGAGGAGGGGATAAAGAGGAAAGTAGAAAAAAAAACCAAAAATTTGTTGAAAAAAAAGGGGGGGGGGGGGGGGGGAATGTAGAAATGCCGCTCGTCCCATTTTCCCCGCGCTCGGCAAACTTTTTGGGGGGTCACGTTGCAGTCAGGGAGTTGTTTTGTTATTTTGTTTCACTATATGAATTATACAGTAGAACCTCGTTGATACGTTTTTCAGGGGACCGCAGAAAAAAAAACTGTATCATCCGGGAAAACGTAACAACCGATAACGCTGTTGGTGGGGCTACAGATGTGACGGGAAGCAACCCTCACACTGGGATTTACTCCAGAATGACTTTTGGGGGTTCGGAGAACTACCATGTAAGGGAATGCACAAAAACGCATCGAGAAAAGTCTGTTCCGTGTGATAATGGAGTGGTATATGAAATCCCCCTGGAATGAGGCTTTAAGTATGTGGGGCAGACGTCAAGGTGTATAAATGACAGATTAACTGAACACAAAAGAAATGTAAGAAACAATGTGGCTAATTTGGAAATAGCGAAACATTTTCAAGAATGTAATAATTGTATACCACGCTGGTCCGAAACAGAGATAATACACAGAGAGTTGAACGACATCAAAAGGGTTGTAAAAGAAACAATAAGAATGAAATCGATGGGCAACTGCATTAGTCAGGTATCGTTACAGCTTAGCAGCAGTGCGAAAACATTCTTGCGGATTTAAGAGTTTTGTAAAGTGGTTGTTGAATGTGAAAGGGTGTAAGTGGTTTCCTCCTTTGTGTCTTCGGGTGGGGATCAGGTGGCTTGGTATCTTTTGTTGCCAGGATGCTTTGGGATTGTGGGCCAGAGAGTAGAGGGGGAGGGTGTGCTATGTACGCGAAGGTTCAGTCAATTTTCTTCCGGGAGAGGGGAGCTAGGGTGTGTTGCTTTGTGGAAAACGTCAAGGTTGTTTACGGTCGTTTGATCATTGTGGTGGAAAGAGATGAGACCTTTGTTATCCTTTGGCTTTGGAGGTCGAGAAAGTTCTGTGGTGAAGTTTGTGGTATGTATATAAAAGGGTGACCAAATAAACATGTCTTTAGCTGTGTTAGAGACATATCCTCGACTGTTCCTTTTTCTTCCACTTTGAAACTTTCCTTTTTTTCCTGCCTCAGTCTCGGGCTAAGACAAAATAGTTACCATGTATATTTGTTTGTGTTCTTACACAAAGTCTTTACCACCTCGGCAGTAAAAAACAAAAGAAAAAAAAAAATCCAGTGCTCTTGAGAACTGCCGTGAGTCGCTCCACGGTGCTGCCCTGACATGGACACCGGGCTGTCTCTTGGGCGAAAACTGGATACAGCGCTATGGATTTGGAAAGATATTGTCACGGTTCAGGGTCCAACCGTTGGATAAGGAGAAAAGAGTGCACAATGATGAAAGAGATAGAGGTATATTACATAAAGAGGGAAGCAAAAAGAGCACTAATAAACTAATCTACAAATGTACAAAAATTATCAATAGTCTCACGTATTCGTATGCACTCGACGATCTGGTGCTTGGTCTGGGCTGTTGATGGTACAGCCCAGGTCGGTCAGGTCAGTTTGCGTCTTGAAATACCCGGTGGTGGTCTCTTTTCGTGTCACTGCCGGGATTCGCTGCCACTGGTTTTGGTCACCATCAAATCTGTCACTTGTAGGTTCATTGGCACCCTTGTGGTTGCTCGGGTCGCTGCCGAGAGTCCCACGCCAGCGTCGCGTCAATGTCGATGTCTCCTTTCCTCTTCTTCGGTGGTCGCCAAGGCTTCCGCGGGTCGTCGCCGGGTTCCTTTCAGTGGCTTCGGGGGGGCACCATCTCGAAGCTGCGCCTCTCTTCGGGTCGTCGCCGAAATCTGGGCTCCGCTGCTTCGGATGATCCTTTTTTCCTCCTGCCTCTTGTCCGCTTCTTTGTCCTTTAGCTTTCTGGCTAGCAGTCCATACGGCAATGGCACCGATGGCAATCAAGGCGGCCGGATGGAATGTCGCAGCGGTGCTGGAGCGTGGCCAGCCGCTGGTGCACTTGCCCCGGAACGATGCCGAGGTCCAATCCTTGCGCAGAATGACCGCCTGCTGTTCTTCGATGCTCTCGTTTCTCTTCGTCGTGAAACGTGACAGATATCCTTGCCGTACATTGTCGAGACTCTAAACACGCAAGAAAAACACTTTTGCCAAATATAAAGCGTGCGTTTGTATAACAACAACGTGTAAGCTAAAACGAAACACACCTGCGAGCTCCTGCTGACGTTCAAGGACCTTGGGCTGGAGTGTCGCTGTTAGAACTAAAATCTGACGATCCCACATTGTTACACGAGTCATCACTGCTGCTTGAGTCATAAAAATCAGCAACAGAAGCGGTCCGAAGTGCTTGTTAGAGGCTTCCGCTTTTGCGGTGCGCGCGGCAAACGTGATGCTTGGCTCCTGACTATGCGGTTACTTTCGGTTTAGTTTCGTTTTTTACAGCACCGCCTCACATCAGAAGAGGAAAAACCAAACCGAAACTGAAAGAGTAGATGTCTATGAGCAAACTAGGTGGCCCTGCCTGTCTGTGATGCACCGATTTTTATTTTTCCAGATGCTGTGAAAGTCATTGTGACTCCGTGTTTGATTTTTTATGGCACAGTACTGAAAGAGTTCATGTGTAAATAGGACGTGACTGTCATACCTTTAATAGCTAAACATCTGTGAACAACTAGCGATAATTTTGTGTTTTGATCCGTTATACTCTAGCAAAACTTCCCTTGGCAATTGAGAAAAATGTTGAATGAGCGCATTCAGCTTTTATCAAAGTACACGAGCACAGGGACTTTGGCCACATTGCCACACGTCTCCTATTAGAAGAGTTGGCAATGACCTCATGGAAGGTTCTCTACTCCCATGATCATTCCAGCTTTTGCTTGGAATGTCTTAGAACTGTACCTTTGTGACTTACGTAATAAAAATGTTCTTGGTTTCAGGCACACTATTTTGTTCTCTTACTAGCCTCAGTAGTAAGCAGGCATCCTGTCACAACAAACAGAAGTCAGTTAGCCGGGTGGGGAGGGGTTACGTAATGCGCTGTGTGAATCAGTGTGCACACAAAATAGGCGATATTTCACATTTTCCTGGGTATTGCAGAAGATAAAAAAGGTCTCCATAAGATAGTGCCCTCATGGAAGGTTCTCTACTCCCATGGTCATTCCAGCTTTTGCTTGGAATGTCTTAGAACTGTACCTTTGTGACTTACGTAATAAAAATGTTCTTGGTTTCAGGCACACTATTTTGTTCTCTTACTAGCCTCAGTAGTAAGCAGGCATCCTGTCACAACAAACAGAAGTCAGTTAGCCAGGTGGGGAGGGGTTACGTAATGCGCTGTGTGAATCAGTGTGCACACAAAATAGGCGATATTTCACATTTTCCTGGGTATTGCAGAAGATAAAAAAGGTCACATTCCGCCTTGCAAGTAGTTTTAGTGGCAGGAGAAATGTTGCAAGAAAAAAAAAAGAAAAAACGAGCAATTGAAATTCTCCTTGCAACAAGGAGAATTTCGAAATGCTGACCTTGAATCAAGGCGAACAATAAAGACGGCGGATAAAGTAATTCCTTTCAGGGAGGTTCCAATGTCATTGTGGCAAGAGCCTCAGCTGTCCTGCTTTTTCCCATAAAAACACTCTCGCCAACTACGGTGCGAGACTCAACACTTCGCTTAATGAAATGAACAGTATACACAAACAGCAAGGGGGACAAGATAGAGTGCTTGTTACGACACTCGGAGTGGTGGTCTTTCAAGAAGACCTTTAGTAACTCCAGAAAGGGAACCACTGGACTGCCTCACGGCAGTGTCCAGAGTCTGTGGTCGGTCAACTGTGGTCACATTGAAGGGAGGGGGGGGGGGGGGTTATATTTTTAAACCCCTTCCCTCCCCCACGCCTATGCCACTGCCCTTTATAGATGCTGTGCTCTGTCCCATCTTCGTGTGTAGTAGTCAATGTACTGTACAATTCACGGGTACGGACAAAGCAGTCTGCAGTAATTTGGTAGTCATTCAATATTTGTCTTCCCTTTAAAAAAAAGAAAACGGGAAGAAGGAAACTCTCCTTCAATTCATCTTTCCCATTCAAGAAAGAGGGAGACTTTTCTCCGGGGAGTAGCTTAGAGACCCGCTCCTGTAGAGGGCGGAGAAGAGAAGTGCACAAGAGGGAATGGAAAAAAGCAGACTGGAAACCGGTTTTCTGCCTGGCAAAAGACGATTTTGTAGGTCGGCCTTTAAAGGGGCACTGACACGTCAAAATCATATTTTTTTTATTATCCGAAACGATTAAAAACTGTGCTGGGACATTACCCTCAAAATTCGAAACTTGGGAATTCAGTATTTGTGAATTAAAAAAACAATTTCCAAATGCCGAATTTGAAGTTCCTGCGCGATCCCCGCCAATGCAGTCAGTCAAATGTTGCGGTCTCCTGCGACTCGACTTTCTCTCGGACCTCCGCTGACCCGAAGCGAGGAGCAGGCGAGCTGGCGCGCGGGGAAAAACCGGTTTCTTCCCCAACTCGCCGATCTGCTCGAGCACCGCCAAGTTTTCTGAGAGAGGACACACATCTAGGAGGGGACATCTCACCGAACTCTGATTTTTGGTATTTCAAAAAGAGGGGCCGTAGTGCGTTCGCAATTGCGTCAAGAAACATGTTTTACGATTGCCGTTATTAAATGTTATAGAAATTTCACCTACAAAGCTTCTAAATGTCCTGATTTTTGACGTCACCGATCAAAAGAAGCGAGGAGGTAGCGGCGGGAGATTTAAACGCCAAAAATAAAAAGGCGCTCGCGCGCTCAAGGAAATGTTTTTTCGCGATGCGTTTTTTTTTGCGTCTCTATGACTACAACTTGCGTCGTTTTAGACAATAAAAAAAAATACGACCTTTGGGGTGTCAGTGCCCCTTTAACAGCACGAACAATGCAACACGGGTATAAAAATAAACAAAAAAGTAAAAGAGCAGTACATGTGAAACAAAAAAAGCAAGCAACCACAAAAAAGTGTAAAATGATACAAATTACCTTTGCTCAACCGTTGTCCATAGATTAGACCAGCCAAACTTTTTTGTTGTTGTTGCTGCTGCTGCTGTTTTTATTTGGGGGCTAAGGGGTCAAGACAGAGTGTTGCTCTCCTTTTCTGCCTTTGGCCGCCCTTGGCCAGAGTCCTAGCTTTCTCCTCAGCGTATGCAAAGGTGCAAACCGACGGAAGTGTTGAGGGAAAGCCTTCCTACCAGAGGCACAGCACATGGTTCAATGAATTGAATGTCCTGTGTGGTGAAGTTTGATACAGACGTACAAGGCGCCTATACTTTTACATGTGATTTTCAAGGATATATTTTAACTGTTTGAAATAGACAATATTTCGAAATACCTGGGTCCAATATAATTGGGCTCAACTGTGTGAGACGTTAGGTCCACAGAAATAACTACCTGAGAAATATTCTCAAGAAGTGTCGCCACTCGGGGGTGTTCACTTTCTCGATTAGGTTCTGTTTCAATTCACAAAAGTTTCTCTGTTAAAAGAAATAAACGGTGCCTACTTGATTTAGTGGCGTAATGTTTCAGCTTTCCACACTGGGCAGGGCCGTAGCACTAGCCCCGATTTGCTATCAAACACCGTCCAATGGTGAGTGGTGCCAGTGGTGTATTCAGGGGGAAAGGGGGGGGGGGGGGGGTTGTGTCTTGTTGGGGACCGGGTGTCCTGAGTTCTGCATGTGTAAAAATTTAGGGCGGGAAAACTTAGGAGGAGGAGAGGTTTCTGAAGCATATGATACGCTGACCCTCCCCTTTAAATATGTCTGCATCTGCTCCTGAGTGGTGCAGTCTACCTGTCACTTCACTGTTTCATTGGTGAAAACCAAAAACACTCCGCCAGTAGCCAGACCTCTTTTACTTCGGTTCTTGAGGTGACAGCAAGTATAGGGTAGGGTGATGTATTTATGTAATCAATTACTCGCAATTGTTTTTTTAATAGTTATTTTTTTCCGTGACTTGCGAAAATCAGTGATGTGATTGCTGCGCCAATTGCGCCAAACTGTGCCAAGTAGCTAACCCTGCTACATCCTGTTACATTTTGCCAAAATATGGGTAATCTGCACCAAGCCTGCGCCAAAAAACCAATTTCGGTCGCCTTTCAAAACCGAAACTAAACTGAGTACTGTAAATGAGCATACGTGTGTTATGTGGCGCAAGCGGCCGCCGGACGCAAAGTACCCTGCATCAATCGTCCGTCCGGTCTTGCATGGTTTTCCCGCCGTCTCGCGTTTCGCGCTCTGGTCGTCTCGTGGGTCTCGTCTCGCATCTTTTTTAAAAATATTTTCAACGATAGACGGGTGTGTACGGACGCTCCGACCCTAGCATGCCGGGTACCAGCCATGCCATCATGCTGTGAAACGAAACCGCGATTTTCCACGGCGGGAGTTATTTCGTGAGCTGAAGCACTCGCCCCTGAAAGCAATGGCCGTGGGAAACTATGTTGGGTCCCTGCCTTCCAGTTACCGTGGTCGCGGGACGTCCGATGCTGCCGTCCCCACGTCGCTGCAGATATGGCGCTTTCTAAAATGAAACTAAGTACCGCCGCATGTTCATTAGCATCCCTGTTCTTGTTTAAGGGGGGACACTACCCAGAAAAAAAAAATTTCTGCAAAAAAAGTTGATTTTGAAAAATGTCATATTTACATCCAACAACATCTAGAGAGTATTCCCAGAAAGTTTCATTAGTTTACACCGTATAGTTAATGCTTTATAAATTATTTTCGGTTCACAGATACTAAAGGAAAGGTAGGGGTTGGAGCACTTTGAACACATTTTTCTCTGTTCCACTTTTTGGCATAAATTTCCCTTTAGGAAAACTATCGTTTGTTAAAGGGGCACTCAAGTGGTTTTTGAGTTTGTGTTTTGATGATGACAGCTGAATTTAGACCCCCTAAGTATCCCTAAAAACCAAAAAATATAGTCATACGGTGATTATTTCTTTAATAAAAATGTAATTGAAGGCCGCCAAACCTCGGATCCACCCGAAAACGAAACCACTCTCATTGGTCCTCGCACGCTTATCAAAAGGATCTCGGGCCAATGGCGTTGGACGACGTTCCGTCGCGCAGTGATCCCGAGGTAGCCGCATCGGCCGAACCTCTTTGTCATTCGAACTTCGATCATGGCGGAGTTCTCTACGCTCGAGGACCTGACGCCGTTAGAGGTTGAAATTCTTCGGCGGACAGCCGACCTGGGGATGATTTCCTATGACGCCACTTCGACGTGCGATGTGGACGATAGCAGCGCTTCGGAGTCATGTTCGGGTTCCGAGGACGGCGAAACGCAGACCTTTTCGGGCATTCTTCGATTTGCGGTTGGGGCAAGTCGTAACCGAACCAACGTTTGACATCGCAGCGTTACCTCTGGTACGTGATGTCAAACGATGTCGCCACGTTGCCTTTCGCCTCGGGAGAACGGGGGAAAGGCTGGTTCAGACATGTGCAACGAGCGCGTACCTACGACTGCGTTTGTTGCGACCGGAACGACCGCTCTGCGCCGCGCGTACACACACCTGCAACCACTACAACAAGCGCAGCGGGTCGTTAGCACGGCGACCGCTTCTATACGCGGCCGTCAGCTGTTTCAGCGGCCCCTCTAAAAAGGGGACGCACTGCTACTCAATGCCGTAACCGAATATAGACAGACAGTTGTCTATAGCCTAAAGCTTTATTATTCTTTTTTCTTGATAGGCTTGCAGGGTACAGTGGATGAAAAAAAGAAAATAAAAAGATGCAGTACGCCGTCTTGGACGATCACGACTCTAATACACGACATTGCAATAGTACAAATATTGCCACACGCCTTTTCTACGATTATAAAAGACAATGTAATCTTAGCAGCGATATAGCAACGTAGAAATATGATTTCGTGGTCAGATAGACGTTGCGAGCGTTCAGGATTGCTAACACTAATCACTTCTCTCCGGTGATGAAAACGCGTGAAAATTCGCATCCTTTATACGGTACGCGGCAGTAATACCTTGAACTTGAGCACACGCATGAAATGCGCCAAATAAGAAATCCGGGCGATGTTCGAGGAGCACCACTGTAGTCGAAGTAAACAAACACGACGGCACGGGCGTTTCTGCTGTCTTGAGAGTGCCGCCACGACATCGCCGCACGAGTAGGTGGATCTTCCCTTTTAGTATGTGCTGGGTTATCATAGCGACACACAACGAAAATTCACAGTCAAGGATAGCGCTTTTACGCGGAACGATGAGCTTTCACCACGCCGTCCACGTCGACGACCACCACCGAGGCCTGGCCGGCCCGCTACCGACACAACCGGCCCGGCCCGGCCGGCCTGCAACACGCGCAGATACGTGCGCTTCCGCGCATCCCGGGGGAGCGGGAAATTCGCCCCCCGCGGAGGAAGGCAAGGAGAAAACGTAGTCCCTTGTTTGTGAAACGATAATTGCAGTATCGCGTATTCTAAACTAGAAATATTTTACGTTTTTTGAAATTATCATGCACAACATATTTAAATGAACTGAAAATTGTTTCTTTAGCGAAACTTTACAAAGGCCGCCAAAATTTTCAAACATACGATAATTTCATTGGTCCTCGCAAGTACAGAAAAGAGTCCGCACATATTTTATTCCTGCATGATTAATAGGCGGTTCTGCCTTTTAAAACTGAAGATACTCATTCACTGACACTTCCTTAACGCCATCGCACCAAAAAGTAGCTTCTCCAAAAACTGCTTGAGTGCCCCTTTAATGGAACAACAGGAAAGACTCACTCATTGTTGTTCCTATCTGGAATTTTATGGGCAATGCAACTGTGGAATTGTTTTTTGACTCTGTGGATGTCTTTTATGAAAGATGTTAAGATTTTATCAATGCCAGAAAAGGCAGAAATTTTATTAGATTTTTCACTGCAATGTTAGCATAAAATAAATTGCTTTTTAGGATATTTGTTTTCACAGTTGCTCTTCTCAGGCATTCTGCTGGAGATCTAGAGTAGAAAAATGTTGGGTGTTACATTAGTTTCCTAACGATAGTTTTCCTAAACAAAGTCTGTGTTCCTGATAAAAACAACTATCATTTCTTTTACAATTCCTGTACACAGATGAAACTTTGCACTGCATTTTGCCTTGCAGCTGCCAGTATATACTGTAAATTTCATTCATATTAAGCTAAACGTTCAAAAGTTGACCCTCTTGGGTAGTGTCCCCCCTTAAATAACACGTTGCTACAAAAATCCCTCTTTAACTCAAACACTCCTGTGTGCTTTCTTTCGAGAGGGACCCCGGTACATGAAAAAACTGCTGCGAAAGAAAGTTGATGAAGAGAAGTGAGCTAAAGCAAAGAAGGCAGTGTCTGCACGCTGAACCCGCACAGCGCATTTGTTTTCCTCGAGTTTAGTCGTTGCACAAAGCACTCCAAGAATTTTTTTACCCTTGCTCGCGATGTCTTGCATCGATGCGCTCAGGTTCTTTTTTTGTGTGTGTGTTTAGCTTGTACCTTGGTTGCTGGCCTGGCAAGCACACGCCGCTAGACTTTTGTCGTATGCTCGACAGTTACATTTTGAATACAAATTTGGGAATTAGTTGGCAACGGAGCGAAGTGGCATGGTTTCAGTTTCGATCGAACAGCTGTTGTCTCCGCTTGCGTGACGAAGCACGTGCAACTATAAGCCTGCCGAAGTTGCCCTCACATACATGCAAACATGATTGCACGACAGAGGCACCAGTTGGGACGCTTGTAATCCATTGTTTTACATTTGCTTACTTTTGACGAAAATCTGGCACGTCAGGAACCAGTAAAACGGTGGCAAGCGGTTTTTCGGAATTGCTCGGCGACGCCTACAGCAGTGTACACTTGTGGGATGTCTCAGCAGTAAAAACACAAGCAGCGAGTTCTGTCACATCACAACACAACACAAAGTGCCCTTCGTTTGTACAGCACTTAAAACACATATTTTTATTTTTCTAAGAATATCTGCTCCCAGAGCCACTTTTGCTGCTCCAAAACACTTTTTTGGTTGCTCCAAAGGCCACATATGCCGCTCCAAAAGGTGCTCCAAAATGGCTGAGGCCAATCACACCATTGGAAAATATTTTGCACGTAAAATGGAACTCGTTTGCAGCAATTAATTCTTACGATGATGCATTCTCTTTTCAAACAGCATGATCTAAGGTTGGTTTGTGTGTATTCTGACATTGATTTTTTATTGTTGCAAAGGGTGTGCTTAGTGTAAGTTTATATTATTTGTTGTTCAATGACTTCGTAAGCATGCATCCCATTTTGATGCTATCCAAATTCTGAATCTGAAAACTTAAATGTTTGGGATTCATTTCTGTTGCATGTCTTCATAGCTTTAAGTGACATGTGAGCTACCCATTGCTGTTTCTCTTTTCAACACTGGAATTTGTGCTATGTTTGCTTAGAGGTTGTACAGGGCTCCTCAAACTTAAATGAATGTTGCCAGTTGGTTGCACAAACATTGATATATTGCCGATCACTTAAAGCAAGTCAGACACCAGACTAGCTGGGATGTTTTCCCCAGGCAGGGTAGCCATCAGGAGTTATAGTCATCAGGTAGTTTGAGTGGTGTCTGCAGGAATAACGCTAAAAATACCAAACACTCCAAAACTATTATTATGCATGATCGGGGAAAAGTCTGAGGATTTCTGCTGCAATCAGCATTGGTCCAAGAAATTTAGCTTTCCTTCCTCTGAGCTTGTAGTGTCTACGAGCAACTCAGCCGGCGTGCCGATGAAAATCTGCTCAGAAACTAAGTCTTGGGGGAACCCAGAGATTCAACTTGACTCGCCTTGCCTTCAAAGAGTGTCTAGCGACCGGGAAAACTGGGAATTGTCGGGAATTTTAATTACTGGGAGAAATCAGGGCATTGTCAGGGATATTGTCAAAAAGAGAGCCCAGTCAGAGAAAATGAGCTGGAAACGCCATCGAGTGCCCTGAGCAGAGTCTTGAGGACCTGGGGGCAGAAAAATAGGCAATAACTTCTGCTTAGAGCGGAGCGTGAGCTCTGCTCACCCACTGTAGAGCGTGCTACCCGATGCAAAGGGAACAGCTGACAAATCCAGTTCAAGCATTGCATTGCATTGCATTGCATTGCTTTTTGTTTGGCGCAATATGGCCTAAGTTGCTTGTGCGCTATAAAACCCCAACCATAAATTGCATTGCATTGGATATGGATTGAGGGCACGACACTGAGCTACTAGATTTAGTTACAAATGGGAAAGTTGCAGACCCCAATCCAATCCAAGTCTTTAGCCGAAAGTATACGAAAGTGTGCATCTGGTGGCCATGCTGTCATTCGGTTATTGACGTGTGGTTGAGCATCGTGTTTTCATCATATTTCCGGGAGTGGCCTCTTCACTGACATTGTTGGCGCAAGAAAGTCCTCATTTAATCCGGACTGGACGAACCCGAATATTTTGGAATGTGCAAGTTGGATTAAGCCCGTGCAAAATTATCCTCACAGTGCTCAATGCTCAATGCCTTGTGTTGTAATGGTCTTGCATATTTAACCGCCTCTACAGTGGTCAGGGAATTTCAAAATAGTAATTTGCTAGACACCCTGCTTCAAGTGCACCCACCAGGACAAACTTCCCCCTTGACGTCGCTGTGTCCTTAAATGGACTGTTCCTGTGCACGACACCTTTTGCTGAATGGCTTCACAACACGAGAGCTCGTATTTTGAGCTTCCCCACACACTCCTAAATTGATTGTTTCTATGGGCTGTCCACAGCATGACGGTCGAGTTCATTTCTGCTGTTTGGGAGAGAAAACCTTAAAGTTTGAACTGGGGAAGCCATAGTATATACTCATGTTTTCACATAAAACCTGCACTTTAGACCCCTAGGAGGCCATCACTAAATTTTGATAAAATAGTTGAAGAAAACCTGGAAAGTCAAGGAATTTGAAAACACCACTTTAGTAGCCACCCTGGATTGTAAATTAACCTGTCTCCATTGCCTCAGCAGAGCCCCAGGGCCTCGGTCCTGCCAACAGCAAAGCATGGTATATTACATGATGTTGAACTCTGAGGCTTTTTTTTAACGTCTCGGCAAAGCCAAAAGGCCATATTTTGGTATATACTGAAACCCAAAGCGTGCGGTAATTTTTATTTTCTTAATTCAATGCAAATATGGCACCCTGGGGAAAAGTGACACTTCTCATTTAAAGCTTTAAATTAATTTAATATCTAACCAAATATTAAGGGTGTGGTAAAATAAAGTAATGCCACTATTAAATTGAGTTGTGAAATTGGTGCCTTGCTGTCTTCATTTTTGCACACCTTGATTGTGATTGTAAAATGTAAGGTTGTACTTATACCTTGGAATCAAAATAATTGCTCTCTCTGGCTTGTGCATGCAGAGTCGGCGAACAACATCAGTTACCGCAGCCCAAGATCAAAATGACAGGCCCTGTGAACGGGAAGGAGTGCTTTTTCTGGAGGACCTTTGGGTGTGTGTACGGCAGCCGCTGCTTCTATGAGCATATTCCCGAGCACGAAGGCATTGACAAAAACTTTGGTGGCAAGCCCAAGGTAATGCTTTCTTCTCTGTGCATGACCTTTTGCTTTTATTGCATGCTTTGCAATGATCAAGTGCCATGTGGGGGAAGTCTCAACTTTTCTCTCCCACTGCCCCGACAAGTCTCGTGTGTCCCTAATTCGTTCTGCAATCTATGAAAGCTGTGACCGTAAGTTTGCAGATTGCAGTTTTAGTATTCGTTCACCGTCAGGGGTATCATCTCTAGGGTTCTGTGTTTTCAGAGTTAATTTTTGAGCAAAATCAGGGGGTGTCTGGTATGTTTTACTTTTTTTACCTCAAATTTAGAGTTTTACCTTAAATTTCAATAATTCAGCAGAATTATTGAATCCGAATTTTCATAGACAACACTATAAGAGCTTAGCCTTCTGTGATACTAATAAATTTGTCAGAAATAAACATGTACAGTTAAATACGCTCACCTGTTTCGAGACGTCTTTTCAACTGGATCTGCCAAATGGACTTCCAGTAATCAGCAATGTAGAAGGTGCCTTTTTCGTTTGTCATGTTAACTGCACAGGTTTGGCTTAATTAGCAGAGAGCTTTCACCTCCCGCCGTTCACGTGCAGGTACTGAGAAGAATGCGGATATAAATTTAATCTTCAACAAAAGGTGGCCGCATAAAGGCCAATGAACTTAGAACTTTGAAAAACTCGCCAACTACCGTATTTACTCACAGAATGAACACACTTTTTTTCCTGAAAAATCAATGCAAAGTTAGGGGGGGCGTTCTTACGCAAAGTAAAATTTTTGCGTCCGTATTTACTCCCATAATGAACGGTACTTTTATCCCGAAAAATCGACTTAACTTCTTATCTCTTTGCGCGCGGCGCCGCGCGACTCCAAAACCAAACTGCGTTGCCCCCCCCCCCCCCCAAAAAAAAAAAGAAAAATGCTTCTCCGTGTTTTTTTTTTTTTCCCCGCCTTTCACGAGTTGTTTTGTTTGCCCACGCTGCCCATGCATTCGCGACCTCGGTGTACCAGGATAGAAAAGTGCGTTCATTTCGAGGGCGTCTCACTTCTCTTTCCAGTGTGCGAGGAGGAGGCGAGGGCAGGATGCCTTCATTATGTGCGCTTTGCTTAGGCAAAGGCTTCTCCGTTTTTCTTTTTCTTTCTATCTCCTTGCGGGCGACGCGCAACCCCGAAACCAAACTGCGCTGCGCAAAAAAAAAAAAAAGAAACAAAAAAAAAGCTCTTTATTTTTACTTTTCTCCTGGTTCTGTGGATTGTTTTTTTTTTTGTTTTTTTTTTGCCGCCTTTCGCAAGTTGTTTTGTTTCGCTTTGCTTAGGCGAGGGCTTCTCGACTTCTCTTTCTTATCGCCTTGCGCGCGGCGCGCGACCCAAAGTCCAGACTGCGCTGTGCAAGAAGAAAAAAAAAAAAAAAGCTCCTCTCCATATTTTTTTTTTCTTCCTTCCCTTGGATCTTTTTTTATTTTTTTAACGCCTTTTGCAAGGCGTTTTGTTCGGCGACTCTGCCCATGCATTTGCGACCTCGCTGCACCTAGGGTGCCTTCATGTGCGCTTCGTATAGAGTGATGCCAACTGCCTGTTTCCCTTTCCCACACCCTCTTCCACCGCCATTTTGTTCCTCTCATTGTTTCCCCGTGCGCCGGAAAATGGCCTTTGTGTCCATCGGTAATCCCATCAGAGGGGTAAAATGCTAATCCTCCCTCCGTGGGCTCCACAGTGCTGCTCCGAACTTGTGAGGTAAGGTGCTTGTTTCCGGGAGGGTTATAAGCCCCACGGATTATCGCCGAGAACCAAAATGGCTGCTGGTTTGTCGGCGAGTGGTATTACAAAAGGTGGCATCACCCTAGCAAAGTGCACATGAAGGCTCCCTAGCTGCACCAGGATAGAAAAGTGCCTTCATTTCGTGCGTGTGGGGGGGAGGGGGTCAAAATTTTGACGCCCGAGTTGGGGGTGCGTTTAATACGCGAGTGAAAAAAAAAAAAAAAAGTCAATTTTGAGAGCCGACTTGGGGGTGCGTTCATTAGGCGAGTGCGTTCATTGTGCGAGTAAATACAGTAAATCCTATAACGAGATCTCGATGTTTCAAAACAGGCTCAGTGTTTTCTTCAGGGACGACTATTTCCAGGTAGGGGACAGCAGCTTTGTTTTCTTCTATGATGATGGTCTCTTTTTTCACTTCTTTGTTAAGTGGCTTAGTCCGTTCACGTAGAATGATGTAATGTGCCAGTGGACCCATTGATGTTTCCTGGTGTTGTTTGAATATGCCATGACTATAAAAAGCCTCTGGCAGAAGTTTGTCTTAACATTTATGATGCGGGTGTTTGCGAAGTCAATTCTATGGTCATTGTCCTCACAATGCTCTAAAAGAGTGCTGCGCTCGCAGTCGAATTTGCAGGCCTCGTTTTTGTGTTGCTGAATTCTTTTTGAGAAGTTCTTTGTTTTGCTGATGCAGGTGGCAGGACACTCTGCTCATGGAATTGAATTTACAACACCCTGCACTCTTTCTTTAGAGGGACGATCTTCGGTCGCAGCATCATTTGTCCAAGTGTTGATACCGGTTTGTGGGCCACCTGAATACTTTCTTTTGCCAGCACTTCGCTAGTCCCCTTTATGTAGGAAATACAGATGCGGGTGTGTGGGCGGAGCCGCATGCTGCACTTACTTCCGCGTTAAAGGAAAGTTTTATAATCAGACCAGCGGAACCGTCATTGTGTCGATCTCGGTCACCGCAGCAAATCTTACGATGGAGGCCATTGAACGAAGGGCACTGTAGTCATTCGCCACAAGCCCCAAAATGTTCTTGTGCTACGTCGATGATATCTTTTGTATCGTAAAGAAGTCGGAAGTAGACAACCTTCTAGCGCATTTAAACATCCTTGAGCCGGCCATCCAATTCACGGTGGAATGTGAGAAAAACAACACCTTGGCGTTTCTGGATGTGCTTCTGAAGAGACAAAGAGAGGACCTGGATTTTACAGTATATAGAAAGCCAAGTCACGCAGGACGTTACCTCCGGTTTGACTCGAACCGCTCAGTGAGTCACAAGGCTTGAATGGTCACGACCCTGCTGTCGAGAGCAAGAAACATCTGCTCATTAGAGATGGACCGTAAAAACGAAGAAAAAACGGTCTTCATCAATTTAAAGCTGAACGACTGCACCAGCAGCTTCATCTCGTGTTGCTCGGCGTCAAGATTGCAATCATCGGCACCTTGAGTCACAGAACAGCACGTGGCTTCACCCACAGGCCCGTATCTGTGTTCCTACATAGAGGGAACAAGCAAAGCGCTGGCACGTATGCTGGCAAAAAAAAAAAGTATTCAGGTGTCCCACAAACCGGTAACAACACTTGGACGTATGATGCCACGACCAATTGATTGTCCCTCTAAAGAAAGTGCGCAGAGTGTTTTGTATTCAATTTTATGCTCAGAGTGCCCTGCCACCTACGTCAGCGAAACAAAGAACTTCTCAGAAAGAATTCGACAACACAAAAACGATGCCCGCAAATTCGATCGTGAGCGCAGTGCTGTTGCGGAGCAGAGCCGTAAATTGGGAGAGTCTGGTCAGTGGGTGTGGCGACAAAGGCGCTGGAGAGGAGAAAAGTGGAGGAGAGGGAGGAGAGCATCGAAGGAGGAAGGAGGGAGCAAAGAGGAGACAACCTCCATTTTGACACAACACGCTTTCCATACAGAGCACTCTTGAAGCTACGCATCGTCTGCTACGGGCCGACTTATTTTTCGCCTGTATAAAGGTTTGCGGTTAAAGGGACACTGACAGGATATTTATGCTCGCCGAGGTTTTTAGTTGTACATGACATATGAGAGCCCAACTACCCAGAACAGAATTTGCAGCTCGAAATTCGGTTTCTTCCCGCCCGAAAACCGCCGATCGAGAACTGGCCGGTTTGAGTCGCGCTCACTCTCTTTTCCGTGTCACAGGCCGTTTTCTAAGGTTTCGACGCGACCACCAAATTTAATCAAAGTCGTGGGTCATTGAAGGCACAGAGTCAATACTAAAAATATAAAACCCATTTTTTGTGGCTTCCAAAAAGCTGCAAATACGTTGACTGAAAAAAAAAGGTTGCACAGACAACCGGAAGCATTCTGTGCGTTCACTGCATAATTCTCAACACGGCATCGTTTCCCGTGACTCGCGGGTGGCAGCGGACGACGGGCGTGGGACCTCTACTTCAGAACTGCTGTTCACGGTACTGGCGAATTTTGTCTTCCTTCGAAAGAGAAATTTTGGACCGATAAAACCAGCAAGCCGATTGCATGAAGACGTCGCTGAGCCGTCGTCCCTTCTCGTGGCTGAAGACATCGCTCGCTCAAACGTCAAGCACGAAGTGCGTACATCGAGTTGAATACGCATGCGTTCGGTTTCTTTACTTGGTGCGAATGTGGCCAATGCATGGTGCTGCCCGACTTCAAGCCGGGAGGGCATGTACTGGAAGGAAATCGGCAGCAAACTTTCCGACATACAGTCGACCGGATGCATTACTACGAACCAAAGAGTTCCTTCAGTAGCTCAGTGGAAAGACGTCTGCTTCACACACAGCGGGCACGGGTCCAATCCCTAGTGTGGGCGTACCATTTTTTTTTTTTTTTCAAACATTTTGCAATGTTTACATTTCTTTTTTGTTTTTACAATTATCACTGAAAAAAAAAAAAAAATTGTTGTGGATGATACGTCGCTTAACTAAATGGTATGGGATTTCATTTTTGACATCTCTGCTGCACAATGCCACTTTCAGATGTGAGGCAGCTCTTCACGCAACATCTTGGGAGTATCCTTTTCGGCGCCGATCACGGGAATTCCCCACGCGCTCTCACCACTAATTGCCAACACTTAAATGTACAAAACAACTCATCTTGAAGTACAAAACAGCGAGCGGAACAAGCATAACTGCAAAGGAATCGCACGGCGAACGGATCCCGAACGCATTTCGTCTGCTGCACCCGGAAGAGAAAAGAATAAAAAATCGCGGTCGGGTGTAACCACGTGACTTCCGCCACTCACTCTCTCCTCTCCACATCTCCGTGCGGTGCGTGGGTTTCGGTTTCAGTTTCGAGCAGTTGCGTTTAATAAATTGCCTGGCAAAAAATGAAAAAAAATTTTTGGGAGGTGTCAGTGTCCTTTTAAACGTGGAGAAAACTTTGTTAGCTTTTGAACCCACTGGGGAATAACAGTATATCATTTTCTTGCCAGAGCCAGCGATATCAAAGGAAATAACCGAAATTTAAATGCCGATCCCTTGCATTCCATCTGGCGAATGAATGAAAATGGGGGCCCTCCCCGCTCAGCTGGGAGTTCACGCTCATGCCCTCACGCTTCTCACTCTGCGCCGCGGGATGATTGGCTCACTCGGGAAGGGGGCGTTGTGGTGATGAAATCATAAACTGGCCAAACTCTCTCAATATACGGCTCTGTTGCGGAGCACTGTGAGGACAATGACCATCAAGTCGACTTCGCAAACGCCCGCATCATAAATGTTAAGACGAATTTCCGCCAGCTGCTTTTTATGGAGTTATGGCATATTCAAACAACACCAGGAAACATCAATAGGTCCACTGGCACATTACCATCATCCTATGTGAACGGACTAAGCCACCTAACAAAGAAGTGAAAAAAGAGACCATCAATGTAGAAGAAAACGAAACTGCTGCTCCCTATCTGGAAATAGTTGCCTCTGAAGAAACGACCGAGCTGGTTTTGAAACGTCGGAATCTCGTTGTAGGATTTGTTTGGCTTTCTAAGTTTTTCCCCCACCTGGGCAGACCTCTGCCGAAATGTTTACGTTCAGGCCAATGAACGTGTAGGAAAAAGACTTGTTCAAGTGGACAATCCGAAACTGAGCGACTGGAAAGGCCACACGTTTGACTATTGTCCTAGAGGAGTTATCCCCTTTTTGTGAAAAGGATTCAAAAGTCATTCTTTTGTGACACACTAACAAAAGGGAAAATTAAGGGGGGATATGGCCTGGGCGGGTCAATTTTTGAACCTTTCACTGAAATTTATTTGAATTTTCAGGTTGAAATTGAACCCTATTAGGTAGGATGACATCTAAAGTTTGTCTTGTAGTCCAATTCTACAACATACTATGCTTAATAAGCTCCAGAAAAAAGTGACTGCTAGAAAATGTATTAAAAATAGTAATACCAATCCACAAATTTTTGTTTTAATGTGAAGTTAAATGCTCCTAGTGCAAGTTGCAATAAAAATTATTTGTAGAAAATGATATTCCAGAGAAAAACAATAGCACCTAAAGGAATAAAAAAAATTGCAACAATTTTATGTTATGAAATATTTAGTTTTCATGATGAAGGAGTCTGCTTTCTCACATTATGAGTAGTACCTTAACTTGTTCCTCAGGAAATCTCATTCCAGGACACCACTGAATGAAGTCTTTACACTTCCAAAATGTCAAATGATGCATTTGCTCATACCACATTTCCTGCCAAAGAGTGAAACTGAGCAAAATTCATTTGATGTTTAAACTTTAGGTTTCTTTATTTTTTATGAATCCCAGACATACAAACTTCACCTGGACAATTGTTAGCACCTTGCTCTTTGAGTCTTTGTTGTTCCCCTGGCAATAGCTACCAGTTTGCATCGTTTGTAGGCAAGCTTACTTTGGCAGCAGGCATTTCTTGACAGATAAACTGCCGACAACTAAGAGACAAATGATACTAAGGAAGAGCGGCAAAGCAGCAATATGATCTGAAGTGGAAGATACTGTCAAAAGGGCATTACTGAAGGTAACACAATATGTCACTGGGCAGGACCAATTGTGAGCCCTGGTCGGGTCTCAACCAGTAAGATTGCTCATACCATATTTTGCACTTTTTTTTTTTTTTTTTAATGTATGGGGTTCTCCTGGACGTAGACACTTTTAAAACTTTGAAAGCGTCTACGGGGTAAGTCTAAAGTAATACCCCTGTCAGACAGGCACCTAAAAAGACCTTTACGCCAAAGGACCTTTAGTGTAAATGTCATTTAGGCAGGTCCTTTTCCTGAACTTGAGTTCCCGCAACTCCTTTACGGCTGCTAGAGGCCTACTCTCGTTAACAGCGGTCTACACTAGAGAAGCGAATTGAAATAAAAGATTGTACCGATATCTAAAATCAATGATTCTGCATTTTTATTATTGGAAAAGAGTGTGTTTCACGTATATTCTGTACAAACCTCGCTCTACTAATAGTTTTCTCTACTGACGGCCCCAGCTATCTAGTAGGCCTCGTCGTCGCCTGCTCGCGTCGTCCGCTTCGGCACTTCGGTTTTCCTCCTCTCGATTTCCCTTACAGCCATAGTTATCTAGCTTTTATTTCTCTACTTTATATTTTATCATCCTTTAATAGTGTATTACTATCCGTACTGTATATATTTAAAATCTCACTCTCGCGTTGCGTGATACGTCGAACGACGGAGGAGCGTCCACGAGTATGAAGGGGTCGCCGCGCTTCCATTGGTGCATTGAGGCGACCTGGGCACTCATACGACTTTGGGAGGATTAGCTGGAGGACCTCAGACGCGTGCGTGCCAGAACATTGAAATAAACGACATTGTCTTTCGTAAAGAACGGAACACCGCATGTAAAAGTTGAAGAAAAAAAAATTACGAATGTACCTCACTACTTGAATTCAAACGAAACCGTCCGCCGGTCTTTCGAAGTTTGACGAACGTCGAACTTTTACCCTAAAAGTTTGAAGTTCGTCGAACGTCTGACTTTTCAGGATTCGAAAGTTCGAAACTTTTCGAATTTTATTGATAAATAAGTTCGAAAGTTCGAAACTTATCGATTTCCTTAGCATAGGAAATTCGAAAGTTCGAAAATCATCGAATTTTTTGGTCAGTCAAGTTCGGAAGTTCGACAAGCATCGAATTTTGCAGTGTGATAAGTTCGAAGAGGATCAAATTTTTTAGCGTAATAAGTTCGACGGTTCGAAAAGCGTCGAACTGCTTAGCTTAACAAGTTCGAAAATTCGACTTCAGTCGAATTTTACGATATAGAAAATTCGAAAATGCGAAATCTTTCGAACTTTCCGAATCACTTGATTCGATCATCGAAACTTCGATTCGAAAAAAGTTTGCGGCATCCCTAATGCTGTTTACTCACAGCAATAGAAATACACGGGCAGTATTTTCTCTTGGGGGGTCCATCCTCAGGTCCCCACCACTTTCATAAAATTTGGCCAATGAAAATAGTTAAAATGCGTGGAGATTCTGAACATTACTATTATTGCTCTTTTAGGCGCGTTGTGTAATTTTGACAAAAGCATAAAATCTTTGGATGTAGGAGACGTAATACAACAATTGTTTCTTGAAAACGCCGTCCGACGGCGCCCCCTGGTGTCTGCTCCAAGGCGCAGAAAGAGGGGCGTGTCACAATCTTTGATTAGCTTTTTAATGAGGAAATCGACCACACATAAATGTAATTCTGTTTGTTTTTGTAGATGGAGTTATCACCATACATAGACAATCTCGGAATCCACTTGAGTGCCCCTTTAAAAAGAGAATTGGGAAAGTTATTAGGATTCCTTGAAAACATAAAAATCACTTTACCTTTTTACTAGTGGCAGTCCCCAAATTCAGGGTTTTCCAGACAAATCCGCATCTGCAATATTTTTACTGGCAAGCATTTGTAGAAACTAATTGGATGTGTCCAAAACGCAACACCCTACAGTCGGTGATGGGTTAGGAATTCAGGGGCAGCGCCACCCATAGAGTTTTTATTGTGTATGCTAGAGGTTCAATTGGCGCTAGTGTGCCGTTACAAATTGAAGCAGACAGCAACCAGTCTGAAGTTGACTTCTGGCAATGCATTTCTATGGAAAAAAGTTAGTGCATTTTCTTCCTGCTTTTGATTATACGAGCAAATATCTCGAATAATTTGTACATACGAGGCGTGGTCAGAAAATTCAGAGACTGATTTTGTAGCGTTAAAAGAGAGGGCAGCACAGTGATCCGTGCACAGCAGTCGAAGGAAGGGGCCTCCATGTCTCGTTATACCAAAGGGTGCCGCTCTGTGAACATTTGAAGCTGCGCTACACGAGTTTTTGTGACCACGTGCATGGGCATGATGGCGATTTCACCATACACTGCAAACCAGAGCTGGAGCGAACATAAATTCTGTGTCATACTCTGCAAATATAAAACAGAAACCTTTGACATTATTCAGCAGGCTCCTGTCAAAAAGCAGTGAATTTTGCGAAGTGTTTTAATTGGCACTCGTGCTTCAGGAACGGCAGAACATCGCTGGAAGATGGAGAGCGGTAGGGCGATCTTATGCAACCTTTCCTTGGACTTCATCGACGTTCTGCCATTCTTGAGGTGTGATTGCCACTCAAAACACCTTGCACACTTCACTGCGTATTGACATAAGTCTTCTAAACCATTTCAGAGGTCTCTGTTTTATATTTGCCGAGTTTGATGTAAAATTGATTTTCGCTGTTGCTTTGGTTTGCAGTCTATAGCCAGCCGGCAATGTTCAGGCGGCGCCACGAGAGTGCCTGCATTCAGCACCACAAACGGAGGCGTGTGTGTTAATGGGCTGGCCAGTCTGCCCATCGAGCCGTGGCGAGCGGTGGCAACCCTGATTTCAGCAGTCCCCGTGTGCATGTGCGCTCTGTGTCCCTGGTTCTTTTATGTGGGTTTTTTTTAAGACCATCGGGAGCCTTGATAGGTTGAAGTGTTTCGAGCATATTCCAGAGTTGTCTTTTGGACAACAGTTTGAGCTGTCTTCACCACTTGTGGGGTCGCTCTATAATAATCGTTGCCCGATCAGTATGTGCTTCGCTCGGCTCCCAGGAAGTGACACAACACAACGAGAAGGCAGCGAATCGGTTTACTGTACTACCCGGTTGCCCGTCTTCAAGAGCCGGCAGTCCGAACCCGCCGACCCTAGTTGTCGCCCGTCGTTCTCAGGTCGAAGTCAGTGTTTGTACCAGCGGATCGTCCTCCCGTACGCCAGCGCTGCGTAGGCTAGCTGTTCCGGGCTATCACAGCCAGGGCTCGCCGTTTCCGTCGGTCCTGATCCGAACCTCACTGGTGGAATGATCCCGGGGATCGCCATGGGCGAGACCAGGTGTTGGACCAGCCAGAACGGCTCTATCGTTCCTGCCTGGCCTCGTGCAGCACGCTCTCTTCCTCTTTACTCGCCGGCTAGCCCCCGCTCGCGCCTCGCTCGGCCGTCCTCCTCTCCCGACGCCCCCACACACTAGAATAAAATGTGGGTAATTAGAACCAAACTTTGCATGCTAGACAACCGTACGCACATTGCAAAGCCTGTTTAAAAGGCGATGGGGAACAAACTGTACGCGTAAGAAGGACATTTACGCTTCGCACGAGCTTTTTCAAAGAAACACTTTAGCGTCCTGTTTTCTGAGCGCCGTCAGATTTGTTACCAGACTCAGCATTAAATTTGGTTCCCGAAACATACAAAACTTTTTGCTACGAAAATCCACTATTTAATAAATCGCAGGTTTGGAAGGTTTTGGTTGCGACCGCGCGTGTCGAGCGACAGCATTACGAGTGCCGGAAGGGACCAACGGGCCTCTCGCTTGAAGGCCTGATCAATTGGCCCGATTGTTCCTACCGTATTTCCCTATGTGGCTATCTCAGCGATTCGTAATACAATTTGTATAAATGAGTTATTTTGCCGAGTATTCTGCAAAACGAGTTCATCAGACCACCTTCCAAGCCTGCACATATATTTTCGTTCACTTCAACAGTTTCGGTAAAATTCACTTACTTGATGCGTCGCACTGCAGTAATCCACTTCTGTCGCCGTGTCGCTTCCCAAGATCTCGAAGGGAAGCGGTAAAGTTTGATGCTTGAGTCGCCTTCGCGACTGTGGCCGTCTTTCACGCAGCAGTAGCAACGTTTATTTTTGGGGGGAATTCTAGGAGTAGGGGAACTCTAGGAGTAGGCGAGATGTCACAGGAACCCGGTGAGGTCATAGAGACGAGAAGTTGGGACTTAGTTTTACGAAAAACAGTTCAAAAAAAGCTCGGGCCGATCCAAAATGCCATGTTCACACGTGGTTTCTGAATGCACCCGCTCACAGTCCCCGCGTCGTCGTCGTCCTGGCCTACCCACCTTTTTTTTTTTTTTTGCATCCGCTAGATGGCGCAACATGTACCGCCAAACTGCATTGCCGGTTGCCTATAGAGAGATCGCCATTATGCTCAAGCACATGGTAAAACAAACTCGTGTAGCGCAGTTCCAAATGTTCACAGTGCAACGCCCTTTGGCATAATGATACAGGAAGGTCCCTACCTTCGACTGCTGCATGCGCATCACTGTGCTGCGCTCTTTCTACGCTACAATATCTGACTGAACTTTTTAGAGCGCAGCTCTTAGGCGCCCGTTCCCGGCTTGAGCGGCGTCGCCGTCGCCGTCGGCGTAACCGCGCGGCGCATTATGGGACGCGTGACGTCATCAGTGACGTCACTGATGACGTCATCCGCATCGTTATCGTCATCATCACTGATGACGTCATCGTCACGTGACCCCCCCCCCGAGGTCACGTGAACCCCCAGTACCCTTCCCTCCTCCTCCTCAAGAGCTGCGCTCTAATTCGGCATTACAGGGAATTGTAAACGGCTTTGAGTTTTTTTTATCACACCTCATACTATAGGTAGCTTGGAACATTTCTCAGTCACGCAGACGAAATAGTTGGTCAGTTGTGACATTTTTCTTTAAAATTCTTAGGCATTAAACACAGTGCTAAAACAGCTTCAATCATGCATTTATGGGCACTGCGGATACTGTTAGGGCAAACACGGCATTGGTGCTTTTCAGCATGGGGGATTACGTGCCAAACGAACAAAGGACATTTGGGAAACCGAGAGATGGCAAGAGCTGCGCAGTAACACTGGATCAGTAACTCCCTATGTATGTTGACGATGAAAACTAATTAAAGACCACGGGATATAGTCTGATTTGCAATAAATAAATACTGCTTTATTCTTTCTGCTCATGAATATGTGCAAGTATGTTTGTTCTGCATTCAAAACATCACTCGCACGTTAAAAATCTTTGAAAATAGGGAGATGCCAGAGAACAGGTGCACGACAAAAGCTGCCCAGCATAAGAAATAATAAAAAGAAACTCCTTTCTTAACCCACATACTTCATACTTTACGTTTTGAATCTTTTTAACCGCTTGTAAAGATGCACAGTGTGGTCATATATAGTGACAGGACGGGCATATTAGCAATATTTCGCGACTCCAACTAACTATAGGTGGCGCCACTCATTTTCCAAAATGGTGGTTATAGTGAGGGTCGGAGATGCGTACCGCTGTTGAGCCTGTCTAGTGTGCTGGCTTTACTGACCGACACAAATTATTTCTGGTAATACGAGGAAGCAAGGGTGTTATGAGCGCAGGTCACCTCTTTATTCTAGAGGCAAGAACGGTGTTTAGCGTAATATTTATGCAAGGATGCGCATTTTAATTTTGGACCCAAACCGAAACTAACCTCTATTTTGGATTTAATTTCTCCTTATAGATCTGAATTTCGGATTCTTTCATAACTCAAGATATGTCTCACATCGTAATTATTTAGTTAAAGAAGTTGTTCGCGGAAACTTTATTTTGTGACATACGTGTTCGATCCAGGCTGATATTTCTAGTTGTTGAAAAAATCAGTGCTGATATTTGTGCGTTCTCGCTGCCTTTTCTCGCTCAGATAATTGTCATGGGAAATAATGAACTGCGGGCCTTTTAATGGGTTTTTAGGTATTTAGATGATTAATTTTGTTTAACATTATTCCCAGCACAAGAATAAGAGAATAATTCCAATTTCACAATATGTCCACAAAACCTATAAATTAATAAACACTGTTCTTACTGCAACGACCCAAAGACGGAATTAGAGTCAGACAGCTAAAGTGTGTGTGTGTGTGTGTGTGTGTGTGTGTTCGTTCTTATAGCAACGCGTGACGCATAGGACTTTATATTACATGCAGTGTTTGGCTGTTTCTCTATCTTGATAACATGTCAGAGTTTTTGATATGCTAAAAAGAAAACAAGATGATACCTTTCTGGAAAGACTATTATGGTTAAATGGCGTATTTTTGTGATCTTGGCGTTAATTGGGGGCATACATTGCGGTGATTGGTATTATTGATACTAATATTAAGTCAGATATTTTAATACGTAATTTTTCAAGCTCTAATATAATTTGTTGCTTATGATCTAATTTCAAACGTGCAAACAAATATGTCAATCAAACGTGTGCTAATTATCATCACTGGTGCCCATTGCAGCATTTTTAATTACCAAGTAATAAGATAAAAATGGTCTAAAATCAATGAAAACATTCTAGCTAATGTGAGAAATCCATGTAAAATTACATTAATTGTGGTTAAAGTATTTTGCTATCAAAGTCGCGACTTTTGACAATCGGCAAAACGTCCAAAGTCGCCGTCAATATCCTTCCAGACCAAATGCCCAAAAGTAATAAAAAAAATTTTTTTTTAATTGCCAATTTTTTTTATAACATTTAGTTACTTTCATTTTTACGCTCCGTCGTTTTGCCCATCTCAGCCTTTCCAGTTCGAAGGAACGCCTACCTGCTTGCACGTCTGTTGCTGCAGCACGTTTCGTTGGCGTTGGAAGCCGGTGAAACAGTAGTGAGTTTTAGTATTGTGTATACGAGCGAACGCAAGCGCTGTGTGTCTGCCTTAGCGTTGCGTGTTCCACACTGCGCGTGCGCGGAGCCCAAAATTGCGGTCTTGGATGGCGCATGGCGATGAGGCCCACGCACAACGTGGGGCACGCAACTCTAATGCTAACGCACACTGCTCGAGTTTGCTTCTATGTGCAATACTAAAACTCTCCAGTAAGGTACAATCCCATACCGGCTGCAGCACTTCGTTGGGACAGTGAAGAGTGTTGTTTGCATTCGGAAGTGACATTTCGCGACCCATGATCGCGAGTAGTTCCGCCGTGCCCGCTGAGCAGGAGAACCGGGGGACCCTCACTAGAGCACTTCCCGTTTCCGCCGCGGGAGGGCGAGCGTCGAGCTGGAGACGCGAATATAAGCGCCCCTGGAATGCTGGTGAACCTTGAACACACTCTGCATTCCTTTCTATTGTTATTTTGTTTAGAATTGTCGCTTGTTTTTACACACCAGGGACTCCAAACTCGTGAAACACAAGGTTGAGGCCGAAGTTGACGGAGCGCACCGATTGGATAATCACGACAATGACTTCGCGATTTTGTCGCCAACGTCCAATTGGCGCGCTCCGCGAACTTTTGGCTCCAACTTTCTGTTTGACGAGTTTAGGGCCCCTGCTATGGAGCAGAGGTTTGGGCTTTAAATATAGCAAAGTTTAACATTGTTCACTGGTGAATAAAAATACTGTACTAAAGCAATTACACTCTTACCATGATAAAAGGAACATACTATTCGGTACGACCGAAATAACATAAGTGTTCCATGTTATTTTCCGGCGAAGAGACAGTGCACGCGAGTTTTCCCATAGGAATGCACAGGGGCACTGCAAAAGTAGACTGGTTGCGGTCTGCTTCATTTTGCATCCCGAAGTCGCATAGGCAGTAGCGCCAGCTGAACCTCTGGCATACGTTATAAAAACTCCCTGGCTCCACTCACCTGTTTCCACTTTAGCAGAGGGAATGCTGAATAGGGGGTTGCCTCTTCTCCAACATTCACTCTGCTAAAGTGGAAATAGGTGGGATGAGCTTCCATCTGCTCATAAGGATGGAGGCTTTTGCCTTGCAGCGTTTAGCAGAGTGGGAATGGAGTAATAAATTTGTTTTTAAGTGTGCTTTGTTTATGGTACTGAGAGTGTTAAGATTCAAAGCTTTTGCTTTGCCCATCTTTGGCTGTAACTCTTCTCACATGGTGTGGTGGGTGTGGAGGTCTGCTGAGCTTCTTGGTCGTTTGGTGACTGGCTTTTTGTTTTTTCAGCCAACTAAATGTCTTAGTAAGTATTGCGGACGTCATGGCCCTCTTGTGCTGCTTGTGTGAGCACTGTACCAAGCAGCCTATCTGCTAACTTCACAGTTGGCATTCAGGCATATACTACCAATAACACTTCTAAACACACATTGAATCAGTCTGTCTGGGAATGTGCTTTCGGAGGTTTATTCAGCTCCCCGAGTTTTGCCACGTTGGTGACTTGCTTGCTGCATTGTGTATATGCATCTAATCGATGTTGAGGCATCTGAACCACGTACTGGCGGGAAGACCACTTGTCGGACTCTTTCACTGCAATGCATGCAATACTGGAAGCAGGGTTCTCTAAAACTGGTGGCCTGGGCAACAGACAAACGTAGGTGCATGATCACTTTTCCAGTGAGCTGGGGTGGCCTCTACTCATTCCTACCAGCACTTCAGCACTGTCTTTCATGTGGAGCAGACTGCCTTCTCTTGGGACCAAGGGTGTGAACGGGACCAGTCTTCTCCTCGACTTTTGCCTGTTTGTTTCGTCGGTGCCTTAACAGTTGTTTACCGGCCATGCCAACTTGCCATTTTTTTTTTAACCCAGAGCTTGTGGTTGACAAGGTTGGGCGTCTCTCAAGTGCTCTGGCAGTGATAGGCATGTCTGGCAGAAGGGAAATAGCGACCTACGTTTGCCTTACATCTTGTGGTTCACAGCACAAGGGTGCAGAATACTTAACACATCCTAGTCCATGCCTGTCGTTTGTTTCAAGTGTTCTGTTTTGTTTTCAAACGCCAGTGCAAAGAGGGCACTAGGTTTTTGTATGGGCGCTAACAGTGGTGGAAGACTTCCACTGCTATACAAGACAGGGTGCATTTTCTTTGGTTACTTTGTATGCCTTGGAGTGCATGGTTTGGACTTTAAACGCTTACTGACGGTTTAATGTCCAAAGACTTGCAGAGCTAGCAACAAATTATGAAGCGAATAATTATTTTCTTTTCTCCTTGAGTGAGCAGTCCCTTGATACTGAGTACTGCAGTTTCATTTAGTGGTGCCATTTTGTAGTAAATGTAATATTTTTAAATGTCGTGATCAAGCTCCCTTTAATGGAAAGGTAAAATGGAAAGAATTTCCGATTTTTTTTTACTGTAAACTTGCTGGAAGTTGTAGGCTTGCTTACTTGCAAAATCCAAAAATAGAATTACAAAGTGCCAGTTTTGGAAAAAGAAACTTGTATCTATAATTACCTAATGTGCTTTCCCATGTTGCATTAAGGTTAAGAAGGACCTTCTCTTTACTGTCCCGCTAGTTGCATATGTCCTGCTTTTGACGGGAAAGGTTTTTTTTGCAATTTATATGATTTATTGGGAAGACAAGTGGACATGATTACTTGCAGCATGTTTTAATTTTATTCCTGAAGTTTATATTTCTATGTTTTCATTGTGCTGACTCTTTCTCCCTTGATTCATAAAAGGCAAACGTTAATGTGATGGCATGATTAACACTTTGCAACGTCACGCCTTAACTTTGTGTGCTAAGCACCAGTGTTTTCAGATGCAGTGGTGTGAATCAGAGCAGCTTTGACTCGGATTTTAACTTTTAGTCATTCTCGATGTGCCGTTTCCACTTATTATTTCAGTTTATTTTGTGTGTACAATGTTTTGGTAATCATGCAGAAAGTCAGCCAAGATGTTTAGTATTGATCATTCATTCACAAATTCATGTGGTTCTTAAGAAATAAAGAGTTTTGACACAGACCTGGATGTGTAAAGTTTTGTGCAGAGTAAACACAATGTGTACAAAAGATAGTCATTCTTTGTTGTTTTTTTTTTTGTTACAACGGGAAAGTTGCAATTAAAACTATTAGTATAATAGAATGTACAGCCATGTCCAAGCTCAGTGTGGCCATGCGTGGCATTAAGTTTGGAGGCTACTGCGGCTCTCGTTCAGACTTGTCTAATTATGTGACACTACAACACGATTGCTCGGTCTGCAGTGAATGTTGACATTGTCATTGCGACCGAATGATAGCCAAATCTCCAGCAAATTTTCAGTATTTGTAGATCACGTGGCAGTGTCTGGTGCGAACATGGCTGTATTTATGTGGGGCACCACCCCACACGATGAAATTTGGTGTTTGACACTTGCCTATGTTTGTAACATGCCTGCCAATGTCATGTTTGTGCTAACTTTGTCACGAGGTTCATCTAGACAAAAATGACTTGTGTTTTTGGGAATAGGTAGTATGTAAGAGCTGTTTATTTTAGATTCCTGGGTATCCACAAAAAAACGTTGAGCAGCCGGTGCATACTAACACCCACCACCACTCACACTGTAGTCTTAGAAACACCCATTCTTGGTGACTTGAACAGTGCAGCAAACTGCATTCGTTATATGGCAGCGAGTTCTTGAGTAGGAATTCTTAAGCCCCGAACACACACAACTTGGCTTGCATCTTTGTCGTAGGCACACTACTCCAGAGCAGTATCCAAGAGTGATCACCCAAACACCGACACAATGAAACACCGAACCCAGATATTTACAAAGAATATTGAAGCTGAACCAAGCAAAGCCCTGTATGTGTAGGCTCATTGTCAAACCAATATGAGAAGCATGTGCCCTGCTTGTTCAGAAGGATGGCATGAAGGCCTTCACAAAAGGCTTTGAAAAAAGTCATGCGAACCCTGTGGCTCATCTATGTGGAAGCAAGTCCTTTCGGCAGCTTGTGCCATGTTATCAGACGACTGATGCTGGTGGGGATGTTTTTTCCTAGTATTGCGAGAAGTGGGCTGTCCGACACCTTTGAGAGGTATCACCATGAGCACTTATGGCAGGTGGAGTGGCCCTGAAAGCCAAGGTCCCTGTTGGGACATGTGGTTTTGACTTGTCTCAGAGCCATTCATGGTAGTGCTCAATAGTAGTTCTTAAACTCATTGACTGCCCTGGCCACTGACCCTAAGACGTTGTGCCAGTGACGTGCTTCTCCATCACCCACCAACATCGAGACTAGTCATGCATTTAAACCAGCAGTGGATACCTCCTCGGGGCTCGATGCATCTGCAACAAGGGGCAGCTCCTGGTCGGTCTTGCTTGGCTTTGCACTCTCCTCCGGTTTGTTCATGGGAACTTCATTGTGGGCATCAAGCTCTGTTGATGTGGTTTGCACTGCTGCTGGAGTGCTTCCTTCAATCTCTGGAGTAGGTTTCTTTGAAGTGGCCTCTTTGGTCCTGTGGCTCTTAGAGTGGTGCTTGTGATCCTTGCGTGAGTGGCTGTGCCCTGTGGCACAGTCTGAGCTTGACGCAGTTGTGACTGGGGTTTTCAACCTCTTCCCTGGAGGGACGCTAGCTGCAGTGGTCACGGGATCTCTCGATCTCTTCTCTGGTAGCAGTGAGGGTGTGATGCCACCATGCTCTTCCAGTGGCTCTGTGTATGCGGTGCTCCTGCCAGTGGTGGTTTCTTCTCGAGGGCTGATGCTATGCTTTGTCGTCGACTCGGGATCCGTGGGTATGCTGTCGATTGGGATCTCGGTGGTAGGCCGTGATGTGGGTGATTCTCTCTCTAACCCTCTCGGCGTTGTGGTGCCAACGTCTGGAACGTCCAGTGTGTAGAACGTAGACGTAGGTTCTGCAGGCTCCTCACTGGATGTTGTTGGCTCGGGACTTGCATAGGTGGTGGTTGTTTCAGTCGTAGTGGATGGTGGGGGGGTGGTGGTGGTAGTGGTAGTAGTAGTAGTTGTGGAAGGTGTGGTTGCGTCGGTCCGGTCAACTCTATCTTCAGGACTGGGGTATTCTGGGGGATCACTACGAGTGCGCAGGCTGGACGAGGTGGGCGCTTCAGTGGTTGTGGTAGTTGTCGTTGGCGGAGGATCGGTCACGATGTGGGGATGAACCTTGATGCGAAAGTGTGGGTCATAGCGGGGGTAATCGGGTGGGTAGTGCCGGTGGTGGGGCTTGAAGTGGCGATGGTGAGAATCGTCCCAACTACTCGGCTTGTGCCAGCCGCTTGGTGGTGACGATTCCCAGCCACTCGAAGGCGGTTTCTGCCAGCCGCTGCTCGAGGCATATTTTTCCCACCCGCTTGAAGAGGGCTTCTCCCAGCCACTTGAAGAAGGCTTCTCCCAGCCACTTGAAGAAGGCTTCTCCCATCCACTCGAGGAGGGTTTCTCCCAGCCCGACGAAACCCTCTCCCATCCCGAGGGCTTCTCCCATCCTCCCGAAGACTTCTCCCATCCTCCAGAGGGCTTCTCCCAGCCGCTCGAGGCATAGCGGTCCCAGCCTCCTGAAGACGGCTTTTCCCATCCACTCGCATACTTCTCCCAGCCCGCTGGAGGCTTTTCCCATCCGGAGCTCGGTTTGTGCCAGCCCGTGCTGGGCTTCTCCCAGGGGAAGTGCTCCTCCGGTTCAGGGGGCGGGGGCCGTTCTAGGGGGTCCTTGGTGCCGCTCACGATGCGAATCTTGGGGCTCACGTGGAGGCGGAACTTGACTGGTGGAATCCGAACTTTGGCGTCGACCGTCTTGTAGTGAGGTTTCTTATCGATGCTCCAGGCGTGGCCGTGCCCGTGGCCGTGATGGTGGCCGTGGTCATCCCAGGAATGGTGGTGGTGGTGGTCCTCTTCAGGTGCTGCTGGCCGGATCTTGATGGTGAAGGCGCCATGTTTGGGTTTGGGAGCCTGCCAGGCAGGAGGCTCCCAGTGGCTAGGGGGAGGCACCCAGTGTTCTTCCGGAGCCGAAATCCAGGGGCCCGAGCGGGACTTGCTCCGAACCTCGTGCGGAGGCGCTCGGTACGGAGATTCGGGCCGGTGGTGAGCCTCCGCTCGGTGGTAGGATCGTGGTGGGGTTAGGCTGTAGCTCGGCTTGTAGGGATCTGGCTCGTGCACTGGGCGCTTGACGTATGACGATTCGTACAGCGGCTCGGACGGTGGACTGCTCGGCTTGGAACCGAAGGGCGCGAACAGCATGCCCAGGAAGGACTTGGTGGCCTGGTCAGCAAAATCGGACTGGCCCTGGGCTGTGCAGGCCAGGCCCACGAGCAGCACGAGATGAAACTGGAATAGTAAAAAAGGTGCAATCTAGTTTAACTTGTGGGCATTCCAAAGCGACGTTTTTCTTGCACGCCATGACTACGCGTGCTATCAGCCAACTGTTACGCACTACTGTTCACCTAACTATAGGATCGCGGTGTAAAGAAAGTTCAGCATGTCGGAACTGGGGGGCGCGAGCTAGCCTCTGAACGGCAAGCTTAAATTTAAAAACTCTCCGAACGCAGCGCCAAAAAGGTGGCGATCGCGGGACTTCTTTTTTGAACGATTGATATAACGTGCTTGTTTCTAAATACCCGCTTGGCTCATGTTCCAAACGTTTACCGAGAATTTGTTGCACTTGTACTTTTCCCCGCAGGGCGCCAGACTCGTGACAGCTGGTTCAGTAAACTGCGCGGCACGGTGTTCCTATCTGCGCGTGAGGGGGGAGGTCTGGCAGTTATCGACGAGCTTCTGTGTATCAACTCGTACCACGTTGTCGAGGGAAACAAAGAGAAGCTAAAGTGCAACACCTAAAGATAGAACTGTCTTCCCGCGAACCTGCACGCTACCACCTGCGATAATGCATCGGCGATTACTGCACACTCCCGTGCTCCTTCCTGACTGTACTGCTACCGGCAACGCGTCAAGATTAGCACTGGCCGACTCCTGTCAAGTGCTGGGTCAAGGTATCCGATTCTTCAGCGTTACATTTGAAATTATAAGCGCGCAAGGACCCGCGAGATGATCAATACCTTCGCATTGAAGTGGAGTCCAACTTCCAAGGGGCAATTGATTTTATTTGCGTGCAGCAGAAGCAGAATGTGAACTAATTTGGAGTGGCGTATCAAGAAATGATTGCAGGGTAGGCTTCGCCTTACATCAAGCCTGCATTGTGCGAATGCCGAATTGCGGATATATGCGCAGGTTGGCACCCGTCTCGGGCCGAATGTTTGCAACTGGTTTGGGCCCGGCCGGGGTGACGGGTCGCGCGCCCTGGCCCGAGCTCACCCGACAGTACCAAAGGGGGATAGCGGACTTCTGCCATCCTGCGGAGGGTATTTGGGCAGCAGTTCAATTAAAGTAATTGAATTGCTGCAATTTATTACTGTGTAATTTGTAGTTGAATTGCTTCTAACTAAAAGTGATTGTGGTTTTAATTTAATGACTTGAGCGTCGGTGATTGGGCAACATTTTATGGATGATTACTACCTTTCAGTGATTTTGTCACGCTGAAGTTTCGTCTACAGACACAGCTGGGAGGCGAAAATACACCGAGTGTTGCCTCGCCGCCTTTCTGCCAACTCGTGGGACTTCAAAAGCGCCGACCGTGGACGCACAGCTGAGCAACTGCCAAGACCGCAGCACCCGCAGAGGGGCACAGATGTCCCACATAAAGGCTGGTTTACATAATTGCGACGGTTGTGTTCAAAACGACCGGAACAACCGCGACTATTGGGGAGGAGATCGAACAGTCACGCCTCTAGCGGTGCGCTTCAGCTGTGGGGACACCAAACCGTATTTTCTTGTTTGTTTTTGATCCGAGAAATCGAAGATGACGATTCGAAGGCCACTCCTCGTGCGACCAAAGCACTGGTCAGAGCGAAGCGCTCGTGCCCAGACCGTGCTCGGCCAGGTTCAATTTCTTTGTTATGCTGTGTTGGTAAACACCGGGCTGTGGGGACAACAAGCTCGATAAAGCGCCCCCTATAGTTCGATCTCCTGCCCAATACTCTGTTTCACCTTATGATGTACCGCAGGAAAGGCTACAAGCGCGAGCTCCTTGCTCTAGGGCATATATCGGCGGCACAAGCTCTCGTGCGTTAAGAGTAGCTCCCAACGCTATGAGCTCGCGCTTCTAGCCTTGTCTGCGGTACAACATAAGATGAAACGGGTATAGTGATTGCTTCGCGAAGCTACCTATTGCATCGCTTGCCTCGTGTACGGCGAACACTTGTCCCGGTGACTTTGTCATTGCTGTCGCCTTGATTGTTGCGAACGCAACCGACACAGATTTGTGAACCAGCCTTAATTAAATTGAGAGTGCCTTCTATTGTCAGGATGGTGAGAAAGGATCAGGATAATGTGCTTGTAATGGGGACATTGAATATTTTATCATGACTCCTGGAGGCAATTTCCAGAATGATGGTTAAAGTCTCTATTCGACTTTTTTCGGAGCCTCTTAAGACAGTAGATCACTTCTACTCAACTGTTGTGATAAGAACAACACTACCAGTTTCGATGGTGTTGCCAAATAATAAAACAGCCCCCATACACAAAATATGACAAATGCAAAACGCCGTGTAACGAATCCTCAATGGTCAGGCAAGGAATGGACAATTGCAACTCTGTGCCGGCAAAAATGCTACCACACATCAGCGTCCCTGCAATAATAACAGTTTCACTAAAAAAAAAAAAAAAAATTATCAATTTGGGGAGAACAGAATGTGTTGTGCGTGTATTGTGAGTGCGTCACGATATGCTATGCTTGGCTGCGGAGAGTTTGGGTGGTTTCGGATGCGCTGCACGTACGACACACTCTTTTGTTCTCCGTGTTTATCCGAATTATCAAGACAAAATTAAGTTTATTCAGGAGTGGAGTGTGTCAGGTGAATGTTTTAATTAGAAATTTCCACAGGTTACGCTTTGGTGGGTGCGTGCAAAACTTATAATCCTTAATATACAAAAAAAACTGCGCTGTGACATTGAACATATTGTTTCATAGCGCTGACGATTGGCTCTTCTATGTGCTTGCGGGGGAGCAGACGCACTGGACTTTTGTTTTTACAGTGTGATTGCATTACCCCCTGAAAGTAATGCATAATTGTAATGCATTACCTTTCGTGCGCCGGTAATCCTAATTTTATTTAACTATTTCTGGAGCAAAGTAGATGTAATTTTAATTCAATTGCACTTGTGAACTAATTTACCCAAGTTGTGCTACGGAGCAGTCTCCCGTGACTCGAAAAGTTTGCGCAACCGCTAGCGTTCTTGTACCTGTATCGCTATTTCAACCGTGGGAATTTGTCTACAGTGTTAATTTCTTTTTCGCTGTGGCCATCTTAAAATGGCCACATTTGTTTCAAATATTTTATTCTCGCTCAGTGATGTAATCGATACTGTTTTAATAGTTGAAAGAAGGTCTCATGGTCGCGAAGAGATTATTAATAAACTAGTTCGCGCGTGTTTTTACAGCGGAGCTGTATATGACTCGTTGGTCGGATTTTTTCGTGTCGGCCACCTCACGGGAAGAAAACCTTCAGCGATTCAAGCGAAAAGTGCATACATCACGCATCCAACATACCGCACAGCATTAGTTTCAATAAAGAACAAGCATCCGAACCAGATAATTGATAAGGCGCTCCTGATAACAACGCGAAGTACGTACCGCTCACCGCATACGTTTCGCGGTAAAGATTACTGTTGCCCAAGCTGCCGCGGCGACGGCAGCTTGCGACGTGGGGAGTGACATCACTAGCTTTTCATATATAAAAGAACCCGCCTAGCAACTGATTTCATTATTGTTGCAGCTCCGCTATGGATAGGCCATCACTCAGAAAAAAAAAAAAAAAAAAGAAAGGTATATTCTTACACGCCTTGTCCCACATAAGACAGCCCAAAACTTCAGTTCGACGTACAGCGCACTGACGTCGAACCGACGGGGCCAACTTTCACCAGCGGCTTGATAGCCGAGTGGTACGACTTATTAAAGTAAAATGTGCGTGTTAGGTACTGACTACAAAAATAATAATAATCTTTTTTTTTTGTAGTAGTAGTATTTGATACGTACTTTAGCTGTTTAATAAGTTATATCGCACCGTTATCAAGCCAAGCCCCCCCCCCCCCCCCCCGAAAAGTTGGGGCTGTCAGTTCGACGCCATGGAGTGCGCTGTACGTCGAACAAGTTTTGAAGTGCATTATATTTTTTTATATGGGACAAACAAATGTAAAACAACTTTTTTTTTTTTTTTTTAAGAGCACGTTTAGTTAGGATTCCCGAGGAGCAGCGTGAATACAAGAAACGGCAAAGGGGAAAAAAAAAAAACTGCAATACGATTAGCGGCGGCATAAATTTGGTATAGACCGTATAGTGCAGTCTGCAGTGGACAATCGTTGCAGGTGATACCACAGCTTAGCTGGCCAACCACCTTCACAGCGTGGATTGGAGCCCCGACTCTATGCTAAATTTACTTTTTTTTCTTTCTTTTTTTACAATTACGCGACGTGACTGCGCAACGCTGTGTAAAGCCGCTTTCTTAGTTTTAGTTCGAGTATGCTTTATGAAATAAAAGAAGCACGTACATTTATTAGTAAATATTAAATTGTATTAATATTATTAAATGAAAATGTCCATATTCGTCATTATACTCCCGGATGCAAGGTGACCTACACACGGATTTCTGTCGATCTTATCGAGCCGAGTCTTTCTTTATTTCCCGCGTTATAGTTTTTTTATTGTGATCGTGACGTCGAACACAGTGGGGGTCGGTAGTGCTCTTTTGCGTCCGAAAGGCAAGGCCCCCGAACCAAAACAAATCGGATGGACCGGTTTCGCTTTCCTCTGTGAATGCTGGCCGGCACGCTGTTGTATAAATTGCACCCGATTGCAAGATTTCCGTCCGAGAGTAAGACTGGTTTAAGAGCAGCTTTTTCGTGTCACTTCCTCTTGGATCTGCGCACCGTTTGTTCCCTTCGCGGATCCCTGACTGCGGCGAACGCAAACGGTATGAGGTGCCGTGACACGCGGAAACGGGAGTTCGCAGCTTGAAAGGCTATCGTTTTCTGTCGCACAGCGTTCATGGTACGCGGGTGATATCGTAATCCTGACTGGCTTTTACTCAAGAGCTCGTTCCAGGCCGTATGTAGCGCACTTGTCGAGGAACTCGCGCAGTCGTAAATGACGTTCGCAGCTTTGAACCTCCGAGGTTCTCGAGTGGTAAGACTTGATAATCATTTCAGTTGCTATCAGTTCGGAAAAGTCAGCCTATGTTGTTTTATCGAAGCTTGGATCACTGCAATGGCTACGAGCGCGAGGTCAAAGTCTTGGTTGCCTCTGACCCTCGGGCTTCTAGTCTCGTGCGTGTGCGTGTGTGTGTCAGTATGTGAGTAGTGTGGCTTTCACTTCACGTGTGAGCACGGGAGGTTCGGCCCATGGCCCAGTGGAAAGGGCGATAAACAGCGCGTGTGCACACACGTGGCTGTCTGGATTCTGTGGCCCTCGATTTCCATGAAGAGAGATGAGTATTTGAGCGCAACATGCCCAACCTTCATTGGTCGAAGAGCACGAGCTCGTCTTCCGCGGCAGTCATAGCTGTCTTTTCAAGCTCGCTGCGCTTCGGTAGCTGAGTATGTACAGTTAATCTAGCTGCGCTCGTCTCCTTGGATGCTGGAGACCTTTTGTGTGTTGTCCCCTTTTTCGTCCGTCGTCTCCGGTTTTTCAAAAAGGGAATGGATTGTTGTATTAATTTTTATTTCATGCAAGAGCAGTTCGTAGCTGGTTCCGTGAATTCTTACTTTTTTTCCCCGGAGAATATTATTTGTAGACAGAAAAAAAAAAAAAAAAAAACACAATGGGAACAGGAAGAGGTAAGCCTCAGAGCGCCTAGCAATGGACTTTGTGCAAAATGATTGAAACACCAGGTAGCAGAAAGGGTTCCACGAGTTTTCGGTAGTAAATTTTGAAAGCAAGCGCCGAATGCAAATTAGGGTTTGCACGGTGCACAGACAGTTTCACGACATGATTTGGTAAATAGGTCAACACGTGCTGCGTGCGTAACTCATGCGTACACAAGCACATGTGAGAGCTCTCTTGGCGACGGAGAAGGAAGAGTAGCGCGGGGCACACCCTCAGCCTCAAGACGAGGCTGTGGTTGAGCGTTCGGTGCACACGATATATGTTCCGACGGAACTCGTGCTTCTGTCATCGGGGAAAGGCTGTGGCGCTGGCTGTCGAATGGCACATGCACAGATGATTCGTGCTTTAAAAAACGGGTTTCTATGTGTGCGCAATGCCCATGCGGAGCGCAAGTTCGTCTGCTTCGTGCACGTTGGTTGCGATGATTTCAGAAGATTGAAGAAAATAATGAATAGACCTCAATGCATCCAGCATTGAGGTCTACCCACTGTCCTTTCAATCAAAGCCAATCAGAGCTCGGCGTCATTCTGACGTCACCGCAACCCCCTGCGCAAGAAGCAGATGACTTGCTCTCCGCATAGTTTCCGTGCGCAATTACCCTTCATTGCATACAGCGAGCACGTCTATAATGCAGTCGAAGGCTGCGTTATGCATTTTTTCTAGTTAAGCGAAGTATAGTAGGACGTATCCTTGTATTGTTCTCTTTGTTTCCTCCTCTACCATTTAGGGTGCCACGGGGTTCTATTAAGCTTAAAACTTGTGTTTGGGCAAGTTGGTTCAGACTGATTTAAGAAGTTGATAAGCGCAAACAAAACAAGGACAATTAAGACGACAGGACGGGCGCCCGTCCTGTCGTCTTTGTGTCTTTATTGTCCTTGTTTTGTTTACGCTTTTTAACCTTTTAAATCACTTCTATTAGGCCTTTTCTTTTTCTAATAGTTTCGTTACGGACATTCCATAGATTGTTCGCCATTCGCATTTTTCGCAGTTCGAAGGCGATATGAAGATATATCGAAACGTTTTCACACTGAGTGATTGCTGTGTACTACCTGTCAATTATGTCTAGGCCGCAAGTTTTATCTCGGATGTGAGAAAACAAATGTAATATTTGTACTATTTGAGTGTGATGGTGGCTTTTAAAAAGCGACACATGCTGTGTCGTCTTCTATGTGTCCCCTCTTTCTAATTGTTTAAATGTAATATCTTTCAGACGAAATGCCAGTCCCCATCTCATTGCGTGTACCACTTAGAAGGGTCGTTATATGTAATCAAAGATATTGGGAGACGTGTTTGACTGTAAACTTAATTTCAAATTACATGTGTATTTTGTTCTGATCTTATGTTTTAGGCTTGGCGTAATTTTTCGGTTCAGTAAGAGTTTTTCAGGTGTTTTCCTTCCTTTCGTGTTTTGTCAGCGTTTAGTTCTGTTAAAACATGATTCTTTATCGGTGATCTGGAGCTGTCTCAGTATGACTTGCTTCCAATAATGGGAAACAAGTACAAAAACAATTTGCAATAACTGTTTGTTCAATTTAGATGTATGTACGCTAACTCACACTGCCTGTATGTGCACGATGAGGTGCTCAGATCATTACGCACTACATACTTTGGAAAAAGACAGTGCACGCGTGACTACTTCTGTTCCAAGTGCGTTCACACACCAGTTATGTTGTCTAATACATCAGCGATCATGAACCCGGCCGAAATGTTCGTCTCCAGCGATCATTTCATGTAAAAAAAAAAAGTAGTTGAGTAGAAAAGGTAGATTGTGGAATTAAACTTCATCAGTCTTTTTTTTTTTTTTAAAGTTGCATGAAAAACAATGCTATAAACAGAAAGGGTTGGCAATTCCATGCTTTATGATTATTAAGAATCTATTCTGAGCATTAGTTTTTCATCGTCCCTTTCACTGAATGGCTTCTTGGAGTACGTTCGTGCATAGCTTCCTCTACAAGGAAAAGTTGTGATTTCATGGCTGTTTCCAGTGATGCGACTGGTGTGCCAAACTGCGCCAAAACACCATGCTATACATTTCACCTAAGTGTGCAAATTTGCGTCAGCAGTTAATTTCACACAATTTCACAGGGCCGCGCTACACTGCCGGACTGTTACGGTAAGCTTATACAAATTTTAAAAAAATCTTATAAAGTAACTTACAATTTCATTTTATCTTCGTAACGAGCATTCACCGTACCAAGGGTTTCCCCAGGAATCGGAATTAGAGGGGAGGGGGGGGGGGGGGGAGGAGAGAGAGGAGAGAGAGAGGAGGGAGGCAGGCAGGCAGGCATTGAGAATAGAGGATTCGTTGCGAATTACGGGGGTGCCTTCAAAAAACAAGGGGAGGTGTACACCCTCCTTAGGGGGTGTGTCGGGAAATCACTGCACCGTAGAGCACTGCACGGGCCGAAATTTCCAGGCCCGGCCCGACCCGGCCCGGTAGAGACACGGCCCGAGCAAGACAGAATTTTTAATTTCTAGGCCCGGCCCGACCCGGCCCGGTGGATACACGGCCCGGGCCCGGCCCGGGCCCGATAAAATTATATCGGGCACGGGCGTCCATTTTTGATTGGGCGGTTGGTAACACGGCAGGACATAGGTCGATTCTATTGGTCATTTCGAACCCGGAAAGATTCTAGAAGAAGAGAGAATCACAATCTCGCTAATGCATCTTCAAAAGGCTGCATGAACAAACAAATTATCTAGGGTACGTTAGCTTATCGTTGGTGGCATAGTAAGGCCCCCGCAGAAAGTAAAAAGTCGAGGTCACGTTTTTTCTTCTTTTTTTAGTTTGAAAAGCAAAGAAAAACGACAATCATTTCGTGGCCTCCGACCGGAGTGCTCTCGTTTTTTTGCGCGCTCTATCCTACTATGCTGGTGGAGTCCATATGTTTTCTTTTATCCGCTTGGAGGCTCTCTAACTACAAGACTCCTTTTTGTTATTACTTCTAACGACACTGTAGTGACTTTTCACTTCGCTTTTTTTGTTTTCAATGAACCTAAAAGATTAATGAGCAAACTTTGCTATCAACAATTTAGAATTTACGACAAAAGACTGACTGCCGAGGCACGGCCCGGGCCGGCGCGGCCCGAAAACTTTTTTTGTTCAAGCCCGAGCCCGGCCCGGGCCCGAGAAAATACGTGCTACCCGGCCCGAGCCCGGCCCGCGGGCCGGGCCGGGCCGGGCCGGGCCGGGCTCGGGCTTTCGGGCTTTCGGGCTGGCCCGGGCCCGTGCAGTGCTCTACTGCACCGTACTGTTCCGTAGTACCGTCTGAATTCGGGCGGGTTACTTTGTTCCGTTGAGTGCGCTTCTCACTACGCACTGGTGCGTAGTGAGAAGCCCTACGCACCAGAAGCACGTGCTTCTCCCCTAAGCACACGGCTGCTTGGGGGAGAAGCACTTCTCCACGGCCGGCTGGTGCACCGTACGCACACGCGTGTGATATATTAAAAAAAAAAAAGTAATAAAGGAATTTAGTGAGCGCTAATGTGTCTGACTGCCATAATTTTGTAATAAACTTTTTTTTTTTTTTTTAAGTAAAACCGCATTTACTACTCAAGTATATGTGATAGAGATTAAAGAGTTTTCGTAGACCGCGTTTCCCCCTCCGCTAACCCTCCGCAACGAAGAAGCCGCTACTGCGCCTGCGCGCCGATGGCCTTCACTGTAGAGTTCCGGGTATCGTAGCGGTTTGCGGAGAGCGTTGCGGTACGGCGAAAACCATCTACGAAAACTCCCTAATTATGTTCTGACGTGTTCTCTGCGTCAATGATCGTGAAGATTTTTTTTTTTTTTAAGTTTGAGTTTTAAGGAGGGTATTTGGTTAGATGCGAGAGAATTTCTAAATGTAGCTGAACTGCACTCTAGGTTTAATTTTTATGTCAAATCCATTGCTTAGTTACCACTAGTGCCACTAAATTAGCTACGCTTCAGAGTAATGCCACTTGCCCATATCTTGGCTTAAAATCGTGGTTGCCAGTTATCTGAAGCTTTATCTGAAATCCCAGGAAACCCTTCTCCGCCCTCCACAATTGTTTAAACAGCTCGCGGCAGAGCAACGCAATATTACGTGAGCTTCCTAACACCGAATCTAATGCTGAGGAAGTCTCACTTTGGATCATGACGATCGGCAGTTGCGTCTGCTCTGCAGAAGCACCAAAATGGCGGCGCCTGCAACAATGTTGGGAAGCAGAGTGGCGATACTCTAAGCGCAGCTCATTTAGTGGCTCTAGTTACCACCTTAGTGAAGGCCTCCGGGGCACGATCAATGAAGTTCATATGACAGCTAAATGGGTTTTAGCAGCGGACGAATGGAAGCTTGAGAATAAACTTAACCACTTCAGCTCTATTGTTTATAGACGGCATATTTATCGCCCACATGCTGATTTTGCATCATCTCTACGTTTAAAGGGATCCTGAACCAAAATTTGGATTTCGCAAAGTAAGGCCGCAGAAGCGTTGAACGGGACGCTACGAACTTCAAAGCATCACTCATACATCGATCGGATGACCGTACTTTTGGAAAAGAAGGGCGCGATCAAGCGAGGGCTATGACGTCACGATCCTGGTTCACCAGCTCGACGAGACGAAGCGAAAAGGAGAGGGAATGAGAGTCGTGACGACGAGGCCGATGAGTCTCGTCGGCCGTGTTCAGTCGCGCACTTCTGTCCCAAAATTACGGCGATCCGTTAGAAATATCGCGGTATGAGTGACGTTTTTGGGTTTTGCAGCGTCCCGCCTATTGGTCCAGCCTTATTTTGTGAGCTCGAAATTTCGGTTCGGTATCCCTTTAAAACGGCACTGATGTGCAGAACTAAATTACACGTGCTTTATTTTAAACCGAATAAACAAAATTTCTGAAGGTTGCAATGAAACCAAGTTTCATTGCAACCTTCCGATCTTGACAAAACATCCAAAAATAGTTTATTCTAAAATTATACATAAATGTACAACTTTTTAGCAGATAAAGCGGCAGTTGTAATACGACTGCTACTATGAGCAGTAATCCACCGATGCTTTTAGCATTCGGGCGTGTCTGTCGGTGGTTTCCGCGAAGTCGGTTTGGCGGCCGCTTCAATATCACGATATCAATAGCTACTTAAATCTGGTACGTTGCACTAATTGCTGAGATTTGCGATATTGATTTCGTTTTGCCTTCGTTTATTACGTCGTCCTTTAAATTGATAAACAGTGAAGATGAAATGAATGGAAATTACATGAGAGAGGACTCGGATATAAAACATAATTCTGCCGAAGCGAGCTTCTCACGATCCAACTTTGAACTGCAGCAAAGCTGCATGAGAACCTATTTTGGTTTTCTTTAGTTTCAGTGCAACAGGCAAAGAAATATATCCTGCACGAACGGTTCTCCGTTGGACTAAAACAACTTCTAGGCATATATGAAAGCTTACGACACAATTCTTTTTTTTTTTTTTTTCTTCTCAGAAACAACCGTCGGCAGCGTCTGCAAGAAGGAATTTCACCTCATGGAACAATTAACGTCTTTTACTGCCTTAGGGTTCCGTAGCGATCGCGGACTCACCTCTTTCTACCTTGCCAACAACACAGTTTGACCAAGAAATGTATACACCGAGGACTTGAAAACACTCGTCTGAATGTCCATCGTAGAACCATGTTCTGGAGCTAAAAGCGCTTCGCAAGAATCACGGTTCCGCTCACCTGCAGAAATTCGCGACACTTCAAAGCTCTTTTCTTTTTTTCCTTTTCATTTTGTATAGAACCGTCTGTTGTCAAGTAGATTCGACGCGCGCACGAAACTCTCGGGACTGAGTCAATTAAGCGGGACCGGTGGACCGGCTATCCAGACGGCTGAAGCAACTCCGTGAACTTGTCCAGTGCGACGAGGCTTCCCTGCTGCGCCACCACAAAGAAACAAACAAAAGCCGACAAAAAACCGCTCCGGGCGAGTCCAATTTCGCCTCCGCTTTGTTCTTGCTAGCGTGTTTCTCGCGAAGATCCTTGAAGGCTGACACCGTGAAGAGGCCTGCTTATCCGCGGTTACGCTCAGCGGCCCTGACCATGCAACTCTCACAAGGGGAAGAAGAAAAGGTCAACGAAACGCATCGCGTCAGCGTCGGCGTGCGTTCCGCGAGGCAACCCCCCTCCGCGAAAAGAAAGTCGCTGTCCTTTGATGGCGAAAGTGGACTTGTGACAAGTGTAACGCGCTGCTTTCGCTCTGTGAACAGGTACTCGGGTACGCGAATGAAGGGACAAAAAGGTCGTTCTCAGACCCTGTTCTAGTCGGTTTCGCTTTCAAGATAAACCAAAGAAAAAGAAGGCGCGTTAAAAAGAAGAAGAAAAAAATGCAGTGCCGTGGCCATTTTCTAGGCTATAGGGTTGGTTCAGCCGGCCGAAGGCCGCATCGACACGGCGAGCCTCCAATTAGTTCGGTTGGCTTCCGACCGCGTGTACTGAAGCGACGCACTGCCACGAGTGACGGTTGACTCCGCTGGTTCTCCGACTCGGTCAACGCACGTGCAACACGGCGTGGCGACTCCCGACCATATTAAAGGTACATGTATACTCCAACGTAACGTCGTCGGGCGCCGCGTAGCGCAGCGCGCGCAGGTACTTATTGGTTGCAGATATCGAGTTCCTGGTTGCCGGCCAATAAAAGGCGCGCGTTCTGCGCTACGCTGCGTTCAGTGCGCTCAACGTCGGAGTATAAACAGCCCTTAAAGGGACATTGATAATCCCCAAAAAATCTGTTTATATTTCGCCAGGCGATCTATTATGGTGCCAGAAGACTACCCAATCAATATTTTGCTACAGCGTCACGTATATTTTTAATAAATTAAAAAAAAAAAAAAAAAAAAAAAACTGCTCGAACCCGAAACCGAAAGTGGACCGGGGAGGAAGAAGATATATATAGCATCTTCGATCAACTCGCACCGGAATCGCCCGGAAACCTGGACAGTGCACAGCGCTCCTCGGTCGTGTAGCACGAAGTCGGTGCAACATCGAAGACAAACTGCGCCGTGGCGGTGCACCGCGGCGAGCTGCACCATGCGTCACCTCGCATTTTGTTTGTTTTTTTTCTTGCGTAGGTCCGCGCGCGGTGCCCGTATGCTGTCAATCTCCCCTGTTTTTTGACTCGCGGATTTGGCGGTCCCACACGAATGAACATCGTGGACGTAATTGTCGATGGGGTCACGAAGCGGGTGACAATTCCACAGGTATATGCTGCCCATCATAATCATTGGTGGTTCGAGAAAGAGACCCACCACATAATGGCCGTACCTCGGTGTCATCGAAACACCTCGCAACGCTTTCCACGAAGTTCATACCTTTTGGGCGCTCATTGCCGCCGCAGCAATCGACGGTAATCGCGGCGATGGTAAGAAGATCGTCGTCTCGCTCTCAGAAGAGCTGAGGAATTAATCGAGTGCAGCTGCGAGGCGTGTTCGTCTTCGCAAGGTCGCCACCTCGATAGACTGCGCGTCTGCTATTCCCGCCACTCCTCGATTCCCGCTCCTGGCCGCAATTACTGATGGGACTGCACCCCGGCGCACCGTCGATCTTCTTGGTGCGCGTTGGGGCAACGAAAAGCTGCACCGGGAGGGTGCGCTCCGTTTATCGAGGACGTCCGGTGCGCACCGGTGCACTTGATCGAAGACGATGGGGCGAACCTCGCTGCCCCGGTGCGCACTGGTGCGGGTGATCGAGGATGCTAATAAAGAAGAAAGTAACCGGAGGTCACGTGGCTGTGCTACTTTTTGTTTCCTTCTTTTTTTTTTTTGTTTTCTCAAATCAACGCATTTGCAGCTTTTTATACTTCGTCTCACCCTACGATGGACTAAAGGCAAAAGCTACGAACTGCCAGATCCAATCACGAGCCACTTAGAAATTGCGTGGTATTGTGCTGTGATGCTCGTATCAGTGCCCGCGTCTCGTATGTATCACTGATGGGGACGGGCGGACATGGTTCGAATCGAATGGCAGTGAGTGACTCAACGATTTTACATTGCAAAATGCCATAACGTACGGGCTGTTTGCAGTGCCGAAGCTATAGAAATGATGCAGCGTTTTCGGGTTCGGAGCATTATTCGTCCACCCCTAATCAATGCTAGGCATGTCATAGTTTAGCGTGGAACAGGATTGGACCTGGCGGTCCGTGGCTTTCGCCTTCTGTCCATGGTAGGATGAGACAAAGTATAGAAGCCACAAAAAATGGGTATCAAATTTTTTGTCTATTTTTAGTATTGAGTGTGCCGAATTCGATGACTCACGACTTTGATTATCTGTGGTGGTTGTGTCTAAACCATAAAAAACGGCACGTGACCACGAAGAAGAGAGTGAGCGCGACTCTGACGGGCCAGGTCTCGATCGGCGGTTTTCGGGCGGAAAGAACACGAATTTCGAACCGCAAATTCTGTTCTGGGTAGTTGGGTTCTCAAATGTCATGTACAAATAAAAACCTTGGCAAGCATCAATACCCTCCCAGTGTCCCTTTAACATCGCTCCGCAGTCCTCGAGAATTAACAGTGCGTAAAGTCTGGAGGGTCTCGGACCCCGCCGATTTTGAAGCGCTGTCCGAGACCCCCCCCGCCATAGCTCTGGCGTTGGTGAAAACACAATCGTAAGTACTCCATCCTGTAATAAGAAATGTTAGAATTTTCCCCATTCAAGTTTTGTTGAGTAGCCATCTCCAGAGAGAGAAAAGCGATGTGAGCAGCTATGTGGATTTGGCGTGGAACGCGATGGCGGATGTTTCAGGGACACTATTAATTTTTGACGAGAATAATAATCGGAATTCACGTTGTAGGTCGGGTTTGTTTCCCGAGAAACATGCCGGGTTACGCATACGTTTTAATCAAGTTGATTTTGTGTGCATCTAATATGAGCCCCCCTCCCCTCCCCCTCGTCCTCCCTATACTAGAGACCTGCAGCTTGCGGGAGACTTTCAAGCGCTGCCTCGATGAAATCGCCGAAGACCGAAGCGTCAAGATAGTCAGCCACTCCCTGCGTGCCACGGAGGTCGGAACGGATTGATTTGTCCACGACCGGTGACGTTTTTGAGCCGCGTTCCCTTCGTTGACGAGGACAGCTCGCGAGGAAACGTCTTTGACGGGACCGTCTTGTTCCTGGATCAAAGATCTCCGACGCAATGCGCGGTTGGTTTCGCCGCGAATCTAGATGGGGACGCCCTGTTGCTCTAGCTACGTGCGCTCACTGTGCGATGAGAAAAAGCTTTCCGAGCAGGCGTCGAATTCGGGCTACCCAGAGCTGTTTGGGCAGGAAAGCGACTACGCCGATTTGGAAACAGATAGAGGCGACTCGCTTCCTTCGCCCCGACGCCTGCGAGTATATATGTCGACAACGCCGAAAGCACGGAGGCGGTTCGTACAGCTTTCCGATAGGCGCATTTATATTCTTTGCTTTCGAGCCTAGGGGCTTTGATTTCCAGAGGCGCCTGGCTTTGGGGAATGAATTCGTTACTGCGATTTTAGTTCGTTGCCTCAAGTTGATCGGTCTCTATAGATTGACAATGCTTATCGCTTTTCTTTTTTTTTTCCCCCGCGTGACGCGATATGGTTTGAGATTTGACAGGAAAACATGAACGTCGGGTTATTTCGCGTCGTCGCTTATACTCTGAAGAGAGACAAATAGGAAGAGCACGCATTGACATCTCACACCACTCGGAATAGCCGAGCAGGCTACCAAGAAAACAAGTTGGAAACCATGCACGTCTCGTCTTGTATGAATACATCCCTGTGCGCCTTACTTCCTGTCTCGAGACGGGCTGGCTGGGTACGAGTTTCCGTAGCTTTAGCTCGCCTCATTCAGACAGGTTATGAGGCGCTGGTATGGCAGGGAAGCCGACAAACCGACTGTCGAAGCAGAATGCGGACGGTATATACGTACGGTGTCTGCATTGCTCCGCTTCAAAACGCAACCGCCAGCGCCGTCTTCGAACCTCGCGCTCTTCACACTGACTCCCAGTTATTACCGATACATTGCATCCCCGTTATAAAACAAGGCCGATCATTTATAAGTGACGTCAGTTTTTCGAACATACTTTTTTTGGCAAAACTTACGCCAGCAACATACTTCGCGCGCAGCACTGCTCTTCAACAGTAGTAAACGTGTGAAGCAAACGCACGAAACAAATAGCTCTTGGGATGTGCGTCCCTGGTTTCCTGATGAGAGTTATTTCTTTTGGATGTAAGTACGGACTGCGCGCGGAACTCTAGATACACTCCCCTCATGCTCCTTGCTGCTTAGCTAAATCTGAAAATACGTTTGCACACTTCGCAAACTCGAGATCGCCTAAAAAAAAAAAAAAAAAAAATCTCCGCGCCAGTGTAAGCTAAGTGCCATTGTCATTACGTGTTCATTGTTTCCTTTAGTTCTTTTGACAGCTTCGTGCTTTATAAAGCCGACCTCGGTGTCGTGACAGAAAAGCCGGCGTCGGTGGCTTGAAGAGAAAATCCTGAATGGTCGAGAGGGTCATGACGTCACAGCCACATAACCTCGCGCGGGAATTTCAAACAACGCTCACGTGAAGCGTGACGTCACGCGTGGCATGAAAGTGCTTAGAAAACATGACATGTAATGCGAATTAAAGGCCGCCGCATGTCGCAAATGATTTCCCTTTATAAAGTACTAATTCATTTGTCCTCAAGAAAATCTTCAAGACATTTAGGCGGGATTCGAACACACGACCCTTCGGTTGCGAGCTAGTCACGCTACTGACTAGGTCATGTTCGCCGCTTTTCCTGCTCACTGGCAGGAAGAGCATGAGAAGCGAATGAGAAGGCGATGCGAACGGGACCCGATAACGATATCGCGTTCCACTCTCTCGACATGAAATTAGCAGTGTGCTTGTGTGACTGACATTCCCTGTTTGTCTTTTTCTATGGCGGTTACTGTTATGTACCACGCCCCCCATCAGCTTTAACATAACGGTACAAAGGCCAAGCCTACAAAGCAGCGCCATTCGGATTTCTCCGCTCAACAAACATGTCTCATGTCTTTGTGACATCTACCCAACAACAATTATAACAGTTAAATCTGCGGGTTACACGAGGGCTTCAGACAACCATTTAGGCTAAAACACTTCGATGTGATGACCGTTTTGTCGGGTGTCCGGAGCTCGCATTTCCACTTTCAGGGGCTCGGTATCCCGTTTTGAGCGCGCTGCGGAGGTCTGCCTGCGCGGCAGTGTGGTAAGCACTAGTGGGCACCGGTTCGAGCACGCGGCTTTAGAATGTGCTCACGCGAGTACTCCTGGGGCCCTAATTTACACGGCGGGACGAAGAGGGACCAAGAGACCGGGATTTTGCAGCCTGCTGTTATTGGCCAGCTCCACACCGCTGACCAATAGCAGCAGGCGGCGATGTTCCGGTCCCGCTTGGTCCCGCCGTGTAGGTTAGGGCCCCTGGAAGCAAATCAGTGACTTTGGTAGGCGAGGTACCGCGGGCGCCGAAGACAGCAACATTCTTTTCGCAATGGTCTTGCCGTTTTGCCTTGCTGGCAAAAACGGCAAGATCATCGCGTGTTTAATTGTGCGTGATGCGCTGTTCCGTTTGTTTTTTTAATAATAATAATAATAAAAAACTTGGTTAATAGCGTGTATCTCTTTCGACCACTTCTCCAACTTTTCCCGTCTCTTTTTTTCTGCTGTTTTAGTTTTATTCAAATAAGGAATGGCACCGCGAATTCTAAATGAGTTCACATGTAATGGCGGGCGAAACGAGCACTATGCAAAGAGGAAGCAGCGAGCAAAGACGCGATCAGCGGGCGGCTGGACTGACCTAAGGTCTTAGACTGACCGACCTTCGGTCCAGGTTGGAGTAAAACACCCATTACCCTTCGATCGATCATTCGCTCGCCCAATGCATGCACAAGGGGCTAATCATTGGTGCAGAGGACGGGTTATCGCCGCATTGCTCTCGTGCCGAATGGTTTCTTGGTGTTTCGAACGACGACTGTTTTACGGTGAAGTAGGGCAGATTACCTGGCATACTCCGTTTACCCCGAGGGTGGCGATGCGGTGGGGGCTACGCGCTCGCCGGACCTCTCATGACCTGACTAGGCTCTCGGCGTGGGTATGGACTGGAGCTTGATCACGTGGCGAAAGGGAGACGGTTCACTGGTCCAACGAGCACGGAGCTCACTGTCAGCTTAGGGGTGGACGCAGCGTAGTGCATCGTAGTGCCTTATGTTTTCGGCAGGCCACGTGGAAGTCACGTTCTCGAGCTTCTACCCCCCCAAGCGTTCCCACGCTAAACGCAGTTTCGGCAGTAAGAGCGCACATAAACTGCCTTTGAAAAGAGACGGTCCATTGTCCAGGCCGGTCGTAACAGACACGCCGACGGCTTGTTCTCTGGCGGAACAATCGTTTCTTTTTCTTTCTTTTTGAAGGCGCACTTTTACGAGCCCACCGCGTCGTCGTTGGCACCGTTTTCTCGAGCACGCATCCCAACGTCCGCGGAGAAGTGCTCGGCTGCGTTCTCTCTCGGCCACAATCGAGGATGGGGGATGCGCGGCGAGGAATGACGGCTGCTACCTAAACCACTAACGGCGGCCGCCGCTTCCGCCGGGAGGGCGAAAGTGGCGGCGGCAGGATCGCCGTTGCCGCGACGAGAGCGCGCGTCCGAAAATTGTCATGCTCCAGAAAGCGTTGACGCGATGGTGGCGCCTTTCGCTTTCCCGTCGCCTCCTATCGGCCAGTCGTGATCCGGTGTACTAGGTGGACTTCCGCGATCCTATCGCCGGCGTCCGTATTCGCGGCACATGTTTCTCTTTGCCTTCGCTTTTTCCTGATCAGCCGTAATGAGGCCGGGAAGCCGGAAGCATCGCGAGCGCACTAGGAAGTGCCGCCGGGGTCGCCAGACGGATTGACTCCCGCTGCCGCCGCCGCGTTGTTTCGGTCACCTCGAAGCGGAGACCTCTCGACCTTTCAAGTGTCGACGGCGACGAGGGTTATAGCCTTTGTCACCTGCCCCTGATGCTCGCCGCTCCTTCGCCAAAACTGGGAGGGATTTGAAAGATGCACCGCGCGTACAGGCTGCCGCGTTTTAGAACTTCCCTTTGGGACACCCAACTTTGCATGTGACACCTTCTAGGATTACGGGATCAGGCGAGGTTTCTCTCACGCGGGCGGAGAGCCGTGTTGGTTTTCGCTCTCGGCAGGCGTGTTTCCATTTCGACCCGAGGAAACTCTCTCGGTGTTGCTCGAGCGTGGCGGAGGCCTTCGCTCGATCGGGCGTTCGGGCGAAACAAACGTTCCAGCCGCGACGGGGGCGGCGTTCGTGCGGCGGCTAGCGGTCTCCGATGTCACGGTCTCACCACTGGTTTTCCGGCGTCGCTGGATGGGAGTCGCGGGGGAAAATATTTTGCGTCCTCACTCCTGGGAGGGAGAGACTTCCTTCTGGGAAGGAACCCGGATGGACCGCTTCGTTTTCTCCTTCGCCGTTGCAGGATAACAGAAAAGTTAGGCTCGTTTTTTTTTTGTTTTTTTTTCTTCTTTTTTTTACCAGATTGCGGGCGCAGAGTAGCGGATAGCGCTGTTGTTGCGGCGCACAAAGGGAATAGTGTACTTTGGTACTGGGGCCTGTCTGGAAACAGTGGCAACGAACTTCGAGGACTGACGTATTTTTCGTCGCGGTCCTGATGGAAGAAACCCGCGTCCTTAAGTTGCCTCGTGTTCTTGACGTCTGGTGACGTCGAAAACTTAATGCAGGTGATACTCCGCCTAGCATTTTAGTACAGAAAGTAGAATTTGTGGTAATCAAATAGGTTATTACGATGGCAAAGCAGCTTTAAACAAGTACAAATAAATTACTACGTTTAGTTTACTTTTTATTTTTTTACAATACATCGGACACGACATATTCTTGTCATTGTTTCCTATCTCTTCATCGCACATTCCCGCATTGAAAAATTTGTCTGTAAAGGCTGCAGCACTTTTGATTAGTAAAGTTAAGAAAATCTGATGGAGTCATATTTTGTCGATTTGGTCGCACTTGAGCAGACCTCTACAAGATACTAAAAAAAAGTAATGGCGATTTCCGCTGGTCGTTTTGGAGCGCGCCAGAATCAGGTCAGATCCGAGATGGAGCACGCGATCCGAACGGAGTCGCTCCGCCTCTGGATCCCCAGTGGAACATGACCAGCCCTCCGGGGATCGGCGGATTCCTTCCCGTCATTCACCTTCCCGGTCATCCCCTTCCCGCGGTCCCGGATCTCGAAGCACATGTTTTCGCAATCGCGGCGCTAACAACAAGTGTTCAACGCACGAGCGAAGTTAATCACGATGTGAAAGATGCGTGTCAATAAGCGATGTGCATCAGCGTAGCCCACTTGCCTCTTCATCGGAATACTCGTGAACGGTGTCCAAACAGGTCTCGATTTTCGGCCTCTTCTGCGGAGGTCCGAGAAGGCAGTCGAGTTCATACAAGACATACAAGCAATCCTTGTTGTCGTGCTACTCGAGCCGCTGCTGCTGAGGAGCTGCTCGAGCAACTTGACAACAAACTGTCATCAAGCAACAGCAGCAGTAAAGCGTGCGGCACTTCGCGTGCGGCCATTACGAATTCTTCCGAGGTGAGATGCCCGCCGAGAAAGGAAGTCACGTGTGCACACCGAGGGCTGACCACGCTGCCTTGCGGTCGAATCCGCCGAAATTGGCGGAGCGACTGTTCTCAGATCCGGATAGAGATCTGGAGCGGGAGCTCATGCAAAATGACGAGTGGAACACGTCCGTCTCGATCCCGATCGCCCTGTCAAATAGGCGCGCTCCAAAACGACCAGTGGAATTCGCCATAAGTTACGTTACCGAATACCAGGCTAAAAATAACTGAATTGAGTACTAAATACCCAAATTTGGAAATTATCTGAGTAGAGTACTAAATACTCATAAAAGTAACTCGTTACTTCCAATATACTTTCAAGTTACAAATTGTTGTAAAAATCAGTCACACAGCTGTTCGAAAAAAGAAATAGAAAAAACGCCTTTACCAAAAAGGTTCATTCACTCGAAAGAACAGTTTTCGTCGGTTTTCGTCAAAGTGTCAACAGGTTTCTTCCTCCTTCCAATCAGTGTGAGAGAAAGATGTCCTCTCGGTCCCCACCCTTAACCCAGGGGCGCCCCGTGTCGGAGCATTATCTTGGGCGGAATGAAAAAAAAAAAAAACAACGCCAGAGGAGAGGGAACCGGCTCCTTTATGCTAACTTGGGGGCGAAAGATGTGCCATCATGGACACAAGAGCGATGTCTCCGGAGCTGAATCTAGTTCACCGTCGACCTTCTGAAAAAAAGACGGAAGTAACTTACAAGTAAATTAAGAAATGAGTACAAGTTACTCACGAAAAGTATCCAAGTTAGAGTACTGAGTACTGACTTTTAAAAGTATTTGCAAGATACCAAGTTACTCCCAAAGTTATTTAAGATACAGTAACTTCAGTAGAGTATTTAAGTTACGTACAAGTCTGCACTTGAGACACTCCGACCAGCAATACACGCGGCGCGCACTCATGACTCGTGAGCAGACGGTCGCGGAGTCAGATAATTGTTCCGCAAAAGCCGCAGAATCGACTGATCTGTTTTCAGTGCTGGCGTATCTGTTTCACTGAATCGCAGTGGCGGAATTCGCTGCCGCACTGCACGCTAAATAGTTTACACCCTTAAGGGTGTAAACGACCTTATCCCAGGGCTAATATGCTAAAGGTGTAATCGGAACACCCTTAAGGCCATTTCACATGTATATACATACATCAGCGCAATTAGTCGGCGATGGAGATAGCGGTGACCTTGCTGATGCAGCGCTGACTTTATGCTATATTAGTGAAGATCGCTGACACGGGGCCGCATCAGTGCTGTCACGTTCAAGTCAGCTCTGTTCCTGCTGTGTTGTTCTGTCTCTGCGCAGTATGTATGAACCGGAGTTAAACGTGCTAGGGAACACCCTAAAAATACAGTGCATGCTGTCGAATACCCTGAAAATAGGGTGCTGGCGAACGCCCTGCAACGGTGCTGGCGATGTTAGCAGCATTTTAGCGATACTTTTATTTACGAGCATTATACGTTTACAAGCAGCACGCACCACGTGTACATTTGCACATGCACAGAAACCAGGAATGCAGACGCAATGGAGCGCGCGGGAGCGGAAACAACTGAAAGATGCTCATTCACGGGTGACCGCGTCCGCGTTTACGAAGGGTGCAAATATGTTTCTTGGTTCTCGTCATTATTTCGCATAGATCGTAATACCTGGAAGTGATGCTTCTCCAAGTAAAAAGCATTCGAACAGGCAATAACTTTACTCAATATAGTTGCTAAAACAACCCTTGTTAAAACTGTTTGACACGTGTGTAAGGTCGCTTCGCCCCACTGCATCGCAGCACCCTATCCACGCCCCTTTTGCCACCGTTCGAAAATTGAGGGTACTTCGTGCAACCACTCCTTATTTTAAGATTAAAAAGGGTATATTATTCTATATAAGGGTGCTGAAAGGGTGTAGCCCTTTTTACACCCTCAGGGTGCAAAACATTTCAGAGCCTGATCTGCCTGATGCAGTCACATCCAACGCGTCGTTTGGCATTTACGCTCTAGCGCTCAATGAGGGTGATATCTGTGGACCTTCAAGCCTGGCATGCGCACCTCCGTACAAGCATGTAGCCAGGATTTTGTTTCCGGGGGGGGGGGGGGGGGGGAGAGGGAGGGAGGGGGGGGGGAGGAGGGAGGGGGGGGAGGGAGGGGAGGGGGGGGAGGGGAGGTTCGCCGATGACAAAATCCTTTATGAGGCGGAGGGGGGAGAGGAGGCCCAGCCAATTGGAAGATTTCGGGAGGCCCGGGCCCCATGCCCCCCCCCCCCCCCTCCCCTGGATACTGTGCCTTCCTCCGTAACTGGTACAGTTTACAGTCGAAGAACGAAGCTCTCAGTCGTGCCGAAAGTTTAGATAAACATTTGGTGCGATGGCACAACTAGCGCAAGATCAGGCCGCTTTGTTAGTGTCACCCAGTTAATTGGGAAGGAAACGGGACGGACGAATGCGTTTGGATTGTCAATGGACAATCCAAACGCGCTTTACACGAGTAAATAAAAGCCCGATCGTTTCGGCCGAAGCGAGTGTCATTAGCTCCCGAGAAAAGAGCAATACTGACATAAAAACAATAAAATACACAAAGCGCACCGAAATTGCACTTGCACGTTGGCGTCAATGAGGTCAAGGACATACAATGGCAAAAGAATAAAAATTACTACGGCAAAAGCTTTTTTTTTTTTTTTTCAAAATGGTGTTAGTTGCCGGTATGGACTAACTCGAGAAAGCCAGATTCGCGTCTGCGCATGCGCAGGGCCGACAGCAGCGCCACCGCAGTAGTCTGACGTGTCACTTCTGGTATGGTTTTGATCTCTTTACGTCTCTGGAAGGTGTTCACGAAAAGTGCGTGACTGTCACACATTCTTGTTTTGCCTCATATATTCTCGCATATTCCAAGTCGAAATGTATTTTTTTTTATTTTTTTTTTCTCTCTCGCATACCAGATACGGACGCTCTCAGCTGCCCTGGGAAAGAGTGTAAAAGCAAAGCGGAGGTGGAGGGGAGGCGGGTTGTCGTTTGGTTGAGAGTTTTGAGCACGAAATTCCCACAAGACGGAAGGGCGTGCATTGATCGGATGCTGACAGGTCAAAGGTATGCCAAAATTATAAAACAAAAAGCAACAAAAAAAAAAAAAGAAGAAGAGGGGTTTATTAGTCCCATTTAATCGCGGCTGTAGCTATTCTTTTTTTTCGTGTGTGTATTATGTGGTTCAAAACTGACCCACTGTATTCAAATATATAAAAGCACCAAACCCAAAAACGACAGGGACAAAGAAGAGTGCACACAACACGAGGCGCCCTGTGTTGTATCCACTCTTCTTTGTCCTTGTCGTTTTTGTCACTTATATATATTTGAATATGAACCAAATGGCCCAACTTTCCACTTTGACACTGTATTCGTTAGAGGCGAAAGTTCCGTTTGAACTTGGCGGCTTCCAGTGCCGGAGGCTTATCTCCGAAGAACGGCCTCTTTTGGAAAAAAGGCACCCGCGGGGCGCTCGGTGTGTCTGCTCCACTGGCCGTCTTCAGCGAGCCGATAACCTCTTCTCGGAGGAGTCCGCAAAGTGGGCCCCTTTACAACGTGACTGTTTAGTTAAAACGCAGAGGAAGCGGGAGATACACCGAGTTCCGAATTTCTTCGATCGGGAACTCGTCCTGGGACTTGAACGGGGCGAAATGCGCCAAAACGAAACGGGACTAAGAGACCGTGTCGACGGCGAGGAGCACGTACGGGGGGCGCTTCGGGCGGAACCTCACTTTGGCAGCTTCGCGGGTATTTCGTGTCTGTCGGCGTTTTCACGTTGCTCGGGGCCCGGACGTCTCGGCGGGTTTGTGCGACACCAACTGATAAAACGCCTTATTTGAGACAGTATACCGAGCAAAGAACAGACACCGTGAAAAAAGGAAAGACTCTTTCCGAAACTTATGTCTATGTCTTTTGTTATTCAAATTCCTCTTAACGTATTTAATATTTTGACGAGAAAAAAAAAAAAAAAGAAAAAAGGTACTCATGACTCGAACACCGAGAAGCACGCTGGGTCCGTAGGTACACGCGCTGCACGTGCTTGTCCCGAAAGATTCCTATTGGCGACGTGAGCGATCGAAAGCGTCGCTGTGGTCGGCCTGCCACGATTGCCCGAATGCTGACTATGACGTCAGCAAAGGATTTCTTATCGACGGAAATAAGAGGAATGTAAGAATTTTAACTTTGACGGTGTTGGCCGTGTTGCTTTGAGAGCGCAGTGATTTCAAGCTTCCACCGTGCTAATTACAAACAGTATCGAACTTGTTGTTTGCAAGGTAATGACGTCACGAGAGGGAACCATACGACTGGCGCCACCAAAACATCTCGCCGCTAATAGTAAATGGCTAAAATAAGGCGATAACGAATCACAAGCAATGATCCATTTTGAACCATGGTTGAAAACTCTAAAAAGACGAACACAAGCACTGCCGATTTGTACTTTAAACTTGAGGAGAGTAGACTCTCCAGCGAACGCTGGCCCCGAGTCCTCTAGCTTCCTCTCAAGCACTTGCTCTACTCAAGAGTGGAGGGCATTGCGGCAGAGCCGTGTATACAGAGAGTCTGGTCAATGGGAGGCACGGGCAGAGCCAGGGCGTGCACCAGACGCAGAAAGTGGGCTTGGCATGCTCTCTTGGCCAACCGGAAGCCGAAACGAATCCCCTAGCGGTGGGAGCGAGAAACTGTTTTAATCGTAAGTACAGGGTGTTACAAAAGAAAATTTACACGGTCTTTTTTACCGCAAAAATAAACTAGGCATCGCCGAATGCTCATTCTCCGCCCAAAGGTAGCGCTAGAGGTCACAACCAGATGCCAAAGTTTCAGCCCGATCCGATGACTTAACCAAAAGTTATAAGTGATTTTCTGAAAATTTCAATGGGAAAATGGCGGCCGACGGAGTTTTCGAACACATGGGGCTCTATGGCACCAGAAACCGAAAACGGGCAAAAATTCACATTGAAATTTTCAGAAATTCACTTATAACTTTTGATTAAATTATCAGATCGGGCTGAAACTTTGGCATCTGGTTGTGACCTCTAGCGCTACCTTTGGGCGGAGAATAAGCGTTCGGCGATGAGTATATTTTTGCGGTAAAAAAGACCGTGTAAATTTCTTTTGTGACACCCTGTATATGGTTTTAATAAGCGCGGAAGAGTGAAGTGTAGTAACCCTTTGTGGTTGAAAATAGGGTGAACGTGATGTTTCGATCATGATCATGCAGAAAGATGCATGAAACGAATGCGCCGCTCAACTCTGTTTTGCTCGGGCAGAATTTGACCGCTCGGACGGCAGATTCCCGGCCCTCGGCGCTTGGCGAACGAATTATGTCGATCGTTCCGCTAGTCGCACTCTTTCACCATGATTTTGGATGACCGTGATTGAAACGTCACGTGCACCATATTTTCAGTCACCGAAAGTTACTCCGATGCACTTATGAAGTTTGTTTCTAGCGACCAGCGCCAGGGTATTATTTCCGGCTTCTGGTTGGCCACATTCGAATTTGTGAAGATGCCATGGAACACGTCCAGCACGCTTTCGGCCAATGGCACCTCCTCATTTGTCTCCTATATTTCTTAATGAATGGCCAAACTGTCTACATATACCGCTCTGGCCTACATGAGGTGAGAAACCCTCAATCACAGCACGTCTGTCCACTGCCCCCTTTTTGGATGGACCATCGTTCTTTTTTGAATGGGCCATCGCGCGTGGGCCACGCGCCAAAAGTTCGAGGTATCACTCACGCATCCCACGTGTTTTTTTTTTTTTTTATTATTATTTTGTTACAAGAATCTGTTGAGCTAGTTGGTACATTTTATTTTCCTTTGCCAATAAACAAAGAAAAGCAAAAAAAAAAACAAAAAAAAAAACGCAGTTCGTCTTAGCAACGTTCGAAGACCGTTAGCTCGTCTCGATGCATGAGTGGATTAAGGATGGGGCTGCATTTCGGGAGGTAGCGTGCGCGACCTAGCATGCAAACGATGTTAAGATTTTGTGGCTGAAATTTAAGGAAATAATAATCGACTGCATTGACCAGTACATTCCCACCAAAATAAAAAGGAGGCATACCAACAACCCCTGGATTACGAAAGATATAGTCCATCAAAAGGGAAAAATCTCGAGATGCAGAGCAAACCTCCGCAAAACTCCCAGCGAAGGCATACGTGAAACTATTAGAATTCTGAGCACAAACCTAAAAACTGCCATAAAAAGCTCTAAACACAAATTCATAATATCACAATGTCTAGTTTCTACTAACTGCTCCCAAGAAATTTTGGCGGTATCTTTAACGCAGGAGGAATGACATTTCCAAATTGGTTACTGATGGTGAGCCAGTAGTTGAAAAAGTGGACATAGCCAATACGTTTTTCCACGATATTTCAAGCGATGATGGTGTGTCACCAGTGTTCAATGAATACTCTGATATTCCAGCGATCGATGATGTACCCTTGTCTTATGAAGGATCTTTCTTAACGTTGACCCTTCCAAGTCAGAAGGACCTGACGAAGACCCGAACTCATTTTTAAGAGATACGCTGAATGGTCTGCTTAATTATATTTTTATATTATATTTTATATTTTCCTCCGTTATATTTTCAGGCATCATTGCTTTCTGCTTCTATTCCAGATGATTGGAAAATGGCTAAAGTTATTCCAATCCTAAAGTCAGGTGATGTGTACGATGTATCAAACTATCGGCCGATTTCACTAACCTCTTGCTGCTGCAAACTTCTTGAACACATAGTTTCGAAGCATATATTAACACCTTTTTAGCTAATCATTCCATACTCAATAATAGGCAATACGGATTAGAAAGGGCCTATCCAATGTGACACAGTTAACTGAAGTCGTACATTATTTTCACGCGTTTTAGACGCCAGAGATCAGGTAGATGTCGTCGTTCTATAGACTTCAAGAAAGCCTTCGATAAAGTAAGCCATCAGAAGTTAATGATCAAATTACGATTGATTAAAAAAAACAGCTCTTGCTTGGGTGGAGTGAGTAATTTTAATAAACGTAGACAGTTTGTTAGTATTCAGAACGCCCACTCTGACGTGTGTGACGTGACATCAGGGGTTCCCCAAGGATCCGTGTTGGGGCCATTACTGTTTTTACTATTTATAACGACTTAATATGTGATGAAGATGTGCACGCTAGGACTGTTTGCAGACGATTGTTTAGTATTTGCTGAAGTCCAGACGGTATTCCGATCAAGAAAAACTAAACCGTTCCTTGGCCAAACTATAGTGAATGGTGTGCACGTGGCAAATGTCTTGAACCTTAAAAGACAGTGTGCATGACCATCACCAAACTTCAACCGCTAGTGTTTCCTTACCATCTTAATGGTACATTGTTAACTCGTGTGGAAGAATATAAATACCTAGGTGTCACTATAGCAAACGATCTTAGATGGAATACGCACGTCCGTAATATAGTTAAAAAGGCTAATAGTAGGTTGGGTTTTCTCCACATATCCCTTAGACATGCGTCCGTTGAAACGAGGCTTTTAACGTATAAACGTTGGTGAGACCCTTACTTGAATATGCTTCAGAAGTATGGACCCTTACGTAATCACTCTTGAACAGGAATTGGAAAGTGTTCAACGCCTTGCTGTGCGCTCTCTATTTTCTAGATACCAGCCGACTTCAGTCCCCCACACAGCTTTGTTCTCCAGCCGGTCTACCGTTGCTTACCAGCAGGAGAAAAACTAAGTCGTCTAAAACTTCTTTATATGGTCGTTACTAATCTTCTTCATATCGACACAGCATCATATGTTACACCTGACCAGTCCAGAATTTCAAGAAATAAGCACAGTCGGCCTCTACAAGAATACAGATACATAAAGAGTGTTTTAAAAATTCGTTTTTCCGTCGCACCATAGGCGAGGAATGCATTGCCCGAAAGTGTTCTGTGTTGCAACCGACCTGAGGAGTTTTTTTTTTTTTTTTTTTTTTTTTCTCTACATTGAGCGCGCTTCCTGAAATTATATCTCTATGTACGAAATGAAAGTGACTTTGTTGTTTTAACTCTGCATATTTTGGTTTGAAGTGTGTTCTTTTCCCACTCCTATAAGAGTCCAAAACGCAGGACTAATATTATGTGAAAATAAAAATAAAAATAAAAGCTCGACTAGGCTAGGCTCGGCTAAAGGGCGCGGCACCCTCACAGTTCCCATAATTTCCCTGGTGCGCTCACTGGTGGCGCTGGCGTTTCCTGAAAGGTTCATTCAAATGAGACGTTAGATAAAGGCATTCGCTCGCGCCGATAGCTTTGGCAGCATTGTAAAGTATGAATGAACGTACGAAATGACGGAGGATGAGTATTTTCTCGAGCTAGTATCTTCATCCAGCTTTGACAATGTTTTTTTTTTTTTTTTTTTTTTTTTTCCCCGTTTCCTTTAGGTGAGCGTGAGACCTTGGTTTAGCTCATTTGGACAAAGATTAGTCTTTCGCGTGTCTAACGCTTGATTGCAACTGCGCAATTACTTAATCCAAGTTTTAGACAAAACCTACCAGGATACTTTAAGCATACAGGGTGCCCCCCCCCCCCCCTCCCTTTCCCCCTTCCAAAAAAATCTGGTTGTTTTTTATTGCAAAAATAAATTACGCATTGGCGATCGCTCATTATCCGCTCAAATGTAGTGCTAGCTGTCTGCACCAGATGCACGAGTTTCAGAACTAACCTTTATCTTATTAAAGTTATGAGTGATTCTTTTTTTTTTTAATTTTCAATGGGAAAATGGCGGCTGACGGAGTTCTCGAATTCATGGATCTTGTCGCCAGTTACCGAAAACCGGGCAAACATGGGCCCCATTTTCCCATTGATATTTCCAGAAAATCACTTATAACTTTTGATTGAAATAACGGTTAGTTCTCAAACTTCGGCATCTCGTCTATTGGTTAGATACGCTTTCAGCCAATTTAGAATTTTGTCATTGTTTAAGGGTAGCATTAAATTTGTATGACAACTTACTGTATGAGACGGTATCAAAAGCCTTTGCCAGATCTAGGAATATAACATCCACTTGTTTATTGTCATTGAGTGCGGAAGCAAAGTCGTGAACAGTAATTAGCTGGGCTGTAGTGGAATGGCCCCTTCTAAACGCGTGCTGGTGGGGGGGGGGGGGGGACTCAACATTTATGTTTTTCTAGAAAGTAATAATGTGTTTTGGAATTACATGTTCAAAACTTTTGCAGCAGTGAGAAGTTATCGAAATTGGACGGTAGTTTGACAGCTCGTTTTCTTTACCCTTTTTATGAATTGGTCGTATTTTAGCAATTTTCCAGTCATTTGACAAATCCGCATTACACAATAAATCAAAGTAGGAACTTTGGCATGTTCACCTAGGGCAGAAGACTAAAGAGAATAATAGAACTAATGCTCAGAATACGCGATAGATACGACAGAGGACACTATATCGCAATGTACATGGGAACAAAATTGAATTTTAACATATGCAGTTGCGGGGAGCCACGAAATATCAAAGCTAGGATGTGTGACCGCAAGAGACGCGAACTTCGCGCTCCACTCCCTCTGAAGCGCTATGCGGCGAGTAACTGAGAGAGAGGAGGAGAGTAGAGCGCGCGGGGACGTCAGAACGCCGAGATCTGGTTGGAACCATTAGTGGCTACACCTAAAGCTAGCTGACTTTGTAAACCCTAAAACTAAAAAACAATTTTTTTTTATATTATATGGCTTACAAGTATGTGGTTTTCGAACCAGCTCGCCTGCACTCTCTCACTTTTTACAATTCTGACTTTGTCCCCCTATCACTCGTCAAACGCGTTAGAACGCGGAACGCAGGCGTCCAGCGTTTGACTTTCGCCATTCGAAGGCGTTCGACGAGTGCAGTGGAGACAAAGGCGGCTAGCTTTAGGTCCTACACCCTAATCCTTCCAATCAGAGCTCGGCGCTGTGTGACGTCCTTGCGCGCTCTCGTCTCCTCCTCGCACTCAGTTTCTCGGCGCGTAGCTTTGGCAGAGCGTTCTTTCTCGAGGCATACAATGTATATCAAGCGCATCTGTGCAACATCACCGCAAAGCAACACACAATGCATTCTGTTACCACTGCCTTTGCTATCGACATTGTGAAAATGTTGAAGATGTAAACCCTGCACGTTTTTCACCGTTTTTTTTTTCTTTTCGATTTTCAGTGCGTGGTATTAAGACTAACCCGCGTTTCGTAGGTTATAAACGTCAAGTGTTCATACTGAGTAGTGAAATTTGAGCTTTTGCGCAGGCGAGTTGGCGCGCGGTCAAAAAATACTTAAGCTTATAAAATCACCTCGAAATCCAAAAATGCTTCTTCTATAATAAACTAAAGTGGCGAAGCGGGCGAGTTGGTTCATGACTTATAAAATTAAAAGCGCGCCTACAAAGATGGGGACAAAAAGGAAGGCGAACAGGACGAGCGCTTACTCTCAACTGAACATTTCTTTAAAAACAGCTAAAGAAAACAACCTCCGATAAAAAAAAATACACTGAATCACTCAGTGACTTCACTCAACACCACGCGTCAATAAAATCACCCTCTTCTTTATGCAGAAAAATTGACGGCTGCAGCTGACGCAGCCTTCAGTGCCCTCTTTCTTCATAGCATGCGCTTCAAGCACTTCCCATGCTATCAAAAAAGAGGGCACTGAAGGCTGCGTCAGCCGGCCGTCAATTTTTCTGTATAAAGAAGAGGGTGATTTTATTGACGCGTGGTGATGAGTGACGTCACTGAGTGATTCAGTGTTTTTTTTTTTTTTTTGTCGGAGGTTGTTTGCTTTAGCTGTTTTTAAAGAAATGTTCAGTTGAGAGTAAGCGCTCGTCCTGTTCGCCTTCCTTTTTGTCCTGGTCTTTGTTAGCGCTTTTAATTTTATAAGTTCTTCTATAATACTTTGTGCATCCGCTGGGTTATTGGGCAGGAGATCGAACTATAGGTGGCGCTTTATCGAGCTTGTTGTCCCCACAGCCCGGTGTTTACTAACATAGCAAAACAAACAAATTTAATCTCGCCTAGCACGGTCTGGGCACGAGCGCTTCGCTCTGTCGGTGCTTTAGTCGCACGTGGAGCGACATTGGAATCGTCATCTTCAATTCCTCGGATCAAAAACAGACAAGAAAATACGGTTTGTTGTCCCCGCAGCTGAAGCGTACCGGTAGTGGCGTGACTGTTCGATCTCTTCCCCAATAGGGAGTATTCACTGGACATCATATTTGTGGGTACTGTTTAGAGCACATGCTCAGAACGAGCTCACATCAATAGGCTGCTAAGACCGGCACTCTTGGTGGTGCGGAATGCACGTTTCAAAAGAATGCTTGCTAAACACACGCAGATGTGCACGCCGCAGACACACGCACACACACACGCACACACGCGCGCGCAAGATTAGCTTTAAAATTAAAATAAGCCTTGAGAATAAACTTGTGTAGTGTTGAAAAACCCTTCTTACCAATTTGTATTAAGTGGAAAAATCAATAATAACGCTAAATTATTAGCGTTCTTATTGAATCTTGTAAACGCCATGTAGCGCGTTTTTTATTCCGCACATACTACCATGCTGCATTTCATGGTGACCTCATTTTCTCGAATTATGCTCTTCAATACGTGCACTGATCTCCACTAGGGATCAGTATAGATCGGTGAATACGTGCAGTTGATTAAGCGATTTACTCCCGACCGAGGAATTTTGTTCGGCACGGATTCGCAAAATGCCAGTGACGTTTCGCAAATCGTTTTCGAAGGCTCGTTACCGCTCCGATCGCGCGCTTCAAAGTCCGTTTCTTACTGCTAGCGCGACGAGTGTATTTCGCATCCGTCAAGTTGCAGGGAGCGAGATCAAAGGGCCCGAGAACAAGGAGGGCACTTTGCCAACTGGTGTCCAAAAAGGCCAAAGGGCAGAGCACTTGCTCTCCCGTAAGGTCACCCGAGTTCACCCTCGCCGAGCGAGAAACTAAAGCGTCTGGGGAGGAAAGGCGCGCGCAACGAGACGAATCCACTTTGTCGCGTGTCGCTCTTGAGCTTGTAGGGGCTCCGCGACATGAACCCCGAATAGGGTTAACGTTGGATGCGTGATCCCGCCTACCCGACGTGACCGTGCGCAGCCGCCACACGCTTCACGAGAGCCGCTGCGCTCGAGAGGAAATTCCGGCCCGCCAATTACCCCGGCTAACAAACTTCCAAGCTGGAAACTGGCGCTGCGGATACGTTTCCTCCGGTCCCCCACGAGGAACTGCACGGGACGGCGGCGGCGCCCGGTCTCCGTTGCGTACCGGCCCTTACCAAACATCCTTATGCCACTTCGTGAACGAGCTAATGGAGAGTGCGTGGAATCCCAATGGCCAGTTCCCTCTCGCCGCGAACAAGGTGTGGTACCGGCCCCGTGAAACTGTCGAGCGAAGGAGAGCGCGCGCGGCAATAGATGGGTCCAGCGACCCGGTTCGACGGCCAACGGGATTACTCAACTGGTCTTCCCGGGGAAAACGAGAGCTTTGGCCTGAAACGGAAGGACTCCGACAGGCTGCCTGCATCTCAATGAAGGGGACCTCCCGATTACCGCACGCAGACGCCTTCCGGGCTGCGAGCGCCGCGCCAGAGTCTGCGGTCGGCTTCAGGCTGTCACGGAGAGCTGGCCGGCCCGAGAGACGCCTCCGTGCAGCCGCCATCGCGTGCTGCTGCTCAGGGCGGAAGGCCACTGAATGCATTCCGTCAATACAGTGAACGCCAGCGACGTTCCGCGGAAACTGAGCTTTCCACTTCGTTTCACCTTCCGGATGCAGCCGACGCTACGAGGATGGGACCAATGTTCGTTATGTTTCGGTACGTGTTCTATCATCGCTGAACCAATCATGTACAGGGAAGGCCCAGTGACTCGCACTTTTGACACTGTCTGATTGGTCCGATCAGCTCGTAGCGTCGGCTTCCTGCGGACTTAACCCGGGGTCACGCTGTTTATACATCATACAAAGAGGCAGTCTGTGGACATCAGACACCGCGATATCCGTGGTTCGAATACCGCGCATGCCAAGTATCTCTTTGACCTACCGTTGCCATGCGGCATTCGAAGCACAGATATCGGGGTGACTCGCCTTCTAACCTGTTAGCAGACTGTCTTTTGTATGATGTATAAGCAGTGTGACCCCGGCTTTAAGGTGAAACGAAGTATGGGCAAGTCTGCAAATATGCTGCCCCTTGTACTCCTCTTATTTTTCTGTAATTATTATTAAACCCATATTTTTACGTTAGAGTCACGCTTAGGATTCCTGTACACGACTGAGCATCATGCGACGTTTGTGCGCGCCGAGAAAATCCATATTTTTGCTCCCTCTCGAAAGTTGCCTGCAGGGATGTGGTGTAGGCACAGGCTCAAGTGCGTGACTTCGAAAGTGCTTCCCTTGCGCGACTACTAGAGCAACGAAGCATTTTGCGGACACACGCTTTCGCGCCCTTACTTTTGGTAGCAGACGCATACACCTAGTGAAATGTAGTATTGGCTCACGGTCAGAGACTATAGCTTACGTTCGCAGCTGCTGAGAGACGTAGACACTCGACCGCGAGAAATTCGGGAAGCGATTTCTGGTCGATATCTTAATTCACATACAACGAATCCCCGTTTCACGGGCATAAAAAAGGCCTTACGACTGGAGAGCCTTTTTATAGATTCGTCGAACCAGCTCGCGATCCTAACTCTGCAGGTGTCACTCCCTCGGGTTGCGCTGTTTGAATGTTCATAAAATACCAGTGAAATAAGGGTACAAGTATACTTCAACTTTGTCCGTTGGTTCAAGATTCTAGCAATTTCAAGGTAAGTACTTAAAGCTATTCAACCGTTATATATAACGCGCGAGCATCGGTCAGAGAGTCTGCCTGCGTCATCTGCTGGCGTATTCTAGCAGCTCACGCCACTGTCACACTCGCTGTATGAATATGATGAACGATGCCTGCTTAAGCGATAACATAAAAAAAAAAGTTCCCTGTTGAACTAGAGCTATGTTTAACATTTCTAAAACCCAAGACAGAAGGTATACGAAGAGGGGACAAACATAATGGATTTTAGAAATGTTTAACTTTAACCAGCTGGCCTGCCTTATTACGGTATCTTTCCTGTTGACTTTTTGCTTGTGTTTACACTAAGTTGTTTTTATCAGAAAATGATCTACAGCCAAATTTTGATAATCATTGAATGCTTTCAATGCGTCGAATGTAAACATCAACTGCTGAGGTTTGCACCGCCGTATCAATGATGATAGAATTAATGTCGTTGTATTCGTAACGCTTTACAGGGTGGAAAAAAATAAAAAAATAAAATGGACAGATTAAAAAAAAAAAGAAGAGTAGATTGTGTCGGGGAGTGGCGACAGTCTAAGAAAAGCCGCTTTATTCTCTGCAGATCATCGCTTTTATCGTTAGGTGGTAGTAAAATCAGTTTCGGACACCGCTCGCGTGTTATTTTTATTTAACAGTTGAGCGCACTGTAGCGCGAGGCCATGCATTCAGGTCCTACAGATCTATAGTTGGTGACAGAACAAGAACGAAGTGGAAGCTCCTCCCACCTCTTTCCACTTTAGTAAAGCGAACGCTGGAGAGGAGGCGACCTCCTCTCCACCGTTCGCTCCGCTGAAGTGGAAAGGGGTGGGAGGAGCTTCCACTTCGTTCTTGTTCTGTCACCAACTATAGATTGAAAGGGCCCCAAACGCGAGCTCAAAGCGCCACCGCCGCGGCTTGACGTCAAAGACACTAGTTGAGCTATAGCTGTGAAAAGGGAATCACAGAGGCGCTCCTGCACCCCACCACCAGCAGCGCTTTTGTAATTACGCCAGACGTATAGAGAGTATATATGCAAAGTTGTCCTTACTGACATGGTCAAAACTCAAGGAAGCATAGTCATGCAGTTTATGATTCCACGACGTTCGAAGCCATTTATAGTGAGAGTTGGGCCAATAAACGGAGCCTGTTGCTCGCTAGAACGAGCCGAATTCATGAGAACACATCGTAGCATGTTTTTATCGAGACCTACATGGTCTCGATAGATCGATAGATTGACACAAGATGGCGAAGAGAACATACCATTTCCCGGTTGCCAGGCTCCCGACCGTGGTTGCTAGACTGTCGGCATCTCCGAAAGGTTGCCGAACTCTCGCAGTGTAAACGGATCTGACGACGTCAAGGGCTCTGACGACGTCGCATTATATACGCCCTCTTTGGGGGAAATTGCAAGTTTGCGTGCCGGCCGGCCAGCCTCACATGGTGCAGGAAACCAGTACGCAGACCATAACTGTCGAAATGGCGCGGAGCGTCGTAGCACGATATAGCAGTTCATAAGACTTCAAATTATCTTTTACTGTCTATAGTACGGGCGACCAATATTGGACAAAGAAGATAACATTTCTGCGTGTTTTCGCAACTTCTTTAACAACCTCGTTGAAAAAAAAAAAAAAAACTATTGTTATAGTGTGGACAACGGGAGACCGGGACGCAGCTGCGCCCGTCGATCGAATGTATAACAGCTCTTGCTTTAGAGTTGAGTTCGAATGAGGAGATCACCTTGCCTTCGCATCCACTCTTCAGAAATATGATGGACATTCGCCCTCACTCAGGCTGCGCCTTGCGACTGCGTTCGTATAATCTTGGAGTCTTTGCGGGGTTTATATAACGAACCAAGCACATCTATAGCGCATATATGACCAAACCAAAAGCTTCTCGCGAGCCCGGGGAGAAAAATGGAACCCGATACGTCTTGAGACGTGTCGAGAGAGGAAAAGTACACCGTGACGTAGAGGAAAATCGCGAGACATCTAAGGCCATGCGTAGTCCCACTTTGTCCCTTTGTTGGCGAAACTCTCGTAAGTATAATCAAATCGCTCCCAGTATTCCGTCACGAATTCGGTTGTTTGCGCCTCCTACTGAAATCCCTAAAACATCATCCGAGGCTTCTAGCTGCGAATATAGCGACCGTGTTAGCGTTGTTACGAGACAAGTTTTAGTTAAAAATATAAAGAAAAGGGGGGACTCAACAAAGGAAGCAGCAGCCAACTACGTCCAACAGCACTTTCTTTCGTCCATCGATACTCATAGGAAGCACAACAAACCACACAAGTACGCCAGGCCATCCCTGCGACTCGTAGCTATCTCAAGGCCCTCAGTAGGAGGAGCTGCCCAAAAATGACGAGGCTCGATCGCTCCATCTTCGTTTGCATCTGAAATGTTTCCCTCGCAATCGTTTACTTTCCTTATGGTCCGTATCGCACAAAGCAGCGGCCCATCATCATCCAGCCACGTGCCATTAGGACGAAAAGCGGAGCAATTATGGCACGCAATGCCAGCACGCGGCCGCTTTGCCGTCAGCAGATAGCGCTCTTCGCCGGCATTGCCAATCGGAGCAGGCAGCCCGCAGTCCTGGCGTTAAATGGCCTCAAAGCAGCCGAGCACGACCGGCGTGGTTCACGGACGACAGGGCCCGCGGACCCACTTTTGGCCGTCGAGCAGCCTCGGAAATGTCGCCATGTGTGGACAAGAGCGCTCGGGAAAGCGCACGGGGAAAGGGCGCGCGCGCCGTCGCTTGAAGCCGTGCTCCGCGCGGAGCACGCACGACCGGCTGTGCACCCGGCGGCTGGCCCCCGCGCCATCCACGTTTCGGCGGCGCAGCGGGTCGCCAGGGGCGCCGTGAGGGCAAGCCGTACGCTATGGCCGGGAAGGCGGCCGGCTAAAAATACGGTACCCGGATGTTTCGCTCTCGGTGCGGTAGACGAGATTCCGGGACGGCTTTGGGCGTCCGATTTCGCTGGATATCCGACTTGACGTTCGCCTTGCATTCAACGACTAATAAGAAGCCACTTGCCTAAGGAAAAAAAAATCGTTTGGTTCGGCCTGCTTGAACAACGTTCGGTGAGCGAACCGCGACTACCATCCGGTGGGCACATCCTTCTGCGGCTCCCTCGGCAGGATGTCGGGAAGCTGGTAACCTGCCACCATTCCGGAGTACCCCCGGCAGCCGGTGTCTGGAAGCGCGCTGCGCGTGACTGCCGGCGGGCACGTGCTCGCCCCGATGCGCGAACCCCCCACCGACGGGGGCCAGCCCCGTGGTCACCGAGACACTCCGGCGCCGGGTCCCGTCGCGCGCTGAGGCGGCGAGCGGGGGAGCCGGCGTCGTCGTCGTCTCGTGCGTGGACTCACCGTGAGCGCAGCCATGAGCGTCCGTCAGCGTGCCGGCATGGTGGCCAAAGACACGGTCGGCTGGCGGCGCTTTCTTTTACAGCGGGCTTCCCGAAACGTCACCGGGAAACGAGGCCAGGCAGGGGGCCGCCTCGCCGGGGGCCGCCTCCCCTCGCCCCCCAAGAAGCGACAGCGGAGGCCGCCGGGCGGCAATCTTTAATGGGACTCAGCGGCCCACCGAGCGCTTCTTGCGCTGGTAGCCGTTGTATGTCTTGATCACGTCCTGCCACCAGGATGCCAGCTTGATGAAATTGTCCTTCTCGCGCTGCGGCAGTCGCGACACCTCGGTGCCGGCCGGTGGCCAGCTGGTAAACCAGTAGTCCTGGTACTCGGGCCCCGCGGTGGCCTCTTGGCGTTTCGCCATCCTCCGGGGTGGCACGAGGAAGGCGGGGTCCCGGGCGCACGGGCTCCGGGCCGTTGAGCCACGGCGGCAGAATCACCACCACGTCCTTCTTGGCGCGGCGCTGCTCACAACCGCCGTCGGCGCCGCGTCGCTCACAACCGCCGCCGGCGCCGCGCTGTTCACGGCCGCCAATGGGCCCCAATGGCCCGTGGAACTCGCGCCAGTGGTTCCTGTTTTTCGGGTTCAGTGAGTTGTGGTGCCGGAAAGAAGCCCCACGCTGCGAGAAACTCGTCCACCGGTGGGCGCGTCTTGGGTCGCGCGGTGGACTTGCGGGTCGCTGGACGTGGGCGGAAGGGACTCGTCAGACACTGGTCTGCTGGAAGGGGCTTGCGCGTTGTAGATTGCACGCTGCGATGGGGCGTCGTTAGACGAGTCATTATACGGTACGTAGACCGCAATGTCACCGTCCTTTTTTGTCTTGGCGTGTTCATGGGGGGTTCTAGTCCTGACCACGACGGCGGCGCACTGGCCCACGTGGCTAATTGTCTTTGTCGGCTTGTGTCTCTCATGATCCCCGCTGCTGGACACCGGCACCTGTTCGCGGATCGGACTAGTGTGCTCGTGAGTAGTCCTAGAAGTGGAGGAGCTAGGGGTGCTCGCCTTGTGACTAGTTTGCGGGCATTTCGTGGTGGTCGTCGTACGAGTCACTTTGGTCTTGCGGGCTGTCGACTTCATTGAGGGGATTGTCCTAGGCGTGCTCACCGGGTGTACATGGGCCACGGAGGAGGGCGTGAACACAGGCTTGTGCGCCTGATGATGGCAGTGGGTAGTGCATGCAACCTCAGGGGTCGTACTCGAGTGGGTATGGGTGGTGGGACGGTGAGTCTCATGGGAATTACTCGTGTGCACATGTGTTTTAATCGTCTCCCTATGGGTAGCGGTTTTATGCTTATGGGTTGCACTATGTGGCCCATGGTCTTTGGAAATGGTACACCCCTGGGCTTCCACCTTCTGAGTAACGCTGGGCTTCGGAGTGGTAGGGCTGGTCTGCTTGTACGTACTGATGGTGGGCGCGTGCGTGCTGCTACTTGGCTCCGTGAGATGCCTGTGCGTGCCGTGAGTTGCCGTGCTTAGATGTTGATGCGCCGCAGCGAGCGGCTTCATCTCGCAGTTGGGCTTGGCGGTAGGGGGAGTGCGGATGGTAGTGCTCGTCCTCCGGCTGTGCGGTCTGCGCGTCGGTGTGAAGCAGATCGTTTCGAGCGTCGTGGACTGGGTCGTCTGCTGGTGGGGCCGGACCGTGATGCAAAAGAGCGTCGTCTTGTCGTCGTAGTACTCGTCGGGATACGCTCTGTGAAAAAGTTTGCCCAGGAAGCCTCTGGGTTGAATCCCGCCGATGCGGTACAGGGCCTCGTCACGGCTGTCATCAGCGTAGTCGTAGTGGGCAGCCTGACCTGCGAAGCCGTTGGCAACCTGCATCATGCGCACGTCTTTCTTCTGGGGCCGGCGCCGGCCGTACAGAGCCTCCAGCCATGGGTCGGGCACGGCCGCAGACGCGACCAGCGCCGCGACCCAGGCCGCTAGGAACAGCTCGCAGCGCATCGGGCCAGCAGCCGCGAGCCGTTCTCTGGAAGCGTGGCTACACGGCTACCCAATAGACACGCGGCTTTCGGTCCATAGTGCGCTTCGTCGTCGTCGTCACGCGGGCGGGCGCTCGCGCTGTCGGTATACCGAGGGTGCTGCCCTCGCACGCTCACACTCTGGCTAGAGCCCCTCAATACGCCACGATCCGGTCGAACCATTCAAGCGGCGCTAAAAGTGCATCGTCACGGCGTTCGTTGTCTTTGTGCGTTTGCTAGCACCTGCTAAACCAATCACGCAAAGCAAATGCGATGCAATCTTTTTTTAAAGCGGTATAAAGCGGTAGCTTTATAGGGCCAACCAACCCCAGAAGCAGCGTAAGCACGAATAGTGTAGGTCGCTAAATAATATTGAAAAGAAAAAAAAAAGAAAAAATAACGGCAGCCGGTGCTAGGGATCGAACCTTGGTCACCGGCGTGGAAACGAGTGCACTGACAATGCCACCTGAATTCGCAACTCCAGCCCGCCGCTCGCCCTCTCACGGACGAACGAAGAAACCAGAGAAGCGGGTCCTGCGGGCGCCAGGAGAATATGTGCTCAACGTGACGACAAAAGCTCCCCCATGTAGTACAAAGCTCTTCCATACGTTCTTCGAAAAGTCTATCCTTTCCCGAAAGTAGAAGAGAGCTGCTCGCTCAACGGTGTGTCGAGCGATTGATACCGGGAATGGGTTCGCGTTTTACCTTGCTAAAAGGCCATGAGAAGGAACATGACCGTTTGCTCCAAGCACTTCCAAAATACAGACTACGCGTACTTGCCTTCAAATAATCATAAACGCAAACAAAAAAAAAATGCTCGCAGCATTCTTAATTGCGTCTGTGTAAGCCAGCAGTTCGTACGAGTACTTAGAACAGGGAGTTTTGGCGAAGCAGGTCGCGACACTGCGAAAAGCACGGTACACAGGTGTAGTATACAGTAAATTTGAATATGTTTTTATAGAGCAATACATAAAACCCCCAATCACGCTGATGACATTAATATGCAGTTCTGGCATAGCCTTACCACAGGACACTTCTTTCACGCGCTGAAAAATCATGCTTCAAAGATGCAGCGCGAGATGCCGGTTGCAATGTCGCATCGTACGGTAGCCTGCGGTGACGCTATGCTTCTTGTATTACCGACAAAGTTAAAACCGCGCGAGCACAGCTGTGATCGGCGCTCGAATGTGCGCGAACGCACGGGTACCCATAGCTTTTGCTTCATTGCCATGAAAAGTTGTCCCCAAATATAGTAACCATGGCGCAGATTGATAACGTGTTGCAATGCATTAAAACCGCGACGTTGTGTTGTGAGTTGTGAGCCTCTGACACAAAGAAATCAATGGAAACGCTGCTCTTCCGGAGCTTGACGGGGACCCTGCGCGGCTCACTTGTTAGTGCACTGGTGACCAGGGGGGCTGTTGCACGTTTTGGACTCCCAGGAGACTAGGGAGAAGGAAGTGACGTCAACAGCGCTCTTTGGATGTTGATTGGTGGAGTCGCTGATGACGGTATCTGCTAAGATACGTTCATTCGGTTCATTCACACCTACGTCATTTCCTTCTCCCTAGTCTCATGGGAGTCCAAAACGTGCAACATAGCCCCCCTGATACAATGCAAACACCACGATATGTTCACGTCCTCAGGAATGTTCTGTCACACTACTGGGTGTATCAAGGGGCGGCCAGGCTCTTTAAATCGACCGCAAAATTCGGTTTCTTAACCTATCGCGTTCAGATTTTGTATAGCGTTGGCCACAGGTGGTGCATTTTTTCTATGAAATTCGCAAAGAGTGAGCTTACCTGAGAAAAAAGTAAAAAAAGAAAAGGCTTAGCTTCTATGGAAACGCAGCGAAGCCACCGGTCTTCAAACCATAGGGCTCCCTATGGTTTGAAGACCGGTGGCTTCTTGCTTCACGGCCCGCCCCCCTCTCCCTGACCAGGCCTCCACGATCGATGCCGCCTTAACCAACATGTTGGCGGCATCATCGAACGCTCCTCACGTGTCCGTACACCTCTACCCCGTCTTCCTCGTACCCAAGTCAGCCACCATGTCCCGCTCTGCGCCGCACTTACTCCTTACCTCCAGGCACCTCAGTTCCGCCTTACTCCGCTACCCCAGGCCATCAAAGTAAACCCCCTCCCGCCCCAAGCGTATATGGTGAAGCTCGACCTTGCCGAGGCCTTTTACCATATCACGCTTCATCCCTATACTCCCGCAACCTGGCCACATTTAGAGTAGGCCGCCGTTACTGCATGTCGTTTGTGCCGTATGCCCTTCGTGGTACGCCCGGCGCCATTTTACACAGTTCAGCTCTTGGCAACGACCATTGCCAGGGAAATGCGCGCGCGTGGATTCTGGGTTGGTTGGTTGGTAAAAACTTTATTGAATGCCTGCAGAGCTTTCGCTGACCGGGCCTAAGTCACCCGCTTGGGGGCGTTGCCGCTGGTCCTCTTCTTGGTCTCACATAGGCAACTCCTTGTGCACCCATCCCGACTCAGACAAGTTGGCATCTACGGTGCGCCTCCTCGTGGAGGACTTGCTGCGGTCGGGATTTCGCTTAACCCTAAGCGTTTTCTCGGGTTCAGGCTCGACATAGCCGATGACACCATTCCCCACACGCCAGAACGGTTCTGAGCCATTCCTCGTGTCCTTCGCTCGCTGGAGCGCTCGCTTCCCCTCAAGGTGCTCCAGGGGGCGGCGGGCTACTTGGCGTTTTACTTTTCTCTCTATCGCTTTGGTTTTTTTCTTCTTCGTTCCCTGTTTGACAAAGTTTCAAACCAAATTCCTCTTTCGCTCAACTGGCTTCCCTTTCTTCTGCGTGTTTGGCCGACCTTGCCGCACTGCCAACCGCTCCCCCTTACCCCCGCTACCCAACAGCACATGGGCAGCTGCCTCCGGAGTTGGTTATGGCGAAGATGTTGGGGAATGCATGTGCGCAGGCAATCATCGCCCCTCTGCCGAGGCCAATATACCTCCGGGAAGGACTCGTGCCGAGAGCGCGAGGACTCGATGGCCCGCCGTCTCACCATCGCGTGTTAAGCGCGCAACGGCAGGACGGCGGGGCTCATGACCGACGGTTTCAATTTTATTGACATATCTTTATTAAGAAAAAATAAAAGCCGTTTACAACTCCCTGTGACGCCGAATTAGAGCGCAGCTCTTGAGGAGGAGGGGAAGGCACGGGGGGGGGGGGTCACGTGACCTGGGGGGTCATTTGACCTCGGGACGTGATCTGGGGGCCACGTTACCTCGGGGGTCACGTGATCTGGGGGTCACGTGACCTGGGGGGTCATTTGACCTCGGGACGTGATCTGGGGGCCACGTGACCTCGGGGGTCACGTGATCTGGGGGTCACGTGACCTCGGGTAAGGGGGTCACGTGGCCTGGGGGTCACGTGACCTGGGGGGGTCACGTGACTTTCCGGTTACGCCGACGGCGACGCCGACGCCGACGCCGCTGAAGCCGGAAACGGGCGCCTAAGAGCTGCGCTCTAAAAAAAAAAGACGTTTACAACTCCCTGTAATGCCGAATTAGAGCGCAGCTCTTGAGGAGGCGGAGAGGAGGGTACGGAGGGGATGGTATGCCCCTCCCCCTCATCCGTACCCTCTCCTCCTCCCTCCTCATCTACTCCTCCGGGAAGGACTCGTGCCGAGAGCACGAGGACTCGATGGCCCGCCAGCTCGCCATCGCGTGTCAAGCGCGCAACAGCAGGACGGCGGGGCTCATGACCGACGGTACCCATTTTATTGATATATCTTTATTAAGAAAAAAAAAAGACGTTTACAACTCCCTGTAATGCCGAATTAGAGCGCAGCTCTTGAGGAGGCGGAGAGGAGGGTACGGAGGGGATGGTATGCCCCTCCCCCTCATCCGTACCCTCTCCTCCTCCCTCCTCATCTACTCCTCCGGGAAGGACTCGTGCCGAGAGCACGAGGACTCGATGGCCCGCCAGCTCGCCATCGCGTGTCAAGCGCGCAACAGCAGGACGGCGGGGCTCATGACCGACGGTACCCATTTTATTGATATATCTTTATTAAGAAAAAAAAAAAGACGTTTACAACTCCCTGTAATGCCGAATTAGAGCACAGCTCGTTAGGAGGAGGAGGGGAGGGTACTTGGGGACGGTATGCCCCTCCTCCTCATCCGTACCCTCTCCCCCTCCCTCATCTACTTCTCCCGTGCTCCTCGCCTCCTTCCCCTCCTCATCTCCTCCTCCCGTGCTACTCGCCTCCCCCAATGCCTCCTCTCCTCCTGCTCCCTCCTCCTCCCTCTTCCTCCACCCTCTTCCTCCTTCATTTTTCTCCTCCTCCTCCTCTCTCCTCCCCCCCCTCCTCCAACCCATCCTCCTCCCCCTCCCTCCTCCTCCCTCCTGCGCAGTGCAACGCGCGCGTCACCGCGGTGCATTATAGGACTTTTCCTATAATGCAGCGCGCGGTTACGCCGACGGCGACGCCGACGCCGCTCAAGCCGGAAACGGGCGCCTAACAGCTGCGCGCTCTAAAAGAAGAGAGACGGCACTAGCAATAGCCCAAGGCAAAGCTCGTCCATGGCCGCGGTGCAGCGCTAGAGCCAAAGCTGTGTTATCCGTGTGTATACTCTGTTTCACCTTATCATGTACCGCAGGAAAGGCTACAAGCGCGAGCTCCTTGCTCTGGGGCACATCCCGGCGGCACAAGCTCTCGTGACTTAAGAGCAGCTGCCAAAGCGATGAGCTCGCGCTTCTGGCCTTTGCTGCGGTACAACATAAGGTGAAACGAAGTATAGAAGAGCCCCTTTCTCGTCAATGCACGCGCGCCAGAACACGGCGAGTCCTTCCCAGCCTGCGCACAGTCCCCTACAAGTACTCCGACTCCGGAGGCATCTGCCTATGCGCAGCGGGGGAAGGTGGAGCGGTGGGCAGTGTGGCCAAGTCGACCAAACAAGCAGAAGAAAGGGAAGTCAATTGGGTGAAAGAGCTAGGAATTTGGTCTGAAACTCTCTCATACAGGGGACGAAGAAAAAACCCAGAGCCATAAAGAGAAATGTAAAATTCCAAGTAGCCCGCGGCCCGTATAATATAATATAATATAATATAATATAATATAATATAATATAATATATGCTCACCCGACCGGACATTGGGAGACCCAGAGTTCAAATCCTTGCTCCGCTGTTTATTTTGGCTTTCGGCGGTTTCGTAAAACATTGATTCAATCGAGGAAGTACTGTTCATGCATCTGAATATATTCGAATATATATATACGTATATAATGTACGTCCACACTTTATTTTCATTTTTCGCGTCCGCACCTTTTTTATTTTTTCTTATATATAAATGCACGTTTTTCTAGCGCCACAGAAAGAGACGTGCACTTCGATAACCATAGGCAATTACCTGGAAATAGCAAACATGACGTAAGTGTAACATGGCACAACCAACAACGAAGACTAGGGAAAGGAACGAACAACACATGACATATTTGTACAGCTTTCTGTGTTGTTACTGTGTTGTTCGATCCTCTCCTTAGTCTTCCTTGTTTCGGGCAATTGCATTTACATTATGTTTGACTTTCACCAACTTGCCCCGCTCTCAATTTTATTACTTTATTCCACTTAGCAGTATTCTACTAGAGCAGGGGTCTCAAACACGCGGCCCGCGGGCCGCATGCGGCCCGCGCGGCGTTTTCTTGCGGCCCGCGCAGCCAGGCATAAATAAAGAAAACATTTTTTTAAATTTAATTTTGGCTTTTTTAATGATGTTTTTACTTTCGCTCACCCCGAGTGTGTAAAAAGCTTGCTAAAAAATAAAATCCAAGCTGTTCGACTTTGACCATATGCCAGGATACATGACGCAAACGTAGAGCGTGGTGTCATGAAATAGCGTCTGTGGGAGAGAGAGGGCCGCTTTTGGCTAAAAATAGATAGTCGGACCGGACGGGGTAGCCGAGGCGTCGGCAAAGGGCTTCCAAGAGTCCTTGGCCCAGGCGTCCGCACCTTCACACATGCGGATGGCAACTAATCTCCCCCTCCATTCCACCCCACTTTCTTCCTATACTACGTTCACCCCTAAGCTGAGAGTGCGGTGGAAGCTGCACCAAATACTTTGGCTGCACGCTCGCTGGACCACTCAACTGTCGGCCTTGAATCATGTAACCACTACCCCCTCCGCGCACTTCTGCGTGTTGAGCGAGGTCAAGCGAAAAGATTGGTCCGGCGAACATGTAGCCTCCGTCGCACTGTCAGCTTAGGGGTGAATTATAACCTTGTCAAAGCGTTTGGTTCTCCCAACCTCCCTTTTGTGTCCATTGTCACTTCACTTATCCTTTGCACCCAAGTTTATCTCAGTGGAAACTGGTGGATTCCATCGTTGTATGCTTCCCTTCAAGTACTTGGAAAAGCATTTTACCCTGAATGCGGTCACCCCCTTTCCACGCCCAGAGTGATCTTCGGTTGACGGTGGCGTTGTGCACCCGAGATTTGCATTGATCAGCACAGGTTGTTGCGTTCTGTTTCAACGATTCAGTCTTGCGACGTCAACTCTCAAGCAGACATCTCGATGTCGTTGTCCAAGGCGTCTGCAAAACGCAAAGTTGGAGACGAGAAGCGGCTCTTTCAAGAGCGATGGGAGCTATCCTATTTCTTCACGGAATCGCGAGACAAGGTGCTGTGTTTAATTTGTCATCAGACTGTAGCTGTGCCAAAGGAATATAATGTGCGACGTCACTTCATGTCATGCCATCAAGAGAAGTATGAAGCCCACACCGGAACGATCCGCGAGAACACGGTGTCCCAACTTAAGGCGTAGCTGCGAAAACAGCAAGACCTCTTCCAAAAGGCGGTCAAAACAAGCGACGAAACGGTGAGAGCTAGCTTTATTGTTTCCGAGCTTATCGCCAAATCGTCCAAGCCATTTACTGATGGCCTGTTCATAAAAAAGTGCCTGCTTGAGGTTGCTGATGCTGTCTGTCCCAGCATGAAGACGACATTTGAGAAGATAAGCCTTTCCACAAACACAGTGGCAGAAAGAATTAATGAGCTCAGTGAAAACGTCGAGAAAGAATTATTCACCCGATGCAACGGCTTCAATGCATTCTCAATCGCCGTCGACGAGAGCACAGATATTACTGACAACGCTCAGTGCGCCACTTTTGTAAGGGGCGTAAACAAAGATTTGGACGTCACAGAAGAACTCTTGGACCTAGTTCCAATGAAAGGAACAACCACCGGTGCTGATATTGTTTCCACCCTCGAAAGAGTGGTTGATCGTGCCGGGCTGCCATGGGAGAAGTTGGTGTGCCTCGCAACCGACGGCACACCGTCAATGGTGGGAAAGAAAAGCGGCCTTGTCGGACGATTGAGGACGAAACTGACTGGACTGGATATCAGTAAGCGATTTGCAGCAGTCCACTGCATTTTACACCAAGAGGCACTCTGCAGCAAGTCACTGCAGATGAAAGGAGTCATGGACATTGTGGTTGGTGCAGTAAACTTCATTCGCTCCAGAGCGTTAAACCATCGACAGTTTGTATCTCTGTTGGAGATGGTTGGCAGCGAGCATAGCGAAATTTTGTACCACACTGAGGTACGGTGGCTGAGTCGCGGGAAAGTTCTGAAGAGGTTTTTTGATCTTCGACACCAGATTGATACCTTTTTGAAAAGCAAGAACAAGGCCATCTTCGAACTGTCCGACTCCAGCTGGCTTTGCTCCCTCGCATTCCTCACGGATATCACTGAGCACCTGAACCGTCTAAACAGGAAACTTCAGGGGAAGGACAAACTTATTACGACAATGTATGACGACATCCAGGCGTTTCAATCGAAGTTACAGCTCTGGGAGCGCCAAATGAGGCTGCTCAAACTCGACCATTTTCCGACGCTCCAGTCACTAGGGCACGCATGCCAAGAATCGTGCGACACCTTTTCGGACCTCCTGCGTGATCTCCAACAAGAATTCCAAAAACAGTTCCAGGACGTGAGCAACCTGTCAAGCGAATTTAAACTTTTTTCCTTGCCCTTCTCAGTGCGAGTGGACGACGTTGCACCTGAACTACAGATGGAACTGCTTGAACTGCAAGCGAACACTGTACTCAAGCAGAAGTTTGAGGACGTCGGAGTCCCGAAGTTCTACAAGTTCCTCGACAAAGCAAACTTCCCCTTGCTGCGCCAACAAGCAGTGAAAATAATCGCCATGTTCGGGAGCACGTACTTGTGCGAGCAACTGTTTTCCTTGCTAAAGGTAAACAAGTCGACACTTTGGTCAAGGATGACCGACGAACATCTGCGATCGATCATGAGGGTCGTCTCGGCACAAGGGTTAAAGGCGGACATTGATTTTCTCGTCGCTGCTAAGCGTTGTCAGGTGTCAAGCCAGCGCTCATAGAATTTTAGCTCCCACATTTGTGGTTCACATGAATAAATATGTTTTGGCTTTCATAGATTGTTTTGGAGTTTATCTTTGTAATGCTGCGAATTGCAACATAATTTACGCAGGTAAACTTTGCGGCAATGAGTTGTAGCATGGTTGGTGCAGGTTTCGACTGTTGACAAAAACGGTGATGGTATCTGGCATGAACCCCGTGTTGGTCAAAATCAGAAACTGGACGTCACACACTTCCGAATGGCGACAATTGCAAATCCCACTCCCCCCCCGCGCTCCCGACGTGCCGGCCCTTGCGAACCTAGGATTTCTGGATGCGGCCCGGCTCCTAATGTGAGTTTGAGACCCCTGTACTAGAGGATGGCTATAGTTCTGTTCCTTCCTTAGTGTGGGCGAAGACTCGTCTGCATGTATTAGGTTGAAATAAACTATAGCGACGATAAGGTGCGAATGGTTCTTCCAGCACCCAGGGGGAAATTTTTTAGGGTTGTTTACAAACGCTGCCGAACAACAAAGTAGGAATGTTTATTTTCATTTTTTATTATATAGAATGTGATGATCCCCGAGTAGCAGAAGTAACACGTATGCTCGGGTATCAAACTATATAATGTAAGTAGGATGACGTGAACAAGCATTGGAGCCAGAAACGTGTGCCACTTTTGACCAATTAGAAGTATTAAAGGGATACTTCAACGAAATTTGAAATATTCCCGTCGTGTTCAAAAATAGGTTGAATATGATCCACAATATCCGTAAATGACAATCGCACGTTTGTATTTTGATCCTGGTGGCTGTATTTTTCGTTATAAATGGCCCATTCTGGCAAGCGCTCGGAGAAGGCCCAGCTTAGAGCACGTGACATCCAACGCAATCGTGACGTAGGTCGTCTCAAGACGAGCAAAGCTACGGCGAGGCTGACGCCGAGAGGATGGCCTAGTCGTTCCAGCCACCGAAGCGGCTGCTTTTGTACGAATTTTGAGTGACGGGTTAATCTTCCATAATCTTGTAGGGGGACAATAGCGACTTCTGCGACACACAAAAGGGATTCTCGGGAAGAGGGGAGTTCCTCGTTCCCCCCTTCTCTCGTTGTGGCCGGAGGCGAGACAACCTCCGTCACTAGCTGTCAAGGTTCCTAGACGAGCATTACAAACGAGGCGTTAGCGACATCCACCAGGTGCTCTTTGCTAATCGTTTAATTCGTTTTAAAATTCCTTTTCGAGCCTTTTTTAACAAAATATTGGTATGTTCCTTGTGATACTGCTCTTTTGAACAGATATAGACCATAAAATGAGCGCCGAAATTTCGTTGTAGTATCCCTTTAAGACGTTTCTAAGTTCCTCGAATTTCACATTGTTGGATATCTGGGAAGGGGGAAGCTAATCCCCGAAAGTCGTCTTTGTTTCGATCGGAGGGGGAAGACTCTAATCTCCCTCTCGTGGTTCCACAATGCTAAGTCAAAGTCGAAAGATAAAGCAAATATGTACAAAAAAGCAAGACCCTCCTCGCGCGTTGGCCGCAACGTCACGGAAATGGTGGGACGCTATTGGATGCGGAGGTGGCGGAGGGATATATGATTCCCTTTGAGGGGCATTTGCCGCTACCTTCTTGACTTGTAACCTACTATAGTATTTCAATTATACAAACTATTGGAAAAACCTAAATAAACCGGTTTTTAGGAACGTGTAACCGATAACCGAAACCGGAAAAATTAAAACCGCAAGAAACCGAAACGAAACCGATATCGTCAGGAAGCGCTAACCGTAACCGTAACCAAAACGTTATATTTTTTGGTTTGAGTCCCTGCTTGGAACAATACAATCTTTTCGAAGAAACAAGCATTGACAGCGTAAATAGCGCAGTTTACCCGAAAACAAGCCTTCATCGTCGCGAGGATCCATGTTTCAATGTGCGACGAGAGCAGACGACGTGCGGCGGTATCTGTTTCCAACATCGGCCGCACGGTGCCGACTCTGTTCGATCTCGAGGCGAGCTCTTATTTTACTTCATGATTTATCATCTTAACCTTATCGACGTCTAATTTAGATTTCAATCGCTTGTTTTACATTTTAGTTTAGGCCCGCTATACACGCTTAATCTGGTTCCACATGGGTTCCAGTTAAATTAACGTTCCACATATCTTTTTCTGGAACAAGTCAATATTTTATATGGATCGGGTAATATATGTGGAACGCCAGTTCTGTTCGCTTTATTTTTGTTTTTCTCATGTGGAACCCGTATGCTGATCAGTGTATTGTCTTGTTCTTTTTTTACTTTTGTCGCGTTACAGTTAGAATTCTTTGGCGGCAAATCCGCACAGGCCGAGCAAAAACGAGACAAATAAACCAAGAACAAATACACACCAAAGGAGGCGGCCAGCGTTCAGATAGGTGCCGGCGAGAGCAGCAAAACGCATACAAAAAAAAAAGGTGGGGGGGGGAACCTGATGACCACGTTCTTCCTACGATTCAGAAAATAGTTCCAGCGAAAGCCCTTGCTTTGTTTAGGAGTTCCCGTGGTGTGGTTCGAGCGATTCGAGAGTTTTGAAAGCGGGTGAGGAACCTGCTGCAGCATGCAGCGCGTCCGGGCGCCCGCGCGCCGACAGTTGCGGTGGTTGCGGTCGTTCCGTTTTGTTGATGCGATGGTTACCACGTCAAGCGAATCTGCATGCCGACTTCGCATTTGTGCCGGGTGACTGCGGTGCATGATGCGTTTGTGCTGTTCGACGTTAAGTATTTCTAACAGCTTCACTTGTGATTGTGCTGTGTGATCTTAGTTATCTGGGATTACATGTTCGGAGTTCCTTATTCTCATCGCAAGTACTCGCTTCACCCGCACGAACCTTTTGGCGACGGACGTTTGCTTTCTTCCTGTCGGTTTTTGTCTACAATAGCCGCGGTGCTTAAACCTCCGTTGGTATGGTTATTCGCCTTGTGGTTTCTTATTCGAGGCGTGAAGAGTTCAAGCGTGTTTCGCCCTTTTATTCGCGTTCAACAAAGCACTTTCATTTTGGCGCATTTTTTTTTTTTTTCAGCACTGGTTGAGTGTTGTGTATAACCGTATTATAAACTTTTGGCTAATTTAAAACAGATCACTTGTCTTCCTTTCTTTTTTGTCATTTTACTCTTGATATGGTCATTAAAAAAAAAAAAAAGCGTTGTCGGTATTATTACGTTTTGTCGCGAGAAAAGTGTCGCGTCTGAGTTTGATGAGCTTAAATTTAGTGCCGACTTGTCATTTGATTTTATTTGCAATGTCGAACCGCCCAGTGCATATCGGCATTACGTATATTAGGGGATGTCCTATCAAATTCTGTATTTCGATGGCGACTTGGTGTTACGGTGCGCAAAAAAAAACAACAACAAAAAAACCTGGACATAGGAGGCAGGACGAGCGCAGCTCTCGATTTCCCTACAGCCTTCTCTGCTCTTGTTTATTGCGCACTGCATTACCCAGCTGTAAGAATGTGTCAAGTCGCCTGCATCACCGCTCTGATTCGATTGTGACCGTGAATTTATTGTAATCTATCACTGGAGCCGAAGGACTAGGTTCGGTATGGAGCCCTGGATGCAGGTAAGACCGCATTAAAAATGCCCAATTGACACTGGATTCCAAATTAAGCAGGAAAAAGTTTAGTCTATAAAAAAAGAAATCACCAGCTCAGATTAAATCTAACATTTGTTCACACCCAATTTCAGATGCGTACTAGATCCGACATTTTTCATTCCGAATATGTCTGTAGAAACTTGTTTGGGGGATTTTTTTAAAAATATATACTTATACTGCAGCGCTTCCGAGCCCCGACCAGGGACATCGTGTTTGAAGCACTTTCTGATACCGCAAAACCACCAAGTAGCGACACTGCAAAAGGTGTCTCGATTTGATTGCCAAGTTTAGTGCCGGAACCACAACGGTCTCATCTCGAGCTTCAAGCGAGGTTTTAGGCATATGATTAAAGTAACTAATAAAATGTCTGACACTCATGTAGGCATGAATTAGTGCTATGGTGTTTATATTACATCTGCATTAATTCACCCACGGAAGTTGTCACTGCCCAAAAAGAAGCAATGCATTATTCTCGATGTTTTTAAGTTGAACTTGAAGACCATCACAAATTTTGCTGTAAACATCACGTAAAAAAAAAAAAAGAACCGCAAGGGGAAAAAAATTTTTTACACCTAAGTTTGTGCTGCTGTCATCTTTACTTTCTGTTAGTACAGGCAGAGACAAATCTAGAGCTGTCATAATCCTTCATACCAGTAGAGGAACTGTGTTCTTCAGTTCTATCGTTTGTGCCATGGCAAATTAAATATTTCACTCTTAGAAACACATATATAGCAATGGCACGTCTTAGAAGCCTCCCATTGCCGCAATAGTTTGTGATTGTGTTATTTTAGATTTGTCCTAAAACATTAGCTGGTAGAAATTAGGGCTCTACTCGCTCTAATTTTGTGATGTACTTTGACCGTCGGATTTCTTCCTGCCTGCCCTAACAGAGCGAATACAATAACAGCCAGAAAATTTCGTGAAACCGGAAGTATTTTCCTTGCAACTTTTTGTTTTCATATGATGAATATAATGACATTCTATAAGGGTTCGCAAGAGCAGCTTGAAATATCTGGAACAAAGTTACGGGAACATACCAGACAAGCTTTACCTGAAACGCTGTTCCAGATGTCAATACATGAAACACCGTTTCACACAACATTCGTGTCGCTATGTGGAACAGCTTTCCTGATGTAAATATGCGGGACGCTGTTTTATATACCGCCTTCACAATTTATTTGAAACGCTGTTCTGCATAAACTAAGAGGTACTAGAACGCAGTTTCCTCTAGTTAAGCGGAACGTTTTTTGCAAAAAAGGATCCAGTTACTAACTGGAATCTAAGTGGAACGAGATTAAGAGTGTAGTCGCCGGCAGGATGAAAATGGCAGGTCGTCTCTTTCCGACGCCTCCAGCACGCGCAACTTTTTTGTTGTGCTTTGACTGCGTGTGCGCACTCGAGACCCACAAGATGCTAATGCGTTAGCGAAGTATACTCCGAAGCTCCCGTTGGAGGCGGGACAACTGAAATACTTTCCTGCCGTTCCAACCCTGTCAGCGACGCTCGGCGTAGACCTGGAATAACGCGACATAAGCCACTCTGCAAGGGTACGCTCAGCTCGCCCCTTTAACATCAGCATTCAGCAGCGTTTTATGAAAACATTGACGCATTTAGAGTTCTCGACAGTTGTCGTTGGAAACGCTGCGTGGTAGGCGTCGGAAAAAGTCATGTGCTTCGCTTCGACAACCGGTATTCATTCGCAGAATCTATGGCCGCAGCTATCGGCGTGCGCCAGGTTATGCTATATTTCTACTTTCAATCCTTTTTTTCTCTACAATCCTACACCCTCCCCCTTAATCACATAGTTCTGGTATAGGGTATGGGAGATTAAAAAATAATAGCACATTTCAGCCAGAAAAAAAAGTAAAAAAAAAAAACAGAGGCAAAACAAAAGCGAGTGTTAAAGGTGAACACCACATGGCGTGACGAGAGCAAAACGATATGTTTTCGCCCATACAGAAAGTACCGTCATTCAAGATGGCGACGGCCACGTTGAGTAGATGTATACGTGGCGCACTTAAAAGCTGTAAAGCGATATTTGTTATTTAGCGCTATGGCACTCCGCGAGAAAGACGGCAAGGTCGCCAACTGTGGCAATTGGTCAGCCCCGCGCTGCGATTGGCGAGCGGCAAGGTCAAGCGCGGCGCTGACCAACCCCGGTGATCGGCGGTCTCGCCGAGTGTCCAACTTACAGCCCCTGTTCGTGACCGCAGGTTTTCCAGCTCCGGAGAATACATGTACCAGCCTTTGCAATCCCAACGATATGTTCTTTCAATCCAGAAGTCACTCATTTTGGTCCGCAATTAATGCCATCAAGATTCAAGAAAGAAAAGGGGGTCGTGAAACGGGCATATCTACTGAAGTCATTCATGACTTTCAAGCACCCTAGTCTTATCAAAAAGAAAAAAAAAATTAAATGATAACAAGTCAGCAACAGTCATACGTTCATTCGCAGCATAAGAATGCAGGAATTAAAATGAATGACTTTTGGATTAAAGTAAACGGCGATGGATTTAAATTGATGGCCTTCGAAGTAAATTGGTTGGCATCCGAATTGCATTGGTGACAACGTGAATTAAATAGGATAATACCTGGAATAACTTCACGGACATTAGGATTAACTTGGATTATTATGAACGGAAAACCTGTAGTTTACCACCACTCGAAAGGGCCTATACGGCGACTTTAACTTTTCCGTATCTCGTCATAATTCAACGAACCTCCGTCCATAAAAGCGTAAAAAAAAATAAATAAAAAAAAAACAACGTTAAGTGAGATTTGTTTTTGCCCGTCTCTTAACAGTACTAGATAGTGGCGCCCGAAACAAAGCGGAAACGCCGAGCCACTCTCTCTCTCTCCCCTAGCGTACTGCCAAAACACTCGTGCACACACATACGCCCACGAAAAAGGAAGTCCTCGAAAACAACCCATTGTCAAAAGAAGAGCGGCGTCAGGAAATCTGAGGTGAAAAGAGACCGAACTGCGCTGGCACGTCTCGACGTTCAACGTTTACAGCGCGCCGCCGTCCCCCCCCCCCCCCCCCCCCATCCCCCCCCTCCCCCCCCCCCCCCCAAAAAAAAAAAAAAAAAAAAAACGCGGAAAAAATATATATATACGACGGAGAGTAAGCACGATCCCAGACAGCCTTTTTCGCTGTCAAGTTCCCAAAGGAAAAAAAAAAAAAAAAGAAAAAGAAATACTCGTTTGCTGTTTACGGAGTACGAGGCACGCCGCACGAACGAGGTAAGGAGAAAGAAACAGCAGTTTTGTCCGAAATATTGTATACCGCATCTTCCGACCTCTAACGAGCGCAAACTAAAAAAAAAAAAAAAAAAAAAAAAAAAAAAAAAAAAAAGGTTGAACATTTTAACGGAGAAAAGTGAGAAAGGAAGGTTTGCGCAAAGAGCAGCGAAATACTCGATTCACCTCAAAGCTGACAGTGCGGTGGGAGCCACGCGCTCGCCGTACCGTACTGATGAGCCGCCTCCCTTTCATCACCGGCCCCCTTCCTCGCGCGTGGTGATGAGCGAGAGCGTGATCACGTGGGGTGTGGTAGCCGTACGGCTGGCCCAACGAGTGCGTAGCTTCCACGGCATTCTCAGCTTGGGGATGAACGGAGCATAAAAGCTTCCGCTTTCACGCTTCGCTCCTGCGAAGCATCGATAAAGCCGATCCGCACGACTGGCGTGGGGCTTCGGTGCAGCACATGCCTGTAGAGCGACGAAGCCTGTCGCCCTGGACAGGGAATGAATGCACCGAGAGGAGGGTTGACCGAAACGCCATTTAGAGATTATGTTGTTGTTTTTCTCCCCGTAAACTTTGTCGTGCGCTCGATATGTGATAGTTTTCCGACTTTTGTTGTTTAGCGTATTGTATAGCGAAACCGCATATTGTATCGGCCGTTTCGTAGAGCAAGTTTCAGAGTCCTTCACTTCGGAATGGCTGCGCACGATGGTCGCGGACAGCCGAAGAAACCCGGGGCTCATTCTGTTCACGCGTCTTGCTTCCTGATTGGCTGTTCGGCGTCTACATCGGCTAATGCAGCCCTCTAGTGGCTGCGGAGCGCTAATGAGATTCTCAACCCTCGCCACACCCTGCGCTTCTTCAACTGTATAAGTGACTCCTAATGCAGTGCGATACTTGATCTGCTGCTGTGCACGTCGCATTCTCCGAGTATGACCGTACTCGTGATTCGCTGGTATCCTTCTGCTGTTTGCAATGGCATCGCAAGACCGCGGCATTGAAACGTGCTTACGCGGAGCCGCCGAAGACTTCCCGTTTTCCCCGAGTGGGGCCTTCCGAAAGGGACGGGTGTATATCAGCGGCGATGAGGGGATACTGGACGGGAACGCGAAATTAAAATAGCCAAAAGTCTACGATGTGAACGAGAGATGAACGGTTGTGAATGTCCGAACGGAATTTGACCGAATGTAACCGCTGTGTTGGTTGCTATAATAATAAACTTTTATCCTACTAGAATTTGTGAATCATCATAGACTGCATACGACATAATGACGAATCATTGCAATTATGTCGTATGCAGTCTGCCTTTAATATTATATGCGATTGTGACGTAGATATTGTTTCTTGATTTTGTTAGTTTCAAGTGGGCCTTGCGAAAGTGTAGTTTATCCAACTAAGAGTTAGTGTAAGGTTGTATTTGCTCTGCAAACTTGTATTTGTGTCCTTACAAATGTCTGCTATCAATATAGAAGCGAAGGTCTCTTACTAGAGAGGCTCGTGGTTTTGGTGCTGGCACACTTATAGCTACAAATTAACAAAAACACAAAAACCACAATTTTACACAAGACCCAACAAATGCAGAAGGGTAACAAAGATAAGAATTCTGCTAGTGAAAATCAAATGTTCGAAGGAAGTTGAATAATAATAATAATAATAATAAGAAGAAGAAGAAGAAGAAGAAGAAGAAGAAGAATGCATTTTTCTTTAGTGCCCACAAATAGCTGTAACGCCTTTTGTGTGATGCACTGTCATTTCGTGTTCACAGCAACACTGTTAAAAATACAAAGATGCACAAAATTACACAGACATTTGTAAGGACACAAATACAAGTTTGCAGAGCAAATACAACCTTACACTAACTCTTGGTCGGATAAAATACACTTTTGCAAGGCCAACTTGAAACTAACAAAATCAAGAAAAAATATCTACGTCACAATCGCTTAGAATATTAAAGGCAGACTGCATACGACATAATGACGATGATTCACAAATTCTAGTAGGATAAAATGTTAAAAAAATGGCGACTAGCTCTGGAGGGCACATGAAAGTCTATATTCATAAGTAAATTTTCAGTTTTAACAGTACCATGCACTACCTTATGAAGAAAATGAATGTCTTTAACAGTCCTCTTCGTTGATAGTCTTTAAAGGCTAAATAAAGACGGCAACAAATCATAACTAAAAAAACAGTTTCCGAACAATGTATCGGTCATAAATAATTCGCATAAATTTCTTCTGCACACTCTCAATCATTTCAGCTTTTGTTAAAGATAGTGAATTTCAACTAATTGAACCAAATTCAAGTGCTGAGCGTAGAAGGCTACAGAACAGACGCATTACAGATAATGGTGAAGTGAAAGAACTTGATAACCGAGTAATCATTCCCAACTTTCTTATCTCCGATCCAACGATCTTAGAAACGTGGGCAGTGAATAATAGAGTGCTATCAATATAGACGGCAAGGTCTCTTACTAGAGATACACAATCTATAGCATTTCCCTCAAGCACATAAGCGTAAAAGAAAACGTCCCGCTTTCTTGTTAAAGAGATCAATTTAGTTCTTTTCAGGATTTAACGACAAGGCGTTTTTTCTACACCAGTCTGAAATTGCACAAATATCGGTTTACAATAAAGTACAATCAGTATAGTCTTTAACATTTAAAAATATATTCATGTCGTCAGCAAAAAGAAGGACATTTGAGCGCTTGACGCATGATACTATATCGTTTACAAGGAAAATAAACAACAGTGGTCTCAGGTTCGAACCTTGGGGTACACCAGAAGTTGATGTAAAACACTTCGAAAAAGAGTTGCCAACACGAACAGTATTACTATGTAAACTCAATTAGCTCCTGAACCATTCACAAAGCTTTGGGCACATGCCATAAAAAAAAAGTTTGCAAAGGAGTAAAGTATGATCTACACGGTCAAAGGCCTTCGACATTGCAAAATATACGGCATTCAAGACGGATCGTCTCTTCAACGGCGAGACGCAACTATTCCAACATAGTTATCTTGTGCTCCACCCTGCAATAAGCAATTAGTAAATTTTGAACTAAATTTCTTTTCATAACCCTTCATCCTCAAAAAAAAAAATTTTTTTTTTCATGTTGGTTGTAGAGATTTTTTCTTTTTGTATTTTCAAGCGATCGCAAGTGTGACTTTTTTGGTTAGCGTAAAAATTAGTTTGGATTTTTTTTTACTTCTTTATTGAAGGGCAACTCCGGTCGAAAACGAAATAAAAATGAATGACTAGTATAGCTTTAGTGGAACGAAATATGATCACAGCCGAAATATTACATCAAAGTGAAGCCGCGTACTCCACTAAAACCGACTTGAAAGATGCGACCAGCTGCTCTTTAGCGGCCGGCAAGCGGGTTGGCTTTTAGTCAAGGAACACTGGCGCAGCACCCCCGTGACGTCACGTGGCGGCGGAGCTGCGGTTGATTGGTTGTACCGTGTACCGCAGCACTCTTGTGACGTCACGTCGCTGCCATAAGGCTCATGATCACTGTTGCCATCCCTCTAACATATAGTTTCGGTTTTGCCGTAGACGCCCAAAAACAAACTTTAAGCCGTGATATTAAAAAAAAAATAAAAAAAAACTACACACAATAACTAGAAAAACAAATTTATACCTTGTAATTCAGGGACGCTGCTTTAGCTGAGAGCGGTCGTAATTCAAAATCCAAAAATATATTGATTAGAGTTGCCCTTTAAGCATCTGCGATGTTTTATTTTTTGTATTATTATTTTCTTGGAACCGTATGGCTATGTGAAGTAGTTTCTTTTTTTTTCGGCTGCACAAGACCTACGTTATTGTGACTATTTTTTAAAGAAGTTTTTGTATTGTAATAAATCATGTTTATATTTTATCACGTTACAAAAGTCTTAAACATTTGTGTAACTTCGAGACCTGTATTCCGTTTAAAAAAAAAAAAAAAAAAGAGACGTTGTTTGTTTATCGCAAACAAATGAAGCGACGCTTTCGCCTCGACACCTGGTAAGAAGCTTGGAATTTGATTTACCTGCACACCCTGCAGATGTGCAGATTGGATTTTCTTGCCTCTTTTGGTTTGCCCTTATATCAAGCTGCCCTTCCCCAAGCACATACCAATCAGCTTGATGATGATTGAAGCGTTTTGTGATTTACTAAATTATTCTCTTTGCCCGACGTGGAGGTTTCAGTTTTATAAAGAAACAAAAAGAGTTCGCCTTATTAAGCGTCATGACGGTAGCGCCCCACGTAACCATAAACGTTAATCGGGACCATAAACTACCATTTCGCCCCATTTATCTCGTAATTTCCTCCCCCTCTGCATTAGTGCGCACGAGGTATACTGTGGGAACAGCGTACAAGCATTGTATACGAATGCAAGCATTCGTACAATGCAGGTATCCTGTTGGAACAATTACTAGCATTTGTGCCTTCGTGGTCCAGTTCGTTTCTATGTGTCTTTTCTTGTAAAATATTAATCATTATTAATCATTACGCGGTTAAAAATAAAACGATACGGCATAAATGCCCCGGTACACGCTGATTAAGGCATGCTCTTGAACGAGACAGTAGTGAGTTTTAGTGTTGCGTGTACGAGCAAACGCAAGCACTGTGCGTTTGCGTTAGCGTTGCCTATTCCACATATTGCGCGTGCGCGGAGCCCAAACTGCGTCTTGGATTGGAGAATGGCGACGACGCGCATGCGCAGCGTGGAGCACGCAACGCTAACGCAAACGCACAGCGGTTGCGTTTGCTCTGATACGCAATACTAAAACACTCACACGAGTGTTTGCCATCAGTGCAAGATACAGCCTCCTTCCGCCGGGTCGCCGCACGACGACCAAAAACCGGCGGGGAAACCAGTGTCCACTGGTATGGAACGTGACCCACGACGAGTCCAGCGCGAAGACTCCGCGAAGTTTGCACTTCGCCCACTCGGCAGGTGGTTTGCTTATCTGCTGCGTCCGCCCTGTCTGGGCACCGATACGGCTGACCGCATAAAAAAAGCCCTCACTCGACGGCAGCCACCGACCAGTGCGTTCCCTGCTGCCGTCCAGGTAAGTTCGCTCACCATCTCAGCGCAGGGAAACCGCTATATCTCGACCGTCTGCTTGTCCCCCGTCTCCGTTTTGTCCCGCTCTTTAGTCCTATAGGGGGTATTCACCGGACGCCATAGTTGAGGGCGATGTTTGGAGCGCATGCTCAGAACGAGCTCACATCAATAGCCTGCTAAGAGCGGCAATCTTGACGGTGCGGAATGCACGTTGCAAATGAACAGCGGAAGCTCGCTGTCAGCACGCGCTCAGCAGCCGCGCACTCAGATATGGCCGCCAGTGAATCGCATAAAAACCGTTTAATGTGGCGCAGGACTTTTTTTTTAAAGTAATCCCGCGAGCGACACTGCACAGACTTCATTAAGCGCGAAAACGCACCCGCGTTATTTTGCAAGTAAAAAAAGAAAAAGAAAACTACAAATATCTTTTTGTGAAACGGCGACATTCACTGTAATATGTACTTGCTATAAGTCTGTATAAGCTTCCTCACTTCTGAGGCCGATCCACTCACTGTTCTTCGCTTACTAGTGCAGTCCACACGAGGTGTATCTTTTGTCTTCAATCAGTCTTAGAACGGTTTTCGCAGCCCCCATGCGCGGTCCAGAACTACGGGAAAGTATACGTGCTCTCCTGTCCATGCACCCCAATATTACCGCAGCTATAGTAAAAACAAAGAGAGAAAAAAAAATGGGCTCGATTGGGAGGGCAGTTGGCGGAGATGATCGCATGACATGTAACCCGCGAAGACAGATCCTTCGCTCGAACAACCCGCGTCACGCACCGCATCGGCAAACTTTCGGGGTCCTCGTTGCGCCCCCTTGACCCTCCCGCGGCGTTCGATGTCGCTTCAGCCGCACGTCTTTCGCCGAAAGATGTGGACCCGAGGGTCCTCGACGTCCTCGTTCTGGCGTCGGTCGCTATCGGCGGGCACGGGCGCACGGGCGCACGGGGGGGGGGGGGGGGGGGGGGGGGGGGGGCGTGTTTTATGTTCGCGGAAAACGGGAGTCTGCTCCGGGGGGCCGCTATCTGAAAGCCTAGCTTTGCACTAGATTTCCACTTGGCCGGAGGCCAAACAACACTCGCTGGGGCTTGATGAATGAGGGGAGCGTTGTCCAGCCACTAATTGTAAAGCTTCGAATAATAGTGTTCTCGTCGGCGGAAATAACCCCAGGCAGGGGAGAAACATTTCCTTTCGCCTCGACGCCTTGTTATTCTACTATGTGACGCTCTCCGCGCTTATAATCGAAGCCGTAGCATTTTTCTCAGAGGGCATTCGAGACCTAGGTGAAACTAACTTTAGTGCAATAATGAATTCATCACAATGCACAACTTTCGCCTTCCTTGCATGTTTATTGTTGCACCAAGACAAACAGTGCTCTGCATCGACCACAGTATTTTTTTTTAAAGGGGGGGGGGGGGGGGGGCGCATGAAGTGCAAAAATACATTTATCACAATGCACAACTTTCGCTTTTTTGCATGTTTATTGTTGCACCAGGTCAAACAACAACAGTATTTTTATTTATTTTTATTGAAATTGGGTATGAAATTAGCAAGAACGATTTCTGAGTCCATTGTTGTTGTTTCGGCGGGAAAAATGGGGTGGACGAGGGAGGGGGGGGGGGGGGGGTGTAGGAATTTACGTTTCAACTTACTTAAGTGGTTCACGAAGCACCTGCACCTACCGGCCAAGTATGCGGGATGAAGTTTTGAATACCCGATCACACCAAGCCTAGTAAAAACATTCCAGCCGTTGCAGTAACCAATTTAGCTTTCATCATTGCATAAAATATCTAGTAACGCAAGTTCATGAGAGCGTTTATTATTTGTGACCATAATGCGACGCTATGACGAATTATAGGTACTTCAGGGGCAACTATACCCGTTTTCACCTTAAGAAAAAAAAGCAAGTTTTCCGCACTGTTCATACGCGGCGCGAAGTAGTTCTTACGAGATTTGGTTGTCGGAGGAAAAAGCGATGCTTTTGGCGTTTGGAACGTGTTCGTCTTGATAGATAGATAGATAGATAATTTTATTAAGTGCCTGCCAACAGCCAAGTGGCCTGGGCGGCAGTGCACTGTCCAATGAAGGAATACAGAACATAAATGCATGTCTCTCAAGCAATAAAATCAAACAAAAATGTCATCGCCTAAAAACGAGGCATTATAGGTTTGTTGCAATCGCGTCATCGGACAAATTGATCGCATGTCCGGGTAAAAAGTGTCGGCAGCTGGATGACCGCCCAGAGGGCACACGGACTCTCAATGCCATCAACAACTCTGAACAGTCAATAGCACCATGCACAACCTGATGTAAAAAGTGCATATCTCTAGCAATTCTTCTATCATGCAGAGTTAAAAGATTGAGGTCCACCAAAAGAGGTTTGTAGCCGTAAAAGCGGCGACGGCCAATATGTCTATCATATAAAATTCGTATAAATCTACGCGGAACATTTTCAATTAAATTGCTGTGTGACATCGCAATAAAGTTCCCTATTACGGACGCGAACTCAAGACGGGATCTAACAAGTGCACAGTACACGGCTAACAGACACTCAGGAAAACGAAACTTTCCTGTTAACCGCGAAATGACGCCAAGGCAGCGGAGACTATTACTAACAATACGAGAAGCGTGTATTCGAAAATCTAATCTCGAGTCTACAATCCCACCAAGGTCACGCGCGTGCGACACTCGCTGCACTTATGCTTCAAAAAGGGTGTAGTCGTATACATTATGCTTTCTTTCTTCCTAGTAAGGGACATCACTACTGACTTTTTGGGGTTCAGGAGTATTCTATTTGTCAAGCACCATTGCTCAAGAGAGCGGATATCATATTGGATATATATGCAATCACTAATATTTTCAACCTTGCTGAACAATTTTAAGTCGTCAGCGAACATGAGCACCTTTGAGGTTTTAATCCAGGACGGTAAATCGTTAATAAACACTAAAAACAGAAGTGGTCCCAGGTTAGAACCCTACGGAACTCCAGATAAAGATGCATATGATTCAGAGAAACAGTTAAAAAATCTATTTCGATTTCTACGACTTTCAAGGTAACTTTTGAACCAAGCAAAATACCTTCCCCTTATTTGGATGCCTCGTCTCGGATCACCACGCGGCGTCACACGTCCTGCGTGTACACGTCCCGATCTCACGCCACCCACTCCACGTCCTACTCCCCCATGTCAACACGCTTCACGTCACACTTCCATCCCTTTTCAGTTCAGGTCGTCACACGTCATGCGTCCACACATGTATATTGGGTCGTTCCACGTCATGCGGGCTCACGCCGTCCCCACGTCATCACGACTCACGTCACACGCCGCGCTCCCCGCCTCAGGGGCTCCGTCCTCCATCGGGGAAAGCTAGGGCTTACCAGGCCCTTTTTGTCCCCCCCGTCCACTGGAAAACCCCAGTGCTAGGGTCCTCCATCCCAGGCGGGGGGGTTTTCGCCAGAGCCTCCGTTGCAGCAATGAAGCTGGCAGGGTGCACCACGGGCAGGTGGAGGTTGACTTCCCGCGCGGCGACAGCACACGCGGGCTTGTGGGCATAGTCCGTATTCTTTTAGTTTAAGCAAAAGTATCTGGTGGTTAACCTTGTCAAAGGCCTTGTAAAATTCCGAGCGGACGCCCACGTTTGAAGGATCGCCCACCCCCCCTTTTTGTCCAACATCTGTTGGGAACGGTACTCCGATACATCGCCCTCCCCCCGATTCCCACCGGACGTCACGCGATGTCCGACGGGAATCGCGCGTCAACGGCGCGATCTGTGGTCCCGCGTTTTTGTCTGCGATCTGCGCGCGTGAAATGCGTGAAATGCAAATCTGCTGCGTTTGCGATCTGCGCTATCCGTTCCCGAGTTTTTAGCGGATTCCCGTGTTTTTGCCCACGATCTGCGCGCGCGATACTGATTCCTAGCTGTAACACGCGCGAGTTGTTCCCGCTTGTATTATTGCATCGTGAAATGCGATTCTGCTGCGGCCGCGATCTGCTTGATTTGTTTCCGTGACATGCGGATTTGCAGCAGATTCCCGCGTTTACGTCCGCGAACTGCGCACGCGATATCGGTTTCTGCAGTATCCGTTCCCGTGAGATGAGAGTTCTCGGCGGGTTTCCGCCGGTCCTTCGCGCTGTCAAACGCGAATCTGCTGCGTCTGCAACCTGCGGTATCCTTTCCCGTGACACAGGAGTTCGTATTGAATTCCGGCGTGTTTATCGCATCGTGAAACGCGAATTCGCCGTGTCCGCGATCTGCAGTATCAGTTCCCGCGTCACGCGGTTTGTAGCGGGTGCCCCGGTTCTTATCATTATTTCTGATAAAAGTTTGCTGTGGCATCCCCAAAGATAGCCCACCCCATGTTTTTCACCATTTATCTCTTATTTTGGGTGGGCGTTCGCTCGGAATTTTACGGTAGTCATATCAAAATAAATTGTATCCGCCTGACCGCTGTTATATACGGTAGGTCCACTATGACCGAGGAAAGCATTTAGTTTGTTTCAACAGATCTGCCTTTGAGAAATCCGTGCTGTAATGGTGTATAATTTTCTATTTAAAAAAGGGAGTACAAACGTTCATAGACCACCATTTCAAAAACCTGTGAAAAGCCACAGAGAAGAGACACAGAACGAAACTTATTAACATCGCGAGGATTTCCAGACTTAAAGACTGGTATAACAAGTGACATTTTTCAACATGAAGGATAAAACCCACGTTTTAGAGACAAGTTAAATATAAATGTAAGAATAGGTACGGATATCTCACTACATCCTTTGATAATAAAGTTCGGAATGCCATCACAGCCAACCAAGAGTTTCGTCCTAAGCTTCCGCAAGGAACACGCCACCTCATTCTCTGCTACATCGTGGTATGCCAAGCGTTCAGCAAAATCCCCGATAGCGATAACCGCAGGTGCATCAAAAGATTGCGAAAAACGGGCGCTAAAATGTTCAGCAAAAGTCTCACACACTTCTAAGATAACACATATTGATAACATAACATATATCTAATCTAAACTTCACCTACATATATCTTAATTATCCACTTAAGGGGGGAAATTAGTAATGATCCGCGAGGAGCCGGATTTGTTTTATTACGGTTCTTGTGTTGGAAACAGATATAGTTGAACGAAGTCATCAGCACATTTAATTGTTTCAAGTTCTGTCAACCGGTTTGGTGCTTGAGCTGTCTCTCCACGCCGTGGCACGCACCCTGCACTTCCCGCACGCCGTCACAGCACGTCTGTCCCACCACTTCATCAACGAAAAAAAAAAAAAAAAAAACTGAATGTTATAAGTTTAGTTAACTAACATTCGGTCAAACCACTTATGGACTGAGATCTAAAAACAAGGACGGGTTGAGAATAATGTGTTACCAGACATTTTATGCAATGCGATGTACTTCCCCACGGTGTATGCAAACCCTTTTTTTTTAAGAAAGAAGAAACGAACAGTGACGTAAATCCAGGAAAATATCAGGGGGGATCACGAACTTTGCCATGGCAGCCATCTTGGTTATTGAAAATAAAAATTTTATTTTACACACAAATCAAAACTGTACACTAAAAAAAAACAAAAAAAACATGCACACATGTTCACATTTAGCGTTATTATAATATTGTTAACGATTTAGAGTGCACAAAGAATTCATCTACTCGAACAACGTTCCGAACTCAAATTATATATATATATAAAAGAACCGATGAGATCTACACACCAGAAACAAGACAAACGTAGAAAAGCAGTGTAAGAAAAAAAGGAAACTTGTCTGTTAAATTTTGTTTGTTTATACCTTTATTTGAGACGGGCACGTAGCCAGGATTTTGTTTCGGGGGAGGGGGGGGGGGGCCGCCCATGACAAAATTCTGTATGAGGGGGAGGGGGAGAGGAGGCCCCAGCAAAATGGAAAATTTCGGGGGGGGGGGGGGGGGGGTAATTGTCTTTGGGGTCCGGAGACTGTGCAACGACGAGATCGTCTAGACTCAGTCTAGACGATCTCGTCGTTGCACAGTCTTCCGGACCGCAAAGACAATTACCCGCTGATTGCGACGTCACTGAAGATGGCAAGACTTCTGCAACTAGCCAAGACGCACCGCCAACATTTCGGGTTCGAATTTAGCTTCCATCCCAGCGTCTAGACCAGGGGTGGCCAGGCTGACCCGGCCTAAGAGCCGCGAACAAAACCACGAAACTTCCAAGAGCCGCAAAAGGGGGGGGGGGGGGGGGGCGGGGCGGGGGGGGGGGGGGGGAGGGAGGCAATCTTGTTTAGAGCAATAAACGAAACTCGAAGTACTTTCAATCTATCCGAGTTAAACGCAGTCCAACTGTACGTAAGGTAGCAGTAGCACAAGACTACCAAACCGCAACCTGTCTTTCGATCTATAAAACGCGTTCCATTTCTGTTTTGGGGTTATAAGGAACATTACGAACTACTACAGGACGGAGAGGCGACGTTACCCCGATCCTCACAAATCACTTAGCAGAGAACAGCAAGTGATTTACAGGCAGATACAGGCAGGATCTTTTCCGCACCCTTACCTTCAAAACAAGATGTACCCGGAAAGGTACAAGAAGGAATGTAATTTCTGCAAGAATCAGTTAGGCACGCTCCAACACGTCATTGGAGTATCCGATTTCGTCAAGCCAATCCCCCCACCACTTACCATCCCCACTACCCCACCTCATCCCTCATCCTCCCTTACCGAGCGATGGGAGACCTTGCTGACCAGCCCCGTCCTGGAAGACCAGCTCGTCCTGATCTCCAGGGGCCAGGCGGCTAGGGAAGCATATGGGTCCTGTGACGAGGGAACCACTTCCACCGACGGCGTCTAAGAAGACGTCGTAATTAGCTCGGTTCAATAAAGTTGCTTCTCTCTCTGCTCGTGTGACCGGGAGGGTGGCGGGGTGTAGGTGAGGGAGTCGCGAGCCGCACTTTAACGCGCGAAGAGCCGCATGCGGCTCGCGAGCCGCAGCTTGGCCACCTCTCGTCTAGACTCTAGACGCTGGGATGGAAGCTGAATTTGAACCCGAGATGTTGGCTGTGCGTCTTGGTTAGTTGCAGAAGTCTTGCCATCTTCAGTGACGTTGTAATCAGCGGGGAATTGTCTCTGGGGTCCGGAAGGCTGTGCAACGACGAGATCGTCTAGACGCTGGAATGCCCCCTTTTTACTGGATGCCAACGTTCCCGGAAATTCGGGACACTGTACTTGAAGTAAAAAACCCATTTTAAAAATAGTACGCTCTAGAGGAACGTGTAATCGGAATACTAGAAACACACTCAGTAATCTATACACACCTACATTCTCCTACCTCAAACTTCGCCCTAAATGGCGTTTGTTACGCACTGGGGCTTTCCTGGGGCTTCCCAATACAAGTCCCAGCTCAAGAACGGACATTCACCAGAGACTGTCCATACAAACGGGTTGACCCCATTTCCTACAACTCCGCAATTTTTTTTTTTTTTTTTTTTTTAGGATGCAAAGGTTGTTGTTGTAATTCTAGAAAAAAAAGTGTGCCATGGGGGAGGGGGGGAGAGACTTGTGGAACAATAGTAACGTCTAGAAGTAATTTTTATTACTTGAAGAAGTAATGAACAACAAAAGACAAACGCCCAACAAAAGTAATGAACTCGTTACAAAATTACTTTAAAAAGTAATCGATTACAAATAATCTGATTACTTGTAATGCGTACGGTACAAGTCTGAAGAGGACCGAGGACCTCTCTGCACCAGTGCCGCATGAACACGGGAAGGGTGGAGTTGTCAAGAAGTTGTGCGCTTCGAGGTACTTGTACACTTTCAGTTGTCAGGTAGCTTGCTGAGCGAACAAGGTACTCTTTAATGTCAGTAAACTCGTTCGGAAACCGCTTGCTGTCACGAACTAACAATGACAAAATATTTACGAAGAGTCTAGCTTTGCGTTCGACGTAACCCTTGCTCGGCGCTCGAGAACAATCCCCCATTTTTTACCAAGCACGTTGTGGACGTGCTGGGTCGTGCCACGGCACCGCTTTACTTAATACAAATAGCGATCACTCTCGCGCCCGTAAAGTTGAGCCGCATATGTACGTACTAAGCCACATGAACACTGTAGTCGCATTTTGAGGCAGGGCAAGCTGCGCGACACGGAGCGCACAGGTAGCCGAACAACCGTAACGAAATACGCGCGCTACCGACAAAACACACATCAGAAGGTGACCTCACTGTGCCAAAGTAGAAAAATAGCACTGAATACTGCTAAACCCGACAAATGAGAAAAACCTTGACAAACCAAGCTTAGCCTAACGCGGGCAGACGGCAGGCAACACGCTACGCGGGTGGAAATGAGACCTCAAACATGGCTCCCGCGGCGGCCGATGCTAGCGCCCCTTGCAATGTGACGTGATGTGAATAGCACCTATAAAGTGGGTTAGCCCTTAAAAATGGCTCCCGTTGAACCTGAAATTGCAACGTAGCCCAGAAAATAATTGATTTAAAAGTTAGTTTGCAGATTTTTGTTAGCTTTTCATAATTTTGTGGCGGTTATCTGTAAAACCCTTTATTTTTGCGGCCCCTATTTTTTGCGAATCGGTCACAGAGGGCATAATCGCGGCCACCAAATTACGCGAATTGCAGACGCCTCCATTGAAACTCGTAAGGATCTAAATTTTCACGTGCCCTAAAATTTCGCGAATTTTTCAATTGGTGAAATTCGCGAAAATTAAGGGCTCGCGCATTCAGTATTTACAGTATCCATCTATTTAATAACTTAATAAGTGCAAGCCGATTGGGCTTGCAGATATTAAAAAAACACATAGTGAAGGCGGCATCCGCGTAACTGTTACTCCCCTTTTCTAATTAAGGTAAAAGCAAGCCCTGTGGGTTGCAACTGTGTTACCTGAAATTACATAAATTACATAAAAAGCTCACCTTACCGAAGTAGGTCGCTTGGGGCTTGTCAGAAAGAAGGAGCTCAGCGAACTTTGTCGCTTTTGTGGCATCTTCAGAGTCCAGTTGAAAGTCACAGGCACAATAAGCCAAACATTTTGCTCGGCTGGTTACTATGCAATGTTGGGGGAGAGCGCCTTTAGAGCGCGCGACACTATAGAGCGCCGACGTTAGAGCGCACGACACGAGGGCGCTGCGGCAGTAGCGAGCTTGACATTAGAGCGCACGACACGAGAGCGCACAACCAGTTGAGCGCACGACACGAGAGCGCACGACCAGTTGAGCGCACGACACGAGAGCGCACGACCAGTTGAGCGCGCGACACGAGAGCGCACGACCAGTTGAGCGCGCGACACGAGAGCGCACGACCAGTTGAGCGCACGACACGAGAGCGCACGACCAGTTGAGCGCACGACACGAGAGCGCACGACCAGTTGAGCGCACGACACGAGAGCGCACGACCAGTGAGCGCACGACCAGTTGAGCGCGCGACACGAGAGCGCACGACCAGTTGAGCGCGCGACACGAGAGCGCACCCCAGTTGAGCGAACACCGCAACATGTGTGATGTATACCTGCGGCTCCAAAGACAGAATAAAATTGTGTGACTTATGGGATCGGAGCATTCGTGATTTTTGATTGTTGAATATGCCTTTAAAAGAAAATAAAACTAAAACGGGTACGACTCTTTCTAAGAAATCAAGCCATTCTTCTGGGGTTCAAAGGGACAATGAAGACGATTTTATTAAATTGTTTTAAATGTTGTTTTTATGCTTCTTGGGTACATAGCATGCTGCCCAATTTTTTGTAGACATTTGTGACGCGTATTTCTGTGCCTACGAAAGAAGTAAAGAAACCGAAACTGAACAAACTCCATTCTCGTTTCTGGGCCCCCGAAAACGGAGGTAACGTAGGGAGTGACGTCAAGTGTGAATAGTCGGTATCGGTAGTATTTAGGAGATCGAGACTCTGGTTACCGCGGTGGATTATAGCAGCGCGGTGGCGCGGTTGGCGCGGTCGTTTCGCCGAAGCTGTCAACATGGACGGCAATGCCGCTCTCGCGAGCGAGTTCGAGCTTCCGTTCAGTGACCGAACACCAACAGAACGGGAGTACGTGTGTGGCGGCCCCCGACGGAGACCGCCCAGCCAGCCGGCAACGAGGGCCCGCATGCCGAAGGACGGACGAGGGGAAGATGCCGAGGGGAAAGCGACAGCGATCCGGCCGTTCCGGGATCCGATTCCTCCGCGGACGTCCTCTTTTCGTCGTCAAAGAACACGAACAGCACGTGAAAACTAGCGTCGCCCGAACGAATACTGGTCTTCAGTCGACCGTTAGAACAGCCATCTACATCTACTATTTTGCAGAATCCTTCAAAAACCGTGTTCTGTTTTTTTTTTTTATTTTGTTTGCCCATAGTTGCTCGTTGCCCGTTTCGCATCCAGCGTAGCAAAGAAAAAAACAATTATGCTGCTTTATTTACGGTTTAGTAATCATTTCCGGTCCGATTTATACTTTTCGTGGTTATTCAAGCGGAAATTAGAACAGTATTCCTAAAAATCGCGAACCAAAACGTGACCGAGGGCACGTTTCTCGTTTCGACCAATCGCTGACGCGTCTTTTGTGACGTCGCGCTTCTTGGCTCCGCATCGGTCACGTGAGCTCCGCTTCTCCTGGCTTCTCCCGCAACTCTCGGGGCGTCGCCCCAGTCGATCCCGGTACGATTATTACCGCGACTGTTTAATTGATTTGCGCGGCACACAAGCGCCGGTTTCGGCTGAAATTCGGGCAGCGTGGCCTGAGACATGCCTGGAACCAAGTTCAATCGCCAAAAAGATGTCCGAAACATACACGATAAAAAATGTAGCATCAACGGAAAGCAAAGTGCGGACAAGAGCGTTCTAAATATGAACATAAACAAAACTTCCACCCGAGTTTCGAATGTTAAAGTTGTATTGATTGCTAGATTTCGAAGGTGAGCTTTTCTTCGCACCCGTCGGTTTTCCGGTGAACTTCTTTCCGCTGCCCATTTTCAATAGGGTGGCAGATACCAAAGGTGAATTAAGCACCATACAGTGTCCCTTACCCCATACATGTTTCAAACGGAGAAGCTTTGCTAGCACAAACCAGACTGATTGAAATGCAAAATTTTTCTGGAGCAGAATGTTTGAGGAAGCTCCGGATGCTGTCGGTCTCGCCCCAGCGCGCAACCCCTCTGCTACGCTGACATCAACGCATATTTCCTTTTCATTGTCGGCACAGACTCCCAGATTAAAGGGGCACTGACAACCCACAGGTCGTATTTTTTTTATTGTCTAAAACGATGCAAGTTGTAGTCATAGACACGCAAAAAAAACCGCATCGCAAAAAAAAATTTTCCCGCGCGCGCGCGCGCGCGCGCGCGCCTTTTTATTTTTGGCGTTTAAATTTCCCGGGCTCACCTCCTCGCTTCTTTTGATCGGTGACGTCAAAAATCAGGAAATTTAGAAGCTTTGTAGGTGACATTTCTATAACATATAATAACAGCAATCGTAAAACATGTTTTTTAACGCAATTGCGAACGCACTACGGCCCCTCTTTTTGAAATACCAGAAATCAGAGTTCGGTGTGATGTTGCTTCCTAGATTTGTACCCTCCCTCGGAAAACTTGGCGGCGGTCGTCGGCGAGCAACACGGCAAGTCGGGAAAGAAACTGGTTCTTTCCCGCGCCGGCGTGATATCACCAATATCACCTCCTTCTCGCTTGGGGTTGCCGTGGCAACGGCGGAGGTCTGAAAAAAAGTCGAGTCGCAGGAGACCGCAAAATTTGACTCACTGTGCTGGCGCGGATCGCGCGGGAACTTCAAATTCGGCATTTGGAAATTGTTTTTTTAATTCACAAATGCTGAATTTTCAAGTTTCGAATTTTGAGGGTAATGTCCCGGCATCGTTTTCAATCGTTTCGGATAATAAAAAAAAATATGATTTTGACGTGTCAGTGCCCCTTTAAGTGTTCACAGTGGCGGATCCAAGGGGGGGGGGGGGGGGGCCCCCCTCCCCCCTTCTCGAAGCGCAATTTGACATGGGTGGACCCGCCGGTGCACAAGAAAGAATGGGAGAATAGTATCCTTAAAACTTCCCCCCCCCCCCCCCAAAACGGAGTTCTGGATCCGCCCCTGAGTGTTCAGTACAATTGACATTTGTGACAATATGAATGGTTGGCGTATGACACTTGGCACGACAGCTCCTTTCCCGAAATTGATCTTGAAAACCCCAGAATACGGGGAAGCATGCTACATGTTGCTTAGCCTTTTGAACGTTTTAAAATAATTTAAAATAAAAATGAGTGAGGTCGGTGGTCAGCTTTGTCAATTAAAATCAAAAGAAATAATGAACACACAATGAACACACATTTGAACACACAAATAAGCAGTATAGTCTTTGCAGCAAAGCCGACCTGCGGAAACTGCGTTTGGCCGTTCTGAAAAACTGAGAGCGATTTCGATCACTTCTAGAGAAGATACAACAAAAAAGGGGGAAATCTCATCAAGCCAATTGAAAGTTCGTATGATCGGAAGCAATAATAAAAAAATTGAACGAAATAAAAAATGTCCTTTTTTGACAAAGTGGGTTCAAAATATCAGTTAATTTCATTTTCGACGATATTTCAAATTTTATATAAAACATTCCGTGAAAATGAAATAAACTAAACTTATGCCCGTCGATAGCCCATGTATAGGGCTACACCCGCATAGTATTTGGGAAGCGACAAATATAATAACTCATGAGTTACAAGGCTCTGAAGATGTCACCGGATTGTCAAAGAGACGATGTTTGGCATGTTTTACCTCAATAAACAAAAATACAAAAGTATTTTCCTTTGAACTAAAAATAGTCGAAATAACATACAAGAGTACAAAAAATTATTGTGAGTTTTGTATGCTTCCCGTATTCATACCAGCCGCCAGCGTACAGAACTGGGTAGAAAAATCACGGAGTAAAAAACAGATTTTCACCCTGCTCCAATAAATAATTTTTTGTGAAGCGAAATATTAAAAAAAAAAAAAAAAAAATTGACATGCGGTTTTGTTCATTCCAGAAATGGGGCAATTACATATATTAAAAAAAAAAAAAAAAATCGAAAGACCCACCCCGACAAGCGTGTTCGGTTTCAAATGAAACCACCCAGCTGTATCTTCAGAGAAGAAATGTGTTCGGACCGATGTAGCAGGGTTTTTACGACTGCTCTTTTGTGCTCAACCGGAATATGTTCATTGAAGTTTAAGAAATTACCTGTGTCGCAAGCTTTACGGTACACAGTTAATTGTTTCTTCGTGTCCGGTGCTGTTACAAGCGTGACGTGGCGAAAGCCACACATGCCACTAGGGCAAAGACAGCTGGTTGACCATTGCTGGACAACGGGTCACAGTTTTGATTACGAGAACACGTCAACCTTGACGCGAGAGCAAAGGTGGGGTCCACGAAGGTACTTGGAATCATGGTGCATCCGGAGTGATTCATTGGCTTGTAACTACAACCGCGGCCCCCTCTATGCGGACCAAGGAGGGTAGAAGGGTAGGAGAGCGCATGACGTCAGCTGCGTAGCCTCTACAAGCCATGCTCCTTTTACGCTTGCCTCTTTCTCATTTTCCTCCTTACTCTCCTCACTTATCAGGCCAACGTGACCACATCACGTGACCGTGGCTAGCCTTCGTCTAGCCTTCGATCTGATAAAACCTACCGGACGGAGCGCGCGCAAGCCTGCAAGAAATCCTTCTACAATCAACCATCCATCTCACACGTGACATGTCACGCGCACCAATCGCCAGAGAGATCTACGGTCACGTTGGCCACAACATCGTTTAAACGTTTTATGACCAGGCTTCACCAATATTGCAACGTGCCCCCTCCTAGTCCTTGATGCGGACCTTGCTGCCTCTGGGCTTCACTGATGATGTCTCCCGCATGGGAGACGAAACGACTGATTAAAGGTCGGTTCTTACATGCAGCGAAGCGCTGATGTAGCGCTCCTCACGTGCCGTCAGCTACTTATCGCCTACCATGAGCAACAATTTTGACGGTGCGATACAAAGCTGGTGAACGCTCCCGTCGGCACGCGCTTAGCGCGAGGTAAGCGCTACGCTTGTAGCGCTCCGCTGCATGTGTGAACAGGCCTTAAATTGTTATTTGTATTATTTCAAGTCGGTGTACTTTGTTTTATAATGATGAGTCCCGGCTTCTGGAACATTTTTGCAGGGGAATGGTTGTGGCTAGCGGTTGGCACAACTGTCAATCATCGCGCCCAAGTTCATTGAAGCAATTTCGGCCAATGACGTGCCCTTATTTTCGCCCTATGACCGAAGTCTACATAAACAGCTCTGGTCCCCCCCCCCCCCCCAACCCACACACACACACACACGCACGCACGCACGCGCCCAAGTTCATTGAAACAATTTCGGCCAATGACGTGCCCTTATTTTCGCCCTATGACCGAACTCTACATAAACACCGCCCCCCCCCCCCCCCCCCCAACCCACACACACGCACGCACGCACACACGCGCGCGCGCGCGCACGCACGCGCACGCACGCACGCACACACACGCACACACACACACACACACACGCGCACACGCACGCACGCACGCACACACACACACATTGTACTGGATCTATTCTTTATACAACCGCGTTCGCAATTGCGAACGCGGATCCGCTTCCAGCTTGAATGAGCGGTTAGTGACGCTACTGCTTTGTCTGTCTCTGAAAATGGACTTCTCTTTGCAGCCTTTGCAGTGAGGTTCGTTTGCAGCCAGCGAGTTTGCGGTGTTCGTCTGGCAACCGTGGGGACCGAATTTCTCAACTTGTCACAAAGTTGACGTGCAACCATGGCCGATACTGCCCGGTAGGTTTCTTCGGTTATTTCCTTGTTCGCAGGCTTGTCGATTCACGGCAAGCTCCCGGAGAAATTTAAAAGCAATTCTACACGAAGGATAGCGTCGCGTGGTTTATCTTCTTTGTTGTTATTGTTAAAACCGTAAAAACGCCCTGGCGCTTCAGAGAGCCGATCTTGCCGGGCTCACATTCGACGGGACCAGGCGATTGGCACCAAGTGACCGATTTAGCAGTTTAATATTATTTACCTTCTAAGCGGAACGGCCTCCTAGCAATTTACATAATGATAGGTCGTTCCATCTAAGGAAGAGGTAGTTGGTTCGCTCTACTTGATAGACAAATCCTAACGCTTCTGTTGCGAGATAATTGCATTTCACACCGACTAGGTGGCGCAATGTATTGTCCAATATGTGGGGTTATTTGATTTTGTTATATTTACGTGCCCCCTACATTTGCGAAACCCCCTTATATGCAGAGAAGCGCAAAAAGAGGGCTTAATGTGTTTTTCCTTTCAATCAGTCAACATAATTATGCGATTGCGAACAGATTTGGAGCAAAAAACGGTGAACATGGTCCAAATAATCTGGGTTACCTTTACATTAGGGAGGTTACTTACTGATGCTACAGCTCTGTTTGGTTCAGATGAGGTTCAACTGGACAGAGAAGCAAAACAGAATGGATAATTGGGCATGCCAGCATGTTTCAGGACATTGTGTTTGTTGGTTATTTTCCTACAAATGATGATGATAAACAGATATTTATTAACACGAGAAGGTTACCCTGGGTGGCACGCAAAGCTGTGCAGAAATGTTCAAACCCATACGTAAGTGTGCCTGCCAGGCTGCCACCCGGGATACACAATGAAACACAGAATTCAGTAGGGGTTCAGTTCACCAGAGACGACTGCTGCTGAAGACTGAGAAAAGTCGGCGCAAGGCTGCAAATCACCACGATCTTGGGCAAGGGGTGAACATACAGTTATTGGGGCTCAGAGAAAGTCCGCAATCTTGGCCAGGGTCGGCGAGGCATTGTGGCGACGGTTTTTCGCTTAAATAAATTGTGGCTGCCCTGACCTCCTGTCTAGCCTTAGGATTGACGTGAAGAGGTGGTTCCTCGGACCGTTGAGGAGTCGGTGGGTCAGGCCTACACAGGCGACTCTCCTTCAATGGAGGAGAGTTGCCATTCGCAGCTCCATTCAAGGTGCTTTAGAGGTTGTTGATAAGGCAGCGCAGGCTCATTTTGGCACACGAAGAAGGTTCAAGTGGCAGCTGCTGCATGCTCACCAGGCTGTCCACCAGCCTAATATGTGCACCACACTGCACTATAACACTCAAAGTGCGGAAGCACGCGCGTGGTGCACAGGATGCAGAAAGTGGTGCAACCGCACACTTCAGAGACCTGCGTTGTGAATTTCGGGAGATGCCTGGCCTTGGCTAGAGCACGGGCAGTGTGAACGGAAAAAGACATACCCGGGGTGGATGGTAAATCGAGGAGTGATATTGAAGGCATAAGGGGGACGTCAGATGAGGTGTATGTGGGGGCTACTAGGGTGCGACTGCAACTTATTCACGTGCCTGTGCACTTGAATGGGTTGGAGGACCACTGCTGAATTATAGCTGAACTAAATTAATGGGCCTGCAGCACTAAAGCTTCTTTATACAAGTTAGGCCACGTCGCAGCGACTTAGCAACCACCCCAATAGGCCATAAAATATAGAGACCCTAGGTGGTATGCAACAAACGGCAGTGTGGTCTGATGCTCTTCGTGTTGCTGTTGGCGCCGTGAGATTGTTGAATATTTAAAGTAACCGCGTTACATTTTAGCTTGGAGATAGAAAAAGAACGAGGCGAGCACGAGCTAGAGCGAACGTGTCAGTTGGAGTTGATGGTTTTTGACGAAGCCGGTTGTTCTGTCTTCCAGTAAGTGACCTTAACGTCACCAACAAAGTCGTTGGACTAGGGGAGCACTTCAAGATGCAACATATTGGTGCCGAAACACTCTTGCAGTCTTGGGGCGCCAACTAACCCCCAGTCCCTGTTGCATCTTTAAAGTGCTCCTCTGTTTGTTTGTCGACTTCGTGTTCTAAACGGTTTTCTCTGTGAAGCCGGTTGTTCAGTCTTTTCAGCGACCTCACCGTCACCCACAAAGTCGACAAGCTAACGAAGGAGCGCTTCAAAGATGCAACAGGGACAGGGGGTTTGTTGGCACCCCAAGGGTGCAAAAGTGGCGGGTGATGGTGCTGTCCTGCAAGGAGTGGCAGCACTGCTTGGTTAATGCCAGCCCCAGGTGCCCAGTCACTACTTGCTTGTTACCTTTAGGAGGGACTCTATTTAAAGTTCTTGATTTCTGGGTCCTCCATGGCCTCATTCAAGCTTCAATTTGACTTTGCCCAGTTTTTATGAAACCTCCTAGCCAATCTGGCGCTGCGAGCATAGCTCATGACTCTGTGCCTTGTGCGTCGCCGTGCTCCGGCAGAAGGTCGCGTGACACTCTCACGGCATTGGACTTGCTCGGGTGGTTCATAGCGTTCGATGTGATCCATTGTAAAGGCTGGTTCACACACTTGTGACTGCTTACAACCGGAGAGGCTTAAAACTGGTCTTGAAGCCTTTCCAGCCATAAGCAGTCGCAGGTTTGTGAACCAGCCTTAAAGGGACACTGACAGGGTATGTGTGCTTGGCAAGGTTTTTATTTGTACATGGGTGTCAGTGTCCCTTTAAGGTAGCCTCAGTTTGTCCTTATCCTTCCATGCTTGCTTTTGAGCTCTCGGTCAAGAAAGTGGGTACTTGTCTCTTGCATCTAGAAAGCACTTTTGGAGGTTTTGTGTTTGAGTTTGTTATTAAGAAATCATTCCATTAAAAATCATTCCAATCATTCCATCTGTTCTTGAATTGCACTTTCTAAAAGGACTAGAATGGAAGTTGTGCTTGATTAATTCAATGCAAAAACCACCATATTTTGTTTGAGGTGGCTAATTTTTATGTTTGATGCACAGAGAGAGAGAGAGATAATAGATGGTGCATGTCTATGTTGTTCCCCATTTTTTTCTCTTCCTTTAAACTGAAACATGGACACCTGCACGAAGTGAAACTCTTGGACTGTCGCTTTGTATATTTTGGCTTTCTTTTTTCTTCACGAAGCCGATTGGGGAGCACCACATCAACACCTAAGGAGCAGCATCATTCACTTAGCACTGAGGCCTCGGAAAAACACAGCGCAGAATTGGGGATAATGTTACGCTGGTAGCTGCACCGAACCGTATCTTTTGCTATGCGGCTGTTGACCTGCTTTCACTCGATCGATGCGGAACACTGCAAGCCTTCCGAATTAGCATGCCTTCTGGCTAATCGGAGCCACTAATATTGAGAGTGTGCTGTGTGTGACTGCAGTTGCAGTTGACACTGGTTCTGAGGCAGTCGTTAGTCTCTGTGCTTGAGCTTCAGCTATGACTGGTCTCTACAGCTTGCTGTTTCCGGTGGCCCTCGAAGACGGAGAGAGCCCCGAGTTTGACGCCGTGGTGATTGTCGGCACTGGCATAGACGAGCACCACCTTCAGGGCCTGGCTGCCAAGTATCTTGATCCTCTTTCTTCGTACAGAGCGGTAAGCGTGGGGGGCGCCCTGGCATAGCCAAACCAGCAGCGCTAGCATTGGATTGAACATAAGTGTTTGAGCTTGGCTAGTTGGTGTATCTACCATCTTTAAATGTACAGTGCGGAAGGGAGCAAAAAGAGCTCTCGTGCATGTTACACATTTATTATTCTCCTTTGCCCCTTAGCTTTGTGCTGTTTCCACATGTTACAAGTTTTCTAGTAATAAGAAAACAAATTTATTGGGCTTACTTTGCAACGGTGGAAGTTTTACCTCAGATGCACGTAACACTGGGAAATGCTGTGCCGCATATTCTTGGAGGTTTTAATGCAAATGGCTTTTATAGATTAACGATAGCGATGTAATGGTTGCGTGATTTGATGGAAAATAATTTGCAGTGCAAGAAGAGTAAAGGAAATGGTAGATATTCAAATCGAGAGGTAGTGTTTGGTTGACATTACTATATGCATCGATGGGGCAATCGTTTTATCATATTTTCAGTCATCATAAAATATACCTCTCTGATTACTTATTTCTAGGATTCAGTGTTTTCAAGGTTTATTTTTTTTTTCGGAGATGTTTTTTTCTGAATTTCTTTTTTTCTTGTGATCTCTGTCTTTTTCTGTTTATTTTCAGTGCCAGGTAAGAAATCGGGGTTAATCGAGGCTAATGTTATAAAACAGCAGCATATCCATAAATTTGTAACACCATATCAGCAGCCCCCTTCCCCCATCCCTTCCTCCGGTGTCCTCTTTTCTTCCGGTCCATTGAACTTACGCCCATGACCCAAATACTTGAAAAACATCATCCCTTTACTGAGAGCAGAGGTCGAGGTACGTGGTTCCCCAAGAAAGAAGCAACCTCAAGGACCGCTAGTACAAGTTTTTTTCAAGTTCAAAAAAAAAAAAAAAAAAATGCTGCAGAGAAATATTTTTTTCCCGAAATCCGGTAATTTCTCTATTCTAGCTCCGAACTGGGGTTTTTCGGTTTTCCCCGATTCCAAGAAAACCACTTCGGGGGTTATCAATATTTGCTGAAAACGGAATTATAATTATTGCTAATACATAACTAGATTGCAAACTTTTGAACTTTAATTGAAAACTGTCAAAGTACTTTGCAGTAGCAAAAATATAAAAGTGGGTTTAGAGGTACAATGTATAAAATGAGTTACAACTATTTGTGTATTGACTCACTTTCATACCTAAGGTTTTGCAAGTTATTTCTCTCCGGTAATTGCAAAATATACTTTTTGTGTGAGGACAGTGACATCATTGCATTAATCTTTCAAAGACACAGCTGAAAAACATTCTGTCTGATTTGCTACAAATAAAAACTGAAAAGTCGGCCCCGGACCATAAGTTACCTTGGTCCTTCAGTACCAAGTCGTAGGGTCTTGGTTCAAGGTTCAAACAAACATTCCTTTCTGAGCTTTTTATTGTGTTTGCCTCATAATTCTAGTGTAGCAATGTTCATAGCATCGTGACTAGTCTCCTGATTATCTGTTTCTTTTGTTTACAAATAATGGCGGATTTGTTACCATTATCATTGTGCATTGCGTGAACCTGGGCTATCGGCAAGTAGCCCTACCCTTGAAGAAATGGTGTGCATTCGTTCTTGCAGTGTGATGCCAAGGCAGAAGAGGAGGCTTTTGTGCTCTGTCTGCCAGAACAGTACCCCATAAGACGCCTGGTGAGTTTGGCCAGAAGACTCTTTGGTGTGTTAATTTCTACTTTTTTGAGCGTTTATTTCCCCTTTTTTGTTTTGAGGCACTACCACCTGCTGTGTAGCATTTATCTGCGCAATTATAAATAAACTCTTCCAAAGGATTCGTATAGTTTAATGACGGACTACAGAACCCCTGGTCAAGGACCACTTGAATCTAAATAAGGACTTCTTATGCACCTGTAATTCTGTTTGTGGACAGCCCATTACAGGTGCTAAAAATGTGACTTGGATGGTTAAGAGCTGTGTTACATTGTTTTTGTATTTCAATAATAAGTGCTGGATAATAATATACAGTGTTTTTAGATGGACCAGAATTTAAAAGGAAAAGAGAACTTGTTTTACACTTTTTTTTTAGCCTTGGGGCTAAGTTTGAGGTTATGGGGGCCATAGAAAAGAAGCAAAATTGATACACTCTTTCCTTACCAAGGGAAAACTGCCCATTTTGGAAGACCCAGTATTCTTTTTCTTTTTCTGAAATACATGCTTCTAAAATTTGTTACAGTATATCAAGATACAGCACAATAATGCTCTATTTAATAATATATGTATATAATTAGAGTCTGTAATAAATTAGGCAAGATTTAACTTCTGAAAACCAAAATTATTTTGGCCAACACAACAAAAATGAGAAAGGTATGCAGATATCTCTGCAAAAAATGACAGCTAGAAAATTTCAAAATATGCAACATATTCCACATTTCAATAGCGAGAGGCTGAAAATTGAGGTGCTCTAGATAAAAACAATTTTGAAGTTTTACCACATAGTTTCAACCATTCTGGCATGCACGCTATTCTATGAAACAATTTCTGGATGTGGTAAAACACAGGTAAATGTTGCAGGTACTGCACAAGACATTTGTCTGGTGCTCAACTTCGCATTCTTTGTAACACATCTTGCGCCGCTTCTCAATCTTTTTTTTGGGGGGGGGCTTGTGATGCAGTTGTTTGGGGGCGGGGGGGGTCGGACATACTCTTTGCCAAGTCCAAAAAGCTGTTGGGCAAGTTCCGTTCTTCACGCACACTTCTGTAGAGTTACTAGAGAGAGAGAGACTCTTTGGAGGCGTGCTGCGCGAGGGTCGTACTTCCTCGGCTGCGCATTTGATTATGATCAATCACCATCTCATTGGAAAAAGAAATAACTATACAGAAACTGGAGCTAGAGTGTCTAATCTAACCACCAGATGCATTGACAAGCAAAAATTGCCCAGACCTGCACGTGAGACCAGCAAAGAACACGAAAACCAAAAAAATGAAAGACGTTTGCAAATCTTTGTAATGCGAAACTAGAGCACAGCTGTTGAGGAGGAGGAGAGGAGGGTATGCCCTTCCTCCCCCTGTTTAATTGGTTTCATCGGCTGGTATTGTCAGCTGTGCATTGACTTCATATGAAACGAAGTATGGAGATTGCTCGTGAACTGCGCTGGCCCCGGCATCGTTTGAATTTCCAGACAATGTCGGCAATCTCGGGAAGTAAAAATAGTGAGAAAAATGTAGAAAATAGTGGGATGGCAGCTACTGTAATAAGACAGAACCAGGGCCTTTTACTCGTGATGAGATTACTTGATTATCATGTCTGCCACATGCCTCCATGCTGTGGCTACAATGTGGGACTTGTGCCGCTCGGATCCACCTTCACCGCCTCGCACCAGCACGTGCGCATCGAGCTTCACCACTTCGCACCGGAGTGCTAGGAGCAGCAGCTGACCTGGGGGAGCGCCTGGGTTGGCGCGATTGGCTCGAAAATTGTGCTCAGTACTAGTATTACAGGTCAATCTTTTTTTGGCCTTGTCTGTAGGCTAACCTCTAATATTAAAACATTGTGCCAAGAAAAAGGAAAAGAAGAAATGCAACTCTATATTTGAATAAATATGGTAGTCGAGATAGTTCACGTGCAGTCGTCAATCGAAAGGGCAGCAAATTTTGACTCGACCCTGGTTTCAACACCGCTAAAGTGTGTGGCTACTTTTAAAAGCTCAACTGTAGGTTTTCATAATATTTGTGGGTGGTCGTTTTTGCAGTTCATGATATAGGAATCTTGAGCTTTGTAGGTTCAGAGAACTTGGGAGGACATATCTTTATTGGCCTAAGCAGATATACTGGTTTTTGCTGGAATTTTACATTGATTAAATTTACAGTCCAAATAAGCAATCGAGTTTAAAAGGGGGAGGGGCAGAGGCTTTATCTCTACTGAACTGTCATGCTATGCTTCATTTAAAATAAATCATTTAATACCAATTGTAGATAGAACCTTCTCTGACCAGAGCATTCTTTCTAAAAAGAAGGCTGTATGTTCCATTTAACGAGGCAATCACTTTTTCATTTTCGAAGGATGAGCAAACAGATGTTGGCATTTGCTCCCAAAGCGTCAATGGCTGCTCCAAACCAATATTTTTCCCGCTACAAAACCTGCTGCAACAAATAAATGCCCCTTCCATCACTCATACTATGCAGGCATTGCAATGAGGCAGCATCGAGCTCCGACCACCCCGCCCATTTTATAGTGGTTCGTGCAAAAGAGTGATATTACTGGGCACCAAATTTTGGTGGCATGCATATTGTAACAGGGCACAGTCAGCGCCAAGGGCATGAGACTATTGAAGCCAGTCTTATTGAAAAAGCCAAAAAGACTGTGCCATCTACAACGCCAATCGTATCAAAAGGAGAGAGAATTTCTAGATGCAGAACTTGACTCTCATGTGGCCACACACACATGTATTTTGGCTTTAGCATCTTTCCCCCTTCTCTTTGCCCAACTGCCTTTCTCACATCTTGTATATCAAGATTTTTCACCGGGGTTCTTGTGCTCAAAATTACACATTGTTTCTAAATGGAAGAGTGTGGTAGCTTGTGCCCATTCTTAGTTTTTTATTCTTTCAAACTAGTGCAGTCACATTCACAACGCGCTCGCATTATTAAGCAGACAAGCCGGTTACTGTACGCTGCAGCTCGTAGGTCGCATCAGTTGCCATTTTCGTGCGATGGTGGTTTCTAAACGAAGTCACAACTGTGTGCTGGGATCTGTATGACATGGAGACGACCGCTAACATTAACTGTTGGCGCCAGCAGGACCGAAGCCACTTCTGCATGGTCCAAATGGCGTCGGTGCATGTTTCTGGGAGATGGTTATGTTTTTGTTTTCTTTTTTTCTATTTCCATAATTTACTTCTGACCCAACAGAACTCCCTCCATAACCCGTTCCGTAAGAGGGCTGCCGAGTTTTTAAGGACCAGTAGAACTGGCCATTTTTCTCCCACTTGTTTTCTTCAAACTGGACTTTTAGGTTAAGGATAAGGATAAAGTTTATTTACAGAAGAAAATCAGAAACACATCCAGCCTGCTTAAGCGTAGAATGCTTGTATGCAGGGCAGGGCAGTAAATTTACTCGTTTCAATTTGTAGACATAAACAAAAAATGACTAAAGGTGTCGTAAAACAGTTTTGGCACTTTACAATAATGAAACAATCAAAAGGAAAAGTACAGACTTAGCTCGTGTTGAAGCTTTTCAACGATATAATTCAGTTAAGCCCATTTCATTGTGTAATGACAAAGATCACCATAAGTACAATAAGAAGTGGCAGTGAATATGAGAATACAGATGTTCGCACAAAGTTTCATAGTTCAACTCGTCAATCCTCTAGTTAGATCTGATGAGAAAAACACCTCTCTTTATCTTCTTTTCATCTGCTTCTTGGATGATAGGTTAAGATCTGTAAATATACTATTAAATATAATGAGAACATAATACTAGTCTTGCCTTTTTCCATAGTTTATATTTTTGGAATAGCATGGGTTTCTGTGCGTCGAAGGTATTTTAGTCTGCTTAGTACTTCTCTGAAATCCTTGGAAAAATACTAACTGCTTAAAACAACAAGTTTAAAAATATTTTCAAATGACAATATTCCGACTGCATTCATATTATCATTATTTTCGCAAGTTTCATATTTTGATCCATATACTATTGATATATCTATAAATAATTCTATCAATTTTTTGTTGCTAGGACATGTTCCATATATAGTAATTCCATATCGTATAACAGACACTCCGAACGATTGGTATACCTCGTGCATGAAATTGATGTCGCAACCACTCTTAAGTCTAGAGAGATGGGCTGAAACAACACAAACTTTTTGTATAACATGATCGGCGTGATCACTCCAAGGAACATTTTCGTCAAAATGCAGTCTAAGATAACGTGCTGCTTTAACATTCTCTAATGTCCTGCAGTTACATGGACCACAATGTCGAGCATGAAGAAATAGAGGGACATCAAGTGTAACCTGTTTATGAGGATCTCAAAAGCATATCAGTTTAGTCTTATTATAATTGACGGAAATATAGTTATTAGTAAACCAGCTCATTAACTCAGCTATATCATCTTGAAAAATAGTGGCAGCAATATTGTATTGTTTGTGTGGTAGTATTAATGCTGTGTCGTCTGCATATTGGAATAGTTTTGATTTTAGTTTCAGGTGAGCTATTTCATTAATGTATATGTTAAAGAGTAAAGGACCTAAGGTAGATCCTTGTGGAACACCAAACTTCATTTGAATTGGATCACTTGTTTGACCTTTAATCTTCACCACTTGGTATCTGTTCATAAAGTAGTTTTCAAAACCTGTTAATGGCCCCCTGAAACCAATTCTATATAGCTTCTGTAACATAATTGAATGATCCATGGTATCAAATGCTTTGGATAGGTCGAGAAAGAGTGCTAGAGCAATTTGTCTATTATCTAAAGACTGATAGGTGATATCTGAATAATTTTCATTAGCAATGTCTTGTTTTCTTTTTGCGAAATCCATATTGTGATGAGTGTATTAGAGAACATCTGTCACAAAATGAGTTGATAACTTTCGCTAAATACTTTTCCATGATATGTCTGATGGCTGGAAGTATGGATATTGGTCTTTCATTTTTAAGTTCTTTTTTAGATCCATTCTTGTACACAGGCCTAATGATAGACAATTTCATATTGTGTGGGATTTCCCTGCTTTTAAAAATGCCATTGAGAACGCTAAGTAACGCACCCTTTAATATGTCAAAATCGCAATAAAGGTCTCGCACTCGTATCAGATCATATCTTGCTGGTTTCACCAAAGACATATAGGAGATAATTTCCTTTAGGTCCCGCTCCGACATCAATGGAAAGTATGCTGAATTCAAATTAGTTATGGTCTCTCCCATAGTCGTATTGTCTTTATTGATTTCTTTTCTCAAACCCTGTACAGTGCTAACAAATGTATGGTTAAAAAGGTTTCCAAATTCTCGAAAGTCTTTAGATTCCACAAAATTTTTAATAATTGTTTCATCAATGTTTCGTTTAGGCGTCTGATCTGTTAATTGTCACATGAGCTGCCAATTTCTTCTGGAATTACCTTTGCAGTCTTTAAATTCCTTCAGGTAATATTTCTTCTTTGCTAGTCTTATTGTAGCTGTTACCTTATTTCTCATTTTTCTGAATTACTTCTTAAGATGTAAATTGCCAGGATTCTGCTTACATCTTTCCTATAATTTGTCTTTAGAATAGCATAGTTCCATTATATCTCTATTGCTCCAAACATTTGCGTCTTTTTTTTAATTTTCTTTATTTTTTGAGTCGGAGTATATTTTTTAAAAAATTTATCGACTATAGTAATATGATCATATTCTGCAAGATGATTTCAATCATGCACCTGGATTAACCTGTTAATATTTTTATTATCCAAAAATAAATACAATTTCATCTTCAGTCTCGGGTTTTGAATGCATCCTTCATGCCATAGTGTTATTGTTACGAAATAATGATCTGCAACTTTTTGTTTGATCACTCCGGATAATGTTCTAAATTGATTACTTCTCACGATGATATGATCAATGCAGCTTTGCGGTATATGGTCTCCTAAGCATTCTTCTCTTGTGTAGTCGATGGTAGTATTTTCCAAACCAAATTCGGCTAATATATTTAGGTATTCAGATGATCCATATCTATATTGATTTTTTACAGTCGATGTTAAAATCACCCGCCAAAATCAGGGGGGGTTATTATTGAGCTTGCTTAAAAAGCAGCCCAATTCCTCGCAAAAAGAAGTCCCGTTGAGGACGGGAGGCCTACACGCAAACAGCACAAATTATGAATGACGCGTTTTGTCTGAATATTGACACTGTTATGACTTCCGCAGAAGTAAATGTTATCGCCATACACCCCGTCATCCCTAACAAACATCAGTACACAACCACCCTTTTCTTTTTTTCACGACACAAAGAATGACAAGTGAAATTGCTAAATTTGAACCCGGTACAAGTAGCTTTATTAACATTGACTTCGTTCAATGCTAACACATCTAGGTTACTCAACCTGCTTGACCCCGCAGGGGGCACCTGTGAAAGCAGGTGTTTGGAGAGTGGCGTCTCCACGGACCCCGAGCCATGCGGGCTTGCCCGCCCACGTATGGCTGTGCGTGGCTTTCCCGTGTCTGGGGAAAAGGGCATCCTGGTGGTTGAGCCGAGCCCGGGTAGGTTTGGACCCTTCGGGGCCCCCGGGGTGAGGCAATACACCACTTCGGCCCCCGCTTCTCATAGACGGGAGTCCTGGTAAGGCCCGGCCAGGATGATTCAGTCTAGTCGCCACTTCTACTATCCCCCTCCCTTACTTTCACCTCTTGTCCTTCTCCTCCTTTTCACTCTTCTCATTTCTCTTCTTTCCTTTTTCAACTTCTTTGCGGCAAGGGCTAACCTTGGGTGGCGACAGACACCTTGTCTAGAACCACACTTGGTTAGAGAGACTGGGCAGCACTAATAGAGTAACGTCTTCAGCCAAGCCTTTCTTGTTATGGAGCGTTACCTATTCCCTTGTTGGGCTCGGTGGTGGGCGGTGCACCACAGTTTCCGAAAACCCTCCCCATTCATATGGGTTCCAAACTTAAACCTTTTGATCGGCCCCCCAAAAGGGTCCGCACCGAAGCACTTAACACCATAAAACAATCTTTGAACTGCTGAAATTTCCAAAGTTTCTTGTAATTCACTCCGGAAGGTGACAAACCACTTGGCAAACTCTCCCCCTTTCTGGTCTCTAAAGTTCTTGAGGGTGTTATTGGCGCCAATTATAGTGCAAAGAAGATGGGATCTGATGATCTTCTTGTCGAGGTCAATACAAAGCAGCAAAGTGATGCCCTTCTTAAACTCAACCTTGTCTCCGACTACAAAGTAAGCGTCACTCCTCACCGAAAACTGAACAGTGTTCAAGGGGTCATTTCTGAGGATGACCTGCTTGACTCACCCGAGCCAGAGATAATTGAGGGCCTCTCTAGTCAAGGAGTTATAGCTGCTCAACGAATCACTATCCGCCGTGATGGTGTGGAACGGAAGACAAAACATATCATTTTGACTTTCGATTCAACCACTCTGCCACAGACTGTAAAGGCAGGTTACCTTCAGTGCCGGGTCCGACCCTATGTGCCGAACCCTCAACGGTGCTTTAAGTGCCAGAGGTTCGGCCATGGGTCACGGAACTGTCGAGGAAGGGACACCTGTGCGAAGTGCTCCAGCAAGGAGCATGTCGCAGATGTGTGCGATAATGAGCCTCATTGTGCAAACTGTAGTGGCAACCACCCGGCATACTCCCGATCATGTCCTAGGTGGAAAGATGAGAAAGAAGTCCTAAAATTGAAAGTTTCTGAAAACATCACCTACGTTGAGGCAAAGAAGCGTTTTGCCTTTGTATCAAAAGGCTCTTACGCCGAGGCCGTGCGGAGGGGACCAGCGCGGCCAGTGGTTTCGATGGGAACGCAGACGTCTTTGGACGACCTGCATCTCCCATCACGGTCCCCCTCCAAACCCCCTGGAGCGACGCCAGTGGCACCGCCTCCGAACCGCAAGGGGAATGCTGCTTTGCCAGCATCCACCCCAGAACAGGAGATGACGTCTCCTGCTCAACCAGCTGCTTCGACCTCTCGGGGCCGGGGCGTGCCTCCCCACACCTCTGCTCCCCAGAGGAAGCCTGGGGAAGTGCCAAGGCAGTCGACCTCCAAGGGTCCACTGCCCGCGGCTCCAGACGAGCCCATGGACGAGGGTGGGCCGAGATCTGATGAGGAGGCTCTCCTCTCAAGATCAGAGTCCGCCCCTTCTGCCTCCGGTGACTCTAATCGGAGGCAGAAAGACCTCCCTAAAAAACAAAGTGCACCGCGTGTGAAAATAGATTATAAACCCTAAGGAACATAGCTTTTTAATATATAAATATATATATATATTTTTTTTTCCCTTTTTTTTGTAATACTTATTGTGTTTTAAATGGTTAAAAATATAGGTATTATGCAGTGGAACTGCCGCGGTCTTTTTCGTAATATTGATGATGTCAACTTTTTTCTCGATGAGCTCCAGCCTGTTGCCATTTGTTTGCAGGAGACTCATCTTAATGAAACTCATACACAGGTACTAAGGCGACATCAGGTTTTTAGAAAAGACCGTTTTTCTTGCAACACCTCCTCTGGTGGAGTAGCTGTGGTTGTGCAGAGTGGTATTGCCTGTGCTCCTGTCCCTCTCACAACCCCTTTAGAGGCAGTAGCAGTTCGTGTTCTGCTTGACCGCCTAATTACAATTGTTTCGCTTTACCTTCCGCCAAATCTTCCAGTGCATTTACATGACCTGCAAGGACTGGTGGGCCAACTCCCACAGCCTTTTTTAATTTTAGGAGACTTTAATGCACACCACCCCATGTGGGGCAGTGCTCGTCAAGACTCCCGTGGTGGTGTCATAGAACGTTTTTTACTGTCATCTGGCCTTTGCCTTTTAAACAAAAGACAGCCGACTTTTTTTAGTGCACCTCATAATACTTTTACTTCCATTGATCTTTCCATATCATCACCGACTTTACTTCCTTGTTTTTCTTGGAAGGTTTTAGAAAATCCTTTTGGTAGTGACCATTTCCCAGTCGTTTTAGAAAGTTCAGTATCACTCCCTTCTCTTCGAGATTGCGTTCCCAAGTGGAAGTTAGATAAAGCCGACTGGTCTTTATTTTCTCTGGAGGCAGTGGTCGATCCCTCTGTTTTTTTAGCTATGTCTCCTGAGGAAGCGACTCTTTACGTTACTGAAAAAATTATAAATGCTGCTTCGGTGTCAGTTCCCCGAACTTCTGGAAAAATTCCCAAGAAATGCAAGCCTTGGTGGAACAAGGACTGTACGACCACCATAAAAGCTCAGAATAAGGCTTGGGGAAGGTTTCGGCGGTACCCGACTGTTCAGAACAAGATCAAATTCAAGCAGTGTAAAGCGAAAGCTCGTTGGACACGAAAACAAGCCAAGTGGACTTCATGGGTGAAATATGTATCCTCTCTAAACAGTTTTGTTCCTGCAAAAGAGGTATGGGATCGTGTTAAGAAAATTCGGGGCACTTACCACTCCTTCAGCATCCCCCTTTTTCCTTCATCATCCCCATCACTAAAAGATCAGGCTAACATTCTTGCTGATCATTTTCGAGAGGTCTCCAGTTCTTCAAATTACACTACTAAATTTAAAAAGTTCAAGTCCTTGGCAGAAAAACAGCCAATTGATTTCTCTGGAAGTGATACTGGTTACAACCGGCCGTTCACAATGTGTGAGCTTGAAATGGCCCTTGCAGTAAAGAAGCAGTCAGCACCTGGTCCAGATATGATCCACTATGAACTGCTGAGGCACCTGTCGGCTGAATCCTTGGTGCATCTGTTGTCTTTCTTTAATCATTTATGGGAAGCTTCTTGTTTTCCACAGTGCTTGAAGCGAGCACACATCATTCCGATCTTGAAGCCTGGCAAAGACCCTACCCTACCAGCAAGTTATCGGCCTATAGCACTGACTAGTTGCCTAGGAAAAACCTATGAAAGGCTTATAAACAGAAGGCTAGTATACATTCTAGAACAAAAGAAAATTTTCGATAAAAACCAGTGTGGTTTTAGAAGTGGTCGCTCAACCCTAGATCACCTTGTCCGGTTGGAGACTTTTGTGCGTGAGGCCTTTGTGAACCGGCAGCATTGCCTTTCTGTCTTTTTTGACTTACAGAAAGCTTACGATACAACATGGCGGTACGGAATACTTCAGGACCTGTATAGGTGCGGTGTTCGTGGTCGCATGCTGCGCTGCATAAGGGACTTCTTGACAGACCGTTTCTTTCAGGTGCGCCTGGGATCCACGCTCTCAGATATTTTTACACAGGAAAACGGCGTCCCACAAGGAGGTGTCTTGAGTGTTACCTTGTTCGCAATTAAGATCAACAGCCTCGCTGCAGTTATACCACCATCAGTTTTTTATTCATTGTACGTAGACGATGTCCAGATCGCTTTCTCCTCATGCAACTTGTCAATTTGTGAGCGCCAATTGCAGATAGCAATAAATAGGATGAGTAAGTGGGCCGATGAAAATGGGTTCCGGTTTGCACCAGAAAAAACGGTGTGCGTGCCTTTTTCATTACGTCGGGGGTTGTCGCTAGATCCCAACTTGCAGATGAATGGCACTGACATAACTGTTAGGCATGAACACAAGTTCTTGGGTGTTATTTTTGATAAGAAGCTTACTTTTCAGACCCATTTAAAGGAACTGAAGAGAAGGTGTCTTAAATCTGCTAATGTTCTCAAGGTACTTGCACACATGTCCTGGGGTTCTGACAGGAGGTGCCTCCTCCGACTCTACAACTCGCTGGTTCGTTCCCGTCTCGACTATGGTGCGGTTGTATATGGCTCGGCACGACCATCATCTTTAAAAATGCTAGATTCCGTGCATCACCTTGGACTTCGACTTGCCACGGGGGCCTTCCGAACGTCGCCTGTCCCGAGTTTGTATGCAGAGACGTACCAAGTGCCACTAGAAAAGCGAAGACAGTACCTCAGCCTATGCTATAGTTATAAAGTAAAATCTGACCCTGAACACCCATCCTTCCGCTGTTTGCAGGTATCTCCTTTTTTACGTCTTTTTGAGAACAAGCCAAGTATAGTACGGCCTTTAAGCTTCCGCATTCAAAGTATGTCTGCATCCCTGCAGCTTGAACTTCCTGAGCGTAGCTTGATGACGAGAGTTCGAAGCATTGCACCTTGGAAGGTGGTGCACTATACCTGTGACTGGTCGCTGGCAAAATACAATAAACGATCTGTTGCACCACTAGTTCTTCAGCAAGAGTTTATGACCTTGCAAGCTCAGTATAAGGACTATGCACAATTCTTCACTGATGGTGCAAAAACTCCACACTTTGTCGGTTCGGCTGTATATTCAGAACATTTTGAGAAAGCTCGACGGCTTGACTCTGTTGCCAGCATTTTTACAGCAGAGCTTTATGGTGTGCTCATGGTTATTGAATATATATTAGGCAACAATATCAGAAAAGCTATTTTGTTTGTGGACTCCCAGAGTGCTCTTCTCTCTCTCTGTTCCCTCAGTGATTCTAAGAATCGGCTTGTGCAACAAGTACGTGTAGACTTAAACCTGGCCTCCCAAATGGGATACAGTATCAAGCTATGCTGGGTACCAAGCCATGTGGGAATTTCAGGTAATGAAAAGGCGGATAGGCTAGCAGCCTCTGTTAGGGATGCTCTGGAAACACCCGTTGGGCTGCCTCAAGAAGATTTTATACCAGTTCTCAAAAGAGCAATTTATAACGCCTGGCAGCTAGATTGGGACAAAGAAATAGATAATAAGCTGCATGTTGTCAAACCACGTTTGGGGGTATGGGAGAGTTCACACCATAGAGACCGTCGCCATGAAGTTTTAATGTGTCGTTTGAGAATTGGGCATTCACGTTTGACCCATCGTCATCTTCTTTGTGGTGAGGACACCCCAGTCTGTGAGCATTGCGGTGAATTGCTAACTATATTGCACATTCTTTGGCACTGCAAATTCTTTGATCAAGAACGTCGAAAAAGTTTCCCTTCACTTTCGGGATATCTTCCATTTCACCCAGCCTTCTTGCTGGGCGATGAACCTTTAGTTCCTTTTTGTCACATTTTAGATTTTCTTAAAAAAACTGGCTACCTGCACCAGTTATAGATGTTCTGCATAGTAATTTCTTTATTTTACTATAGACTCTTATAACTATTTCTTTGGCGCAGCATGGCCTATGTTGCTTTTTGCGCCATTAAACACCTAATAATCAATCAATCAATCAACCTGCTTGACAAATAAACACTTAACTGATCCCAGTGTTTTTGCAGGCTTCTAACGTTATCATGCAGCAGGGTAAATTCAATATTTTTAGACTTTGTTTCGGTGCAGTCAGTAAAAGCCTCCCATTCAAAGAATGATTGAAATGAGGTTTCCATTTTAACGCATTTTGTTTAGGTCTCTTGCATTATCAATTCTAATAGAAGCCGCACCTTCTCTTTGTCTTACAAAGATTTTATCATTACGCATCTATACATACTTGTACTTTTCTCCGGCAGCATTCTCTGTCTCCCAGAACAGTCCTCTAATAGTCCTGGTTAGATTTTCATTAATAAAGATTGTGGGAACCACGTGTTCCCCGCATCCCTATCTAGGCCTAGCTCAGACAGGCCGTGGGGCGTCGCCATGTCGGGGCCAGTCCCGGACGCAAGGCGAGGCCGTATTCCCGTGTGGATGAGTTTCCCTCGCTCTTCTCGGGTGATCTGCCGAAGGTACACCCTCCGGAATTATAATACTTGGACGCGTCTGCCGGTCCGGGGAGCCAACTTACATCCGGCCAAAACCAACGGCCAGGAGCAACTCTCGCTGGGGGAAGTCTCTGCTCGACGGAGCCTTCCTTTCTTGTTCTGACCCTCCCCCTTTCGTGATACTGTCAATGGTGGCAGCGTGGAGTCCTAATGGTGATACTGTCAAAAGAGACAGCGCCGTTATCTCGGACTTTGTTGGTCCTCGGGCAAACATGTGACATTTTGGTCAATAAACACATCATTATCCAGACCCAAGGAACCTACTGTGTTTCTACGTGGTACCCCCACAGGGGCAACCCACAAGATTCCATCAGTTCTGAGTACACTTTGTTTTTCCGTCCAGAAATTTCTACTCGTTAAGTCCGTGAACCGAATCAAGATCGGAGCTATTTTATCTTCCCTGGCTTTTAGCCTGTGCAAGGCCTCAATGTGTTCAGTAATGAGCATAGGGAGTCCCAGTCTGGGTGCCAGATCCTGAACCAGTTTCGTTACATCTTCATGTGGTTGCTATCCTGTACTGTGAATTGAATCTTGATGTTCTTTCGATGAGAGTACATTTCTGCCTCGTTTAGTGAAGTTCTTTGTTCCTTGAATTTCTAGGTTTCTTGCTTCCATCCTGGTTTCTAGTTCATCTGATTTCTTTTTCAGTTCCTTCATTGTGATTTCGTGACTCTTTAACATTGCAAGAACCTCATCATACTTGGTAGAAAGCTCATTTAAGCTCTTTTCCGTTCCTTCTATTGTTTTCGTCTGGTTTTTTATTTTACTCATCATGACATTGCCTTTGCTCGATTGTTCGCTAAGCGATTTTTCTACACTTGCAATTTTACCCAGTACTTCAGTCTGCTTTTTGTCGATCTCTGACAGTCTTGTCATGATAGCTACCAAACTGCACTCCTGGGTACCCTGCATCGACAGATCATCCTCGGTCATCCTGCTTGTCTCCAAAGAAGACAAACTGGATGAACCCCTAGTGCGCGTTTCGCGTGTGACGCAGTGCCAGGAGTTCAGTTCCTCTGCCGTCATGTTTTTAAGCAACGTTTTTGTAGTACCGGAACATTTCCTTACGTGATAACGACTTTTGCACTCAACGCATGCAATAGTCACAGTATCCTTTGAGAAAGCCTCAAAGCATGCAAAACATCCCACATAGCACGAGAACGTTCTGAGAACATTCCAGGAATGTTCAAAAGAACAAAGGCAACATTCTTGGAATGTTACAACTTTATGTAAGAACATTCTATCAACATTGTCAGAATGTGGCGCAGGCACTTATCTCTACATTCGGGGAATGTTTTCTAAGGGACATTCTTAGAACGTTCTGAGAATGACGTAGAACATTACCAGGACATTCAATCAACATTCAAATATCCTAACAAGGTTCTAAGAACGTTCTCAGAACATCCAAAGAACTTCTGCAACTTTCTTGAAAATGTTGCAAATGTTTGCAGTCACATCCTTTCCATTTCCTCGGAACGTGGCGTGGGTACATCGCTACATTGAGGGAACATTCTCTGAGGACTATTTACAAAGATTCCACAATTACGGCTTACTTAGGCCACAGCCCTAATGCGCCACACTATATATAGGGTTGTGATAAAGCTCCTCGCAGGGCCATACTTTTTAATTCAAACAGATTTTTAGAAGGTGCAAGCACAAGCTAGCCGCTTTCCCAGCGCACCAGCCTGAGCACGTACCTGTCACTTGTCCTCCTACCTGTTACTGCTACCTGTCACTTGTCAACTTCTTTCATTAAAAATGTGCTGTATACATAACCGATTACTCACTCCGAGCTTAAGAACAAATACACATGCATGCATCCCACATTCAATTGGGAAATACCTTTTTCAAAGTTTTAAACCCCAGATACTAAAAATCTGGTTCATTCAAAACTGCCCCTCTACACATGCAGTGAGTGCCAGGTTCATTATCAAGTTTTGAAAACCATTGCTTTTCTCCTGCACCTTATATCACATTCCTCGCTAGACTCGTATAAGATAAAACTGATCCCTTATGTTAAGTTTCCAGAAACTCCAATTAATTTGCATATTTTTGGCACAAAGTGGCATATAGTGGATGGTGTTGCGAACCACAGGTTGCGCGAGAGCTCCGTAAAGTTGGCGTCACCTGCGAACATTCTAGGAATGTTTGCAAGCAAACGTTCCGAGAATGTTGCGCATACGAATGTTCCTAGAATGTTGAGCAGCTTAGCTTGTAGGAAATGTTCGCATACGAACGTTCCTAGGACGTTCCGAATGGTGTTTTAACATTCTTTCAACATTCAGAACATCCAGGGAATGTTTGCACAACATTGGGTGCTACTTGGGAATCGGTTCACTCAGTCATTTTGATTTCTAACAAAACAATTAAAAGTAAACCAGCAAACAGGCAGCCCGGCAGACCACAACACAACGTTTGTGCTCAGCATTGGCACATCGCCAGGCTGCCATTGGGTGCCTTGGGACGGTTGCTTTTATAGACGCCGTCGCTGTTGTCGGATGACTGTCCGCTGATCGACAGATTGTCGTTGTGCCGTGGCTCACCGATGACTGTGCGGATCCACGGTGTCTTGTTTCTTCCGTCGATCGTCTACAAGTTGAAAGGCAAATAGTTATGCTCGGCATCGGTACATCGCCGGACTGCTGATGATAAGTGAATGCTCTTGGACTCTAAACAATCAGTGAAATTTTATGAGTGAGTACTGAACCACAGTGAAGTTGTCGTCATGACTACCATACCTTGCCATATCTAGTCGATTCCTGCACTTAAATTTATGCCTTCTCTCAATTGCTTTTCAATACAGATATACTTTTTAAAAAAATTTGATGCTGACTTTGGAAGCATCGAATTATGGGAACTTACATGGGAGTATTAAGTTCTGTACTTGTGACTCATACTTTGACTGAACAAGGAGTGTAAGGGTTGTCTTCTTGTGCAAAATAAGTGCTTTATCTTTAATAATCAGTGTATCGATGCAAGCAGCTTTGGGAATGCCTCCTTTTTTACTTTGTAGGTGTACTCGCCAACCGGGCCTTTGAACAGAGACCAGGACGACGTTCGTGCCTTTGCTGATGCGGCATGCAAGGGCGTCAAGAGGTTAGTTACAAGGTTGTCATTGGGGTGACTCTTGGTTGGCAGTCTTGTGTGTTGCATGTAGGGCTCTTGTTTTTTGGAGACAATATGGTATCTGTCTGGGTGCCATTTGTTGCTTCTTTAGGAATGCCAGCATTAAGTCTGGGATGTCTGCCGCAGGGCCCTTTCTGCCGGAAGCAAGAAACCTCTGGTATTTCTGCCGACGCAACACGGAACTTTTACCAGCTTCCACTTGGTGACTGTGCTTGGAGCCCTGCACCCGCTTTACGTGGTAAGCACCTGGCGTTTGGGTAGAGTGGCCAAGATGTTGTCCACAAGCCCGCTGCAAATTCTTAGTTGCTGAGGATTAAATGTTGCAGCCCCTCGAGATCAGGCAAGATGTACCCAGCCGCCTGCAGAAGGTGGATCGTCTCGGATTTGCACAGTTTCCGGCCCTGCCCAACCGAGATCGCATGTTTGCAGCTGCTCTCGCACTGGAGAAAGGCAGGCAAGGCCTTGTTTGAACTTCTCTTTCATTGCATTGGAACTCGGGTATTCTGGATGTTATCCTAGTGCCGATGAGGTGATGGGCATATTCTTTTGAAAATGTAGGATCGTCTGCCGTGACATTGGAGGCTCGGACCCCGAAAGGATGAGCCCTCCAGAGGTAGCCAGTTATGTGCAGAAAGTATTCGAGGGGTCCCCAGTTCAAGTTGAAGTCATCTCGAACGAGAAGCTGCTAGAACAAGAATACCCTCTCCTGGCCGCCGTAAACCGAGCTGCTCGAGGTTCGTATGTTTACCATCAGGTGTCTTTGCTGCGGGGAGTTGGTTTTAATCCTCCCGCAAATACGGTACAATTTAAGAGATGAGAATACTAGAAAGGTAAATGATTTCCTTTTTTAGGCATTGCTAGACATCAGGCAAGGATGGTCCTCTTGACTTACACTCCGGAGGGGCCTGTCACATCCACTGTGTTTCTTGTGGGAAAGGTAAAAAAAATTAAACTTCGAGTTCATTGTATTACGAAAGTCATCTCGGGTCGCTTTTTAGGGCGTCACTTACGACACCGGAGGAGCCGATGTGAAGGCGGGTGGCGTTATGGCTGGCATGCACCGCGACAAGTGTGGTGCTGCTGCAGTTGCAGGCTTTTTCAAGGTAAGCCACTTCATAACGTGGAGTATATTTTTGTTTGCAGTTCTTATAACATTGTCTATGACACCCAGGTCCTGAGTGAGTTGCGGCCAAAGGGAGTGAAGGTTTACGGTGCCATGGCCATGGTTCGGAACAGCATAGGGCCCGGTAAGTCACGGCCAAGAATGCATTGAATTGTCACTCCTTAGTGGGCACATTCTGCAGATGGCTACGTGTCGGACGAAATTATAACATCGCGTGCGGGAGTGCGGGTGCGTGTCGGGAACACCGATGCCGAGGGACGAATGGCCATGGCTGACGTGCTTGCCCAGTTCAAGGAAAAAGTAAGCCTGCTTTACTTCTCTCCTGTGAGCTGAATCACACTGTTGTCAACTGATAACGGACAGGCTCTGCATGAGACCAACCCACGCCTGTTCACCATCGCCACTCTGACTGGCCACGCCTGTTTGGCTGTAGGCGATGGATACTCGGTGAGTTGCACAGTTCAGGGGTTTTGAATTTTGCGACTTCCTCGAGAGCTCAGTTGTCCGTGCCTGCTTGTGCAGATCATAATGGACAACGGACCGGCTCGGGAACAGGCAGTGAGTGCAAAAGTAAAGGCTGCAGGCGATGCAACTGGCGACATGTTTGAAGTGTCGACCATCCGCCGTGAGGTGAGTGCTGACGTCCGCTAGCCTTCCCGTGGATGTCTGGATGTTGGCATTCTGACACGCTGCAGGACTACACCTTTGTGACCGGGCCTTCGGAGTACGAGGATATTCTTCAGTCGAACAACCTGCCTTCATCCCGTACCCCTCGAGGTCACCAGTCTCCAGCTGCTTTCCTGATCAGGACATCTGGTTTGGATAAGGTAAAGAAGCCCTATTCAAGCCGCCGGCAAAGACACCAGGTCTCGTGTAAACCACTATTGGTCACAGACAGAGTAGTTAGCACCAAACACGTTTTCGCGGACGTACTGCACAAATCACTCGGTTGTACCAGCATGTTCATTCTTCGATTGGTAACATTCTCTTGTACGTGCCGCTTCACGTTCACGCACAGCATGATCTTCACGTCAAATGCGCTCCATCCTAGCACCCAGTGTGAGACCGTCGGTGCCTACACATCGACGACATTTTCTCTCGCGGGCGCTCTTACGCCGTCGAGCAGCCGCTGCTTGTTCCAGCATATGCTTTTGCCGCCCCATTCTTGCGCGCAAAGGCTTAGAGCGCCGAGGGAACTGGTGACCGAAGGCAAGAAAGAGCAGGGGGCGAGGAGGGCAATCACATGACCCCGAGCGCAATCGCGATTGGCCGAATGCGCTGCACCCGAACCGTAACTAGGTATTATTATATGCAAAAGGGCGAGGGTATCACTGCTGTACTCGTCCTGTCCCGGTGCCAAAGCCACCTGCGATAAACGCGTGCATGCTCCGTTCGTTTTCGCAAACATGACACTCGCCCAGTACAACAAGCCCAGCACAGCTGACGCTGTAAAATATTTTTTTTTTTTTAATAAACACTTTTTACAGAGCATTTTGCAGTGTTACTGAGACCAAATTTTCCTATTGGTGTGCGGGAAAGGAAATTGGGCACTCGCAGGGTTAATAAAGAGCTTTCCTAATATCTGAGTAAATGCGGTATATTTTATGCATTATGCAGTCAAGCCATACTTTAAACAAGTATGGCTTGTATAAAAGTTGAAATAAAGTATGGCACTTCAATTAAATACTATTATTATTATTATTATACTGTCTATGGGAAGCCTTTGATGCCTTGATTATTTATTTATTTATTTATTCTTATTTTCAGTGACCCACCAACAGCTTAACGCCTCCTTAGTGGTGCACTTATCAATGAGTTGAATTTGAATATCAAGCAGAATTAACTCGATTTGGTCCAGTTTGTAGTTTTTGAAGTTCGTTATAGTTAGGGTTCCGCGTTGTCGGTTTCTATTTTTTCAAAATTCGGTGTACCTTTTTCGGTGTTTATTTTAAAATTTAATTTTCGTTTTTTTTTCGGCGTATATTTATGCCCACAAAAGTTTATCGCCTTTTTTCGGTGAATATAAAATAAACACCAACGGACACCGGATCAGATGATCCTTGTAGCTCTGATATTTGTGATCACTCAAAGAATAACGGCACAGATACATTGAAAAAGAAATGGACACTTTATTTGGCAAATGTGTGAAACCGTAAAAGAAACAAGGAAAAAAAAAAAGAAACAGAAGTACAGACAAGCAAGATATGAAGCCTATGCCCAAAAAACATGGAACTTCACCTTCTGTACATCAGGATTACGTGATCTTAATATAGTACACACACACATACTTTCCCAGGTTCTCCTCGTTGATCCGCACTCATTCTTTCCGGTTAATATGACACTGAGCTTCGAGAATGCCTTTTCAACGCTAACACTCGACACTGTCAGGCCAAGGAGATGAAGCGCTGCCAGAGCCAGAATCGGCCAATCAACCAATTGTGACCGCCGAAAGAGACGCGGTGCGACGTTTTGAAGCAGAACACACCATGCAGAGCTTGCATCAAGTCAGTCTTCCTTACAACGAGTTTGAAAACACGCTCGTACATGGCGAAGTCATCTGGCATTTCGGACTTCACGTTCCGCTCGATGATGCGCACATCAAACCAAAACGTCGTGATGGCGTCTGTGTATCCCATACATTCGGACACGTTTCGATAGACACTGTCTTTCCACTTTTTCGCCACGGCTCTGCGGTACGACTGGAAGGTCAAAGTGACCTTTTCCTGTTAAAACTGAATTTTAGAAAATGGATTCGACATACTTTTATTGGTTTTTATCGGTTTAAATCGAAAATGCTTAACCTAAAAACTGACCTTTTCCGGTTAAAACCGAATTACCGAAAATGAATTCGGCGTACTTTTATCGGTTTTTATCGGTTTAAACCGAAAACTCCGAACCCTAGTTATAGTATAGGTTGCGCGGCAGTGGCACGCACCCAAAAGAGGAAGGGTATGTGTCTCCTGGGGCACTTCTTACCAAGTTACTTTGTTAACCAGAGTTAAATCATTTGTAGATGTGTGTGAATGTAAAGTTTTTGACTGTGAATCAAATTCAAATATTAAAGTCTGACTGCAAATCGAATGCAAGTAATAAATTTTGACTGGGAATCTACTAATTTTAATATTGTTTTACACAAAAATTTTACATTTGAGCATGGATCACAGCTAAAATATTTTATAACAAGCATTCCTATGAAAAAATGAGATAATTGCGTGAGAAACATTTTAATACTTGTATTAAGAAAAGAAAGGTACTGGTAAGGTGCATTGGGTACAACAATGTAACATGGCAAGCGAAACAATTACTACTATATTTATTTGAATGCAGCTTGATGTTATCTTTTCCAGTACTGTCCTTTGAAATCGAGGGTCAAACTATAATCGTAAGCAAAGATGGCTAACCTGCAATAGTGAACAAACATTCCTGAGACCATCGAGCCAAAAGAGATGCTCTTACAGGTCTATCATTTCTCCTAACACACCGGTGCAAAGTAGTAAAGCTTGACACCCTTGCGATGGTGCAAAGCGGCGCAGCTTGATGCCAGAGCACTGGTGCGAAGCAGTGAATCTTGATGTGAGAAATCCGAGAATTCTGAAGACATTATTTATAACTTTCAAATATTCGAAAAACACGATAGCCTTAAAATACCGAGCATGTGCCCATGACGCAATAAGTGCCCATCCTCACTGTGGAAAACATTGAGATATAGGCGAAGGACATGTCAAGCACCCACCCAGGAACCTTTAAAACTTACCGAGCTAACTGGTGTGCATGTTCATATCAGCTGCTGCTTGGAGAAGCCAGTGCAAAATGGTGAAGCTTAAAGGGGGGGTGCAACGATTTTCGAACTTCGTTCAAAGATTTATGGAAGTTGCCTTCCGACACTTCTGAAGTAAAGAACAGAAAACCGATTTCGTCTGCGTGTCCTAGTTGTTGCGTAAAAAAAAGATAAATATTGGCATTTCGGGCACCCCTCAACTCACTCCCAGTCTTCAGGGTCACACCTGGTCGCACTCCCAGTGACGTCATTCGGAGTGCCGTGTAGGTTCCCGTGTGCTATCTCGGAGGACGCTGCCTCTCCCTCTCTCTGCTGACATTAGCGGGCGTTATGCTGCAGCTTAGAGCCGAGCGAGGTCACGTAATCTTTTCGCCGTAGTTCCTTCGGCTGCCACTTGGGGCTGCAGGCGGGGGAAAAAGCTCGACTTTTGCTTTGCGATTAGGCAGCGGAATCGCAACATTTTTAATGAAGGAGGTGTTTTATCAATCCTCTGGGACACGATAAACAACGTAAAAATGACAAGATGCAAATTATTTTAATCATAAAATCGTTGCACCGCCCCTTTAATGCGCATGCACCACTACAAAGTTGTGGAGCTTGACGAGGGCAGTGCGACCGCTTTAAAAATGAGAGGTTCTGCCAGACAGCTATCCTCCTCCCATACCGTTTCATGGGATCAAACAAAGGCCCACCTTACCATGTGCCTCTTCTGCTTTTCTGCTCTCGGACCTAACAAGCGGCAATCTCCATTTTTTCCTGATTATCGCCAACTTTCGGGTGGGCGCTAGCTTGATATGTTACAGTACTTCGAAAATCGAATCGAAAATACTCTTCGCAAACTAGTTCAAGTTCGGAATATTCGCACATCTCTAATAATTGCCCTCGAAAAAACCTTTGGCACCTTTTGTACACTTTACTGTCAAAAGGTCTAGAAATAATATTTTGTGCGACGCTCTCGAGACAAGAGCAGTGCTTTCCATTTTTCATTTACGCCTAACTATGCAGGTGCATTACAGTGGTTTTTCTCTTCGTATTTGTATAACTCTAAATTAATATATGTGCTTCAAAAATTCTAGAAATACAAATTAAAAACACAAAAATTCTCTTTGATATAAAAAATATGTTACGGGTCACCTTGTGACGGGAGCGACGCAGAGTGGAAGAGGATCCAGAAAGGATTAGAGGAGCATCATGACACATGTTTGGTCCATGCTGAGAACCTCTAAACTAGCTGTGGTAGAGCTCTTTCAAGATTGCAGGATGTCCGCTCGTGTATGCAACCTTGAAGAGATATCCCCAGCCGTGGGGTTAAAGGTGTGGACCAAGCACATTTCATGATGCTCCACTAATCCTTTCTTGCTCCTCCTCTAATCTGCGTCAGTCTCGGTTAAACTGTGACTGTTATATCGAAGCGGGGCACTCGCGCCCAACGTTCTTAGATCTGTCAGTTGACAAGCTCCATGGAAGAGCGGTGTGGTGTCTGTGTGCAGATACAGGCAAGAAGCGGTGACTGCTGTGATGTACTTTATTGGAGGGCAGCAAGGTTGCTTCCCTGGCTGCGCGCATCGCGGCTTTCGCTTTTTGTTGCCTGTCTGATGACGTCGTAGCTTGTGACGTCAGTGGCAAGCACGGTGGCCTTGACACGAACACCTTTACACGCAAGTGTTTGGAAAACTGATTCGAGGTTTCTGACGTGTTCTTCAGCGGTAGCTCCCGTGATCAGAATATTTTCCAGGTAGGATACGACTCCTGGTAGTCCTTTCAGAATAATATTCATAATGCACTGAAACAACGCAGGTGCATGAAGCTACTCTGAAGGGAAGCCTGTTGACAGCAAAAAGTCCTTTGTGTGTATGCAATGTAAGCAGCTTTTTAGAGTCCTCCGACATCTCTACCTGCTGGTAGGCCCTGTTGAGATCCAGCTTGGAAACATATTTGCCTCCGGCAAGTGCAGCTAGAATTTTGTCAAGCTTGGGCAGGGGGTACTGCTGCTCCGTGTCTAGCTAGGACTTGGTTTATTGTTGTCTTGTAGTCTCGACACACGTATGAAGCTGTCCTTTTTGACAACAGGGACAATTGGAGTGGCAAATTCACGGGTGGATACTTGCGTAATAACACCCATTTGCTCTAGGCTTTGCAGTTTTTCCTCTACTGACACTTGCTTTAAGCTTGCTAACCTCCAATCTTGCCAAGGGTGCCATCGAAGATGATGCTGTACTTGGCTTGAAGTCCTCTTAAGCGTGCCTCGAGTTCCTGGTGGCTGGTGTCAGGTTGAGAACCATCAGACAGCTTGTGCACAGCACAGGTGTAGTCCCAGTCCAATCGAAGACGGGCGAGTCACTTGCAATCTAGAAGTACTAGTCTGCTGTGGTCGACAACGTAGAGGGGCAAGACGCCGCAGGGCTGCGCTGCTTTGCCGGTGTAGGTCTTTGACGCAGCTTCGTTGGTTCAAGCTTCAGAGCAGGTCGAAGTTTTTTTAACTGTTGTCTTGGAATCATGGACACAGAGGCACCTGTCTCTAACTCTATGCTAAAAGCATCGACTCTTCCTCTGGCAACCAAATCTTGTTAGAACTACTTCAAGCGGCATATGAACAGTGCACAATACTTCCTTTTTCCTGAGGTGAAAACGCATATAATTGACCGATGTGACTGGAGGCTGCCATCGTCGAAGGCGTGCTTGTCGTGTGCCGACCATCCAGTTACGTCCGGCAGTGCTGCGCTGCGTACATCGTCGGGCCATCACAGCTGCTTTTCTGGGTCTTGCTTCTGCTTCATCATCCTCGTCGCCAGATGTGGTGTCCGTGTGCAGATATAGGCAAGAAGCGGTGAAGGCTGCGAAGTACTTTGTTGGTAGGCAGCCAGGTTGCTTCTCTGGTTGCGCGTATTGCGGGTTTCGCTTTTTGTAGCCTGTCTGATGACATCATAGCTTGTGAAATCAGTAGCAACAGCGGCGGCCTCTAGCAAAAGCGTTCGAAATCGGTTCTTCTCTCTTGCGTGCACGCGAGCAGGTATGGGCGGCGTTCTTAGCGCCACCAGCATCAACATCCTCCGCCACGGGCAACGTAAAGTGACCGCTTTCGAATGACGCTCTGTTTGCACCGGCTTTTGCACAAACTTGGTTTACCATGAAAACCACAATAGATTCCTTTTCCACCGCAGGTAATATACATCTAACGTTCCACCGGTTCCGCCACTTCTGTTCATTGGGTGGGCTGATGGTGTAGCGAGTGCTACCGAGCGCACGTGCCACGAATAGCCGCCAGGCGTTCTAGGAAGCTTGTCAACTGACTGATCTCTAGTCCATTCACCCTGCTGAGACTACGATGGGAGCTACGTGCCCGCCGCACCGATCAGCCGCCTCCCTCTCATCACCTTACCCAGCTCTCCGCGCGTGGGTATGGCCGGAAGTGTGATGACATAACGAAAGAGAGGCGTATGACTGGTCCAACGAGGACGTAGCTTCCGCTGATGTCTCAGCTTGGGGTGAACGGAGTATAGTAACGTTGCTCGCACCATCAATTTTTAGAATTCTAGAGTTCCTGAAGCACAGAACTTAGACTTGTTGTAAAAAGACGAAGTGAAAAACCACTTTAGTGCACCTTTATGTTCAAACGTTATTGGGACTCACAAAATATAGCTGTGGCTGGAATTTTAGCGTTTTTTGAGACTTGACCAAATCATCGCTTGTTTAAGGGGAGATGCAAATTGAAAAGCAGCAAAATTTTGCAAAAAATGTGGTTCCTGGTTTTAGTGTGTGTGTTTTATTATGCCTAAAGGGAGGGACACTGACTGGGTATTTATGCTCGCCGAGGTTTTTATTTGAACATGACCTATAAGAGTGCAACTACTCAATTTGCAGCTCGAAATACGTTTTCTTTCTGCCCGAAAACAGCCGGTCGAGAATTGGCCGGTTTCAGTCGTGCTCACTCTCTTTTCTATGGTCACGTGGCATTCAAACTAAAGCATACCAAATATATTCAAAGTCGTGGGTCATCTAAGGCACACATTCAACATTAAAAATAGAAAAGAATATAAACCCCATTTTTGTGGCCTCCAAAAATCTGCAAACATGTTGATCGAAAAAAAAAAAAAATGTTGCACAGATTACAGAAAGTACATGTACACGTCATTCTCAATATGGCGCCGTACCGCGGGCTGGACGACGCGGTGGTGGTGCACAACGGACCAACATTGCTATAGGCGTGGGGCCGCTACTCCGGAACTGTCGTTCGTGGTACCAGCCAATTGATCGTCAAGCACAGAACATTGAGTGGAGGGGTATAAGTGTGAAATGACAAACGGTGCTCGCAACTTCGTTGTCTGCTTCACACGCCGGAGAAGCAAAGAAAAATAAACACAGTCGGGTGTAGCCACATGACTTCAAGCCCTGAGCTTCCGTGGTCATGTTTCGGTTTCGTGCAGTTGAGATTTGTGGCTTTATTAAAATTATACGTAACTCCGCAGCAAAATATTTATTCGGGTGGTCTCCTGACACACCATATTACGTCGCCTGACAAAAAAAGAAAACATTTTTGGGGTGTTAATGTCCCCAAATCTTCATATTTTATGTATAAAAAAAAACAAACTGAATATGGTCGTGAAATTAGGTCGAATTCGTATTTGAAGATCTCCCGGCGATCTACGTAGAAAGGCATAAATATGAGCCGTGTTTGTGTGCGGTTCTTCAAATTGTGACGTCGCCTGCCATCACATTTATTTTGAGAAGTAGGCCCAGCCATCTCTTCTCCGGCGCAATCTTTTGTAGCTTATATTTCTCACGAAAAATACCTAATAACAAAAAATTCTTTTTCCTGCTGCGAAGGAGTACCACTTACACATCTATAGTAATATTTGAATCTGTTTTTTTCTGTTTTTGCAATTCTGAGGCATTTTCACATTTTGTGCACGAGAACGTTTTTTCTTAATATTGTTCTATGACAACCAAATTTGGCATGGATAAGCTTGAGGATATGTAGAATGAAACTATAAAGGTTTAAAGAATATATATTTTATATTTATGAAAAAACAAAACAAAAAACTTGTTAGCTTTTTGAAAATGACTTTTTTTGCAATTTTTATTTATCTTGAAATAGAAGTGTTCTCATACACATTATTTTTGTTTTTCATTGCACTCAGTGGTTTAAAAGGAGCGAATTAACCTATTTTACTATGCTCTTTTTTGTGTGTTGCCATATCCCACATGCATGCAAGAACATGTATTTTTTTGCACATGCATTGCGTCCAGAACATATAAAGCAAGCCATATCAAACCGAACACCAGATTTAGGGAAAAGAGATCAAGCACTATAAAGTGTGAAAAATTTCATTCAGTTGTTGCAAATAAAAAAAAAAAAAGAAAAATTTCCCCTGCGGATGTGGCACTGAATATAATTCTGAGATCGTCCTTTTATTGTGACCCCTCAATTTAGACTCTCTAAGCATCCCAACAAATGCGAAATCACAATCGTGCGTAGCTTATTTTCTTGTTAAAAGCGTGTTCGAAGATTGCAACACGCCCTTTTTGGGAAGAATTTTCTTTCTGAGTGAAGTGGTCGACGAAGGGCGCTTCTCGGCGAGTTGCAAGTGATGGCTTCGCCCGCGGAGAAAAAGAGGAGTCTTATCCGAATGTGTATTTATCAGACTCTCTTCAAAACGAGTTATAATAAAATCATTCGGAATCTGCGCACATTGTAGGGCTTTCATTGGTCTACACAGTGTAGTCCGTGAGAAAAAAAGAGTCCACATGTTTTTCTCTTGCCCTGAGATGAATAGGCGGTTGTGTAATATAGGACTTTGTATATGCAGGAACTAACACCCTTTAAAGGGACACTGACAGGGTATTTATGCTCGCCGAGGTTTTTAGTTGTACGTGACATATGAGAGCCCAACTACCCAGAACAGAATTTGCGGCTCGAAATTCGGTTTCTTTCCGCCCGAAAACCGCCGATCAAGAACTGGCCGGTTCGAGTCTCGCTCACTTCTTTTCCGTGGTCACGGGCCGTTTTCTAAGGTATCGATGTGACCACCAAATTTAATCAAAGTCGTGGGTCATTGAAGGCACACAGTCAATATTAAAAATAGAAAAAAATATGAAACCCATTTTTTGTGGCTTCAAAAAAGCTGCAAATACGTTGATTGAAAAAAAGGTAGCACAGACAACCGGAAGCTTTCTGTGCGTTCACTGCATAATTCTCAACATGGCGTCGTTTCGCGTATCGTGGGACTAGCACTAGCGGATGGCAGCGGACGACGGGCGTTGGACTTCTACTTCAGAAACTGTCGTTCACGGTACTGGCGAATTCTGTCTTTCTTCGAAAGAGAAATTTCGGACCGATCAAAAGAACTGATATTCATCCCGTACGACACGCCCGACCAGCAAGCCGATTGCACGAAGACGTCGCCGAGCCGTCGTCCCTTCTCCTGGCTGAAGACATCGCTCGCTCAAACGTCAAGTACGAAGTGTGTACTTCGACTTGAATACGTACGCGTACGGTTACTTTACGAGGTGCGAATGTGCCCTATGCGTGGTGCTGCCCGACTTCAAGCCGGGAGTGCATGCATATTTAAAACACAACGTGATTTAAAATCGGCAGCAAACTTCCGACATACAGTCTACCCGCTGCATAACTACACATGATAGAGTTCCTTCAGTAGCTCAGTGGAAAGACGTCCGCTTCACACGCAGAGGGCACGGGTTCGATTCCTGGTGTGGGTGTACCTTTTATTTTTTTTATTTTTCTTGTCAAGCATTCTGCGATGTTTCCATTTCTTTTTTTACAATTATCACAGAAAAAAAAATGTTGTGGACGATACGTCGCTGAACTAAATGGTATGGATTCCTTTTTTGACACCTGCGAAATCAATGTCACTTTCCACAAAATGCAAGGAGCATATGAATCGGGTAGCATCCGCTTTCCGAGCTTCGCGTGATGGTTCTACAGGAATTGCAGCCAGCCATTGATCCCGACCCGTTGATCTTCCGGAAACTTGTGCACTCTGCCACACAATGCCACTTTCAGATGCAGGACATGTGAGGCAACTCTTCACGCAACATCTTGGGAGTATTCTTTTCGGAGCTGATCACGGGAATTCCCACGGCACTCGGGCACTCACTACTAATTGCCAACACTTAAATGTACAAAACATTTCATCTTGAAGTACAGAACAGCGAGCGGAACAAACATAACTGCAAAGGAATCCCACGGCGAACGAACGCATTTCGTCTGCTACGTGCGGAGCGAAGGAGAAAAAAAAAAAAAAAAAAAACCCGCACGGTCGGGTGTAGCCACGTGACTTCCGCCACTCACGCTATCCTCTCCACTTCTCCGTTTCGGTTTCGGTTTCGCGCAGTTGCGTTTTTTGGCTTTATTAAAAAAATACGTGACTCTGTAGCAATATATTAATTGGATAGTATTCCGACACCATAATGAATCGCCTGACAAAAAAGGAAAAAAAAAATTTTGGGGGGGTGTCAGCGTCCTTTTAAACAATATAGGATCAAAAACGACTTTTTTCAAAAATGACTTCAGTGCCCCTTCAAACACACCTGGTGTAGCCTATCAGCATATTCCTGCTTAGGGAGGTAAGCAGCTCGATGTATTTCAACTTGTCGTTGGATCTGGGCAGTTCTTAAACAAAATCAGGGAAAGAGTTATTGTTTCCGAAGAACAGTAAAAAATGTGCAGAAGCATTTTTTAAAAATATTGTAAGACAGTACCTGGCACAAAGAATCTACGGCGAATATTACAGGCTACTCAACTGTCTTTGTATTCTAGCTTAGTCTACTAGGAGGGCTGATTGCTATCTTACAATTTCTGTACGAGTTCTTGCGTAAACTAATTGCCGCCATCAATTTAACCGTTTCTCTCCAAATTTGAGGGATGGTATGTTTTCCATCAATTATGTATCTGTAGCCCCAGCCCTGTGTTGCTCATGTTTTGTGCTTACTACGCTAATTTGAAAACACTCAAAAGTAAATTTTGGAACCATCTTTAAGCTGTTTAAACATGTTTTAGTGGACATCCAGTGCCATTCTGTGCACCTGTCGAGGGCTGTTAATTGGTGCTGTTAATTGGCACCTGACGAGATTGTGTAGTGTGGCTTAGGTATTTTCCTTTGTCTTCGCAGCACGGCCTGGACTCGGCAAAGCCGCTGTGCTACTCTCACATCGACATTGCAGCCTCCTCCGGGCCTTTTCCTGGAATTCCCTCGGGGGCACCCATTCCATCCTTGGTGCATGCTTTTGTGTGTGGGCATTGAGGATTTTGAGACTAGGCTACGTTGTAGCTGACTCTTTCAATCGAAAAGGCCCACCCAGCTCCCATTTTTGGTTTTTCTCTTGCTTTGCTCTACTAGTATGCTCTGTGTTACCCACTGGGAGAAAACTGCCAACGATTGAGGCCTTTATTGCTGCTCTCTTTTATTACGGTATGCATGAGGTTGCTCGAAAGAAGTTGGATACCCTAAATTTCACATTTTGCGGTTAGTGGTTTGTTAGAGGAAGATCCCACGACATCTGAGTGGTTTTAGCCTTTGGGACACATTTGCACATTTGAAGTTAACTACCGTAAAATGCCGAGCATCCACCCATTCCATAATAAGCGCCCACCCCTCAATTTTGTAACATTCGGAAAATACATAAAAGACCTATCTTTACGTATTGTTGACCTAAGTGCCCATCCCCCAGTTTTACACGATTATCTCCAAAGTTAGAGTGGATGCTTGCTTGGGATTTTACAGTAGGTTTCGTGGGAGAATGATGTAGGTGCACTACTTTGCGAGGATATTTAACTCGACAAAAGTCGTTTAAAGGCTTAGTTTAACTCCAAGTGTATTTTGTACCCTTCTGTTTGAGTGGGCTTCACAGGTTGCAAGAATGAGGGATTTCTCAAACTTTGAATATGATGCTAGCATAGTCTGAAACAATACTTTTTAATTTCACTTACCCTAAAATACTGGGTAAGCCACCCACTTAGAATTTGGAGATAATCACGAAAAAATGGGGGATGGGCGCTTGTCTGGTCATCAATTTTACATATAAATGTAGTGTGCATAGTTTCTCAGATCTTAAAAATTTAGGAATGGGCGCTTAGTGTGGAATGGGCGGATGCACGGTATTCTACAGTAGCTTTTTTGTGTGTTTTGCTATTGGTGGTTTGCATCACCTTTGTTATTTTTTCCACGTCACTTTTGACGGGTTATTTTTAAGAGTGTTTTTTACATAAGACGTTGCCTTCGAATGAAGGATAATGGTCTAACATGATTCCATGCAATGTCAAAGACGTACTGCAAAACTTTTAGCGTTGTGCCTTTTGTGTGTAAAAAATTTATATCTAGAAAAATATTGCAAGTTTTATGTGTGTGGTAAAAGTTATTATTCGATGGAGTAATTGGGGTGGTGGTTTGGGTCTCGGCGCCTTAGTTGTTTTTGTGAGATAAAGTCCCAATATGTTTTTTTATTTTATTTTTGGGAAGAACGATGTCTTCTCCCATGCAGCAAAGTAAGCTAACTCTTGTTTCTTGATATTTTGACCCCTATTCCTATTATGTTACTTCAAGGCTTTGTAAGTTCATTTAGGTTTGTTTCTTGCGGAATGGCTTGCATGGAACCACATTTGTTCCCATTACTTCGAAAAAGTAATGGTATACAGTTATGAATTACTCAATCTTAAATGTAGCGGATCACAATTTCTAAATACTTTTGTCCAAAAGTAATTGATTTGTGTAATTGCTACATTACTCATTGCTTTGATGATTCTTATGAGATAATAACTATGTATTAAAATATACATAAAAACACAAATTTGGATATCGGTTGATTTCAATCATTTTGTGCCTTTTTAATTATTCTGATAGTACAAACTTTCTTCCAGTCATGGTCAAACAAGTGTTTTTATACATAAAAAAATGGGTGCTAGATAAATACATGCTGTAAATTGTGCAGTGCAAGGGCACACAAAAACGGGGTTTTTCCCAGGAATTAAAATTAGGGGGTGTGTCCGGGAGCAAGGGGGGGGGGGGGGGGGGGCAGGCTAGGGTAGGCAAGCACAAGGAGGCAATTTTTGTTCTCTATTTACTTCTTTCTTCTTCCACTGTATATTTTTTGCGTGTGGACAGAGATGCATGCGTGGTGGCCGACAGGTTCTGGAACTCTACATTCAACTTGACAGTTTAAGCATTTAATGAAGAATGCATAATTTCCTTAAGAAAGCACAAAGTAAAGCAAAAAGCACCGTCAGAAATTTCAGTCATGGTATTAATACTGTGATACCGCAATGATTGTCAATAATGAATGTATATTCAATGGGCAAACGCCACCTCTGTTCTCCTTCACGCCAATGAGAGGAGGAGCCAAAGAGTTAAACAGTGCGGAGGGGAGGCGACGAAACGGCTCGTGTTCTGATGCCACTGTGACGTTAGCTCCATATAGGAACCACTTTTGAGCCAGCGTGCTCAAAAAAACAATGATTTTGCGCAAAATAATATTTTTTTTCTTGGTGGAAAATTTTTTTAGGGGGTGCCCTCAGAAAAACTAGGGGGGTGTACACCCCCTCCCCCCCCCCCCCCCCCCCCTTGAGTGGGTGGGTAGGGAAATCACTGCACACAAACATAGCACAGCCTAACAGAATTGAACTATGGTTCCTTTACTGCGTTACAAGTCATAGGACTGCATTCTTCAAAGTTCTCTTGGATGTAAAGGAACTGTCAAAGGTGCCCAGAGGATGCTGAAAAGAAATCCTTCCATACAAAAAATGGATTGGAGACTGTGTGGCTGCCCTGACTTCCCCATGTTGCTCGGTGGGACCATCTTGTCTTCATGAGCATGGAGCTCCTTTTTTGTGATTCTTTAGGTGCATTGGGCTGTCTTCCCTGCATTGCTCAATTGGCTGCTTGTCATCATACCTTATTGTTGTATTTTGTTTTTATTTTTTGCCAAAAAAGCAATGAAAGCAATCCATTATGTTGATTACACAATTTTTATATTTACCAAATACATTCTGTGGAGAAAATGTAATGCATCAATTACAAAATTACTTTATAAAGTAATGGAGTGCCAGTAATGCATTACATATAATGCACTAACTTGATGGAGCCATTTTTACCTTATTGTGGTGTAATGTTTTTTCACCTCCAGGCCTGTTTTATTGATTGGGATTTATTGATACTCGGTAATGTTTTCTGGAATAATAAAGGAAGTGGTGTGAAATTCTTTTCTCTGTGTCACACTCTTTGTTACAGACCCAATATTTCTTCCCTGGTATTCTGCATAACTGGTTTCCCAAGGGTAGAAGAGTAAACATTATGTGCAGTGCTTGAAGTCTCCCGCAAGTTGAGGGGGTCCCTACAAGAAGGGGGAGGGCGGGGGGGGGGGGGGGGGGGGAAGGGAAGGGGGGTGTTTCGACGAAATGTATTAGATGCACATAAAATAAAACCCACTGCTGAGTCCGTCCCCGCCGTACCTGCAACCCTCAAATTGCTAATCCCCGAATATCACATCCCTGAAAATAAGCTATTTTATTGCAAGATATGATTTTGATTTCACTAATGCTGGGGCTGTGGAAGAGGGTCTCGGACCATCCGTTAAAATCAGTGGGGGGTCCAGGATCCCCCTAAGACCCCCCAGACTTTAAGCCCTGATTATGTGGAAATAGTGATAATTTCTGTGATGTAACAATTCGTCGCTAAATTCCGATGCTTTCCAATCACCTGTATCCAAGATAAAACAGTGTTTGCCAAAACCAGAGTTGTCCTTGTACGGATTTAATACTGCTATGCCTTGAACAAGTATGCAGGGAGTAGAGTGTACCACACTCAAAATATCTTGTCCTATTTCTAAGCCCCTTCAATTAAATCGTTAGCGGGCCACTGGCAGGGACTCAAATTGAACCGAAAACCGATAAACGGAATTCTTTCCGTAACTGAAATGGAATCGATTGGGCGATGAGCCGAAACTGCGAAAAATTAACTGTATTATAGCGGTTCAGGCTTCAGCACTAATGATGTATTGATAAATAAAATAGTGACCTAAAGGCGTGGTTTTCAAACGCCAAATATATTTTGTAGAGAGGCACGTTATGGACTATTGTTGAAGTTCCTGGGCGAATGATCCCAATATACTTGTCTGCAAGTATATTGGGATCGTTCGCCCATAGATCATTTTAGAGGGACACTACCAAAAATCAGGAAAAAAGGTTAATTTAGAAAAATCCCATATTTATATCCACCAGCATCTAGGGAGTATTCCCAGAAAGTTTCCTTTGTTTACACTGCAGTTATTTTTTTTTATAAAATTGTTTTGGTACATCGTTGCTAAAGAAAAGGTAGAGGTTCGAGCACTTTTAACGCATTCTTCTCCGTTTCACATTTTGGCAAAAATTTCCCTTTAGGAAAACTATCGATTGGTAACGGGACAAAAGGAAAGGCTCCTTCCACATTTTTGATAAAACCGGAGACGACTGACGAAGAGGGGGACGAACACAGAACTTTGTTTTTGTCTTTGTTTTGTTTAATTTCTTTTTCAAACGAATTTAATGGGAAACGCAACTGTGGATTTTTTTTTTTACTTTGTGTATGTCTTTTATAAAAAGATGTTACGATTTTGTTCACAACACAAAAGACAAAAAATGTATTTAATTTTTCACCACAATCTTGGCATAAAATAAATTACTTATTGAAAACTTTGTTTTCACAGCGGCACTCTCCAGGCATTCTGTTGCGTATCTAGTGAAGAAAAATGTTGGGTATTATTAGATTAGTTTTCTAACGATAGTTTTCCTAAGCAATGTCAGTGTGTTCCTGATAACAACGACTATAATTTATTTCACAGTTCATACACAGATGAAACTTCGCACTGCATTCTGCCTCGGAACTCTTAAAGTTCAAAAGTTGACTCTTTTGGGTATAGTTTGATCGAAAGCGGCCCTAAAGATGGCGGAGCGGTAGTTCCAAGATCGCGGAAGAGACTGGGATAGATCTTGCATGCGCCTGCTCGCTAACGCTGGTCAGTGTGCTTAAATTAATTAATTTGGCTACAAATGCGAAACGGTCAGAGCAAGAGCGTATCACAGGTGACGGAGATGATGGCGTGCGTTAGGAAAACCAGCATGTTTTTTAAAAGTTGCGGAAACATCACAGAACTTGTTAGATTGTGGAAGGCGAGCGTGCTTGGGTGCCGCGGTCACATTATTGTGTATGGCAAAATATTTTTGTAGGTGGTGAAAGTATCGTGGTGTTTGCGCTGTGCCTGGCTACTATTGGTCTAAAACGTTAGCCGCACATGGTGGCCGTCAAGCTCCGGTAGAGCAACGTTCACAGTATTGAAGTCTCTGCCAGAGGCTCACAGCTCACTGCACACCGTCGCGGTTTTAGCGCATTGCGACACCTAATCAGCATACGCCATGGTTACTATAAGCAGTTTTAGCATAGCGTAACCGCAGGCTGCCGTACGGTGAGGGAGTTTTCGTAGATGGTTTTCGCCGTCCCGCAACGCTCTCCGCAACCCGCTACGATACCCGGAACTCTACAGCCAAGGCCTGGGCGCGCAGGCGCAGTATCGTCTTCTTCGTTGCGGAGGGCTTAGCGGAGGGAGAAACGCGAGCCAGGAGCGTTGCCGTGCCAGTAGCCTGCGGTAAAGCTATGCAAGAACTGCATAATAGCGACATCGGTGTGTTTGGTGGTTATATTTATTGCACTGTCAAAAGAAATATTGAAATATAGATCGTGGCGACCCGTCTCGCCCAAACTTCCCGTTCTAAGCGCAACTCACCATCGGCACAAAGACGCGCTTAAAAAAATGCTACAAGCATTTCTTTATTTGCCTTTCTCATTAACTGAAAGCAGGTACGCGTAGTCTGTGTTTTGGAAGTGCTTGGAGCAAATTGTTATGTTTCTTGTCACGGCCTTTCAGCGCATAAAATGCGAACCCATTCCCGATGTTGCGTTAGCAGTTCGGCAGTTCCCTCCTACTTTCTGGAAAGAATAAACTTTTTGTAGATTGTACGCGAGAGTCTTTCGCTACTATCGGTAGTTTTTGCCGTCAGGTTGAACGCAGATTGTGTTTGCGACCGCAGGAGCAGAACAACGCAGCTTATGCGATCTACGAAAAGTTTCCAATAAAATTAGACATCCCGGTCCCTTCGTGCAATGCTGTTGCGAAGAGGACCACAACAATTCCCATTTTAACGCACTCGCTTTTTCCGTGTAGTCTGTATTTTGGAAGTGCTTGGAGCAAACGGTCCTGTTCCTTGTCTGTCCAAACAGGCTACTACAAAAATCATCAGGCCACACGACTCCTGCAAAAATCGCAAAAATCGAAAACGCGAACCCATTCCCGGTATCAATAGGGAATGGTAGTAGACCGTTTTTCTCCTCTGCTACGGTATCTGTGAAGAAAACGCCGCAGCTGCGCATGCGCGCCGCCAGCCTTGTCTGCATAGTTCAAGGTCTTGTGGCGGATTACTCAGCGCTATCCGGGTGCTTAGCTGGCTGCGGAAACGGTCTACTACAATTCTCCAATTGCTCGACACACCGTTGAGCGACCAGCTCTCTTCTACTTTCGGGAAAGAATAGACTTTTCGTAGAACGTATGGAAGAGCTTTGTACTACATGCGGGAGCTTTTGATGTCACGTTGAGCCAGTGGCGTACCAACTTGTTTTTGAGTGAGAGGGCAAACCAGACCCCCCCCCCCCCCCCCCCCCCCCCAGGGCCAGGAGGCGGTGCCCATGGTATCCCTCGTGCGCCGCCGGCCAGTGTTTGCCCTGCCCAGTGGCGGCTGTTTCAGGGGGGGGGGGGGGGGGGGGGCAAAACACATGCCTTGCCACCCACTCTGAAAACTGGGGGGGGGGGGGGGCAAGCGCACCCCTTGCCCCCCCCCCTTCCCCCCCCCCCGGTTGGTACGCCCATGCGTTGAGCACAGATTGTGCTGGTGCCCGCAGGACCCGAAATCTACAGCGTATGCGATCTACGAAAAGTCTCCAATTAAATTAGACATCCCGCTCCCTTTGTGCTACGCTATTAAGAAGCGGAACACGTTTCTTATTTTAACGCACTCGGTTTTTTAATTAAAACTGCATGATGTACGAACACGCCGACCAAAACCATGCGGTAAGAGCAGTACCAAGGCCGACACTGCCTGCCACCGTCTCCGCCACCGTCCCCGCTCCTCTGGTTCTTCGTTCGTCCGCGAGAGGGCGACCGGCGGGCTGGAGTGGAGGGAGGGTTCCAGAGCGCGCCACCGTGGCTAAGTGAGGCAACACTGGGGCGGCTAAAATCGGCAGCGTCGCCGCCTCCGCCCCCCCCCCCCCCCCCCCCTCTCCCGTCCCCTCGCGAGATTACGTTATTACCAACTCTGAGCGTTGTGCTGTCGCGCACTACACTACCAACTGTCTTAAAAATTTATCAAACGTTAAAGATAATGTGTGTGCGTGTGGTTCTAGCATTAGGGAGTTTTAGTAGGTGCCTTCCTCGGTAGGTTCAGACGACCCAAAACGGGAACTAGCAGAACAAAATTGAACGTCCTGACTCCTGATATTATGGCTAAATTTAAGCGAAAGCAAGTAGACAAGGGCAGTTTTCTCATTTTTTCACGTTGTTTGCGCGCGCCTCAAAATTACAAAGGCGAAGACTTCGCCGACTTCCCTCCTCTACAAAAGCGGAACTAAAAGCGCTCCCTTCCCATTCCTCACCCTCACCTACCCTTTTTTTTAGAGCGCAGCTCTTAGGTGCCCGTTTCCGGCTTGAGCGGCGTCGGCGTCGCCGTCGGCGTCGGCGTCGCCGTCGGCGTCGGCGTAACTGCGCGGTGCATGATGGGTAAATTTCCCCGCTAAATTTAGCGGAAAATTTTCCCCGCTAAATTTAGCGGAAAAATTTTCCCCGCTAAATCTAGCGGAAAATTTTCCCCGCTAAATCTAGCGGAAAATTTTCCCCGCTAAATTAGCGGGAAAATTTCTCCCCCCCCCCCCCCCCCTCGAGCTCACGTGACCCCCCCCCCCCCCGTGCCTTCCCCTCCTCCTCAAGAGCTGCGCTCTAATTCGGCGTTACAGGGAGTTGTAAACGGCTTTCATTTTTTTCTTCTTCTTCACTTTCATCCATGCGTTTGTCAAAAAGAGAGGCCGAATATTTCTTTCTTTTTTTTTTTTAAGTGAACTCTTCCCGCAGGAATAACGGACCTCACTTTGGGAGTCAGCTTGTTTCCCGTCTCCGTTGAAGACGATTGCGGTGTCCGATGAATGTGTTTTTCGTGCAAGCTGGCTGTAGTTCGGACGGTGTCGTACGCAGTTACTCGTCGCAAGCTGATGCTCGTTCTTGTCGATTAAATATGCTGTTCTCTTTTACATAGAACACATAAACGCCGCAAGGATAACCTTTTTCTCGTGGAGTACGTACTTTTTTTTTATTCCTTGAGTAGTTTGTTTTTACGCTGCGGGGACGAAGTTAGAACCGCATAGACAGGGTCGAAATAGAGCCACTATTTATTTATTTCAAAACACCGCGACCTCGATGAGGTCATCGTAGGAGTGGAAAAAAGGCCAACAATTAAAGATGTACGCACCTTACGGAACAAAACTTAAAAAGTCGTGAAAAATGCATTATAGTTAAAAAAAAGAGTACAAAAAATGAAAGCCGTTTACAACTCCCTGTAACGCCGAAATAGAGCGCAGCTCTTGAGGAGGAGGGGAAGGCACGGGGGGGGGGGGGGGGGGTCACGTGACCTCGAGGGGTGGGGAAGCGGAGAAAATTTTCCGCTAAATCTAGCGGGGAAAATTTTCCGCTAGATTTAGCGGGGAAAATTTTCCGCTAGATTTAGCGGGGAAAATTTTCCGCTAAATTAAGCGGGGAAAATTTTCCGCTAGATTTAGCGGGGAAAATTTTCCGCTAGATTTAGCGGGGAAAATTTTCCGCTAGATTTAGCGGGAAAAGTTTTCCGCTAAATTTAGCGGGGAAATTTACCCATCATGCACCGCGCGGTTACGCCGACGGCGACGGCGACGCCGCTCAAGCTGGAAACGGGCGCCTAAGAGCTGCGCTCTAAAACAGTCACATACAGTTCAATAGTAGACTCACAGGCACCATACCAGAACACCTATTGTATTTCTAATACAAATCTATCAAAATCGAGATAACGAACTGATCCATTTATGTTGTTCTAGTTTTCTATCGTTCGAGGAAAAAAAGAATATTTAAAACAGAGGCGAAAGTCCTATGTCAGTCATGGAAGATGGAGGAGAAAAATTGCGGTCATATCTATTACAAATAAATCTAGCTGCCTTTGCTTGTATTGCGTCAATCTGCTTAATATCACCCTTTAGATACGGATCCCACACCACACAACCATACTCTAAGATAGGTCTAATCAAAGTCTTATACGCCGTTATTTTAACTTCCCTAGTTAAAGATTTTAAGGTTCTCTTGACATATTCTTTAGCCTTTGCAGAGCACGAGAACAAATAGAACTGATGTGCTTATCCCATTTGAGAATGCGTGAAAAAAATACCCAAATACTTATATTCATGGACTTGACGCAGAATTATATTACCAGTACCATACCTAAAAACAGACGGTTGCTTCTTATTAGTAAATGTCATAACGACAGATTTCTCAAAATTAATTTCCATCTGCCACTTCTGACTCCAATTAAAAAACGTTTCAAAAGAGTCGTTTAGCAAGGCATGGTCATCTACCGAGTTGATTTCGTTGCACAAAACGCAATCATCTGCATAGAGACGAATTTTAGCTGGAAGACCTTTTGCGACGTCGTTAATATAAAGTAAAAACAAAAGAGGTCCTAAAACCGCTCCCTGTGGGACACCGGAACTAACTGAGACATTGCTAGAATGAACATCCCTATATGAGACAGACTGTGATCTATTTTTTAGATAATCTTCGATCCAATTAACTAATGACGTATTATTTAATATCGCTTGTAGTTTCTAAGGGAAGCTGATGATGTGGCACTTTATCGAAAGCCTTAGAATAATCTACAAAGGTGGCATCAAGTTGTCCTCTTTTATCTAAAGCTAAAGCTATGTCATGAATGAATTCAAGAAGTTGGGTTGAGGTGGAGTAGCACGACGAAAACCATGCTGTTGCCGGCAAACAATAAAATTAGTCTTGAGGTACTCAGACATCTGCTTATAGACAATATGTTCCAAAAGTTTGCGTGAAGACGATGTGAGCGAAATGGGTCTGTAGTTTGTAACCACCTGTTTGTTGCCTGACTTGAACAAGGGGATGATTTTAGCCGACTTCCATGACCGAGATGCTGTTGCAGTAGAAATAGATTTTTCGAAAATGACAGATAGGTGTTTTGAAGTCCAAAGTGAATATCGGCGAAGAAATTAATTGGGAATTCCATCAACAACTATCTTGGGCAGCTACGCGATCACGCTATAGAGGCGCAAACGACAGTCTGCTCTGCAACGGGTGAAGCGGAGAAAACGCTCACTCCGGTGAATACGCTCAAACGTCCACAAAACGTCGCTCGATCAAGTTGTGTCCGATGAGCAGAGAGCAGCGAAAATGTCAAAAGACTCATCTGCCGGTGACAGGTCTAAAGGCCCGTTCACACTCTTGCGACCGAGTAAGACCGAGAGAGACCAGAATGGTTTTTAAGCCTTTTGCGACTTCTTAGGACCGGATGCGCTGCAGCGCAAGAGGCTTAAAAAACCGGTCTGGTCTCTCTCGGTCTTACTCGGTCGCAAGAGTGTGAACGGGCCTTAAAACGAAGTGGAAGCTCCTCCCACTTCTTTCCACTTGAGTAGAGCGAACGTTGGAAAGGAGGCGACCTCCTCTCCACTGCTCGCTCCGCTGAAGTGAAAAGGGGTGGGAGGAGCTTCCACTTCGTTCTTGACCTGCCACCGGCTATAGAAAGTAATCGCATCGAACCCAAAGACAACGCTGCGCTTCGAGCGCATTAAATCCGAATGTCGAGTCAAATATCGCATCTAAAAATCCATCTCGAGTCACGTAATGTGAACGGAATGCTCAATCCATTCATTTTACGGCATTTATTCATCTCCGACGGCGTTTTATTTTTCACGGCCTCGACGGAATCCTACGGAGCCTTACGCCTGCTAAGCTTTCGGGGTTACGATAGTCTGGTACGCAACAGTGCTTACAGCTTCGACGTTTGCTCTTCTGCGTCATCCGATTGCAATGTTGAGAATAAAAGACCAAAAACGCACGAACCTTCAATGTGATGTGTGAACAGCCCCACCATCAAGCGGGCTGGCGAAAGGGCCTTCCCAGTGTTGCAAATATCTTGAGCCAGATGGCACGACGTGACACACCAAACTTGATTGCGTATTCGCGTCCCCAGCTCGTTGCTCGCCCTCTCGCGGCGGAAACGGGAAACACTCTACTGAAGGTCCCCCGATTCTCCTGTTCAGCGGGCATGGTGGAACTGTTCGCGATCATGGCTCGCAAACAGTCATTTCTGATTGGAAAGAATACTCGTCAGTGTCCCTATGTAGTGCTGCAGCCGATATAGGATTGTAGCTTGCTATAGTCGGTGACAGGTCAAGAACGAAGTGGAAGCTCCTCCCACCCCTTTCCACTTTAGCAGAGCGATCGCCGAAGAGGAGGCGACCTCCTCTCCACCGTTCGATCCGCTGAAGTGGAAAGGGGTGGGAGGATCTTCCACTTCGTGTGTGACCTGTCACCGACTATAGAGTGTTTTAGTATTGCGTATAGGAGCAAGCGCAAGAGCTGTGCGTTACCGTTGCTCATTCCACGTTGCGCATATGCGCGTCGTCGCCATGCACCAATCCAAGACCGCAGCTCCACGCACGCGCAGTGTGGAACACGCAACCCTAAAGCAAACACACAGTGCTTGCTGTTCGCTTGTATACGCAATACTAAAACTATTGTTTCACCGGTTTTCAAACGCCAACGTAACGCACTGCAGTGAGCTGACGTTCGAGCCGGTAGGCGTTGAATCGAACTGGAAAGGCTGAGATTGGCAAAAGCGACGGCGTGTAAAAATTGAAGAAAATAAATGTAAAAAAGTTATGTAACAAAAAAAAAAAACCTTCTTTAATTTTTTTTTATTTTGGGGCATTTGGGTTGGACTGGTAGGATTGGCGGCGAATTAGGAAGTTTTGTCGATTGTCAAAAGTCGCGAAACTCATAGCACCATGTTTTAACCTAATTTAATTTTTACGTGAATTTCTCAGACAAGCTAGAATGGTTTCAGTGATTTTATACTTTTTTTTATTATATAACTTGCTAATTAAAAATGCTGCAATTTGCACCAGTGATGATAATTTGTCAACTTTGAATTGTTATAGTTGTTCTCTCTTTTGAAATTAGATCATAATCAACAAATTATTTTAGAGCTTGAAGAACTACGTATTCAAATATCCTAATTGTATAATTATTAATAAAGATTGTGGTAATGTAGGCCCTCAATAAACGCCACAATCACAAAAATACGCCATTTAAGAAAAGTCTTCCCACAAAGGTCTCATTTTGTTTTCTTTTTAGCATATGACAACCTCCGACATTGTTATCAAGATAGACATAAACACTGGATGTAATATAAAGTCCTATGAGTCACGCGTTGCCTTCAAAACAGACACACTTTTGTTGTCTGACTCGGTTCTGTTTTTGTGTTTTTGTAGTGAGAACAGCGTTTTTTAATTTGCACGTTTTGTGAACATGCATATTCTAAACTCATCACCCGTGGAGATAATTTTGTAAAATTTAGATTTATTCCCTGGGAATAATGCTAAAGCCCCCAGAACCCATTAAAGGGCCCGCAGTTCATTATTTCACATGACAATTATTTGAGTAAGTAACGGCAGCAAGAACACACAAATAAATATCACCGCTGATCTAAAACTACAGCCTGATGGCTGTATTTTTCGTTATAAACGGCCCACTCTGGCAAGCGCTTGGTGAGCAGCCAGCGGAGAACTCGTGACATCAGCCGCAATCTTGAGGTAGTTCGTTTCGGAACGAGCAAAGCTGCGGCGAGGCTGACGTCGAGAGGATGGCCTAGTCGTTCCAGCCACCGAAGCGGCTGCTTTTGTACGAATTTTGAGTGACGGGTTAATCTTCTGTAATCTTGTGGAGGGACAATAGCTACTTCTGGGACACACAAAAGATATTCTCGGAGAGAGAGGAGTTCCTCCTTCCCCTCTTCTCTTGTGGTGGCCGGAGGCGAGACAGTTATCATCACTACCTGTCAAGGTTCCTAGACGGGCATTACAAACGAGGCGTTAGCGACAACTACCAGGTGCTCTTTGCTTATCGTTTAATTCGTTTTAAAATTCCTTTTCGTGTCTTTTTCAACAAGAGATTAGTGTGTCTGATGTGATACTGCTCCCTTGAACACGAATAGACCAAGAAATAAGCGCCGAAATTTCGTTGTAGTATCCATTTAAATCTATGAAAAACCCTATCTTCAAAAGGACACCGAACTCTCCAAAATGTTTTGAAGTTTCTGGATCGGACACGTATGTCACAAAATAAAGTTTCCGCAAACAATTTCTTCAGCTCAATAATTACGCTGTGAGACACATCTTGAGTTAGGAGAGAAACCGAAATTAACGCATATATCGAGAAATTAAATCCAAAGTAGATGATAGTTTCGGTTTCGCTGCTGATTTAAAACGCCTCCTGGCGTGAATATTACGCTAAACGCCGCTTCTGTTTTCAGGCTAAAGAGCTGACCTGCGTGGATTAAAGTCACTGGATCCTGGGAAAGTAGCGCCATTGCCTTCCCTGCCTCTAGCCGGACACAACCGGATACTAACATACAGACGACCAAAACCTCGCAAAGCGATCTGATTAAAAAAAAAAAATATTTACAACACTGTGGACAGGACTATGCAAGAAACGCACAAGGATTAAGAACAATGTGTACACATATATACGCGAACCGGTGTCTGTACAGTTGACGGGTCTTTGCCGCGTCGCCACACGCGCAGGCCCGAAGGCGCACTCCCGCGAAGTGTCCCGTCCGCGCGATCACTCACGCGGCCGAAGCGTGCACCCCAGAGCATACTTGGGTAGTAATTCAATTACAGTAATTGAATTACTGTAATTTAATTACTTTTCTAGGTAATTTGTGATTGTAATTAATTACTTTTGGCTAAAAGAAATTGTAATTTAATTACTTTCTAGCATCAGTAATTGCAAAATTTCAGGCACAATTACAATTACTTTTGCAAAACATTGTGGCGCCGACAGAACCTCTCTGAAAGCCTCAGCGCTCGCACAAATGGCCTAGCTCTCGGTGAAACACTAGCGCACAGACACGCACTCACACACGCACAACATAAATAGTGTCGTACTGCTTGCTGTATTGTTGCTTACACTGGGGGCTGAGAGACAATCCTCTTTGGAGCCTACCTCAACAGCGCCGTGAAGCACCATCTGCGGTGCGAGCAGAAAACAATAGCGCAAACATGCCAAAATATTTTAAGAAAAACAATTTAGCTTCAGTTTTCAGCTGAGGTTGGAAATTTTATTTCTCTATGAAGTTATTTGTTTTTCTTTTCTGCCAGTTTTTTACGTACCTCTTCCAGTACTGTCGCATATTTGTATCTTTGTATTATTTTCAAGTTTATTTCCTGTTGGTTTTGCTTCGGATATTATTTGCATATGCCTTTTGGAGACTGACCTCGCACCTGTGAATATTGACACCAATGCTTCGGGAGTCCCGATTTGGTTGTTACATATTTCTGAGCCATTATAATATCAACTCAATGTAAATATTTACAATACCATGATGTTTGTATGTGAATGCGGTCGTATTATCGCGTGTGGATTTTAGTTTTATATTAACACTATTAAAATATTCATATATGAATAATTGTCACATTTTTATTTGCCTGGCTAACAAAAGTCCATCAACCAAATTTTTTCTTTAGCGATCTGCATCCTCCAGTATACAAACAATTTTATTATTATTTATTAAAAATATAGGAATGTAGTACTTTATTGCCCCAAACTGTCAATTGCTTTAATGAATATAACAAAATTCATAAAGGAAAGTACAATACGTGACATCTTGAAGCAATGCTTAAGCTTCCTCAAACATTGGGGCAAGGAATGAACAAATAGGTTGCATTCTATGCAACTCGTTTAAAGTCATATGGCCCAAGTCGGGTCGCTCTCAGAAATAAGTAATTGTAGAGTAATTGCATTACTTTTTAAAAGTAATTTGTACTTGCAATTAATTACTTTTCACGTTGTAGTAATTGTAATTGTAGTTAAACGACTTTTGAAGCCAAGTAATTGTAATTGTAATTAAATTACATTTTGGAAGTAATTTACCCATGTATGCCCCAGAGCCGCACACCCGCGCCCGCGCCCTCAACGGCACCGCTCTGAACTCAGGGGCCTAGAGGTTGTCTAGGTACCTGAAGCGGAGTTCAATCCGCGAGTTGCGAACGCTCAGGTACCGCCAGGAATAGCGCCTGAGGAACTCCTGTTCTCCGAGGAAAAGCAGTTGTTCCTCGAGGTGTCCCACGAGCTCCCACCGGAGCCGCCACAGCAGGTAAAGGCCTACGCTCAAACCGTGGAAGCTGGCGCGGATGACGCGCCAGAACGTCCGCGCCACAACGCACTCCTTCACCGCGTGCACATTCGTTTCGCGATTCCCGCAGTTTGGGCACTCGTCCGTGCGCGACACGCCCCAGCGGAGCAGGCGGTCTCTGCTGGGGAGGACGCCCCAGCCGTGCTGCCACTCGAAGTCCCGTAGGTGCCCTGGGAGATACGAAGAAGTGAGGCGGGACCAGGAGAAAGAGTCTCCGAGCTCCACCTGCGCTGCCGAAATCTGCGGTTCCAGGAGGACCTCGGTGAGACGAGCCGTCGGTGTCTCCACGACGTCCAGCTGGGGTGCCCGATCTTCCAGACGTTTGAAGAGCTGGATTGCCCTTCGGTAGTCTGGCGGCGGGGTTTCGGCACAGGGGCCCGGTGAGCTCGGCGACTCGACTCCCAGGTCTCGGCGGGAGTGCCCCACGAAGTATAGAGCGCGAGGGATCAGGCTGGGCCGTGCTCATCGCGCAAGATCTTCAGCGTGGTCTTGAGTTGGAGCACTGCGGATGCGATGTCGACACAGGGGAAGCCCCACCCTCCACGCTCGCGCGGGAGGCAGACAACCGGCCGGGTGAAGAGCTCCGTCTTCTCTGACCAGAAGAAGCTGAAGATTGCGCTTTTCACCCGTCGGATGAAACGTGAGGTCGGGAGCACCGTTTGCGCCAGATACCAGAGGCGCCCGCAGAAGACAGAGTAGGCTATAGGTACGGGCGCTCGGCCAGGGGAAGAGCGTAGGCGCGAGCACGGTCCACTTTCGCCCCGATGTTTCGCGCCAGGCGCGTCCACATGTCCGCCGAGACTCCCGACGAGCGGTAGGTGACACCAAGGATCGTGACCGAAGTCTTTGCCGGGATAGGCGAAGAGCGGTCAGGCGGCCGGTTAACCCACAGCACTGCGCTCTTCTGCTCATTGAGCCTCGCTCCGGAGAGAGGCCCGTAGGTCTCGAAGATCCGGAGAGCCGCTCCGAGGTCGTCGGTGTCCCGCAGGTACAGTGCAATGTCGTCGGCGTACGCCGACACCTTCACCTCGCCGTTTCCGGGCAGGGGGAGTCCGCGGACCTAGGGGCTCCTGTCGACGTTGGCTAGCAAGGGTTCCAGGGTAAGGACGAAGAGCAGCTGCGAGAGCGGGCAACCCTGGCGGACCCCCCGGGTGACCGGGAAGCTGGCCGTCACGCCGCCGTTTAGGCACAGGTTGCTCTTCATGTTACTGTAGGGCGTCTGGAAGAGTTGAACCCCTTCAGGAGGAATACCGAAAGCGTGGGGCACGGCTAGAAGGAACGGGTGCTCCACCTGGTCGAAAGCCTTCGCTTGGTCGAGGGAGGCGATCAGGCCTCTGGCTTGGCGAGCGTTCGTGTACTGCACCACGACCCTCGTCAAGGATGTCAGGGTCTGAATGCTGCGGCCGACGATCGAGCACGTCTGGCGGGGTGTCACCACGTCCGGGAGCATGCCGTGGAGGCGCTGCGTGATGATCGACGCTAGCAGCTTGTAGCTCGCGTTGAGGAGCGTGATGGGAGGCCACGCGCCCAGGTCGTTGGGGTCTCCTCCTCCCTTAGGCAGAAGAACGATTCTGCCTCGGCGGAACGATTCTGGAAGGCGGTGCTCTGTGAAAAATTCCCGGAGCACGGCACAGATATAGTTGCCCAGCACGTCCCAAAAGGTTCGGTAGAATTCGGCTGGAAAACCATCTGGGCCCGGCGCGGACCCAGTTTTCATTCTTGACAGGGCAAGGAGCACCTCTTTGGGGTTGGGGGGCTCGTGCAGGTGTGCGGCTAGGTCTTCGGGAACTTGCGGGAGGTCGCGCAGGAAGGGGTGCGCCACGAGAGTCGCGCTGTCCGCCGCCGATTCGGTGGTTGCCAGGGCCCGGAAGTGGGCACTGAAACCGGAGACCGACGGTTGGCCTGGTGTTGCTGGCGCGCCTGGGGGTGTCGGCACTGAAGGGACGCGTCGCTCCCGCACTTCGGTGCGGTGGGCGTAGCGCAGCACTTCGGGGTGAGCCGAGGGCCTGACCCGTCCATGGTAGGCTGTGGCTGCATTGGTACAAAGCCGTAGCTGTCGCTGGTAACGGTCGAGGAGCTGCTGCATGTAGCCCCGCATCAGCGGAGTCCCCGCACCGCCCCGTCGCACGATCCGAATTCGCAGTGAGGTGTCTCGGAGCTGCTCGGCGTGCCGCCGACGCAGGGCACGACCCTTTGCCACGCACGCCACCCGCCAGCTCTCTCGAAGTCGGTCAAAGGTCGTCGGGTTCGATGCCGCTCCATGGAGGGACCGGCGCAAGGCTTCTCTCAGGCAGTCGCGGCTTGTTTTGTCTCGTAGCAGCCGGGAGTCGAGACGCCAGGTGCGTTGAGAACTGGCTGCGCTGCTGAAGCGGAGCTCTACGAGTACCGGACGGTGGTCGGAGATGTACGCGATGGAGCGAGGGAAGTTCATTGCGCAGCAGGCGGTGACAGAGGGGCTAAAAAAACTCGGAGGTGTAGCACCTGTCCAGGCGACTACTCGAGTCTCCTCGTTGCCAGGTATGCTCGAAAGCGGTGCTATGGAGCAGAGTCCAGCAGTCCACTAGGTCGAAGTGCTGCATCAGGCGTATCAGCTCGCCGGCGTTCCACGTGGTACGTCCGTAGCCTGGGCCCCTGACATCGCGCCGCGAATCGACGACGCAGTTGAAGTCGCCGAGGAGCAGGCAGTGGCGAGCGTCGAGCAGATGGACGTTCAGGCTCTTGAAGAAAGCCGGGGATTGCGAGGGCTCCACGTGCACCGAGCTGGTGTGCGCTAGCCCACTCGGCCACCAATCCCCCCAAAGAAACTGTTCTCGTGCTGAGCAAATCGCATGGCAAACAAGCATAACAGCAGCGGTTGAAGCACCATGGCAATTGTAGGCAGAAACCGACAGGTACAGAGCGAACGTCAGTTGCCAAAAACGTTTGCCAGGTAAAGTGCGTCCTCGCGATGAGAACAGTGAAATTCAAACATTGCTAAACTTAGGACACTGATAGTGCTCGTACGTGTTTTGGAGTGTTTCTTATTCTTGATCACTTCTGCGTTGCTAAGTTGCACAAAACAACTACACCATTGCGAAGAAAAGACAGGGTATAATACATTCCTGTAACTTCGCCTTCGTGTCGGTTTTGGATACAACTTAGAACAGCGCATGATTGATAAAAAAAAAGAAGCCAAACCAGCTTATTCCTTTTCAGGCTTTGCTTTGTTATTGTCCGAGGTGGTTTTGGCAGTGTTGTAGGCGTTACCGAAAAAAAGTAACGAAATACGTTACTCGTTACTTGCAAATAAAAGGAACGCGTTACCAACCTACTTTATCTCAGAATGAAAGAAACGCGTTACCGTTACCGATAAAAAGTAACGCACGTTACTTTTGCGTTACTTTATTAGATAATGAATTAACACGATTTACTGTTTTGACGGAACACTGTTCATGCACAAACTGAACATAATTACTTTATCTTTTTTACGGTTTCACCTAAATAAAGCTAGTAGAGCTGATACGCAAGATCCCATTCAGCAGATTTTAAAAAGCCAGAAGGACGTTGCCAAGGACATCAAAGAAATGCGAAAGGAACAACAAAGCGTTAAGGAAATGTTTGTAGCTGTGAATAAGCGACTATGTGCTATTGAGGCCACCATTGATGAGGTCAATGACACGGCAAAGTCCTTCCAGGCTTACGAGGCTAGTGTGGCTGAGCTAAATCACACTGTTTCTGACTTAAGAGTGACTGTTTCTGAAATGGGAAAGAAGCTTGATGACTATGAAAATCTTAGTCGACGGAACAATGTTATTGTTTTCGGCATACGTGAAAATCGTCAAGAGAACCCTGTCCAACTGAAGAACAAAGTTTGTAGTCATGTTTTTGTTGGTAAATTGGATGTACATGTCACCACCACTGAAAGGATCCACCGGCTTGGTTATAACAAAGGAAGTTGCCCGAGGCCTGTGATTTTAAATATTCGTGATTTTAACGAAAAGGCCAATTTATTTAAAAATGCTTACAAACTAAAAGGTTCCGAAATTTCTATCTCCGACGACTACTCAAAACAAGTACGCTTACTTCGAAAAAAATTGTGGGGTAGTGCAGACGCTAACAGGAGGCAGGGAGACAGGGTAAAACTCGTCTACAACAAATTGATAATCAACAACTTGTCTTACACGTGGGGCACGGAAAATGACACCAGAATTTGTATTTCTACACCAGGACGTTCCATGGCGTCTGTTGAAGGTGCCATTTCACCGTGACACGTCGTACACGTTAATAAACGTCAATGCCAGAAGTGTTGCTAACAAAATCGTTGACCTTGAGTGTTTGTTGTATGATCACGAACCTGACATTGTTGCTGTAACAGAAACGTGGCTGCATAGTTCTATTCATGATTCAGAGATTATTCCCCCATCGTATAACATTGTTCGGAACGATCGCGAATCACGTAATGGGGGCGTTGCCGTTATCCTGAAAAATCATTTGGAGTTTGTTGTAATCGATGACGCTCCTGATATTGAGTGTTTATGGCTAAAGCTTACCGGGTTTACACCGCCAATCGTCCTCGGCGTAGTCTATCGTCCGCCAAATGCTTACTCATCCGTTCTTAATCTTCTTGCTGATTTTGTTTTTAAGATTAAACAAAAATACCCGGTTCTTGTTATGGCTGGTGATTTTAACTTACCATTAATTGATTGGGATTTTATGTGTAGTGGCAGTGATTGCCCTAATTCTTCCTTGCTAGTTGACCTGGTTTATAATAACAATCTACTTCAAATTGTTAGTAGTCCAACACGAATCACCTCGTCTTCTCAATCTACACTAGACCCCGTGTTTCTATCGGAACCACTTGCGGCACATGCGTACGACATGCGTACGACTGCCAAGTGGTGGATGGGATCTCTGATCATCAAATGGTACTCGTTGAGTCTTCTACTTCAACACTTCGTCCTTCATTACGTAAAAAGATTTCTAGGCGTGTGTTTAATTTTTCTAAAGCAGAAAACGAGTCAGTACTTGACGCGCGTGAGGTGTCGTTTGATTCTTTTTCAAACATGTGTTCTGATGGTTCTTCTATTGATATCCTTTGGAATTATTTTAAAGAAACCGTGCTTGAACGTTTACGAAGGTTTGTTCCAACGAGTATCAAAGTTACCAGAAAACATAATCCATGGATAACTCGCGATATCCTACATCTAAAACGAAAAATCAATCGTGCCAGGAAGGGCAAAAGACGTTTAAATATCAATGAAATGCGTACAAGACTGAAAGCTATGATTCGTCTTGCAAAACATAAGTATAACAATATAACTTTGCACACGTTCCTTCGGGAATCACCCGATAAGTTTTGGAGGTCATTGTCCCCGGCTCGAAAAGACATTTCCAAACTTATGGTTTCGGACAGATTAGTTACGGATGACTGTGCCATCGCTGAATGTTTCAATGATTATTTTTCGTCTGTTTTCACCTTAGATAACGGCATTATTCCTTGTCTAAACCTGTCACCCAGCCTATCAGTGTTACCCGATATTTTTATCTCTCCCGAGGGACTGTTTTCAGCGTTGCTTAATCTTTCGACAAAAAAAGCTGCTGGTCACGACGGCATTCCAAATATGTTCCACGTTCGCTACGCAGAATGGCGCTCAAAATATTTTTATCTAATATTTAAAAAATCATTGTCGGAGTCCGTTATTCCTGTAGTATGGAAAATTGCCAAGATCGTTCCCGTTCACAAACCTGGATCTCATCTCTTGCCTGGGAACTTCCGGCCAATTTCTTTGCTTCCTTACTGCTCTAAACTCTTAGAGCACGTTGTTTTTAAACATTTGGCAGCGTATTTAGAAAATCACAACTTTTTTAACGTGAATCAACATGGTTTTCGTCATAGCCTTTCAACCACGACGCAATTACTTGAAACCGTCCATGATTTTGCTGAAATATTAAATCGTTTTAAACAGGTTGATGTAATCTTTCTTGACCTCGCCAAAGCGTTTGCCAGAGTGTCACACTGTAAACTGCTTCTAAAACTTAAATCAATCGTGCAAAACGATATCATCTACTCCTGGCTTGAAAATTACTTGCTAGAAAGAAAACAGTACGTTCAGATAAACTCTAGTGCATCCTCGCCAGTCCCTGTGCTATCAGGCATTCCACAAGGGTCAGTCCTTGGGCCTTTACTTTTTTCAATTTTTATAAACGAAATCACTGCTAACATTCCTGTGCGAGCACGTTTATTTGCGGGCGATGTAGTTATCTTCACTGAGGTAAATGATGTCAGTGACCAGACTTTACTTAACTGCTGCTTATCCAAGATCCACGATTGGTGTGACTCGTGGCAGATGTCACTAAATGTTAACAAATGTGTTCGAATGCATATAACCCGCAAAACTAGTTTTCTTTCATATAATTATTCTATTAACAATACTGCCCTAGCCGAAGTGACTTCCTATAAATACCTCGGTGTAATCATTTCAAACGACCTGCGTTGGAACACCCATATTAAGTACATTGTTCGCAAGGCATTAACTAAGCTCTGGTTTCTCCGGCGAAATGTAAAGCAAACCTCATCGGATGTAACATTAACAGCCTATAAAACGTTTGTTCTGTCTATATTAGAGTACGCGTCCGTTGTCTGGAACCCGTTTACTAAAACCAACATAAATTTACTTGAATCCATTCAGAGAAAAGGCTTGCGTTTCATATACAACGAATTTCAGAGACAATACCCGGTTTCCGAACTATATGTGTGTTCCAGCATTAGCCCATTAACCCATAGTCGCATGTTTCAAAAATTAAAATTTTTGCTCGACCTACTAAACAACCGATTTAATATTGACACCTCTACATATATTTCACCTGCTCTTCATAATTACCCCACGCGAAATTTTCATTGTAGATCATTACAAGAATACAGCGGTAGGGTCGACGTATTTAAGTTCTCATTTTCCCCAGGACCATTCATGATTGCAATGCCCTACCCAGTCATGTAATAAATGCTTCATCTTTATCACTCATTGCTAACCTCCGCAGTTTCTGTAACTCCTGCGATTGACGGTATTTTTTGTTGATGTTTGCTTTTTTGCTTTAATTTTTATTCAATACTGTATAATGATGACATTGATTGCCTTATTCACGTGTGCTAAAATGACTAGAAATGTATGCCTTTATACAACATTTTGTACCCCCTCCTACCACATCTCCCAAAGGAGATCGTAGTATCAATAAATGGTAAATGGTAAATACTCACAAGAAAAAGCGCAAAGAAAAACACAAAAAAACTAAAAAATTCACATGGCTTGACGCGGACACGAAAAAAATTGAAGTGCAATTTTTTGAAGTCTCGGTAAGAAGTAACGAGTAACGTAACTACATTACACGTTACTTGAAATAAGTAACTTAAGTACGTTACCCGTTACTTCTTTGGAAAAGTAACGAGTACGTTACTACGTTACCAAAAAAAAAGTAACGCGTTACCGGTAACGCCGTTACTTGTAACGCGTTACCGCCAACACTGGGTTTTGGTAGGGCTAGTCAGAGCCGTATATGTAGAGAGTTTGGCCATTCGTTGGGAAGTATAGGAGTCAAATGAGGAGGCGCCATTGGCGGAAAGCGGGCTGGGCGTGTTCCTGGGCGTCGTCACAAATTCGAATGTGGCCAACCAGAAGCCGGAAATAATACCTGGCGGTGGTCGCGAGAAACAAACTTAATAAGTGCGTCGGAGTAACTCTCGGTGACTGAAAATATGGTGCACGTAATGTTTCAATCACAGTCATCCAAAATCACGGTAGAAGAGTGCGACTAGCGGAACGATGGACATAATCCGTACGCCAAGCGCTGAGGGCCGGAAATCTGCCGTCCGAGCAAAACAGAGTTGAGCGGCACATTCGTTTCTTACATATTTCTGCATGATCATGATCGAAACATCACGTGCACCCTATTTTCAACCATGAAGGGTTACTATATTTAAGTCTTACGCGCTTATTAAAACCAACGAATACATGGCTCGCACGCGACGTCATTCAAAGAGCGTTCCGATGACCACCAGAGAAGAGGGGAAGAAGGAGCTCCCCACTTACCAGGATTCTCTTTTGTTCCTCCTCGATTTGCACAGACGTCGCCATTCTCCTCCCAGACGATTATAGAAGATTAAGCCGTCACTCAAAATTCTTACAAAAGCAGCCTCCCTCTCCTCCTCTTCCATGGTGGTCAAAAGTATGCGATGTGACGTCAGTTAAGCCATGTATACCAATGATTAAAACTGTTTCTCGCTACCACCGCTAGGGGATTCTTTTCGGGTTCTGGTTGGTCAAGAGAGCATGTCAAGCCCTCTTTCTGAGTCTGGTGCACGCCCTGGCTCTGCCCGCGCCTCCCATTGACCAAACTCTCTCTCTATACACGGCTGGCTAGTTATCTCCGTTGAGCGCGTTTCTCCCTGGGCACAGGAGCACTGCGGAGAAGTAACTCTCGCGGGGTGAGCGCCGCGCGGAGCATGATGCGTGCAGTCTGCGCTGCTTTTACGAAGCGCAACGTGTTGACTATTAACTTGATGCAGTATGACTAAAATTACGATATAATACTATTCTTGTCGTGCGTGCTACTCCGAAAGGACTTCACGTCATGGGAGCGAAATTTATGCTATTAACCAAAGACGCCCCTGGAAAAGTCACATCATAAGCGTTGAAGAAAAAAAGAAAACACATTCTGTGCGGTTAGATATTTGCGAAACCACTTTCGTTTTGTTCATAGAAAGCTCGCGCCACCCTGTGTATCGCGCTGTTGTTTTTTTTTTTTTTTCCTCCTTATAAACTTCATAAACTTCCTTTTTAATCTTCTCATATAAAACCGTGTTATTGTACAAACGTATTTGATAGGTTGCGGTACACTGACCTGCTGCGTATTTCCTTGGTGGTGTTAAATTTTTAATTTGAGATTCAAAAAAGCGATTGCACACACCGAGCGGATTTCTAAATCCCCTCGATTACGTATAGCTGGGCTCCAGTATAGATTAATATTCTATGTCCTATGTCTCGTTTACTTAGCACTCTATGCAGGCATTTGCCGTCTAGGCCCGTTACTATATTTTAAAACAAAATTGTGGCGTAGCGATTGCTCTTTTCAAGCACAACTAAATATCTAGTCGATTGTCCGGGCGAATTAAACTGCCTGCTGGATTATCATACTACTTGAGTGGAATTTGCGGTCTTCAAGTAACATTGAGAGGAAAAGCTAGGAAGACAGTCTCGTCTCGTCTCGGTGGAACAAACGAAAATGAAGTGTATGCTTGCACAGCCAACGTTATTTTTCTCGCTCTAAAATGGAACTTCGGCTGCCACAAAAGGTGCTCCAAAATTATTCGGACCAATTACACCATTCTGACAGTTCTAAAAAATGCCGCCCATTCTATGAGTACAGCTAAGCTAGAAACTCGGGCAACAAGGAAGTTCAGCAATTTTTCCGCCATTTTAAGTTATTGAAAAAAAAAAAAGAAAAAAAGGCGGCGGCTAGATTTTAGGGTTTACAAACCCGGTCATGAGCCACTTTCTGAGGATACGTGAACGGCTAGGATTATAGGCATTAGCAGTGCCGTATGTTAGCCATGCAAAACGTTAAGCCGCAGACTTGACGCTTGGACCAGTTAGCCACGTGGTGTTCTTCGTGGCTAATGACCCTCAACCACAACAAAACAAAACATATGTCGTTTACCAAAAGCTCCTCTCAGACTCCAACTTCTTACCTTCTGAATAACAATACTGTTGAACTTACATCTACCTATAAGTACCTGGGTGTCCACTTTCAGTCTGATTTGTCCTGGCACTACCACATTGATGTCACCCTTGCTTCTGCTAACCGTTCCCTTGGATTCATAAAGCACAATCTTAAACAAGCACCCGCTCACTTACGTAAACTTGCTTATATCACTCTAATCCGCCCCAAAATTGAATATGCTTCTGCCATATGGGATCCTGATCAAGCCTACATTATAAGTAACATCGAGTCGCTGCAAAACCGTGCTGCGCGTTTCATTTTCTCTGACTACTCTCCATTTTCCAGTGTCACCGCATTAAAAAATCAAGCTGAGTTGCATGACCTATCACGCCGCCGTAAACATGCCCGTCTGTCATTATTTCACAAGCTCTATCACCATGCACCGCTTCACGACGATTTTTTTAAAACACCACCCATTATTTTTCCACGTCGCGATCATTCATTCAAGGTAGCGCGCATCACATGCCACTCATCTAGTTACGCACGATCATTCATACCACGGACCATAATCGACTGGAATAACCTACCGGCTCACATTGCAACTGAACTAGATATGTCTAACTTCCAAGAGCTAGTGCGTAGTTATACTAATACTTAATGTTCTCTTTTTATTCCTTGTACTCATATTGTCTTTTGTATAATTTGTGTTTTATCTGTGTACTTATATTTACTTGCCCCCCCCCCCCCCCCCCCCCTATGTAATACCCTCATACAGAGGGCCTTTAGGGGTATTTTGAATAAATAAATAAATTTTCTGGGGTTTCTTTTTACTCCATGTCCGCACCTTCTCCGTCGTTTGCGGACTGCGATTCCCTCCTCGAAAGACACATCCGTCGAAGCTTTTACGCAGGAACCAGCGATCACATTATCTAACCCTAGTTTTGCGTATGAAGACGAAGCCATTGTGATGTATGCAGCTCGCTCCAAGGAACACTCTGAAGAAAAGCCCTTCCGCTTTCCCACAATGGTTCTTTATTACGCTGCTTCCCCGCAATTCGTTCTCACTATAGGGCGTTTTCGTAAATGGTTTTTGCCGTCGCGCAACGCTCTCCACAACCCGCTACGATACCCGAAACTCTACAGGCAAGGCCATCGGCGCACAGGCACAGCAGCGGCTTCTTCGTTGCGGAGGGCATAGCGGAAGGGGAAACGCGGTCTACGAAAACTCCCTAATAGCCGCGTCCCACTAGAGCGACAGACAGCAACAAACGACAGCGACACACGACAACGAGTGACAGACGACACCGACAGACAGCCTGTTTGTCGGAGCCCGCCGTCCCACCCGGCGGACACGACGCAGAGCACGGGGGCAAGGAAACTTGTTTCCTAGTGGGACTGGAGTTGTCAACAAAACACTTCAAAATACACAGACAAACAGAGTCTGGCGACGCGGTTTTTGTGTTTTGCTCTTTGGGCATAAAACGCGCCGACAAACACGGTGAAAGTGGAGACGATTAGTTTATTTCTTGATTAAAAAGCTTCCGCTTCTCTTCATTTGCCGTTGGCGACTTTCCGCAAGCAGTTGTGACAATCGACACCAAACTTTCTCCGAAGAAGAATACCGGAATCGTTACTTTTTTGAGCCGTTCGAGGCATTCTAGGAGAGCGCCACAAACTTTCACGCCGATTTTGAGGATGTTTATAACTTCATATTCGAATGATCGAGGGCAGGCGTTTTTTGGTGGACAATACGGCATCCCGATTATCACAGAACGTGATGACAAATCTCTCGTCTGCCGGAATGGCTTGCCGCGGAACGTCGTGTCCTACTTCGTGGTGAGCGGTCTTACTTTGATCAGTCCTCGCACATGGGTGTATCCATCCTGATGCAGGGGCGTAGACTTCGGCATCTTGAAGCACCACCTCGCGCATCAAGTTTTCGCGTACAAAACCAGGCACAACAAATTCCCTTTCGCAACACGACCGCCCGGCGCCAGCCAGCAAGCCGCGCCCGCGACCACTACGTGCAATCGAGGGACCGGAACTGCCGGAACTGCGGGAACGAGGAGTGGCCGCCAAGGGCTTCTCGTTCCGGGAGGAAGGGTAGAAGGGTGGGAAGGGAGGCAACAGAAGGCATAAGCGGGCGAGGAGGATAAGTTTGTCTCCGAGAGATGTTCCTCAGTGGGACTGCTTGCTGCGCTTCAGGTCCAACGACAGACAAGAACTCGTCCGTCGTCGATCGTTTGTCGGCGCTTGTCTGCGATTGTCGCGGGTGTTGGTCGTTGCAGTGGAACAGCATCGGCGACACGGAACTTTAAGGTGTCGTCGGACAAAAACCGGTGTTTGTCGCTCTAGTGGGACGAGGCTATAATGCTTACCCGCAGACACACACTCCGAGGTACACTGAAGAGTGGCCCTTCTACTTCCCCACAATGGTTCTTTATTACGCTGCTTCCCGCAGACACATACTCCGAGGTGCACTGAAAAATGCCTTCCCACTTTCTCACATTTCTTACGCTGCTTTACCGCAATGTCTTCTCAGTACCACTGCTGACCCACAAGAGGTTAGTAATAGCCTGCTTGGCACATATTTTACTAACCTCTTAGTAACTGCACTTATTAACGAGAGTGTTGCTAACAGGAAGTTAATAACCGTTTGTTTTTTTTTGAGCTGGCGCCACTCAGCTTGAGAGGCTTGGTGGCTGTAGCTATGGCCCAATTAAAGGCCACAAAAGTTATTTGGTTTGCTCGCGCCGCTGCAAGAGTTTAGGCATTGCATCTCCTATGCTTAATAATACGCACATACATTGTACGCGTCATCAGTTGGTTGAACACGTCACACACAGGTGTCACATGCACAAACGGAGCACAAGAAAACACTGATATGAACGCGCGCTACATCGATTACTGACTCCGTCGGCTGCTCTTCCGCCGCCATTTTTAAGACATCAGTAGCTTCGTTTGATTTCCCTCCACCTCCTGCACCGGTGCAGAAAAGTGTAGGGCGGTGTACTTCCAGTATGTGTATTGAGATACAACCGGTAGTACACCGCCGTGCACTTTTTTGCACCGGTGCAGTAGGTGTACGTAAATCGAACGAAGCTATTGTATACTACGTTTTACCCTGTAGGGTAAAAAGGAGTATAGTGATGCGGAATGTGCGTATACGAGGCACCAATTTCTGCATATTAACATTTGGTGTCACACCCCAATTGTGGCAGGCTAAGGACGCTGCACTATCATAAGTTGGAACTGACAGTGCAATGATCTCGGGCTGGCCACCTCTTGTCGCGCATCAGCTGATCTTGAGTGACACATGTGAATAGTGTGGACGTGTGCTTTTGTCTACCCACCGTTTTCTAGGGACTCTGAGGCGAATATCTCGTGCTGGCACGACAGGCGATGCATCAACACTACCTTGGGAAATCTATGCTCTTGAGGTTCTATCGGCGAATTGCTTTCCCAAGAATGGTTGAGGAGCTAGAACAATGTAACGCATGGCAATTATGATTGCGCGGTCACGAGTGCATGGTAATTTCCTTGGCTCGAGTGCATAAATTTATTTCCGACCTCTTGAGCCTGCTGTTTTTTAATTGTTTCTTTAGCACTTTTCGCAGAAGAGAACGGCGCCTTTCTTCGTTTCGGGGCTAGACTTCTTTAATAGGTCACTTAAATAAAGGGCAAAAAGCGGACAGTGGAACACAGAGTGGACAAGCTGTGGAAGGTCGTCTGGACGCTTACCCCTTGTTAATCTGCCAAATGAGCCGTTGACGTGCCCTTCCCGGAGGTGAAAACGAGCGTGTTTGGGTGCACTTAAGATGGAGCCTAAGCCATTGTTTTCCACAGAGTGTTTGAGAATGAGGCCAGCCCTATTCGAGTCATGTCATTCAACACCTCAGACTGGTGCACAAAAGAAAAAAAAAATCTTTTAGTCGAAGGAACAGACACAGAACTGAACGTCTCACTTCCCCTTCTGTGTCTCGGAGGCGGCCACTTGCCACGCGAGACGTTCCCTTGTGTTCCTTCGACTGAAAGTTTGTTTTCTTTTCTACGCCAGAGTTTCAGGTGACGACATTATTAGCTACCAGCAGCTCACCTGTGCGCTTACAGTCTTTTCAATGTTCGAGTCCTTTTGGCAGACGCCGTGCTATAGACGGAGTGTTTCCGTCGGTATCGGCAGCCGTGGCAGGCAGAAATGCTGTGGCCGGCTCCGTACGGCCCCCTCGCCCACACCGTGATAACGGAAGAGAATGCACGGTTCACGAACTCGTTTTAGCGCGGCGGAAAGAGGCGTCCCGAACACGTTTCCCGGGCCACGCTCAATGAGCGCGGCAGCCACGAGACCGAGCGAGCGACAGGGCATGGCGCCTGTGCAAGTCCGACAACAAGGCGCAACTCGAGGACCTCTGCCCTCTCCTGCGGTAGCTGTATTTAGAAGCAGCTAACCCGGATTTCTGATATGACACGTCGGCTGGTTCGAAAGACCTTGTTGTTTGGCACAGTGGGGGCAACGAGGCCTGCTTCCGGGGTTTTGCCCGGCTGACGCCTTGTGGGAGGACCGGACTTCTGGGTCGGAGGTCCCGGAGAAGGATGGGCGGAGAAGTGCAGCGCGGAACGCGTCGGTCGCGCTTCAGGTCCCAATGTAGTTCTGCTGCGTGCGGCATGGTCATGAGGCCCCGCGAAGGTCGTGTATACCTACGACCGTCCAGCGAGCTCAAGGTCATCCCCGCGACACAATCATCACCGGAAGAAATTGCTTTCATCAGCTAGCCCCGGGGAAAGCTCGACACCCGCGTGAATAGCTCGGAGGCGGCCACTTGCCCAAGCCTTTCCCCGGCAAAGAAAGCGAACCTTGAAATCCAGTTTGCGCGCCGAGAGAGGCAGCCCCCTTGCCTGTTGACCTGGATTCAGGAGGCTGGGTCAGCAGAACTTTCGAAGAGTCCCGGCGACGGTCATTGCTCCATCGGCCATGCTCCTGAGCAGGTGCGCCTTCTTCCTGTGGCCGGCCCTCGCGGTCGTGGCCGTCGAGCCCTACCTGGGCACGCGCATCGGCAAGCTCAACACACATTTCCACGGTGTCTCCGGCGAGGTTTACGCCGTGGACGAGAAGACGCTCTACCTCAAGGATTTTCACTACGACGGCACGGGCCCAGGTGGGACGCGATCCCGCTGGCTGCCGCATGGCAATTCTGAAGGTTCTGTTTTTCCGCAGACGCCTACTTCTGGGCTGGGTCGACAACGCGGCCGGACCACACCGGCTTCATAATCCCGGGACCACACCGGCTTCATAATCCCGGACGAGCAGGGCAGGTAGGTGTGCGCGTCGGGAGGTCTCAAGGGGTGGCTCCATTCACGTTCCCTCGCAGGAGTCAGCCGCTGGGAGCCTATCACGGCCGAGACTTGGTGCTGCGACTGCCGGGTGATCAGACGCTGCGTAAGATTCGCTGGTTCGCAGTCTGGTGTAAAAAGTTCAGGGTAAGTGCGAGGGTGGGCCTCTGGCTGTTCGGAGCCAACAATCTTGTGCGTGCAGGCCAACTTCGGAGATCTAATCATCCCGCGGAGCCTGGACATCCCCAAGGCGGCAACATTGAAGGCTCTGCCGACCTGGGACCATGGAGTGTCTTCTGGACGCGTATCCCTGCTAGACGCGCAGACGTTTCTCGTACCCGACTTCAAGTACGACGGCCTCGGGCCCGGTGAGCGGCATCCCTGAACTGTACCGCTGGAAAGCGTGAATAAAAGTGATTGAACTGGCAAGTGTGTGCTTGTTTGTCCAGCGGCCTACTGGTGGGTGTCCAAGGGCCCCAAGCAGCACCGCGGCGGCACGCGGCTGCTTGACGAGAACGGCAGGTGAGTGTCCCGCGCGAGCCCGACCGCGTGATCGGCCCCACGGCGCTTACCCGCAGTGACGCGCCCTTGGCACCGGCCACGGGCAAGACAGTCGTCATCTCGCTGCCCGACGGCGTGAGCGCCTACGACTTCGACCGCTTCGGCGTCTGGTGCGACTTGGCCGAAGTGGACTTCGGTAGCGTCGCCATACCACACGAGCTGCGTGTTCCGCCTTCTGCCCGGCAGCTGGCTTTAGCCATAGGGCAGCATCAGGTGCCGCAGAAGCACCCTCAGGGGACTGCTGGTCGCAACGTCAGCGGACTTAACTGCGAGGTGCTCCACGAGCCACTGGGGCTCGAATTCCGCTGGGTTCTGGACAACGACGAGGCGATCATGCAGATAGTGGGGCGCGTTCGGGGCGGCGAGTACATGTCTTTTGGCTTGAGCAAGGATGACGCCAAATCAAACATGGTGGACGCCGACGCCGTGGTTGCCTGGATCGATGGTGCTGGACAAGGCCACGCTGTTGACTACTTCCTCGCCAGCAAAGAGCAGGTGAGTGCAATTTTTGCTGTGTGCAAAGACGAACCTGAGCCGCTTGCAGTGCGTTGGAACACGCGGAAGCTGCCCCGACACCAAGCTCGACCGCGCCGCACGTTCCAGCGTGACCCTCATGGACGCGGCCACCGTAAATGGGTACCACATGGTCACCTTCAAGAGGGCTCAGGCTGCTCGTGAGTGTCTGGTTATATGTGTTGACGAGCCTTCGCTCTAGCTGTGGCGACCTTCCAGAGGACCCCGCCTATGACCAGCACATCTACTCGGACGGTCCGCAGGCGGTTATGTGGGCGGTGGGTCCTATCAACGACCGCGCTGATGCATCGTACCATAGTCTGCGCAGTCAAGGTGCGTTTCGGCTGCGTATGTGCATCGCTCTCCTCAACGCCCCTTTTCGCAGGGGATGTCTTTTTAGACTTCGGGCGTCAGCCCGCCTGGAACTGCCCGTCACCGGACGAGGAAGTGCCCAAAGAAAGGGGTGCGACCGCCACGGAGCCGCCACTGTCGGCTGAGGACACCTGGCAGATTCCGGCAGTGGTGTGCCCCGAGGACAGGACCTTCCGAATGCAGATCGGTCCCGCGGGCGGCCGCAAGGGATACCAGGCGATCACTGGCCACGTGGGCTGGGGCATCGCCTGGTATGTGAATGGCTTGCTCATTCCAGAGTTGTGGGTGGAGCGTGGTAAGACGTACACGTTCATCGTTGAGGGTGGCAATGACCCGGAGAATTCGGCCAAGAATCACCCGCTCTACATCACGTCGGATCCCGGAGGCGGCTACGAGCATAAGTCGACTGCTGATCGTAAAGTGGAGCGCCTGTTTGCGGGCGTGGGCCGCCACAAAAATAACAAGCCCTATCCTACCGCCGGTGAGTACGGGGTGGGGGTCATGCGTCAGTGTTGAGTGCAAAGACAGCACGGGCTCTTCATCACCGTCTGGTGCGGCGTCTGGTGCCACATGGTGATCTAGGGGCCGGGGCTGCAGCTAATCCATTAAGGATGAGCCCTGATCGAGTCGTTTGATTGAATTGTTCTATTCTCCCCGTTTGAGCTAGAACCAGAGTTAAGTTTGTAGAAAGGATAAGAAACACGTTAGGAGATTTCTGCCAAATAGGACGTAAGGATCCGGTCGCGCACCTAGAGAGAAATAAGACACTCTACATTTACTAATTAAAGCGCGAAACACATGCGCGTCAAAACTGTCCGATCCGACGTGCGAACTGCCAGAACGACGTTCGGAGGCGAGGGTTTTCGACGCTCTCCAGTGCTACGAAAACCCTCTCCCCCGAACGTCGTTCCGGCAGTTCGCACATCGGATCGGACAGTTTTGACGCGCATGTGTTTCGCGCTTAAGTGATTGATTACGAAGAAAGAATGATGTACTAGGATCCAACGAAAGTTAGGTGGGGCAAATAAATCTATAGAACAAAACCGCAGGATGTCGGGCGTGATATTAATTGGTTCTGATACTCGTGTAAGAGAGTTGCCCCGTTTTGAGAAATTTGCTTACTATATCTGAAAAATGAGGTCATAAACGCAAGCTTCGTTGAAGCTGGCTTTTATCTGTTTGTCTATTGTGGTTATAATCTGTCGGTGAATGTATTAACTGTTGCGTGCTTGATGCCTTCGGCTTTCTCATACTTTTCCTCTCCGACGGCTAAATGTTTCGGAAGCACTATTGCGTGCGTGCCGCCTCTGCCTTTGTTTTCCGTCTCGACTCCTAAATTGGTGCTGTGTGGATGCACCGCGCGGTTTCCATAGGCTGTCGGCTGCGCCACATCTTCAAGAGGTGCGACGCGGCCAAAAATATACCACTGCTACCCTGGTCTTTCGAGCAAAGTGCGATTCCCACACTTGCGTTGAGTCCGACCGAGGGTTGCTATGGCAACAGCTGCGTCGGCTCATACAAAACGGGAAAAAAAAACGGTTTTGTTGGAGCCGACGCAACTGTTGCCAGAGCAACCCTCGCACATGGTCGTCCTCGACGCAAGTGTGGGAATCGCCCTTGATAAGCAGAAGGCACCTTATTCGGTCCAGAGGCCCTAATCTGGACACTAGGCTATAAAGTCGGCGAGCAATCCGGCAGCCGGATTGCGCAGTGACGTTGCACTTTCGATGCTGTTTGATTGGCTCCCGAGGATCGTGGCGTCGGTTGCGGCCGGACTTGGCATTACTGAAATTCTTCTATTCCACTTGGAAATGGATGCATGACGTAGGCGACGTCTCACATTAAAGTTCTGAGACACTTTGGTGGTTTCTTTCACCAGTTGTGAACCGGACACTGATATCGTGAAAAAGCAAAATCAACTTACGCCTCCAAACGTGATAAAAGTAAATTCAAATTTCAAATTAAAAATAGTGTTTTATTTAGACAAAGGCCTAGGAAGATGGGGCAGAAGGCGACTTATGTCGCCTGACGATGGGAATTGAAAGTCATCACTTATTTTTAGTAGTGTTGTTGCAATCGTTCTAAGGAATCGCTATGTAAGCCACTAATCAGATCTTTGACCAATGTCTTCTCTAAATGAAGGCCGGTTGGAGAATTGGGCTGGTAATTTCAGGGTATCGACGGAATTACAAGGGGACGGCTTTCGTTTTTGACTCCTTTACATTTTGTTTTCTCCTCGACTCTGTACATCGAGTTACCATAACAGTTCCGATTGTAATTAGTAATTATACAAAGTGCCTTCGAAAACTGCCCCTACGTTACATGCGCGTCAGAGTGCACAGAGTGCCAATGACGGAGCTTGCGAATATTAATTTCGAACAAGGCATATTTTTACCGTCGATGCAAGCTGCTGAAAGGGCCGTACAGATATTAGTGCGCTTTGGTGTACTACGCGAGGATACCCGGAAATGGAAACGGTGCAGATTGTCATATCAATGTCGCAAGAGTTCATTCTTTCACGATGCACTCATAGAGACTGTCCACGTGCCCTTAGCAATCTGCCAAATTAGTGTCAAGTCGTAGAACTTGAGCGTGCCAATGAAGTCCTTTGCGTAACATGCCACCAATATCACTCCGCTAATGGTCATTCCCACAGCATACTGTTTCATTCGCAGTCTATATTGAATTTTTGTTGGCGTGGTAACACGTATCTCAGCGTACGCCCCCGCACCTTATTAGTTAAACGCCACTCTATGAATCGGCTTTTACTCGTAACACATCTGGGTAACGAAACAACGACCACGTTCCTTTTCGAAAGAGGTGAGAGGAGCAAGTCGTTAGTAAAATCGAATCGAAATGGTAATTTTCAAGTAAAATCGCTCTTTTCATTGGGAGTTTCAAGCCAAATTAGACCTGTCGTCAGCCTTCACATGTGCGTTACAGCGGAAAATATCTGACGTTTGACATTCAGGACAGGTTGTCAAAGAAAGGTAACCGAAGCTGGTAGGAAGCTTCAAAGAAACCAATCGGAAGCTTCAGAGACGTTTTGTTAACAGTCTCTTCGCGAAACGGCCAGTTTGCGGCTTCCATGTGGTTACTTTTCGAGTTTTCAGTGTCTTCTCAAACGCAATTCCAGGGCTACTGAGGATGTCCCGACTGAAGCGACTCGATTTGATCTCTGTCGCACGTGCAGCGGGACGCCTCTGTGAGTGGCAGTTGCCCCTGGGTGAGCTGCCGGACCGGTGGCCGACCTTCGAGCAGTTTCGCGAGCGCCTGACTCTGCAGTGCCGGCCCGGAGCTGCCGCCTACATGCAGTGGACTCCCGACCGGAGCACGCCGGACCTGGTTCACTATCAGGTGCGTGCCGCCGGGGGACGGCGTGCCGGCGGCGGAGACCGACTAACGAGCCCTGCAGTGCTACACCCACAGGCACCTGGGATGGAAGATCCACGTGGTGGACTCGTGCGGAGCGCCAGGGACCAACGCCACCACGCACGGGTTCCGGGTGGCGGGCTGACACGCAATAAACGCCGCCTCGCCCACTGGGCCCCCGTACTCGCTATGTGCTCTGGCGTCCCTGCGCCGAGTCGGAAGCCTCGCGCATGCCATGCCAACGCCACCTAGAATAATCAAGGCCTGTGCACCAGAATTGTGACGTCATCACAGTGAGATCGTGCGGAAACACAGATTGAATCCGAGTGCTGTGTCTGTGCTCGGCTGGGCCTCGTGTCCAATCAACGCGTCGAATGACGCTCGGCATCCGGCTCGGGTTCAATTGCTAAGTTGGCGCCATCCGACTCTGATGACGTTTTATGAAGGAGGAGGGGGGAGGGGAATCGGTGGCCGAGTGTGTTAGAGCACCGCAGGTCGGAGCGCGTGAAGCGAAAGCTCGCGCTGCGGAACCCACGGATCCTGAGTTTTCAATCTCCGCCCCTGCCCGTTTCGATCTGGATAAACTTTGTACCGGCGTGCGGTCGTGCATCACGTTGGTTCACGTTGAAGACCCCAGGCTAGCGGTTGCACTGCACTGGCTAAATTTCTCATCTTTAACGCCCATTGAGGCTGACTAACTTCCGGCTGTCTATGCATACATACAAACAACACAATTACTTTAAGAGTGGGGCGTTCGGAGTTCTTCATTATTCTGGCGTTGGCCGTGTAGAGCCGCTATAGCCGAAAGCCTGTACAAGAGGTAGTTTTTGAAAACCGTTGTTCCCCCTCCTCTCCGCAACGAAGACGCCGCTCCTGCGCATGTGCACCGATAGTCTCGCCTGTAGAGATTTCCCAGCGGGTTCCGGAGAGCGTGAGCGCATGAAAACGATTCCGAAAACTCCCTAATAGGGGTGCATTCACTAGGGTACTTTAGCAGTGGCGTACCAACTTGTTTTTGAGTGAGGGAGAAAACCAGACCCCTCCCCCCCCCCCCCCCCCCCCGAGCCGGGGGGTGGTGCCCTTGGTATCCCTTGGGCGCCGCCGGCCAGTGTTTGCCCTGCCCAGTGGCGGCTGTTTCAGGGGGGGGGGGGGGGGGGCAAAACACATGCCTTGCCCCCACTCTTTGAACTGGGGGAGGGGGGGCAAGCGCCCCCCTTGCCCCCCCAGTTGGTACGCCCATGTACTTTAGTGTTGGATAGTGACATCAAGGTTATTTTGTACACCAGGCTTATGTTGTATTTTTTTCTCCGGAGCACGTGAAAGAGTATCTATTGGTTTGAGCTCTCAATTTTGACTGGAGCAACATCGCCATTTTGAGCGACAGCACCAAGACAGGAGAGCGTTTCAAACGCAGATGCGTTGGAGAGAGAGAGAGAAATAAATCTTTATTAAAAATAAAAACGTTCAAATTGGAGATTTTTGCAGCTGCAGGACCAGCGCCGACTACTCCAGACCATTGATTGGAATTATAAGCAGCATATAAATTTGAGGAAAAAAAAAGAGAAAAAAAAAGAATATGTATATATATATACAATAAAATAATCATTTACATATGTACAGTGTCCAAAACCCGACATCACAATACGTCCGCCCATCCCTGGTGGGAGGCACCGTCCCTGGACTAAGCACCCGTCCTCAGAATGAGGAGGTATTCACGCTACCTGGTCCTTCCAAAACGGTGTCCTGTCCCTTCCAAAAATAGGCCGCAGCCCAGCGACGGCATGCCAGGAGCCTACTATACATGAAATTTGTTCTTGTTAATAGTTCTCACTTAATTTTGTGTCCTCCAGATAATCTACAAGATACCCGATCACAGTTTGTTGAGTCCTTGGTGTGTTCCATGGACCAAGGAGTGTTGAGAGGGACAATGGGCGGTTATCGATAGTGGACATTTGTTCTCGAAGATGGTCTCGTTCATCTGTATACCTTCGGCAGTTGATTAGTATGTGTTCTGCGTCTTCTATTTCGTCACATGTGGTGCACAAAGGGGGAGTAACTTGTCGTATTCGATGTAGGAAATGTTGTCCAAAAGGAACACCCAATCGAAGTCTGTGTATCAATGTTTCAGAACTTCTTGAAATGTGTCTTGGCATCCAAAATTTTAAGTTAGGGTCAATCCGTTCGAGATGGGAGTTCTGAGGAGCGTCTCTAAAACAAGTTGCCTGGGATCTTTGCCTTGACGTTCTTCTGAGCAGGTTTAATGTGTACCCTTTCGTGAAAGTAATTGCAGTCTTGGTATTCATATTGTGAGCATTTTTGGCCGCCAGATCGGCCGCTTCATTTCCTTGAATGCCACAGTGTCCAGGGATCCATTGAAAATTAATTTTATGTCCAGTTCCAATAGCTCTCGAAAGGTGGAAACAAATCTTAATGGCAATAGATTAACTTGTTGGTGATATGTATTTTATCATGTTCAGAGCACTCATTGAATCCGTGTAGAGTCCAACTGGTAATACTTGTTTTCTGAGTAAAGTAGAGAACCGATTGTAAAATAGCAAAAAGTTCTGTGTTGGTTGAGCTTGTCTTGTGTGAAAGTAAGAAGCTTTTTTCAATTTTTAAACACGGAATTATAAAGGCTGCTGTGGAGGATAAATCGCTTGTTGACCCATCCGTGTAGACCGCAGTAACGTCATTTGGGGCTTCAGAAAGCATTGAAAGTGTCATTTGCTTCAATGTGGTTTGGTGTAAAGTCGATTTTTTTCACAATTCCAGGTACTGATGTAGAATTATTTGCAGAGTAGAATGTCCAAAGCGCAGCTGGAGATTCATATGGGAGTGCGAAGTTTTTGGGAATTATATCTGCATTAGCCATTATTACCTTATGCACACTGGAAAACGTCCTACGACGGATAGTTGCAACGAGTGGGTGATCATGATGTCGTGTGAGAAGGCGAACGAAATGTCGGAGAGTTTCCCGTTCACGTAGAATCGGTATTGTGAGGGCGTGAGCTTCCGCAACCACCAAGGAACTTGCTGCGGCTCTTGGTACTCCCAAGCAGATTCGTAGGCTGCGGGCTATCAGATGTTTAAGTCGTGTTTCAAGAGTCAAGGAGAGCCCACATAATGCTGGAAGTGAATACGTTAGGGACTGTGTAACGAGTTCTCCATGGAGAGTTAAAAGTGCTTTCGAAGAGCCACCCCATCTGGTTCCAGAGCAGCAGCGTGAGATATTGACGCATGGCGCTATCTTTCTTTCTAAATATTTTACATGAGCTGTCCAAGACAGGTTACGGTAAATATACACCCCAAGGAAACGATGAACCTTCACCAAAGGCAAAGGTTTCCCGCCCAGCATGAGTTCAAAGTTATTGAGTCTTCCTCGTGTAAATGAAAGGACCGCAGATTTCTCAGTAGAGATCGACATACCTCGTTCAATGAGAAATTGCTCAAGTATTAAAAGTGAAGTCTGGAGACGAGTCTGAATTGCGTTGGGATTAGCATCTGATGACCAAATAGGTATGTCATCAGCGTACATGAAAATTGATACATTATCTGGTAATAGACCAGGGAGCTCTGTCAATACAAGGTTAAATAATGTGGGACTTAATACGCTTCCTTGAGGAACTCACTGTGAAACATGGTGTTTTGATGTAAAACCGTTGGGCGTCCGTGCGTACACCGATCGATGATGGAGGAAATCCCTCATCCAGTTCACTAGGCGGTCACCTACTTCTAGTCGCTGCAGCTGTTCGATAACATTGCAGTGGCTAACAGTGTCAAATGCCCGCTGAATGTCTACAAACACTGCTACTGTGATTTTGTGAATGCTGCGCTCGTGTTCTACACAGGTCACGAGATCGAGCACAGAATCCATAGCTGACATATTCCGCCTAAAACCGGTCATTTGGAAAGGCAATATTCCACTGGAATCTAACCACCAATTTAGTCGTTGTAAGACCATATGTTCCATCGTCTTCATCAGCACGCTGGTGAGGCTCACTGGACGAAAAGATGAGATGCTTAGAGGAGATTTTCCAGGTTTTAAAACAGCCACTAAAATTGCTTCTTTCCAGACCAGGGGTATACAACCACTAGCCCAGCATTGGTTGTACATGTCCAGTAAAAAGGACATAGCGTGCTTCCCAATATTCGTTAGTGCAGCCGGAGTGATACCATTAGGTCCTGGGGCACTTTTTCGCCTGAGCTTTCTCAATGCCCATTTCAGTTCACTTTTGTTGAATGGCAGATTCATCATATGGTTGTAGGCTGTTGATAGCCGCGGGGATGGGGTTTTCTGAGCCGTGTTTGCTATGGCTGTAGAAACGTGTTGCATCACTGCTCTGCAAAAGTCTTCGGCTATATTCATATCGCTGACACCTCGATGAAGTGCCAGCGCGCGCAATGGTTGCGTTGTAACACCGGCGATTTTAATGAGCGAACTGTGCGCCATGCTTGTATTATCGGGGTGTTCGGTAATATTGAATGCCAAAGACTCTTCCATCGGCGTTTTCCCAAATATTCGAGCTCGTGTTTTGTTTTCGTCTGAATTCGTCTGGCTTTCATTTGATCTTCAAGTATTCCGCCTGACGGCGTTGAGCACGCAATTTCTGGTATTCAGGATCGACCCCTAGATGTCCTTGGGGGACTTTTAATGTTTGTGATGATTTCTCAAGGTTAATTTTTATCCCAGAAACGAAATCATCTAGTGTCTTCAAATTTGTCATTGTATCGGCGTTCAGTGCACGAAACTTGGACCAATCAGTTAAAACTGCATGTCTATGTTTCACAAAGGGATGTAATTTGGTGTGACTTATATAGATAGGTAGATTATCGCTTCCCCTGGTGTCGCAATCGGTATACCAATTGGCTTGAGCTACCAAGCCTGCAGAGCAAATGGTCAAGTCTAAGCAACTTGTATATCCGTCTCCTTTAAGGAATGTCGGAGATCCATCGTTTAGAACGCAAAGGTTGTTTGAAGTGAGCATAGAGTCTAACATTGATCCTCTCTTTGATGTATGAGAGCTGCCCCAGGTTGGACTATGCGCATTGAAGTCTCCACACAGTATGTAAGGTGCATCCAAAGAAGCAAGGAGGCCTTTTCTAGGCGTTGTAAGTCTGTTGTGCTTCCTGGTGGTATATATACGCAAACAATATTAAGTACCAGACCACGAATGCGTACCTTACAAGCAACAAGTTCTCCAGAACTATCAATGTCGCTCACAACTTCTATTGATGAAAGATCGAATCTTATACCTAACATTACTCTTGAGGAACGGAGCTGAGCGTTTGAGGGATACAGCACGTAATTAGGCAGGCGAAATTGTTCGGATACGTGGCCTTCACAGGTAGCTAAAACCGGGAATTTGTAGCGACTGACAAAATCCTTGAAATCACTGCGTTTTGGCATTAGGTGGCGCGCATTCCATTGTAATAAAAAAGAAGTGGCGTATACCTCAGATAGATGAGTCATTGAATGCCGTTGAGAAGTGGTTCCATGGCCAACAGAGCTTTGATGGATGACTTGGAACCGATTTTCGGGTATTCTTTGATAATTTCTTTTATGACCACCATCATGAGAGGTAGGAACATGTGAAGGATGCCTTTCGCGCTGCTTTCCTGATCTGAATGTGCAGACTCAGTATGATGCGCGGCTTTAGAACTAGTACGGCGTCGATTATCCACATGGGAAGGTACTTCCTCTTGGGTATCTGCAGTTGCTTTTGCATTTTGTGATATGACGTGGGAACTTCCTTGTCCTGTCTTGTGATCTGACAGTGTTTTGTTGCTGCCACTTGGAATTCCTTGCAGAACATCGGAAAAGGTGGGCCGTGATGTTTCATTTTGCGTGGTCATTCTGTCGATTGCCTTGATAACATCCAGATTAGGAGCTGGAGCTTTCCGTGGAGTAGGTTTGCCATAAAAAAGCTCATTTTTCTTAGCAGCATGCGCCGCCTGTTTTCGTATACAGCCTGCATAGGTTGATACATGGCGCGAGCCGCAGTTTGCGCATTGCGGTTCACGTGGTGTCGGGCATTCTTTGTGGTGGTGAGGACCTGCGCGGATCTTGCAGCGACGGGAGCTTCGGCAGTCGCGAGCCAGATGGCCATATCGTTGGCACTCTTAACATTGAGTTGGTGCCTCGCAGTGTTCTTGCACAGGGAAACTGTGAAATCCTAGTTTGATTCGTGAAGGTAATTGTAGGCCTTCACGGAATTTAAGGATTACTGTTGTCAGTGGATGTTTCGTTACGGGGCCATCTTCCCGTCGTGTGAACTTCATTTGTCGTTGTGCAGAAATGACTCCGTCGTCTCGTAGGTATTCACCTGGTTGATCATCACTGTAGTCAAGTGGCACACCCCAAATTTTCCCGAGATTTTTCGAGTATGACTGTGGTACAGCGACATCCACCTTGATTCCCGTGAGGACGTTTAGTTTTAGCAAATTATTCGCTGCTTCAGCGGACGCCACAGTGACAGTTAGTCCTCCATTTTTGTCAATGCGTTGAGACAGGACTTTTTCTTGGGATGTTGTGACGATTTCTTGCGCCAACCTATTAGGGTTGACCTTCCAGAATGACTGGGATGGACCATGGAGTTTGAACAACACTGGAATGCCAGCCTTGAGAGTCTTCTTGTAAATCACCTGAGTGAAAGGTGCCTCCTCATCGGTGATGGACTCCTGATGTTCCATAGTTGCAGCAGGTGACTCTTGATATTCATCAGCGCGCCGTTTTCTCGGAGGCATGTCACTTGTTTGGGCAAGGCTTGAACCCGAGTCATGGGATACTGTGGTTGGTACTACCACAAGTTGGGAGGTCCGTAGAATTGTTGAGGAGGCCTGTTCATGTGGTACAGGGCCAGCGGAGCTGATGGCAGATGCCATCGCCACAGCGGCCTGTAGTGGTTGACCGATTAACTGTCACTAATGGGTATAAATACTGAAATACTTGCAGAATGGTAGAAAGAACAGGTTGCTTCGATCGCACTTCTTCTTCCTTTTTTCTCTATTCTTCAGATGCGTTGTAGTCGTTCTCCTTCTGTTGTCTTTTTCTTCGACTTGAACGTTTCTTAATTTTTACGCACCGCGCAATCTCAGGTGTTACATTATAATTAGTGATATCTTTATGTAATTTGACCCATTGTTTTCGTTCTTGTGATTTTCGCGTTTCTCTCAAGTGTTCCTACAACGTCGTCTCGCCATGACTGCTATCGGCAGGGTTTTACTTAAGCCCCTCTATCCTGGGAAATGATCTGAAAAGTGGCGCCATTCATTGTTGTGGAACTGCTCGAGACACGTGCCGCGCGCCACTTCTGGGAAGAAGATGGCGTCTGATATCTAGGTCAGTGCTGCGCTGTGCCGCCATGATGTTCCCAAGCGCTGCACGTCGCTCGTGCCTCGTGCATCGACGCAGCTTGCGCTACTTTTCAAACATGAAGGGGCTTCAGGTTTTACAGCTTCGGCCCTTTCGACGCAATGGAATTTTGTGTGCGGCAGTCTCCCACTTTTTACTGATGACCAAGTCAGGCTTGCTAGACACCGCGTCTTAGTAAAGGCATAAAAGAAAGCACTGACAGAGCCAGCGCACTAGCTGAGCGGCACTTGAATCGCGTCTCAACACGCTCGCGCGCCTCAGCCTTTGCAGTGTAATGAAAATACGAGCTCTATATACGGCGAGCACAGATTTAACGTTTGAGATGCTGATAGCGGCTCTGTATCATCACCGTCTTGCGGAGCTCTAGAAACGTCTGGAAGGGCAGGAGGAGAGCTTTGCGCGCTAAGAATATTGGAGGCCATGGTTGCATCATGGCTTCCGAGATTTTGGCGCGCAAAGCTCTCCTCCAATCATTCAATTCGTAAAAAAAAAAAAAAAAGGCGCATAAAAAAATTGGTTTGCGGTTGGTGTTGCTTCGCGGTGGCGCTATGTACAGGGCCGGAAACTATCATCGTCGAGCTTGCTTTGGTGCCCGGATGAAAAGGCGTTCGTTTGTCCGAATTATAGACCTTTCCAAAAAAGGACACTTGGCAGGTTCCATTTTCAGTGTTCGTGCGTATGGCGCGTGATTTGCTCGCTTTCCGAAGCGACGAACGTGCGCGTTCTGGACTGTGATTTAACACGTGTGGACTGTGATTTTTGTAAACAGTGGAAACGTCTATACTCGTTGCTTCTCACCACAACACGTAACCTTTTCAAGGAAGGAGCACGTTGAAATCCTAGTGTTGCTCTTTTAAAACCGGAAAAGATATAGGGGTGGTTTCATCTCAACTCAGACACGGATTTAGGGTCGAATTTTTAATTTTGACGAAAAGAATATATGTTTTGGAGCAATTCCAATAATAAAGGAAGACGCAAACGGCAATGTCGTTGGATTTTTTGTTCTCAAGATATGGACCGTTGAAGCGGTCAAGGTGGAAACTGACGTTTTTCCAGCATATCGGAGGTGCCATATTTCACTCCATCCCTTTTCCATACTTTTTACGCTACATCAATATAACGTTTTGGAAACACTCTAGACATAGGCTTTTTCATGCTAATTAAGCGTCTAGGTCATAACATTTTTAATGATTTGTTTTTATTTGTCAAACCGCCTCTCTGCGACGATATTTGACGACGTTCAGCAAGCTGTGCTGTGTGACCTAATCAACATATTTTTATGATCTTTATATCACCGTAAAGCTCCAATTAAGCTCTTTCTTTTGAGTATACTTTCAATATTTCGCAATAAGTATATAATGCGCTACATGTGCCTGAAAAACGAAAATTTCGAAAAACTAGCAAGTTTGGAGTCGATTTTCTAAAAAAACCCACTTTTTATTTCTTTTATGTTCTATTCACAGTTAGTTGATATAGTAGTCTCTCAGAAACTACCAACAGAAATTGTAATATAGTGTTTGTATGGCCGCTATTAAGACTCGAATCTCGTGCTATGAGCGTTTTGAACTGGACTTCGCACAGGCGCTCTACTGAGCAGAAATTTGGCCTATGTAAGGTTTTCTATTTATCGTTAGCAGTTACCTCAATATCCAACCATAAACATGAATAAATTTGGAGTAGTGTACTTAAAAAAAAAATTACTTAGAAGTCCGTATTCACAAGTGCGGGCGCAGCGCTTACTTCCTCCCAATACGGGGGAATGCAGATCGTTAGAGAATTCCTCTGGGGCCTTTTGCTTTCGGCTTTGAGTTTGAAATACCGAACTTGACATGTAATTGTCATATGTTCTTATGTCAAACAGATATGCAGTGCATATACATATGTACGATTTAGTAACTGACGCTTAGGAAGTACGGTTTATTTTGTGCGCGTACGGACTCTTTCGTAAAATAACAAGCATTTCGTAGCGTATAAGGCTTCAAACGTGTTAGTCATGTGTTTAGGTTTCATTTATATTTTCAGTGATTCATGCCGGGTTACTTAGACTTTTTCTTCTTGACTTAAGTTTGTCCGGGAGTCTAGATGTTACGTATCTTCTCCGTCAATACATAGGGCGAAGCTCACACACCTTCCAAATCACGCCAGTGCCAAGTAAATAAATATTGTTAGGATAAATATTGTTGCTTTACTGGCTTTTACGCTGAGATATTGAGGTAAGTACTAACATTAAATAGAAAACCTAACATAGGTCAAAATTCTGCTCAGCTGAGCGTATATGCGAAGTCCCGTTCAAAACTCTCACAGCACGAGATTCGAGGCCTAATAGCGGCCATACAAACAATATATTACAATTTCTGTTGGTAGGTCCTGACAGATTACTATATTACCTAACTGTAAATAAAAAATGAAAGAAATGAAAGGTGGTTTGTTTTTAGAAAATCGACTTTAAACTTGCAAGTCTTTCTTTAGAAACACTTGCAAGTTTGAAGTCGATTTTCTAAAACAACCCCACCTTTTATTTCTTTTATTTTTTATTTACATTTAGGTAATATAGTAGTCTGCCAGGACCTACCAACAGAAATTCTAATATACTGTTTGTATGGCCGCTATTGGGACTCGAATCTCGTGCTGTGAGAGTTTTGAACGGGACTTCGCATAGACGCTCAGCTGAACAGAATTTTGACCTATGTAAGGTTTTCTATTTAATGTTAGTACTTACCTCAATATCTCAGCGTAAAAGCCAGTAAAGCAACAATATTTATCCTAACAATATTTATTTACTTGGCACTGGCGTGATTTGGAAGGTGTGTGAGCTTCGCCCTATGTATTGACGGAGAAGATACGTAACATCTAGACTCTCGAACAAACTTAAGTCAAGATAAAAAAAGTCTAAGTAACCCGGCATGAATCACTGAAAATAAAAATAAAACCTAAACACATGACTAACATGTTTGAAGCAGCCTTACACGCTACGAAATGCTTGTTATTTTACGAAAGAGTCCGTACGCGCACAAAATAAACCGTACTTCCTAAGCGTCAGTTACTAAATCGTATATATGTATATGCACTGAATATCTGTTTGACATTATAAAATATGACAATTACATGTCAAGTTCGGTATTTCAAACTCAAAGCCGAAAGCAAAAGGCCCCAGAGGAATTTTCTAACGATCTGCATTCCCCCGTATTTGGAGGAAGTAAGCGCTGTGCCCGCACTTGTGGATACGGACTTCGAAGTAAATTTTTTTAAGTACACTACTCCAAATTTTATTAATGTTTATGGCTGGATATTGAGGTAACTGCTAACGATAAATAGAAAACCTTACATAGGCCAACATTCTGCTCTTTAGAGCGCCTGTGCGAAGTCCTGTTCAAAACGCTCATAGCACGAGATTCGAGTCTTAATAGCGGCTATACAAACAATACATTACAATTTCTGTTGGTAGTTTCTGATAGACTGCTATATTAACTAACTGTGAATAAAAAATAAAAGAAATAAAAAGTGGGGTTTTGTAGAAAATCGACTCCAAACTTGCTAGTTTTTCGAAATTTTCGTTTTTCAGGCAAATGTAGCGCATTATATTCTTATTGCAAAATATTGAAAGTATACTCAAAAGAAAGAGCTTAACTGGAGCTTTACGGTGATATAAATATCATAAAAATATGCTGATTAGGTCACGCAGCACAGCTTGTTGAACTTCGTCAAATATCGTCGCAGAGAGGCGGTTTGACAAATAAACAAAAAAGCATTAAAAATGTTATGACCTAGACACTTATTTAGCATGAAAAAGCCTATGTCTAGGGTGTTCCCAAAAAGTTATGTTGATGTAGCGTAAACAGTATGGAAAAGGGATGGCGTGAAATATGGCACCTCCGATAAGCTGGAAAAACGTCAGTTTCCACCTTGACCGCTTCAACGGTCCTTAACTTGAGAACAAAAAATCCGACGACATTGCCGTTTGCGTCTTCTTTTATTATAGGAATTGCCCCAAAACATATATTTTTTTTTCGTCAAAATTAAAAATTCGACCCTAAATCCGTGCCTGAGTTGAAATGAAATCACCCATAGAATAAATGCACGCCTAATTGTTTTACGACGAACTGCGCGTCCAATCATTTTGGTCAAAAGGATCGCGGCGAGCCAATAACAAATCTATATAAACTTTCTCAATTTTTTTTCTATTTGTGAGACTGAGCAGGAGAAACGATTCTCCTTACTCCCTCGCAGATCGCGTTACTGAATAGGAGGGGTTCTTTGATCTCGTCATTCGGTTGAGTCTTCAAATTACATCGCTAGTTTAGTGATATACTGTAAACGACTAAATTTTCGCGAGGACCTAATTTTCGCGAATTTCGCGAATCGCCTACAATTCGCGAAAAATACGTCCCGCGAACAATTCTGGCAATATGTGGACGCTACGGAAGCTACACTCGATTCGCGAAAATCAGAAGCCGCGAATAATTTCAAATTTTCAGCTTGGGCCCGATTCGCGAAAATTTGAGCCCGCGAAAATTAAGTCGTTTACAGTATTTCTTTAATCGTTGCCGTTCTGTCGTTTTTCGCGTTTCTCTCAAGTGTTCCTCGGACACCGTCTCGCCTTGACCTGGTTATCGGCAGGGCTTTGACGGCTTCGACCTTTTCGCCGCAGTGGAATTTTCTGCGACAATCTCTCCCGCTGTTTACTGATAATTACTGTCAACCTGATGGAAACCGCTTCTTACAAAGAACTGCTTGAAAGAAAGCCCTGCCAAAGTCAGCGAACCAGCTGAACGACACTTGAATCGCGTCTCAACGCGCTCGCGCGCCTCTACCTTCGCAGTGTTAACGAAAATACGAGCTCTATGCCGTGTGCACACATTGAACGTTGTAGATGCTGATGCTGACTTTGCTTCAGCACCGTCTTGCGGAGCTCTGGAGAAGCTGTGCTATACTCTCATGGCCTCCGACATGGCCTCCGCGGTAGAGACTGTTACTGCGGGGGGTTTGGTGGCGCTCGCAACGCTGGCGGCCATACCTGTGTGCACGACTGCTGAGCGCGTGCTGATGGCGAGCTTCCACAGTTTTTTTGTAACGTGCATTCCACACCCCCAAGATTTCCGGTCTTAGCAGCCTAATATTGTGGGCTCGTTCAGAGCATGACGGGAGCCAGAGTTGCGCGTTTGATTCCACGTGCCGCGTGCCGCCCTCGCCGCTATTCGCTAAGATCCGATCACGTGAGGAGCCGGATCAAGTGTCGTGCAGAAAAGTAGACGTTGCACGCGCCCCGGCGTACGTTCCCCGGCTTTTGAGCGCGCCGCGCGCCTCGAACGCGCGGTGCTGCTATTCGCCGAATTCAGTCACGTGAGGAGCTGGATCCACATGCCATGCATGAACGCGCAACTCTGGCTCCCATAAGGAGCCTATTAGCCCCGTGCGCGACCGAAAGCGTCGCTGTGGTCGGCCTTCCACGATTGGCCGAACGCTGACTATGACGTCGGAAAGGGGATTTATCATCGACGGAAATAAGAGGAATGAAAGAACTTTAATTTTGACGGTGTTGGCAGTGTTCCTTTGAGAGCGCAATGATTTCAAGCTTCCACCATGCTAATAACAAACACCATAGCTTGTTGTTTGCAAGGTAATGACGTCACAAGGGGGAACCACAGGAGGGCGCCACCAAAACATCTCGCCGCTAATACAGTAACTCTAAACCAAACCAGAGCCGTTTATTGAGAGAGTTTGGCCATACATTGGTTTGAATAGGCGAGCATCTCGGGGCCAACCACAGTAAAGCCCCTTCATGTTTCAAAAGTAGCGCAAGGTTAGTCGATGCACGAGGCACGTGCAACGTGCAGCCCTTGGAAAGATCATGGCGGCACAGCGCAGCACTGAGCTAGATTTTGGACTCCATGAATGTCCCAGAAGTGGCGCGCGGCACGTGCCTCGAGCATTTTTACAACAATGAATGGCGCCACTTTTCCCAGGATAGAGGGGCTTTAAACCACAGGCCGCGAAACAGCCCCTAGCGGTGGTTGTGTGCTCTAAATTTGTGACACGACTAATTTAAGCCGGCGCAGCGTCGCTAGAGTGAAAAGGTTTAGCTCTTGGTGACTGAAAACTTTGGGCATTTGAGGTTTTCGTCACACCAATATTCAAGTGTAGAATAAACGAACGTGCGCCCCAAACCAGGGCCGACTTGCTAGAAATAGCGTCTCACCTGAGACGGGGAAAGAAAGCACTGCCAAAGCCAGCGCACGAGCCGAGCGGGACTCCGCGTCTCAAGACGCTCGCGCGCCCCACCCTTTGCACTGTTTTCTTTCAGCCAGTCTCAGCTTAGACGCTGTTCTTGCAAGCTGGCCCAGAGCAAACTTTCACCGATACTCCATCTGCACAAGCATCAGCAGTGCAGACAAAGGCATGGGCACGAGCGCGTGGCTTTGGAATGTGCCTCCTATGCGCGAGGTCTCGTACAAACAAAAGCATTTCGCTGAGCTAGGCTCACGCGCCTGTGCCTTTGTCTTTACTGCAGACGTTTGTGGGATGGAGTAGAGAGGCCGAGATTGAACGCTTCTATTTCACGCTTTAAATGTCGTTTGCAATATTGTGACGTCGCGGTCTCCTGATTGATCGACGCTGTGTCGTACCTTTAGTTTACGCTCTAACCGCGGGGGGAGTTTTCGGCGCTGGCGGCGGCCTTTGCTCCGCCCATTGTCCAAACTCTCCTAATATACGGCTCTGAACCAAACAACACAAAGAAATAGCCGCGAATCGAAATCTGCTCCCCGCCTCTCGCCGCAACACACAGACCTTAACGAAGATGTTGATCGAAATTTGAAGGTTCATCTTTTCGAAGCGCGAAAGGTGTAGAACAAACTCCCACGATGTTGTTTTCAAACAAGCGGCGCGTCTAATCATTTCAGTAAAAAAACAGGAAAAGTTGAGTCAATCAAAATCAGGAAGGCGAGTGAAAATATAATTTTGTACTGAATTCGCAACTTTCAGCGATGGTAGTACCGCGGTGTGAGAATCGTGCTCCCTAGCTCCTGGATGATCGGGTTCACAATAAAAGTGCTTGCTTACACTCTCCTGACGTGAAAAAATAAAGTAAGGCTCTAATATTGCTCGTATAAATCAAAATTAGAATTACTTACGCCTCGCAGACCCCGCCTCGTACTGCTGTTCTACGACGATCATCCAGATGACAGCCATTTTGATATGCGCCAGCGCGCCCCCTATAGGTCGTGAAAGTTGCGAATAGTGATAGTGATGTGGTTTATTTCGGCTCAGGAGACCCGCGGCGCCACAGAAAGGCAGATCTCCCATCGTGAAGGCCCACGGCGCCGCGTACACCGACGATGAGATGGTATGGTACAAATGAATTTTTAAAAGAAACGGTGATGATGGTTTAAATGGAGCTTGTGGGGACGAGGGTGAGGGTTTAATGTTTCGATTGAAGAAAATGAAGAACGTTAGGCTAGCAGCGGTCTTCGCGACGGTGGTCTTCGTGGGGCCGCCCTGGGCTGCTGACTTCTAGAGGCCGATAGTCGAGCGTCTGGCGAGGGCTCCCCGCGTGCACGGCTTGCAGACGAGCCGCCCAGATTTCTGGCGACGCAGGGAGTCCAGCACACCCGTGGTAGGGCTCCAGGGGTCGGCGCCGGTGTTGGCCGGGTGGCGTTCTTCGCGAAAGCGGGCTCTGAAGTCTCCCCGCTTGCGGTCGAGCTTGTTACCGCGAGCAGTGTGACCACCCTCTTGGTCGAAGACATGGTGTGTGCCACTGGTCCCGCTAGCTCTCTGCCGATGGGAAAAACACGTCTTACGCCCAGCTGGCTTCCTCTTCCGATCTTGCATTCTGAAGTATCATCCAGCGAAACAGCGCAAAGACCGGAGATTTGAATAAAAATTACGAATCATCAAAGATCGACTAACCTTTCCTTATCCTGATGATGTGAATAATGAAGATGAAAGCTGCCGCTGGCTCTCACTTGACAGCGTGCTTTGAACCGATTCTGTTTCCGTTTCTGGTTTGGTTATACGCTTCGCATGCGGAAATCTAGACAACTGACTCGGCTCGCTTTTTCTGCTGAGCAGCCGAGTGTTTGGACAGGCCGCAGCAGAGCTCGCGAAAAACTTCGGAGGCCAGGATACGCTTATGCCTCCGAGATTTTTGGACCGCAGGGCTCTCCTCAGGCCCTTCTAGAGTCACTGAATGAATTTCCAGAGTACCGAAACTCCCAAGCTCCGCCCCGTGGTGCCAAAATTCATCCATATCCGTGCCACCATTTTGGAGCCAGTACACTACAATAACTGTACGCATACCGTGCCGTTAGCGTTGTCGACAGGTCTTTCAGATAAGTGTCTGGCGCCGTGAATAGCCTCTTTAAATTATTTGCGACATCATTTACAATTCAGTCTAGCTGCACGCTTTGTAATAATTACTCACTGGTTCACGTTAAAGATCTCAGGTTAGCAGTCATACCGCACGGGTGAAATATCTAATTTTGAGATGATTCACCTATCACTGTCTAAATATACAAAAAGACCAGCAATTCACTCAATAGGGATGGCCTGTGCCGTGTTCCCATTGCAGTGGCGAACTTATCGGTTATAGCTTAGCCACTCATTTATTTCAACACATTAAGCCGCTGGCATTTTTGTTTTTGTCTACTCTTTTGAGCATTCCAAAGACCGTCGTATAAACGCAGCATCATTTTATCGATTTATTTACAACTGCATACACGATTTTCAGGACTCGGGAACAAGATATATTTAAACATAGTCTCAAGCTCTTGTGATAGCTTGGCAATTGCTTTGCTGGCCAGATGAAGCTAGCAGCAAAGTTCAGCAATAATGACGATTCTCAAGGCACTTGGCCGTCGACGCTATCTCTGTAAATGATTAATGCCAACAAATGGATCTGACGGTGAGTTACGAGAATGGCTTGGTATGAAATCAATGACCCTCTAAACCGCAAAAAAGGACGTTTGTGTCATCATTCATTAACTTGATCAAGAAGATGCATCTTATTCACTCGGAGCATCAAGTGACATACGTAGCTAATATCCCCTCCAGACGGGCTAATTTAACGGACTACAACGGAGTGCACTTTGCCTTTCGTGTCATTTGTTTAGTGCGCCACACGGTTTCTTCCTGACGAACACATTCGGCTTCAAGTGAGTTTGTTTCTTATTCCTTATCCTTTTTATCTTTATCTTGGCTTGTGATGATCGATTAGAATCATCCAATTGTCGCAAGTATTGTCAATTAACGTAACGCCGTCTTTAAACGTGTCTTTATTAAACATTCTAAATATTGCTGATACATTTATGCCTTTACTTTAACATTTTAGGTGTCTAATAGTACTTCGCTCATCGTTATTGTCATCATTTCCAAGTGACACTAATTTATCCATTGTGGTACCGAAACACTTGAAGTGACATTCGGTGAGCAGGGGGGCTATGTAGCGCTTTTTGGACTCCCAGGAGACTTGGAAGAAGGAAGTGACGTCAACGACTAGAGCAAACGCAGATTGGATGTTGACAGAAGAAAACAAAATCAACATCCAATCTGCATTTGCTGCGTTGTTGACGTCACTTCCTTCTCCCTAGTCTCCTGGGAGTCCAAAGAGCGCAACATAGCCCCCCTGCACTAAATTAGCCCGTCTGACACGGGTATAAGACCGAGCTGTCAATGCCTCATTAACGTGTTTTTTTTTCGCCATACAAGACAGAAAAACAGCAATATAAAAAAAAAAGAAAATGTAAGCTCAAATGACAATTTCTTGAGTGCCCATTCACACAAGACTGTTTGCTTAAATTGCGTTATGAGTCACCCGGACATTCGTGCTTCGAATTTTGCATGCAGAGTTACTCTTGTTTTTTACGCTTCGTACGAAGCGAAGCACTTTAAATGGAAAGCAGTGCAATCAAATTCATATTTAGAAGCAGCCGTTCTTCCAAGCATCGTTCGTGCCGAACCAAGCTCAGTCGAAGAAGTCTGATCGGCTGCGAGGCGATGAGCAATACGCGATAAGACCAGTGAAATACACTCATCTCACAAAGCTTGCTCCCTGCAATGGGCTTGGAATTCTTTCGTTTCATAATGGCAAGAAAAACACTTCTCTGCTTCACAGTAGCGTTCTTGCCTGACGGGAAGGGGAATAGTCCTTTGCCGTTCTCAGACCTGCTTCGACACCCGAAGGCAAGCAGGCATGGGAGTCGCGAAATGCGGAATGTTGAGGCTGTACTCCATGGGGCGAATATACTGCGAAAAATCGACGAATGTTGCCCGGCGGCATTTGCTCACGTGGCCTCAGCACAGTGGCTGATACGTCGCGCGCAAAGCGAGCGTGCCATTGGGCGACGGTCGTCAGTTATTCGTCGCATAATTCGCTCCATGGAGTTCAGCTTTTAGGGTGCGATTCCCTGAAAATACGTGCGTCACGGCGCCTAAGGCTGAGAAGAGACCCAGAGCCCTGCAGCAGAATCTAGCTGGCAATAATATGGTGGCTCATGGCGCCGATTCGAAACAGTGAACAGTGAGAATGATAGTAACGGCACATGGGACTGCTGCCGTCCAATGATGCCGCAGGAAATCAAAACATACATGGCTAGAGTGAGGCTGTTATCGGGGGAATGTACGGGAGGCGCGGGAATATTTTCGTGAAAGTGTATCTTTGTTAGTTGAAATCAACAGATCACAGAGGTGCGAACCTGAGTGGCTTCCGCGCATTGAAGCACTTTTGTCCATGAAACAATTTTAGCCTCCGACGCCAGTCACTTCGGACTGGTTTAGTTTAGCCTTGCCCTGCTTCCTATGGTTTGAGCTAGGGTGCCTCAATGTCCTTCTGTTTAGGGTGATGCCATCGTTTGTAGTACCCGATGCCGACAGCACGCGTTCACAGGGAAAATACAAAGAAATCGCAGGAAACAAAATGTCGCCGTAGCACAGTCAGCGCCACGAGCGCGTGCAGGGACACGCTCTTTCACGCGCTTCAGAACAAAAAATAAAAATAAGGGTTCGAAACAAAATGGCCAGATGTCATCACCCCAAGCAAAGCGCACATGAAGGCACCCTAGTTTGAGCGATATGCCTGCCTATTTGACAATGTAAAAAATCCGGCAATAAAGAAAACAAAAAATCGGTGGCCGAGTGGTCTATACTCTGTTTCACCTTATGATGTACCGCAGGAAAGGCTACAAGCGCAAGCTCCTTGCTCTAGGGCACATCTCGGCGGCACAAGCTCTCGTGCGTTAAAAGCAGCTCCCAACGCTATGAGCTCGCGCTTCTAGCCTTTTCAGCGGTACAACATAAGGTGAAACGGAGTATAGCGCACACCAGCTCGGAGCACGTGGAGCGAAAGCTCGTGCTGCAGAACCCAGGGATCCTGGGTTCAATCCCCACCCCTGCCCGTTTCGATCTGGATGAGCATCGTACCGGCGTGCGGTCGTGTAACACTACTGCGTGGTGCACGTTAAAGACCCCAGGCTAGCGGTTGTACCGCACTGGCTAAATTGCTCATCTACAGCTGGGAGACTCGTCGCCCGTTGAGGCAGACCAAGTTCTAGGCTGTATAAACATACACACAACCCAATTTTTTTTTTTTTTTTTGAGGCTGTTGTCGGCAAAGCGTTAAACAATTGGAATGCGGTACTCTGACACAGTATTCAGTGACACTAGGCCGTTCCATTCGTTGGGAGAGACTGAAAAAATAAGTGGCCCTATACGGTGCAACGCGCAAAGCGTAAAAGCTTTAAATGTTAAACAAAAAAAGATTATGATCGGCACGAGACTTCGAACTCTGAACCAGGGGAAAATCGAACTCTGAAATCTTACCTTGACTGGGGTTCTATAAACTGCTAGGCGGAGAACAAAAAAATCAGATTTTTAGTGCCCGTCCCGGTCTACGGGACAGGCCAGACTCTAGCCTTTCGTTCACCTAGAAATTGCTCTTTTGCCATTCCACGACAAAAAGAGCTTGTTGATGTATATTCGCGGCGAGAAGTTCGAGTATCGCCGCCTGGTGAACATTTTTTAACAATCCAGAGTGAGGATACTTCAACTTCCCCTCCTGGTGCAGGCACGTACAATGCCAAGCTTCTATGCACTATGAAAATTAAAAAAAATAAGCGCGTGGGTAGCACGTTCACTACCCAAAATGAGGAAAATAGAAGCGCCCCTACCGAGCTTCTCACCGCGAATACCGAGTAAATTGCAATGTGTAAAGGAAGTTAAAGGGATTGTTCGGTGATATCTGGAAGTTACTAAGTCTTCGCACTGGTCACGTAGAGAGGGCCTAAATATGGTCAGGTGTGATATTTATTTGATTAAAAGACGCTTCAACATTCATTAAAACAATTATGAACATCAATACGAAACCTTTCGCCACATTTTGCAAGTATGCGTGGCTGGTCGTGTCGTGACGTCACTTAATGCATGGCTATGTTAGAGTCGCGGGCGTTGACTTATTCCAGGTTCTGTTCACCATGGTTGATGGTGCGTACAAAAGTCATCGTCGAAGAATTGAGCTTCCCTCACAATACGGTATTGTCTTTTTTAGAACCAAGTTATTTTACTGAGACAGCAGTCAAGAACTGCTGTGGGTCTCTTTCAACGTTACTATACAGGGTGTCACAAAAGAAAATTTACACGGTCTTTTCTACTGCAAAAATATACTAGGCATCGCCGAACGCTCATTCTCCGCCCAAAGGTAGAGCTAAAGGTCACAACCAGATGCCAAAGTTTCAGCCCGATCCGATAACTTAATCAAAAGTTATAAGTGATTTTCTGAAAATTTCAATGGGAAAATGGAGCCCATTTTTGCCCGTTTTCGGTTTCTGGTGCCATAGAGCCCCATGTGTTTGAAAACTCCGTCGGCCGCCATTTTCCCATTGAAATTTTCAGAAAATCACTTATAACTTTTGATTAAGTTATCGGATCGGGCTGAAACTTTGGCATCTGGTTGTGACCTCTAGCGCTACCTTTGGGCGGAGAATGAGCGTTCGGCGATGCCTAGTTTATTTTTGCGGTAAAAAAGACCGTGTAAATTTTATTTTGTGACACCCTATAGATAACCTCAGTTGTGAAACTCCCGCGAAAAAGGTAACCCCCCCCCCCCCCCCCCTTTCCCGCACTCAAATCAGTTCGCCTCCCGTAAAGCCCCTCGATGTTTTTGCGTTTCTCTTGCAAGTAGCGTCAAATGCGCCAGTGCACGAGGCCCGTGTCTCGAGCGGCCCTTAGAAGTAAATGGCGGCGCAGCACTGAAATGAGCGGCCTCTGGAAGCGAATGGCGGCGTAGCACCCGCTCGTAGCACGTGTATTACGCATTTCCACAACAATGGTTGACGGTACTTGTTTAAAAAAAAAAAAAAAAAAAAAAAAAAGCCCTTATTAAGGGGTTTTAGCCTCCCGTCGTTTGAAGCGCCATCTAGATTTTCGTTTACGAACTGTGTGTTTCATAGAGTACGGTGGAACGCCATCTAGACGCTGCGCTTTGAAACGTACGTATCCCATAGAATACACTGAAGTTACCGTAGCAGCCGTCCGGCGCGTCGAACGACGGTAGCCGAGTCGTGGTGAGTAAAGGGGGTACTGCTCGTGCATGCAGCGTCCATGAGCAGTAACTGAGCTAATCTTATAACGTTGGCTCTTTTTGCATGACGTTACGTCAGAGCTTCCGCTGTTGCCTACGAAACGTTGTCACCCGTATTCACCTGTTTAACCATTGACTAGTTACGTCATCGACTAAAATGATCACGTGGCGAGCGATAGTCGCCGCTAAGTGAGCGCTTGGTATTCACCGGTCGTGTTTAGGGCCTAGTCGCCCCGCACGACTAAGAAGTCGACTAAAAAATCTTAGTCATGGGGTAGGGCTAGTTTAGCCGGTGTTTAGCAGGTGACTAGCGGCTCAGCGCCATGGCCGACTCGTATCACCGCTGACCGCCAGCGCTAACGAAACACTAAAGGCCGGTTCAGACACTTGCGTTTGAGTGCGTTTGACTGCGTTGCGTCGAGAACCGAAAGCGAGTCACCCGCACATCTGTGCTTCGTATGAAGCGTGAAATCCAATTCAAGGAATCATCTTGGCACGCGATATAAGCAGCAGGGATGTCCTGGTTTCTTGCAGCCGCAACGCAGTCAACCGCAGTCAAACGCAACTGTCTGAACCAGGCTTTACTGTCTCGGAACGCTGGGAGACACATCTATTCTTCGTTTCCCGTTATGTGCGAGCGAAGTCAAAGCTAGAAGCGCGAGCCCAACGCTCTGAGCGTTCCTGCTTCGCACGTGCGCTCGTGCACTACAGGCGCTGTTACAAGCAGCATGCTCGCGCTTGTAGCGTTGGCTTCGCTCGCACATAAGGTGAAACGAACTATAGAAAGAATTGGAGGAGCAAATATCGTGCAAATAGCCATGTTCAGCGGTCAGAGACACCGCTAAATAGATCTCAGCAGGGCGCTGCAGAGCCGTTTATTGAGAATTTGGCCATACATTGGTTTGAATAGGCGAGCATCTCGGGGCCAACCACAGGCCGCGAAACAGCCCCTAGCGGTGGTCGTGTGCTCTAAATTTGTGACACGACTATACTTCGTTTCACCTTATGTGCGAGCGAAGGCAAAACTGGAAGCGCGAGCACGGAAGCTCCGTGCGTTCAGGCTTTGCTCGAGCGCGCGAGCTGGGGAGAAATGCAAAAAGCGCTGGTCTCGCGCTTCTAGCTTTGGCTTCGCTCGCAGATAAAGTGAAACGAAGTATAATCTGAGCCGTGTCGAGCGGAACTCCGCGTCTCAAGACGCTCGCGCACCCCACCCTTTGCACTGCTTTCTTTCAGCCCGTCTCAGGACGCTCGCTGTTCTAGCAGTGCAGACAAAGGCATGGGCACGAGCGCGTGGCTTTGGAAAGTGCCTCCTATGCACGAGGTCTCGTACAAACAAAAGCGTTTCGCTGAGCTAGGCTCACGCGCCTGTGCCTTTGTCTTCACTGCAGACATTTGTGAGATGGAGTAGAGGTCTCCTGATTGGTCGACGCTGTGTCACAAATTTAGTTTACGCTCTAAGCGTGGGGGGAATATTCGGCGCTGGCGGCGGCCTTTGCTCCGCCTATTGTCCAAACTCTCCTTATATACGGCTCTGGGGCGCTGGACGACGAGAAAAAAACGCATTTACGGGCGCTTTCATATTTGTTTATGTCGCTGGCAATGCGGCTTCCGTGTTTCTCCCTGGCGAGTTTTTAAATTTTTCTTTGTAAAACTCTGTCTCGGACAAGATGTCTCTGATTGTAACTTTTTTTTTTCCCGATAAACGTTTAAAGCTTAGTTTTTATACGATAAAATACCCATTTACGCAGTGGCGTTTAAGTATGCATATGCGTGACCTATCTTTTTACGTCACTTCCGCTTGTTAGTTCTGACTAGAGAGTCGCCCGCTCGCGTCGGGCTCGTGAATACCGCAAAACATAATCGCTCGTTAGTCGCGGATTTCTCGTTTAGCTCGCGACTATTTAGTCGTGCTACTAACCTTAAAACGGCGCTAGTTAGTCGCGCCTGGTGAATACGGGTGTGTGTGTGTTTAAGAACTGAGAAGGTAATACCCGAGAAAATACTTAATCCGCAGGCTTTGTCTATTGCGTCTATTGAAAATTGTGAGAATAGCCGAAAGTTTCTTTATGAATACTTCTTTGTACACTCGTTTTTATAATAGTTGATTTAATGGACTTTTATGTATATATTCCAGTGATTGGTGAAGGCGAGCGGGTTGAACATGAATACATAAGATTGAAAGAATAAAACACAGAGGACAACGAAGTGGTTGTCCTGTGTTTGTCCTCCGTGTTTTATTCGTTCAATCTTATGTATTCCAGTGATGTTTTATGAATCCTTTATAAATTCCGCTCCCTGTATCGTATTGCGATAAGCCATAAGTTGGTTTATGCTGCCTCACTCTGTGTTCGGCACGTGGTGTGCCCTTTCCTGTTTTGCCTTCCCTTTCTCTTCCCTTTCCTTCTGCCAACAAATCTACTTAAGCGATCCCTCAATAAACAATTTCATCATTTGCTTTCAAGAACGTCGTCTTGTGAATAGTTCGTCTAAAATGCTTCACAACGATGCAGGCTTTTTTGTAACTAAAATAAAATTTACAGAAATGCCGGCAAGAATGTTTGCCTGCAATGACAAGAAGCAGGAAAACATTAGGTTGCTCGCTTTTCGCCCTAAAGGCAAGCTGTTTATTAGAAAAGAATCTAAGACTATATATGATTTGTCAGTGTGAAAAAAGCGCTGCATGTTGCAAATATGCAGCGAATCGAAATCGAATCTCGCCAGGCAGGCTTCACTGTGCCGTTGACGACGCCTGTTTATTCAAACTAAACAGTTGAAATGAAAGGATGGCGTATACGGTTGGTCTCTGTTGATCGCTGGAGGCCAGATGGTACTTCATGGTGAGATACGGTGTTATCAGGAGATGACCCGCATTTGCTGGCACCGCAAAATGTTACCTAGAAACTCATGCCTGAAAGAGAACCTCAGTATTAGGATGTATAAATATTTACCATTTCATGTCAAAATGTTACAGCTATAAAATCGCTGCGTTTTTATTTTTCACATTCGGCACGCAAACCATATATTTTAATCTGGCAAACAGATTTAAGGGTAACCGTTGGTCAATTTATGAGTCACGCGACACCATGGTGTCACATGACGTTAGAAAGTCACGCGACGTCGTAGTCACGCGACGTCACAAAGTGACGTAACGTCCTGATTACGTGATGTGACGCGACACCGTGTCATATATGACATCACTATGGGCTTAAAGGGATACTAAACCAAGGAATTTAGTGTCCATAATAAGTGGCGGACGCTCTTTCCACGAGCCAGCAGCCGCCGGTGTGCGCGAGCACACGCAACAAAAATGACGTCAAAGACCTCCATTCGCGGTAAAGATGACAGTGAAATGTATGGGCTTCGGGCCAAAGGAAAATAAAGACAAGTTTTTTATCTACACAGTGGTGTCTGGTGTAAAAGGTAAGCTATTGATTGGACTCACAAGCACGTAGCTTTCACTTGTAGAGATGAAAAGCCTGTATTTATTCTCCTTTGGCCCGAAGCCCATGCATTTCACTGTCCTCTTAATCATGAATGGTGGTCTTTGACGTCATTTTCGTTGCGTGTGCTCGCGCACACCGGCAGCTGCTGGCTCGTGGAAAGAACGTGCGCCACTTATTATGGACACTAAATTCTGCGGTTCAGTATCCCTTTAAAGGGATGCAGAACCAAACAATTTAGTGTCAATAATAAGTGGCGCACGTTCTTTCCACGAGCCAGCAACCGCCGGTGTGCGCGAGCACACGCAACCAAATTGACGTCATAGTACGCCATCCGTGCTTAAGATGACAGTGAAATGTATGGGCTTCGGGCCAAAGGAGAATAAAGACAGGCTTTCATCTCCAGAAGTGAAATCTACGTGCTTGTTAGACCAATTAATCGATTACCTTTTACACCAGACCCACTGGCGGTCCCAGACACTGGCTTTAGAGGGGGGAGGGGGGGGGGGAGGGGGGGGGGGGAGGGGGGGGGGCGAACTGCGGTCCCATAGCCGCCATTGTTTTTCTTGGTGTTTCACGTTTTATTTTTATTTTTTTTTTTTACGGTTCTTAACAAGTAGCTACAGAGCTGTCGTTTTGCGGACATTTTTTGATATTGGTGAGTAAATTACACCCAACTTTATTGGCAAAACTAATTTACGTGATCAGAAAATCAGAAATTTAGAAATCGTATACCGGATCGCAGATTTCTTCTTTAGTAATAAAGTTTGGATCACCATTGTTTTCATGAAACGTGGAACCCCGAGACACCACTGGATCCGTTAGGCTCGGATGAACGAGAGCCGGACGTTCGCTCGCGCAAGCATCGTGCGCAAATCATATTCTAGCCACGGCAGCCACGGAATGGCACTTCCGAATTTGTTGTGCGGAGACGCTCCGGTTGTCGTGCAGGGAGTTTAGATTGTAACAAAATAAGTTGGTGGACTATAGACCTTTTCTGTGTACTCTCCTCCCCAGCCACCTTATAGGCGTATCCGATATGGTCGACGAAACAATAATAAAACGTTTTAACCTGCAAATAGTAAAAAAAAAAAATAGAGGGGAGGCAAAACGAGAATGTGTGACGGTTACGTTCATGTCCTAAATGCCTTATATTGGCGTGGCGACGGCAAAACAATGTTTTCGCCCATACTGGAAGTGACGACAATTCAAGATGGCGGCGCCCTTGTGGAAAGGGTTTATAGTCGGTGACAACTCATGAAGGTAGGGCGAGGTAGAGGAAGGTGGGAGGGAAAAAAGCAGCCGCAACGTTGGCAAGGGGAGGAGGAAACCCGCTCTCATCGCCAGCGTTGCGGCGGCTTCCTCCTCTCCCATCTTCCGTTCTCTCGCCCTACCTTCTTAACCTGGATGAACATTCAACATCATAAAAATCTTAGCGTGAAAGACAAAGGACAAGGGAGGACAGGAAAGGACAAACGCTACTTTCAACTGACATTTTAATGAAAACATAAAGGAAGAAAAGGACGAAGATAAATAGATTTTTTTTTATTATCTCAGTCATTCTTCTAAATCCTTTTCGTTTCCATTTTTTTAAACCTTTTTTTATATAAGTTTATCTTCGTCCTAGTTCTTCTTTCGTAAACCCAAGGGCTTGTTCAGAAGTGCAGGTACGGCGTCAGCTTTCCAAAGTTCTCGAGTGGTGATACAACGGCCGCAGCACCAAAAAGCTGGGGCTCCAATCCACGCTGTGAAGATGGTTGGACAGCGAAGCTGTGGTATCGGTAGTTGCAAAAGAAGCAGGTGTTGTCTGTTCCGCTAGTGTGCAACACCAACGTTGATGGCGGATTGGCGCCTTGCTTCTGATTATGAGCCACTGTTGGCACGGTCGGCGGCCTTCGCTCGAGTGTCGATGACTGTTCTCTGCTCTCTATCTCCACGCGCATAAAACGCAAGAGTCTCTCCAACTCCTCACCTGCATCTGTTAACGAAGGCGAGACGTCACCTAACGGTTGTTCATTGTCAGTCATTCCGGCTCTTTCTCTCCCGTTGATTGGAACTCCAAGCCCTATCCCGTATCTTTTGAGTCGATGGTACTCCACCACTATATCGGCTGGGAGGTTGGACAGTAGTACGTCTACCATCATAGTAGAGTACGTCGCGCTCGAAACGCCTAGGGCACGCAAGCCACGAATGTTGGTCTGGACGTGGTCGTAAATATTCCGTAGTCCTTGTACATCTCGATCTGACTTCACCGTTGGTAGGCTTCGCAGCCTTTCGAGGTACTCACGCTGAATGCGTTGCTTGTTCCCGAAGCGTTCGGATAGTATTTCTATGGCGTCCTTGTAGCACTCTGCCGTTGCTTGTAGCCCGGAGATAGCACTGGCGGCTGGCCCACTCAGCAGGGAGCGTAGATATTGGAATTTGTCTCCCTCCGTGAGTCTGGTGTTACGGTGAACGGCAGTTTGAAATTGCTCCCAGAAGGGCTGCCAGAGGGTAAGCTCACCTTGATACTGAAGTAGTTGTAGTTTAGGGAGTTTCACGCCCGTGGCCTGGGGTATGACTCTGTCACCGTCGTCTCCCATATGGTAAATGGCTGGTACTGCCGGTTGAAGCTCAATTTTGTTGCGTATCTCACTGAGGGCTCTTGCTACTTGATCTTCGTAGTCTGCCACTGCAACATAGTCCGCTTCGAGGTCGGCATCGGTGATCAGCGGCTCAATCTCTTCGTTTACCTTGCGGAGTTCCTCGTTACTGGCGATCAGCCTGTCTCGTAGGTTCTTGAGGAGTTGATGTCAAGGGTTGCCGCCTGGAGCGCAGTCGTGATATCGGTACTCATTTCGTGTTTGGCTCGTTCAACCCTCCGCTTCGTCTTCAGCCGATCATCCTAGGTGGATTCATCACGTCCAAAGGTCCCGGGTTTCTTGCACCATTAATGTTGCACATGAACGCTCTTTTCGTCGACTGATGACTTTGCGGTGTCCTGTGAGGGCGATGTGAAAGGACAGGACAACCGACTTGGGGGGAACTTCTTTTCTGAATCAATGGCTCCCCTCCCGCGAGACACTGCCCTTTGATCTTGCTTCTTTTTTTTTATACAGAAAGAGTCTTAATGTCAGCTCTGTTTAGTTAGAATTATTCTACACCCAGCTCCAGAGCTCCGCAATACGGTGCTGCATGATACCGGGCCGTTCTGCTGATACCAGCATCAGGGACGACAATGACGATGATGACAGGAAGCTACACCGGCTGATTGCGGCGTTACGTTTCAAGCCCTGGACATGAACGCCTTGGGTGTAGCAGCCGTCTACTTCGACTGGGCCACCTTCTGCAGCCCGCTGCCTTCACCAGACCGACCGGATCGTCTGCCAGGGCGTTACCATCTGAAACCTTCATCGAACAGCCCGCAAGATCACCTCGGTTCGCTGGCTGACTCGCCTCAGCCGTCCCCGAATTTCGGGCACCGGCTTTCGCAACGATCAGAAGAACACGTCGTCCTCATATTGTACATTATATCGTCACATAATCACCACCACCTTGACGCGGCACTGCGGGCCTCCATGAACGGGCTGTTGCCTTTCTGCGGTGCCGCGCTTTCCCGAGCCAATAAAAATTATTATTATGAATATTATTAATATCTCAGACGTCAAATGTGTGCGTGCGGTATAGAGCTTATATTTTCGTCGAAGGCTGAGGCGAGCGAGCGCGTTTATAGCATGCGGGATATTAGTGCCGCTTTGCTGGTGCGCTGGGTTTGGCAGTGCTTTATTTCCTTCAACCTTTGCTAAGACGCAGTTTCTAACAAGCCGGCCCTGATCAACCGTAAACGCCAAGAAAGGATGTGGCACAAGATTCCACTTGTGGCGAAAGAGCTGAAGTTGTGAAAGCTTTGCCGATAGCAAAGTCAAGGCGAGTCGACGTCACAGGAACACTTAAGAGAAGCGCGAAAAAGGACAAAAGGAATACGATGGGTACTGCAATTAAACAAACAAATATACCACGATAGGAACAATGTGGTTTGAAGTCCCAAGCGAGTGACGAGACCGAAGAACTTAAACCCCCGTATTTCCTATTCAGTAAAGCGATCTGCGAGGAGCTAATGAGCATGACGTTTCGTCTGCTCGCGGTCTCACAAAGAAAATTATATTTTGGGGTCAGAAATATTATTAAGACTCGTTATTGACTCGCCACTATTTTTTTTTGTCCAAAATGATTGGACGCGCAGTTCGTCTGAAAACAGTCGGACGTGCATTTATTGTACACTCTAAGAAATGCCTGCGCGTCTACTTACCCACAAAACACTCGAAGAGCCAATCTCTGCGATCTACGAAATCAGCTCAGCGAATGAAGAGGCGGAACATATGTTTAGACCTCAAATTTAAGTCTGCGCTGTGGCATTACGCAATGCAAGCATGACACTTTGCATTGCGTAATGCCACAGCGCAGACTTCATTTTTAGGTCTAAACGGATGTTCTGCCTCATCATTCGCTGACCTGATTTCGTAGATCACAGAGATTGGCTTTTTGAGTGGTTGGGGGTAAGTAGACGCGCAGGCATTTCTTAGAGTGTACAATTTTTTTTTTTTGTATCGAATACATAAAGAAAAAAAAGCCGTGAAGGCTGCACAAATGTGGTCTGTGCAAGTGCGTTATACTGCCAGGCGGACATTTTGTTCAAGAGAGAATGCAACTAAAATATGACTAATTAATCAAATTTCTATAATTACTTTTTAATTATACATTTGAAGGCACATGTTTATAATAAATAAATGAAAGGAATCAATGTTGAATAAGCCAAGTCTTTAAAAATCCTGGATCGAGCACGCAGTTGGAGTTATTCATTGTCAAACTTTGTTCTCGAAACCTGTCGATGCCGAAACCAAACGCGCGATGCCAGCCGGAAGGGAAACATATATGGAGACTCTCATTTGACGCCGGAGGATCACGTGCTAATAACCAAATTTGCGTCACACCCCACCGGAGCTGATTGTAGTCGGTGTACTGTGGCTGGAAAACTGAAGTGATAAGTAGCTAGGTTCCGTGTTTTGGGAGAAATCCGAAAAACTCCGAAAAGCTCTCGCCTAAAAAATTTGGTAAATTCGGATTTATTTTATAAACTCCGAATTTTGATGTGCCAATGCCCCCCCCCCCCCCCCTCCTCCAAACCACACACAAAAAAAAAAAAAAAGAAAGAAGGGCAGGACTTTACAATTAAGTTGCACCAGCGCACACGGCCAATGGTCCTGGGAAAATGCCACCACAGTTATCTTTCAAATCTCGGATTATACATTGCCAAAAGGGGTCTTACACCTTACTTCGTCAAGGTTTATTCAGGACCTTGTGAAGATTGAAAGCGCTGAAAAGACGAGGATGAGTAAAATAAGACACACAAACCACAGAGCGCCACCACAGAGAGTGCGCTCTGTGTTGTGTGTGTCTTCTTTTACTGGTCCTCGTCTTTTCAGCGCTTTCAATCTTCACAATGTACGACGAACTAGCCCAAGTGAATACCCTTATTTATTCAGGACCACAGGTCATTGTACTCTCGGGTCACGACAAGAGCCACTTTTTTTGGTTTACAGTTTGGGCTTTACTATTTGTGCTTTAGAGGATGGGGCGGTTGTGTTTCTGAAACAGTGAAAGCTACACTCTAAAAAAAGCCCGTGCTTCTACTTTCCCGCACAACGCTCGGAGAGCCAATCACCGCATTTTACGGAGGCAGCTCAGCGAATGACGATGCATTGCTTAATGTCACAACTCAGACTGCGTTTTTTGATCTAACCATATGTTTCGGCATCGTCATTCGCTGAGCTGCCTCCGTAAGTTGCGGTGATTGGCTCTCCGAGTGTTGTGCGGGAAAGTAGAAGCACGGGCTTTTTTTAGAGTGTATAAACCATAAAGATTACAAAAAAAGATGGGGAAGAGGGGCAGTTGAAACTTCTCGATTACATCCTTTACCGCTCCATGTCGCGCGGCCGCGTTGTAAGTTTATGGAATAGGATGGGATGAATACGAGCTTCCCATCGACTACCTCCGGGAGTTTATTGATTTTAAGGTATCGCCGTTTATCGAGGCAACACTTGTGTGCAACTTTTGTCGTGGGATAAATTAGTATTGCCAATGGCAATGGCACCAACGCCAAATCCAGCTGAAGAAATATTGATACAAGCGGCATTTATATTTTGTTTTTATCTAGCATACGCTTACACCCGGATATTATTTATTTATTTATTTATTTATTTAATTTTAATAGAAAACCCTGCGAAATTAAAATACTAATTTCGGAGATGTGGGAATCAAACAAAAATAAAGTATCATAAACTCAGAATTTTCGGCAAAAAATAAACTCTGAAAAACACCCTCGGAATTGGACGAAAAATAAACTCCGAAAACACGGAATCCTACACTCTAAGAAATGTCTGCTTGTCTCTTTACCCACAAAACACTCAAAGAGCCAATCTTTATGATCTAAAAAATCAGCTCAGCGAATGATGGGGCGGAACATCCGCTTAGACGCTTAGACCTAAAAATGAAGCCTGCGCTGTGGCATTACGCAATGCAAAGCGTCATGCTTGCATTGCGTAATGCCACAGCGCAGACTTGATTTTGAGGTCTAAATAGATGTTCCGCGTCATCATTCGCTGAGCTGATTTCGTAGGTCGCAGAGATTGGCTCTTGAAGTGTTCTGCGGGTAAGTAGACGCGCAGGCATTATAGAGTGTAGCAATAAGCGACATTAGCGGCCGCGAGAAGTTGTTTTGGTTGTCGCGGCCGCTAAGGTGTCTAACGAGTTAGCCACAGAACACCGACTACAGTCAGCTCCGACGCGCTGAGATGCAAAGTAGTGGCGAAAAGTTTGTCATTAACACGTGACCCTCCGGCGACAAACGACAATTGTCCTTCCGGCGGGCATCGCGCGTTTGGTTTCGGTATCGACAGATTTCCAGCACAAAATTTGATAAAAGTCCAACTGCGTGCTCGATCCAGAAGTTTTAAAAACTGGGTTCATTCAACATAAGAGAGTTTCAGAATATATAGCTCACAAGTGTCACCATTGCTGGGTACTGACGATTATTTGTACTTACTGGTTTCTTCAAACTCCCACTTCTGCGGTGTGAAACGAACACGGCGAACTGAACGCTCGCGGCGCATAAAATACTGGCATGGTCGCGAATTACGTCGCAGGCAAGCTATGCATAAGGGCCCCCCCCCCCCCCCCCCCCCCCCGCCCCACGCTCTGGGTCCCCCAAACAGCTTGGTGTGTCGCAGTGCGCATGCGCAGAAGTTGTGCGCAGGCTCAGTGCAACGCCCCAAGCTGGCTGGGGGATCCAAAGCGTGGGGACCCCTTATTCTAAAACTCTCTTATTTCCTACGCATAGGCGTGCCTTATTATTTGATAGAAGTTTTGTACTTTGCATTTTGTTTTAGGTGCTGAGCGCGTAGTATTTGTTGCATTAATTTCGTACCAGCGCATCTTTCACGCTAGCTCAAGGGCAAACACTTTGGCTCAAGGTTTCGCCATGATCATGCACCGAACGGACGTCACGCTGAGCTGAAGGCACGCCGTACTCTCCCGTGCAGTACGAGAACTTCACGCAGTCAGCCATAGGGAATAAAGTACTAGGTGTTCGGATACGGTTTCAAATGAGCAGCGCGGACTTCGCCGGCATGTTAGGTGTTTGAGACCCTGCACATGACCTGTCTTGACGTCACATCAGCGGTCATTGGGGTGGCCTGGATGCTGAGAGCGTACATTTTGGAGCATACATTTCGAACTACTGTGTTCGTTTTCCTTCACATTAATAAGTAGTAATGACCACCAGCATGGCGCGATGACGTCACATGCAAGCCATGTATATAATGTGCTCCTTGGCGTGCGAGAAGCGCTCCGAGCGAGGTTCGGTCGACGTGCTCCGCAAGAAAGTATGTTTCCGGAGATGTGAGCCGTCTAAGACACGAGGAAACTCCATAGACAGTAAGAAGAGAAGAAATCGGTTGTTTCGCTTAGTCGGTGTTTTTTGTTTTGTTTTTTACTTCGAGTGGGGCGTAATTAAGGAAAGAGTATTGCTGGCACTCCTTTTCTTCTATCGACAATACATATTATCTGCGGCGCCAAGGCAAACGGGTCTGACAAGGCCTTGGTGCGCTTCGTAAAAAAAAAAAAAAAAAAAAAAAAAATCATAAAAAACACACACACGCACACAATAATAGTTACGGTAAGCAGAACAAAAGATATCGAACATTCTAATAAAATATTAAAATACAATATAACTGCATGAAATCAACATTGCAATAATAACAGCTCAACGATAACAGCGATAACCTGGACCTTCCCAATGCCCGGAATCGTCTGTTTCAGCGAACACTTCCCATTTTGCACTTGCGGCTCTGTTCAGTGCGTTTCCTTCCGGATCCCCTGTCATTACTTCGCGCCGAACACACGGAGGAGGCCGAGCTCGCGACGTCCACGACAAATGGTGTTGTATGCAAGAGCCTATGTATACCTGTGTACTATAGCGAGCGTACATGCTGAACGCAGAGTATGAAAAGGTTCCCTACGCTAGAAGGATGCCGCTCATCTATCGAACGTTGTTTCACAAACAAATTAAATATGCCAGTCAAGGAGTATAGTGAAGACTGTGCGCGAGCGCATGGCCGCCCTGCAGATTGGACTACAATGCCGCAAAGAGTGGAAGAAGATAAGATCAGGAAGAGAAAAAAGCCAAGGCGGCCTGCAGGTGTTATTAAGCGTAAACGACGCGTGTCCTTGTCTTGCGTCGCCTATCTTTTTTTTTTTTTTTTTTTTGTAGGGTCGTTTATGTTTTTTATTGGTGCCACAGGGCTCGGCACAAGAATTAAACGACTCTCTTTCACCCTCAGTGCAAGTCAACCCAACGCAGCAAAGACGATCATGTTGCCTCGAACGGTGCTTTCACTTGACGAGCGCGCGCGTATACATAGAAGGCCCGCTCAGAGCGTTGCGCTCGCTCTTCCACTTCTTCCAGCTCTCCTTGGCTCGCACTTGGGATGAAACGGAGTGTGGCAGTCGCAGCGCGTGTCCGGCGGATTCGAACATACGCGAAGAAAGCGGCTCTCCGCGCCTCGACGCAGCTCGGCGTGAGTGCTTCATGTACCCCCCTCGTCGTCGACGTCGTCGTCGTGCATTGGCGCTTATCGTGAGACGGCGGAGCAAAGCTCGGCGTGTGCGCACAGCACTTTGCATACTGGGTCGCACGTGCTCCGCCCCCGAGTTCGTCGGGAGCTGGTCGGGAGTCGACTGGCCCGTCGCGCTTCAGCGCGCCTCGCCTCGTTTACGCGCCTGGCGGAGCGACAAACCGACGCCGCTTTCTTGCCGCCCGTGCTGTTCACCGCGGCGCATGAAAGAGCGCCGAGGAAACAGGCCGTTTCCGGCTGCGTGACGGATTCGAGCCGTTCGTGCAGCCGAGCTTCGTGCTTTTACGAGCGGCGCCCATAAAATTAAATGAATAAACGATGATGACCATAATGCAGAAAGAAGATCAACTGCGACACTGTTTTTTTTTTTTCATTGAAATATTTTAGCCGAGAAAGAATCGCCCGGTTTCGACATTCCTTCAAATGGGACGAAGGAGAGATAGCAGTAATTAATAATAATAATAATAATAATAATAATAATAATAATAATAATAATAATATTTTTATTTCCATCACACTCGATGGCGGCGACCAAGGGAAAAAGCTGCATTCACAGCTTGACGAGCCCTTGACCGCCTACAGTGCACGGCGACGGAACAAAACAGGAAAAAAAAAAACACAAACACACAAAAAAACGTACATACACACAGAGGTTGCAACACGGAAAAATTCACCATGGCAGATAAAGCAATATAATCAAATACGAGAAAGTGATTTTAACTAGTTATCATGACCACCCATAATATAGAATGAACGGATTTCCCCTATTGACATTTTATTCCAGTCCAAGTTTTTCGATTCGTAAAGATTTAGTAAATTAGGAATATTGTGCCTCAGCATTTGAGTGCCATAATTTGTTCTTGGCGTGACCACCCCCCAACATTCAGCGCCACGAGTAGGATAAGTAATAATATTTTTTTAGAGGCGGCCAAGGGTTACTAGAAAGTTTGTGTTCCTAATTAGCTCTCTCTTAAGGCTTGTACTGAGCCTGTAAGAATACAAAGTGTGCACATTGATAATGCGGAACTTTTTTAATAGGTCAGATGTATGCGATTGAAATGGGATATCGGCTATGGCTCTTATTGTTTGTTTTTGTAACAAATGTATCCTTTCAAGATTCGTTGAAATGGTGGTACCCCAAACTAAATTACAATAATTTAAGTGCGAGTAGAACAAGGAATTATAAACTAGTAACTTGACATGTATCGGTAAGGTATAACGATGGCGGTTTAACATGCCGACAGTTCTAGACAGCTTTGTAATAAGGTAGTTAACATGTTCATCCCACGACATATTATCCGAAAAAATGACGCCTAGAATTGACGACATATTATCCGAAAAAATGACGCACAGCTACAATCCTATCCGCCGCGCGGAGGGGCTAACACATATAATCTGGTAATGAGTCCAGCGTAAGTTCGTAACATCTAGCGTGGTAAATGAATCCTACGCTTGATACGGCAAAGAAATATGTAGTACCTGTGTGTAAATAAAATTTAGTACCTTGCTCTCCTGAACGGCTGTCCACGAACCGAAAACCATTACTTGGTAACTCGTGAATTCTGGAACCTTTCGTAAAGTGTATGGCCTATAAAAATGAATGTGTTACGTGTTATATTTAAGTTTTACTGCCACTGATTCCTTCTGGATTATGTTTGATTGTAGCCCTTGATTTGTTCCTTTATTTGTTTAACATTGGTTGCGTTGTTACGCGGTGTGCGACCCAATGCAGTATACTAGCTTACAAACCCCCATAAAAACAAAAACATTTTTAGGCGATATGTATTATATCGGTCATATTTATGATTAAATATGAAGGTAAGTATTAAAATTAAATCATTAACCATATTCACGTCCAATTGTTGGCCAGAATAGCACCCATGCGAGGACGCATTCACAACGCACACCTGAAAACATTAAAGCTTTAATTATGGTCATATAAATAAAAGTTTCTATCTTCAGTTTATATTTTTTGATAACTCACTAACTATCATACCTTGCTAGCACTATTAAAAAAAATGAAGCAAATGAAATGACGATAATAATCGCTGGAGAAGGGGAACAAGTGGGACAAAGGACAAACACAAATCTCCAAACACAGGTGACTGGTGGGCGATCAAAAAATCCGCCTGGTCCTCAAATCGAACCAGGAACCTCTCCATTTCCAGTGGAGCGCTCTACCAACTTAGCTAACCAGCGGTTAGACGTCAGCGGAGCAAACCGGTTTTAATATAGCTGCCACCAGTCTAACAGCAACGAGGATGAACGGCCTGCATTTTAAGGTTATAATGATAATGCAGTTAATGTAAAGCTGCAAACGAGCTGGACAAGAATTCTTGTCCAGCTCGCTTGCACCTTTGCAATAATTGCATTATCGTCAAATGAAAATGATGTTTTTAAGAAAATCGCCCCCAAATTTTATAAGATTTTCGAAACATTCGTTCATTCAAATGTTCGTAATGGATTTTATTTTGCACATACAGTGTTGTATTTTTGTTTAATGAAAGAGCTAAAGAACTTTCTGGTGATATCAAGGTCATTAAAATAGCTTAAATAGGTCACACGCAGTGTTGTAGGCGTTACCGAAAAAAAGTAACGAAATACGTTACTTGCAAATAAGAGGAACGCACTGTCCGACGTTACTTCAAAATAAAAGGAACGCCTTACCGTTTCCGTTACCGATAAAAAGTAACGTACGTTACGTTTCCGTTACTCTTTGATTTAATTAAGGGAGGACTTCCTCGTATTATTTCAGGGCAAGCTCAGTACAAATAACACGTTTAGACTAGGAGTGTGCAAATATTCGAAACTTGGAATACTTCGCGAATAATGCTTGCTATTCGATTCGATCCGCTTCGAACTTTCGCTGTTCGAAGTATTCGAGTTCTTCGAATACTTCGGAAACTACGAATAACGCGGAACTTGCCGATTAGTGTCAAGTCAACTCGTGGTCGAGTTCCCCGTCTTGTTTTTGGACAGACTTTTTTTTAATATGATGCACTGGAAAGTTATTTGCGGTAGCGCGATCTGTCCTCTGCTTGCCATGATGTCTGAAATCCGGAGTTGGCGAAGTGGTCGTGACGCAAACGCTGCGATAGATTTGATGAAGTTTGCAACGGCACGTGCGTCGTCGTAAGCACAAATGCGACGGACCACTCTCCCTACTATCGATTCGGATATGGATTTACGGCTGACCTCGGCTATCGGCGATATAGAGCTCGTGTTATTTTCCGCTTGATTTTCCGGTTCATCTGTTTGCCGGTATTCCTTTTATTTATTTCTACCCGTTTTAACTGATAAAATTAACTCGCTCTCTCCGAAAAAAAAAAAAAAAAAAAACACGATGTATTTTTAATTTATTTTTTCTTTGTGTCGCCCTCTATCGGCAGAACTATTGCACACGGAAAGAGATGGCGCAGTCAGGGCGGCTGCGCGGCTCAATCGCACGATTAGCACGATCTCCACAAGAAAATTAGGTTGTGTGTATGTTTATACAGCCTAGAACTTGGTCTGTCTCCAGGGGTGACGAGTCTCCCAGCTGTAGATGAGAAATTTAGCCAGTGCAGCACAACCGCTAGCCTGTGGCCTGTTAACGTGCACCACGCAGTAGTGATACGCGACCGCACGCCGATACGATGCTCATCCAGATCGAAACGGGCAGTAGTGGATTAAACCAAGGATCCTGGGTTCCGCAGCGCGAGCTTTCGCTCCAGGTGCTCCGAGCTGGTGTGCGCTAGCCCACTCGGCCACCGATCCCCCCAGCACGATCTCCAACTCTGCTGTGGCCTGCCGACCAGCCTCCGCTTGTTTACTTCGGTTTACGTTCACGTGGTTGCGTTCACCCGCAAAAAAAAAAAAAACAAAAAAAAAAAAAAAGATTTTGCACAAAGTCGGTGCAGCTGCGCGACACGGTCTTCGACTTTGCATTGTGGCTTGCCGACCCGCCACCGCTTGTTGCGTTCGTCCGCGACGCTATCTCCGACTGCGTTGTGGCTTGCCGACCCGCCTCCACTTGTGTACTTTCATTTCCGTTCTGTAGCTCTGTAACTTCACTCCTTGAATGGTGCTTTGCTGACTGATATTTTATTTGATCTTTATTTTATCGGTCACATGTGTGACATTCTTCTTATTGCAGTGAAATTAACCTTTTCATAAATATTTGGTGAAAAAAAAAAAAAATCCAGTGTTTTGATTGAGCATTCTTGTTTAAGAGGCAACACTGCTTCTAGAGCTTTTTGTTTTTTATATAACTTGTGGTTCAATTCAAATTAAATTTATATAGCTTATCTGCCATTACAATCTGACTACAAATATGTACTTGGTTTTTATGCAACCTAATTAGGTTTGTTATAATTGAAAATTTAATTTGCAAAGTTTATGGGAAGGATCAAGACAAATTGAAATACTGAATTAAGAAAATAAACATATATCAGTGAACTAAAAGGTATGTGGAATACAGTTAGGCATAAATGAAAGCCCTAGCATGCTTTTTAAACGTTTTAGTACACTGTTCTTAGGATATTTTTGCCTCAAGGAGCACAGTCCCCCCTAATTCACATCAAATAGAAAATATTTGTTTTCAAAAATGTTCTTATTCGAAACTACTATTCGTATTTGAAAATATTCGATTCGATTCGATTCGTAACATTTATTATTCGATTCGATTCGCTTCGAAAGATTTCAATATTCGCACACCTCTAGTTTAGACTTTAGTCCTCTCAACCTTTTTTTTTTTATTTTTGCGACCTTAAATCTCCGAGGCCTAAATGCAAGGAAAAAACAATATCAGCTGCAAAGGTTACTAAGCGATGAGGACATTGACATATTCGCCCTACAGGAAACTAAGATGGCCAATGACGATTAAATTGAGCAGGCACTGCAACCATTCCTTAAACGCTACCAGGTTTGTAACAAAGTAACTGTTCTGATGGGCGATTTTAATTGTGTACGCGTATGTAGTGCCGAAGACAGGGTGCCCTTTAAACCAAATTCTGACCGAAGCGCCGCAGTGTTGGGTGAAAGTTTAAACGAATCTAATTTGGAAGATGTTGCAAAGTTGGCGGCTCCGAGAAATGAATTTAAGTTTACTCATTTTCAATTGTCCTCGCATGCACGTTTGGATCGGATTTGGGTCATTCCACGTGAAACGTCCCAGACGTTGCGCTCGACCACCTCCGGTTTCTAAAGAAAAATTCATGGGCTTCGGCCACAATGTCCGTAGCCATACCCTAAAATAGTTTTGACGAAAAAAAAACTTGTGATGACGTGAGCGCGATTTTAGTTTTTGAAAACAGCGTGAAACTAGGCATCCCTCAATAATTTACGAAACATCAGCTTTTTTATGAAACACCCAACAATATTTTTTTCTTAAATTTGCACGGTTGTCCACTTACAATGTGGTTGGGTTTGTGCAGTTTTGTTAAATTTAAATATTTTTTTAAAGATACATAATTTTATTCAAAAATAAACATTTTTGTCATTTTAATAAAAAATATATAATTGCTCCCGGGACCTAATATAACTTTTTACTGGCTGCCCTTTAGGTATATAACCTATAAAAATATTTTAAACCGCTCAATTAAACATCTTGCAGTAAAAAAAAAAAAAATCCTGAAGTTGACAAAAAGTGCGTTTTGACGCATAAACAGCCGTTTATTCCACCCTGAGGTGGTCCAAGTAAAAATACAAAATATGGTGGGTTTGGAAGAAGAATTGATCGTCTTTTGATTCTGAAAGTTTAATCAGAGTGTTTTTGTTTAAAGCGAGAAAACAATTTTTGAAGTTGAACTCTCGCACCACTACCCGGCGTCGCTTCTTAACGCCTCTTCGCCGCACAGCACGCCACCTGCGACGATAGCCGAAGCGATTAGGTCCAAAGAAACAACGGAGTTTGCTGCCCGCTTCCCCTCGTCCCTCTTTTCTGGCTGTAAGGGAAGAAACGGCGGGTATCGTGTACTAATCGGAGGTGCCGCCAGTGCGTCGCCATAGCAGCCCCGTTGTGCCCTTTGTACCCGAGGGCGGCTCCTCACACTCCGAAACGCGATGCCTAATCGACGGGCGGCATCAGCTGACGTGGACGTCTGAAACACGATAATAATGCCGCGAGCGCAGCTGACCAAGCAGGCAGCGCGCTCGTGGCCTAACGGTTATCGCGCGTGCCTTCCACGCAGAAAGCTTGGGTTCGAATCCTGGCCGCGTGGACGCAGTTTTTGTTCACTCTGACTCTGACGAAGTTCTGGTAAATTCGAGAATTCGAGAAGTTCTGGTAAATTCGCAGTCAGTCTCGCCCCAGCGTTCGACTCTGCGCTTACGCCGACTTCGACGCCCGCGACGCTCTATTGTTATCTTCTGTTTCCTTCTTTATTTTTGGGCACAAGTTCGCCCCATTAAACGTTTACTTTCTTTAGTTATTCGCCGCCTCATCAGTTGTCCTTTGTGACATTTGGTGGAGGTGCGGGGTAAGCAAAGAAGCAACTTCCTGGAATTTTGAGAGCTTATTCGATGGATTTGTCCTAGCGTGGTCCAGCTTGAAAAACCTGACGAAGTCCGCTGCAGCCCAAGTATGTTCTACCGTCGCAACTGCTACGACATTTGTGTCTACACTAATGGCACCGATGGTCAATCGAAAACCACAGAAGGTGTCATTAGTGTAGAAGTATCGTTTCAGCAATTTCTCACTGAGGCCGCGGCGACGGATGGGCGTCCACACCCACACCCTATCTCCGGGCTGACAGAGAGACTCAACAAGACAATCGCTGACATGATCTCTATGTACGTCGACGTAGAGCACAAGACGTGGGACGAGGTGTTGCCCTACGTCACCTTCGCCTACAATACGGCGGTTCAAGAGACCACTGGATTCACACCCTTCCAGCTGGTACATGGTCGGAAAGTAACGACGATGCTGGACGCGATGCTGCCCCATGAGCCAGCTGACAGTGAGAGCGACGACGCCCAGGTGGTTGCTCAACGGGCCGAAGAAGTCCGCCAGCTCGCCCGACTCCTGATTCAAGACCAGCAACGGGTCGACGCCGGCCGCTACAACCTTCGTCGCAGGGACGTCCACTTCCAGCCCGGAGATAGGGTGTGGGTGTGGACGCCCATCCGTCGCCGCGGCCTCAGTGAGAAATTGCTGAAACGATACTTTGGACCTTACAAAGTGCTTCGTCGACTCGGGGATCTGAACTACGAGGTGATGCCCGACGGAACAAGAACGTCATCACGCCGCCCACCACGACCTGAAGTCGTCCACGTCGTGCGCCTGAAGCCGTACTACGCGCGATATATATAGGACCATGGACTTATGTGTTCGAAATGATGTTCCAAATGACTCTTTAGTTTACCGTTTTATTTGCTTTGTTTTGTTTTGTGTTGCATCGGGGCGATGCACTTCTTAAAGGGGGGAGTAATGCCGCGAGCGCAGCTGACCAAGCAGGCAGCGCGCTCGTGGCCTAACGGTTATCGCGCGTGCCTTCCACGCAGAAAGCTTGGGTTCGAATCCTGGCCGCGTGGACGCATTTTTGTTCACTCTGACTCTGACGGGTAAATTCGAGAACCGTGTTGCTCATTCGAGGTCGGAATGTTCTACACGCAGAGCCTTCTACGCGGAATCTACCAGAACCCCACGCGTGTACATAAGAGGCTCCGCGTGGCGAGCCGCAGTCAGTCTCGCCCCAGCGTTCGACTCTGCGCTTACGCCGACTTCGACGCCCGCGACGCTCTATTGTTATCTTCTGTTTCCTTCTTTATTTTTGGGCACAAGTTCGCCCCATTAAACGTTTACTTTCTTTAGTTATTCGCCGCCTCATCAGTTGTCCTTTGTGACAATATCGCCGCGAAATCTAGCCGTCACGCATGCTGCGGTGAAAAGCGGAACTATGATCCGGTTCGCGCTTAGTTGGAGCGCAGTGAAGGCTACAGGCGCGTGATCAAAGCTCTGAAACGCGCTGATTCAGTATGTTAACTCGGACGCTTGAAGCATCGTCACAAGCCAAGATTGCGCTTCTAGCATTATTTTCGGTCCATATTGTCAGTGCGGGAATCTTTACATGACCCATCGGAAAAAATGAATAAACAAAGGCACGTGTCCGCACTATTGACACTGGGTATCGAGAATTATTCCTTGCCTTTTGAGGAACCCGCTTCTGCGCTAGTAAGCTAAGAAAGGGCTGACAAGCGAGAAGTTGGCTTTTGAACGACCATTTGAGATCGGAAATCTGTCGAAGAAAGAACTTCATTTTTCGTCAAGTACGTTGTACGGTGGTGTAACGATGGATGAAGCTGGTCCCTCTGGAAAAAGAAGTCAATCTACGGTTCCTGTGGATGCTGATCAGGGTACGTAGGAAAGCTGGCTTTATTTTGTACAATACAATGATAGTTGTGTCGTGTTTACTCGTGTCTACCCAGTCACAGTATCTGTATAGTGGCGGCCGCTCAATTCATGACTTTTTCAAACCAAATAGACTAGCTATTTTTTTTTTTAAAGCTGGCCGTTCGTCGTACATGTAGTATGTGTTTCGTTAGACATGTATAAGCCCAAGCTGTAGGGAAGGATGCGTTGGCTTATATTAAATACACATGGTTCGCCTTATACCTGTCACAGAACAATTAGCGTTATAAAAGTTCAAAGCCGAATGGCGTTTTGCGTACAAGGCTAGCTTCTGCACGAAAGGGCATATGTGCCCGACTTGTCATTTATGCGCAGCACGCAGATATGGCTCACATAAATGAAGGAGCAGTCATGTTCCATTCAAATTTCTTTTTCATTGCAGAAGCCGAACTTCCTCCGTGCTCCCTTGGTGCAAGGGGTTGCCATGTGACCACACAGACCAAGACGCGGTCCCTCATCAACGCTGAAGACCTGACGCACACGGATCGGCGGCTCCTTTCGCTCCGTTCCAGACGCCCACAAGGCAGCGTTGCCAGATTGGAAAGATGCTTCGGCACCAAATCTTGTCCAAAATTTCACCAGATTTCACTACCACTAAAATATCGCGTCTATTACGTATCTCCAATTCCTATTAAAAGGTTAAAAGGCGCGAGCGAACTCTCCAATCTCCAATTCCTATTAAAAGGTTAAAAGGCGCGAACAAACAGGACGAAAAAAGACACACGTACGTGTGTCTTTTTTCGCCCTGTTTGTTCGCGCCTTTTAACCTTTCAATCGATATGAACCAACTAGCCCCGACCAAAGTTTTATTACTCCAATTCCTTCAGCTTTTTTACGCATGAACTCGCAAAAGGATAGCTTTCAGGAGGCTCACTAATGTAAGGCTCATCACAGCACAATAAAAAATGAAGAAAGCAGACATGTGACGCATTATTAGCATTGTTACTTTTTTAATATACCATGTTTATGAGATGTTGGTGCTGGGTAGTCCTTAGACGGAAAATTCAAATTAATGAAGGCAACCGACACGTAAGGAAGACCATATAATATTGCACTTAAAGACACTCGCAGTCTAAATTAAGCATACATTCTCTGCTCAGCAGTAAGAAAACGAAACGCCTAAGAACGAAGTCCAAATACAACACCATAATAAAGTTCAGTTACATAACAGGTCTTGAAGTCAAGCTTCAAGAAAAAAAAAAACTGATATGCATGACATCCAGTCACATAACGCTTAACTTCACACAAAGACTGACACGGAATATCTCTTGACACATAAAGCCCATCCATCCATATCCATAAGAATATGGGACATAAACAAATAAGTTACATAAATACACTAACAAGTGAAAGAGCTCACTACACTGCTTCGTACATCTCTGATGTAAACCTTCGAAGCATGTCATCAGTTGTCAAAAACTGCACACAGCAGCCAGACTTCAATGTTGTGCGAATGCGCACAATAGCATCCAGCGTTGCAACAGACATCTTATTTCTGTACTTAGTCTTGATGCAGGTAACTTGGCTAAAACCCCTTTCCATTACAGAATTCGACTCTGGGCAAGAAAGGCAAGATAAGGCATAGAGGACTAACTCTTTGTATTGTCTCTCTCCTAGAAAAAATGGTAAGGGTGCAGGCGAGCTGGTGAATATTAACGATGTTGAATTAGCCTGAGACTGGGGTAGAGAAGAAACATCAAAACGTAGAAGGGACAGAAAATAGACAGGACGACGTCTCAAACTCAGCTAACTCGTTTATTTAGTCCACCTCCTTATATCGTCTCAATCTCAAGGTCATCTCCACCAACACAAAAGGACGAAGTCTATACAGTTCAAGCTCTCTCCTAGCCCGTTTTCGCACTTGAATATTCCACTCCAGAATAACGTGCAGTCATCCGGCACTTTGCCATCAAACACAGACTCTTCAGCCCAGATGTGCATCACGAGTTTCCTGTACTGTTATTCCAAAATGTCTTGCTCTTCCTTCCAAGAGGCGATGGAAGCGAAGCTTCCCAAATGGGTAGCGTGTCGTTTGTGACAACACTTTTGACGGGTGAAGGGAAGGAATTTGATTAATGCAAGTGACAAGCCATTTCTCAAGATTTTTCACCAGTTTTCACCAGATATGGTCTGGTGTAGCCGTTCCGGTATATCAACACCAGTAGCCCCCCAATTTCACCAGATTTTCCAAACCTGGTGCCGAATTTCACCATCTGGCAACGCTGCCACAAGGTGGCATCCGTACAGTGTGTTCACATCATTATCAAGTATACCTTAAAAAGTACACATCACTGATTGCATCCAAGTGGTGTTCTAACCCTTTCTATGAACACGTCAAAAACCGCCGTGGATCAGCTGTCATTACAATAGCCTTGGCAGATGCGCACCCCAATTTAAACCTTATTCCTGGAAACCGACTTTGTCAAGCGTGCCGGCGAAATTGTTTCGAATTGAAGAAGAGACCTACTTTTCAAGCACCACCACCACCTCTGGCTCGTGATGCCCTTTCTGAGCAAGATGACCCCGATGTAGCACTTGTGAGCGTCAACGAGGCCCTCGCAGCCGTTGGAGAGAGCCCTCTCCAACGAAAACGAGGGCGAACAAGCCGCGAGACATACGCCCAAAAGAAGGTTAGAAAACTTAAAATCTCTGCCGAAAGAAGAATTTATACATCTTTGGGTGTACAGCAGAAACGAACTTCTCAGCCGAACCAGGATGAAGATTTTGTTTTGAGGGACTACGTGCCACTCATGCAAGATGTAAAAAACAAGTTTGACCTGGAGAAAAATAGAGAGAAAAAATTACAACTTCTAACATTGGCCCCACCCTCCTGGTCTCGCGAAAAGATTATGAACTTCTTTGGAGCCTCGGAACGACAAGCGCGTCAAGCCGTAAAGGTCAGGTCAGAATCAGGAATATTGGGCACCGTGCCAAAAAGAAGAGGCCGCCCGGTCAGCGAAGAAGTCAAGGCCTCCATCATGGAGTTCTATCAGGACGACGCTGTCTCGTACTGCCTACCGGGAAAAAAGGACGTGCTACGTGGTCGCCAAAAGCGTCTGTTGTTGCTCAACTTGAAAGAAATGCACGAGGAATGAAAAAAAAAGCTGCGATTTCAGGTGCGGCTTTTCAACATTCGCAAGTCTGCGCCTTCACATTGTGTCCTAGCAGAGGGGGAGCGGCACTCACACAGTTTGCGTGTGCATGCAACACCAACATTTTAAGTTCATGCTTCATGCTACAGGATTAGACGAAAGCACCGAAGAACTTCTATTCACTACAGTATGTGACCTACAGAATGAAGAGTGCATGCTTGACAGGTGTGCAAAATGCCCAAGTACCGATTTTGCTGATACTTTGCTCCGCAGCACTCCACTTCTTGACCCGGAAGAAACGGATTACATCCATGTGCAACAGTGGGTTAGCGGGGTGCGTTGCCAACTGGAAATCATTGTTCTGACACCAGACGAGTTCCGCGAAAAATGCTTAGATATGCTGAAGGCACTGAAGGCTCACCACTTTGTGAGCAAACAACAGGCACGATACTTGCGGGAGCGCAAAGCAAACATAGGCAAACACGAGGCAATAGTACTCATGGACTTCGCTGTAAATTATAGTTTCATCGTGCAGGACGCCCCGCAATCCTATCACTGGGTGAATACTCAGGCATCAGTACACCCCGTTGTTATTTACTTTCGCAAACAAGAAGCCACCACCCAAGAGATTTCTATAAAATCATTCAGTTTTATTTCTGACTGCCTAGAACACGACACGGTGGCAGTTTCTGTATTTCAGAGTGAAGTAATTAATATATTGAAGCGAGACCTTCCGCAAATTAGAAAAATTCACTACTTTTCAGATGGTGCGTCCTCTCAGTACAAGAATAAAAAAAAAACTTTGCAAACCTCTGTCAACACGAAAATGATTTCGGCATTTCCGCTCAATGGAATTTTTTCGCAACGTCTCACGGGAAGAGTGCTTGTGACGGAGTCGGGGGTACAGTAAAGCGTCTGGCAGCAAGGGCCAGTCTTCGAAGTCGCTTCGAGAACCAAATAATGACCCCCCAGCAGCTGTTTACCTGGGCCAAAAATAACGTCGGGGGCATAACAATACTTTGGGTGCCGAAAGAAATGGTTGAAGAAAAACAAGCTCGACTCACTTCAAGATTTAGCTCAGCGGTCCCCGTCAAAGGGACAAGAAGTTACCATCACTTTAAGCCTGCGTCACCATCTACGCTACGTGCTGGACTTACGTCCTATTCAGCAACGCAAGAATTTGTCATTTCAAAGCCGATTTGAACACAAACGACGCGTGAGCCTTCAACGGCGCGCATTCGTCAACACCACATCGCCTCGTCGTTTGAGATTGCCCGTTCACGGGTTTTTGTGCTGCTGTTTACATCTGTCCTGACGTTAACAAGAGAGAGTGATCGCGTTGTGTATGTAGGAAACAGCTAGCTTACTAATGGATGCTCTGAACCGGCAGCGCTAAGCATCTCCTGACATCAAGACACAGGAAGATCTCATGAGGACATCGCCGGGTAAAACGGTCGAAATGAGAAAAGCCATAAAGAAACAAGAGTGAAAAACAGCCCCTTTTCACCAAGATGTACCCGACAACTCAAGGTCCTGCTCCCTACCTGCGTGGGCACACCGTTACACCGTCGCACGCTTCGCCGGGCTCGACGGTGCCGTGCTGTGCAGAGAAGAGGCACAAGAAACGACGCCAGGTTGCGACGTAAAAGCTCAACTTCAAAATGTTTTTTTTTTTCGTATTTAGAGCAAAATTATTTTAATTAAACTATCAAGAACAAAAGGCAATAAACTCTTCTGTAAAAGTCACCATGTTTCGCATTTTTCTTTCGACCACCTCAAGGCAGAATTGATGGTTCTTTAAACGGCAGAACGAAATTTTGCACAAATTAAGTTGTTTTTTCTGCAAGATATTTAGTTGTACGGCCCGAAACTTTTTTTTTGTGCAGTATATTCACAAGGTTGCCAATAAGAATTTTTAATCACCTGCAGCAACGAGATAGTTTGTAACCAAACTATCAAAAAGGCTAAAATTCTCATATAATACTTTTTTTTTTTTAAATTGCTTCAACCGAATATCCATGATCCTTATTACACAACAATCAAAATACCATGTGGTTTTTAGGAAAAAATAGTCCACTGTTCGATAAAAATATCTTAATTTTAATCAATTAATAAATGACTCCTAGTTTCACTCCTTTTTTACGAGTTCAAACCGCCATCACCCCTTGAAATTTGTTTCTCGTCAAAAATATTTTAGAGAAGCACCACAAACATTATGGTGAAGAACCATTAATTTTATTTTAGGAATCGGAGGGCGCCGTGGGACCTTTGGCATGACATGAAGAAGTCTACGTCAGCTGATGCCGCCCGTCGATTAGGCATCGCGTTTCGGAGTGTGAGGAGCCACCCTCGGGTACAAAGGGCACAACGGGCCTGCTATGGCGACGCACTGGCGGCACCTCCGATTAGTACACGATACCCGCCGTTTCTTCCCTTACAGCCAGAAAAGACGGACGAGGGGAAGCGGGCAGCAAACTCTGTTGTTTCTTTGGACCTAATCGCTTCGGCTATCGTCGCAGGTGGCGTGCTGTGCGGCGAAGAGGCGTTAAGAAGCGACGCCGGGTAGTGGTGCGAGAGTTGAACTTCAAAAATTGTTTTCTCGCTTTAAACAAAAATTACTCTGATTAAACTTTCAGAATCAAAATACGATCAATCGTTCTTTCCAACCCACTATATTTTGTATTTTTACTTAAACCACCTCAGGGTGGAATAAACGGCTGTTTATGCGCCAAAACGCACTTTTTGGCAACTTCAGGATTTTTTCTTTACTGCAAGATGTTTAATTGAGCGGTTTAAAATATTTTTTATAGGTTATATACCTAGAGGGAAGCCAGTAAAAAGTTATATTAGGTCATGGGAGCAATTAATTATGTTTTAATAAAATGACAAAAATGTTTATTTTCGAAGAAAATTATGTTTTTTTTTTTTTTAATATTTAAATTAAACAAAACTGCACAAACCCAACCACATTGTAAGTCGACAACCGTGCAAATTTAAGAAAAAAATATTGTTGGGTGTTTCATAAAAAAAGCTGATTTTTCGTAAATTATTGAGTGATGCCTAGTTTCACGCTGTTTTCAAAAATTAAAATCGCGCTCACGTCATCACAATTTTTTTTTTCGTCAAAACTATTTTAGGGTATGGCTACGGTCATTGTGGCCGAAACCCATGAATTTTGTTTTAGAAATCGGAGGTGGTCGAGCGCAACGTCTGGGACGTTTCACGTGGAATGACCCATTTATGTTTCCTGCTGAGTTGACTGTCAGCATATCAGGATACGATGTGAAACCACTTTTCTTTAGCGACCACTGTCTTGTAGCAGTGACATTGGGAACCGGAGGGAAACCATCGCGTAGGTTCAATCGGGAGCTCTGGAAAATGAATGTTTGTTTGTTGAATAATGAAATTTTTGTCTCGGGCGTGAAAAGAGTTTTACATGAATTGTGTGGTAACAATGATATAAGCTGCATAGAAAGGTGGGAATTTTTCAAGCAAGAAGTTAAGGAACTGGCAATAGAAAGGTCGTCCATTTTAAAGTTTAACGCAAGGAAGGAGGAAAGAGTGATGCAGCAATATTTGCTTAACCTGCTGAAAGCCGAATGCGATAATCCGAGTATCAACGTGACAGAAATCAGAGATAAAAGCAAAGCTAGACGAGTATCAACGGGAACGTTATCGAGGTGCGGTAGTGCGTGCAAGGGCTGACAAGTTTCTTTTGGGTGAACAGCCTACTTCGAGAGCCTTAGCGGATGAAAAGAAATTTGCTTTGTCGAAAGAAATATCAGCCATTGAGCACGACGGTATTCTCAGCCATGATAAAGACGTTATTGAACTCTGTTTCATTTAATGCTACGAGAGATTATTTGGGGGCCGGGAAATGCCTGAGGATGTGCCAGCCATCAGGAATCTAATTCAGATAACACCCGATCTATCGGAAGACAGTAAGGCAAACTATGGAACAACCTTTTACGCTGGCTAAAATTTAACACGCGATCGACGGTTTGGCGGCCCACAAAACTCCTGGTCCAGACGGCCTTTGTGTCGAGTTTTATCAGAAGTTTAAAACAGAACTTTCTCCCGTTTCCCTTGATGTTATACGCGAAGCCTACGAGCTTGAAGTGTTGCCACCCTCTTTTTTGCAGTCGCATACAGTACTCATTCCCAAATCGAACGACGAGGTTAGCCGACAGCGTTTCTGTGGGTACCGACCCATTGCTCTGAGCAACGTGGATTATAAAATTTTTGCAAGGCTTTTAGCCAGAAGGTTGCAAAGTGTTATAACCGACTTGGTTGGAGAGCACCAAACATGCGGCATCAGAGGCAGATCGATTCAAACTAATGTACTTTGGGAGATTCTAATCCGAGCTAATGTTGGAAAGCTTATCCTAGAAGGGGTTAAAATGGCATATAATGGTTGCACAGCGCGGTTAGTGATAAACAATTCGTTGACTCGAAAAATAAGCGTTCTTTCTTCCGTGCGGCAGGGATGCCCACTGTCCCCACTCTTGTTCGCCCTTTATTTAGAGTTCTTGTGTTTGAGCATTATTCGGTCTAAGCGAGTACGAGGTGTCTATATGGGTGACGTGGAAATAAAAGTTCTAGCTTACGCGGATGTCGTGGCTGTCTTTTGTAGCGACAAGGAAAGTGTCACAATTTCCTTAGAGTTGTGTAACATTTTTTGCGACTCAATAGGTGTTGTAGTAAATAGAAACAAATGTTCTGGTGTATGGCATAATGAATGAGCCACAACGCCGTCAATTTTCGAAGGAATACAATGAAAATCCGTGCCCGGTAAATACCTCGGTGCACCGCTCGAGCACATGCAAAACCGTAATGAATATTGGACACAGGTGGCAGGCGATTTAAGAGAACGAGCAGAAAAGTGGTGCAATCGCGATATGTCAATCTTTACAGGAGCCACGGTCTGTAATGTGTTTTTGGTCGCGAAGCTGTGGTATGTGCTTCAAGTATTACATTGCGCTCGAACCAGTATTCGAAAAATGCACAGGGTCTTCGGAGTGTTCATCTGGAAAAGTGTGGCGGAACCAATGCGTCGAGATAATATTTTTCGACGAGTCTCACAAGGTGGACTAGGGCTGGCGCACCCTTTTATTCGACAGATTGTCTCACATTTTCTTTATTTGAGGGACCAGAAAAACCCATTTCTTCAGGTCATGTTACAGACAAGACTGGCGGCGCGTTTGCCAACCTTCATTGTCTCTTCACGAATCGGTCCCCCTGCAAAAATGGCTTGCTTTGTTAAAGAAGTTGTGAGTGCTTTTGAATTTTTGACGGTGCGGTACTCGCTTGAGTACCTGTCTACGGTAACCCGCAAAAAAACTGTCGTGTGATCTCATTGAGAGCCTTTCCTGCAACGCCGTATCGGACAGTGTATGCGGATGGGCAAGGTCAGGATATCCTAGTCCGCGTAAAAAAGATGGGCATACCCCCTGCTGCCAAATCTTTCTTTTTTCGATTGCACAGCGCCACATTACCTCTTAAAGTGTGGATGGGAGAAAGGGGTATAACGGTGCCATGGGGTGTTAATTGCCTGCTATGCAAACAACCAGAAACAATTGAGCATGTGTTCATTGATTGTTGGGATGCGGTCTTTATGTGGGATGTGCTTCAACGCACTTTGAAAAAAGAATTGTGTATAACTGCGCAGTCCACTCGTTTTCTGCCTGTAGACGCGAATGACGGCGTTCTCTATGATATGATAATGGTGTTGGCCCTGTTCGGTTTTTGGAAATCACGAATGATGGTACGCCATGCTAAGCCCAACCCGAAAACTGCACCTATGTGTTTCACTGATCTCGTGACCCAAGTGAAGAGTGCATACGATATGAATGGGAATGAGTGAGTCCAACATGTTGGCTCACTATGACCCTACGAAGCCCTTGCTTCTTGAATGTGACGCTTCACCACATGGAATTGGCGCCGTTCTTTCCCACCGTTGTGGAAGCGAAGTGAAGCCTGTCGGTTTTCGTTCTCGGACACTGACGAGTGCTGAGAAGAACTACTCCCAACTGGAACGAGAAGCCTTGGCGTTGGTGTTCTCTGTCACGAAGTTTAGGGACTACTTGTTGGGTAGGGAGTTCACTCTGGTTACAGATCACAAGCCCTTGGTAGGTCTCTTTCATCATGACAAGGCCGTAACGACGATGGCTGCGGCCAGAATTCAACGGTGGGCCATCATCCTGGGTGGATACAGCTATCGCATCGAGTACCGGCCAGGGACAAGTAACGCCAATGCCGATGCCATGAGTAGACTTTCCCTTCAAGCGGATCCGCAGGAACTACAAGAGGAGGATCTTCCTGAAATCTTTGCTTCCTTGGAGGAGCTGGACAACGGCTTGGTGTCTGCGAAACAGATGGCACAGATGACCGCGGAAGACAAGACGTTGCGTAGCGTCATCAGTTATGTCCAGCGCGGATGGCCGCGGAAGCTATCGATGGAGCAAGAGGGGCTTCGACCTTCCTGGAGCAGGAAAGACGAGCTTTCGGTGCATCACAGCTTGCTGTACTGGGGAAACCGAGTCGTCGTACCAAAAAAGGCTCGCGAAGCTGTCCTTAAGCTCCTCCACGAGACCCACCAAGGTGCATCGGCCATGAAGACGGTTGCTCGCTCAAAGTTCTGGTGGCCCTCTCTGGACTCTGCTATCGTAGACCTCACCCAGAGATGTGAGACATGTATTCAAGCGGCTTCTATGCCAGCAGCACAGAAACCTGTTGACTGGCCGGTGACCGGTGAACCCTGGTCGAGGTTACACTTGGATTATGCCGGACCTGTCGACGGGAAGATGATCCTGATTGTCGTCGACTCATATTCACAGTGAATTGAAGCGACAGCTACCAATCATGCAACGTCGGATTCCACAGTCCGACAACTTCGGGAGCTGTTCAGTCGCTTTGGAATCCCACGGACTGTCGTCACGGATAATGTTACACCATTTGCAAGTGAAGAGTTTTCTCAGTTCTTAAAGAGGAACCACGTGGAGCACTACCGCACGGCGCCCTATCATCCACAATCGAATGGCCTCGCCGAACGAGCCGTCCGTACGGTTAAGGATGCTTTGAAGAAGACAACAGGGTTCACACTGGACGTCAAGCTGTGCCGACTGCTTCTCAATTATCGGCGCACGCCTGTGGCTTCGGGCAAGTCTCCATCCCAGTTACTTTTGGGATACCAGATCCGGTCACGTTTGGACACGTGCTTTCCGGACAAGAGGTCAGGGCTGACTGCACAGGGCGGGAGTCAGCCCACTCCGCCATTTTTTAAACCAGGCAGAAAGGTCTTCTTCCGAAACTTTGGTAAGGGCCCAAAGTGGCTGCCGGGAATCGTCAAGAGCGCGGAAGGCTCACGCATGGTGACGATACAAGCCCATTCGGACCTGGTGCGTCGCCATCTTGACCAAGTTCGCCAGCGGTGGACAGAAGGCCCGATGGGGTTTCCCGAATGGACTTACCCAGAGCCGCCACTCACAGCTACAACATCAGACGGCGAGTTTCCCTGCGACGGAGCTCTAGCTGAACGAGGTTTGGACCCGTTGCCGGACCAGAATCACAATAATCCAAGTCCCGCAAACCCAAGTCCACCTAAAAGTTCCTCCACAACCCAGAACCAACCCCTCTCAATTCCTGTGCCAATTCCACGGCGCTCGACTCGAGATAGGAAACAAGTTCAGCCCTTCCAATCTTCTTTTTAAGGGGGAAGAGATGATGGGACCTGAGACCAGACGACGACGACCACGCACGCTCTTCTGGAGCCGAGTTGCGCGAGCGGCGTTGTTCGGGATCCGCCATCATGGAGTAAAGACGTTTATTGTCCTGGCTCTTCAGTTCTTAGTAGAACATATCGCCACACCGGCGATTCGGTAGTACTTTACAACAACCCACTATACTTCGTTTCAGCTTCGGTCCGAGCGCGGCCGATGTAATGAGCCGAAGGGCCAATCAAACAGCGAAGAGGCACAACGTCATGGCGTGCTATCTGCAGTTGATAGGACCAGCCGGTATTCCCCGTCTCTCTGTGCGTGCTCCTCCACCGGCTAGTCCAATCAAGCGCCGAGAGCACGCCATGACGTTGCGCTTTTTGCGCTGTTTGATTGGCCATTCGGTTCATACCATCGTCCGCGCTCGGACCGAAGGTGAAACGAAGTATAAACGATTTGCGATTAGTAAATCAAAATCTAAGATAATTTATCTATAGATACTTAAGCCAATCTCCAGTGAAAGTAACTTGGTTACTATAACAACTTTGAAATAATTTAATGATTCCTTCTCAAAGGAATCATTAAATTATTTCCAAACTTACAGTAAATAAAGCACCCCCCCCCCCCGCCCCCCCCCCCCCCCCCCTCTAAAAAGAAAAAAAAAAGATTTTGAATATTTTAAAACCCGGAATCGTAATCAGTTTCCGTTTCGATGCGTTAACCTTGTCAGGAAGAAGAGAAAGAAGAAGTGCAGGATACGGTTGTAACGGTTAGGCTGCGTCGTTTTTTTTTTTTTTTATATATAAGGTTCCGGGAGAGGGTATCGGGCTGGCGTCAGGTGCCAGTTCCGGCTCAGTTCTGGTTTTGCTTGCTACACCATGCCGAGCCCGGCCCGACGCCAGCCGCCGATTCCGGACCGACAGCGGCTCCGATATCCGGTCCAACAATGGTTGAAGCGATTTATCCGGCAACGGGCCGGCACAGGCTGCCGATTTCGAGCCGAGAATGGCTCCTAGCTCCGTGCCGGTTTTATTTATTGATTCCGTGCCGAGAGCGGCTTCCAGCGACAACTTGATGATGGCCCCGTAGTATTGGCCGGTATCGGGTCGGCATCGACTGCCTTCTCTGGGCCGAGGGTGGTTTGTAACACTCAGCCACTTGCAATTGTGCTAAATTAGGAGTTACTAAAGTAAGTGAGTTACAGTTACTAATATATTACTAAAACTTAAAACACACCTGCCTATTGAATATTTACCAAATAATTCATCTATACATTTTTATCCAGTTTCCTCACAGCTCAGTGATGTAGTCTGGTTAGAAGTGCTGTACATTGCTAGGAGTCACAGTCGTACTGGACTGGCCGTATTTCAACCATCAGCTGCGAAGTATGTAAATAAATGCATTTAAGCTAAGTAAGCACTAAAATATATTAAACTTGCTTACAGTTACATTTCAGGTTCTGTAACTTCGTTAGTTTTTGTTTTTATTTATGTTACAGATCCACAAATTTACACTATAGTTAGGTTAGGTTAGGTTTTGTGACGTTCGACATAGTTGTGCATTTTATAACTGAAGCGTAGTTTAGTTACGTTTTCAGGTTAACAGATACGTGATGCAATAATGCACCTACATTTTTTTTTAATCTTTATTAAACCACAGTTTCGCGGAAGCACTTCTTTTATTTTTCATAAAAAATACACGTTTTTCGGGCAGTTGTGAAACGAGGCACAAACGGAAAGGTGGGCGTTTGTTTTCAAATTATTGACCATTGTATTGGCAGAGACAACACCTGACGTTTCTCCAGCCTGTCGGGGATGTATCTTCAGGGGCGTCACGAGGGTCAGAGGCACCCGGGGCGGTAGCTCGCCGCGACACCACCCCCCCCCCCCCCCGCTCTCGCGTGGCCCGCCGCGACTCCCCCCCCCCCCCCGCTCTCGCGTGGCCCGTTGCGACTCCCCCCCCCCCCCCCGGCTCGTGGCCCGCGGCGACACCCCCCTGAGCGCTGCACCCAAGGGCGGTCCGCCCCCCCCCCCCCGCCCCCCCCCCCCCCCCATGTGACGCCACTGTGTATCTTGAACCACTTTTTCTTTCCTACTTTCTTAAACTACTGCCCTCGTGCCTCTTGCGGCAGTCTTAAAATAGAAATTAATATACTGGATTACTGTAAATAATTAATAGCCCTAAGAATCGAAAACTCCGAACCTTGCATATATGACGATTTCTGGTAAAGTTTGTCAGACTCATATTTATGACTTGTTAAGTATTTTTCAATAACCATAATATTTTTGAAGCTCTGAATGAGAACTGCTTTAATAAAACGACTTCAGCAAATTTTTGGAGTCGCTCATCCCCAGTACTGTCTAGTTTACAAAAGTGCCCCTCCTCGGTATTGTTTACGTAGGGGGGGGGGGGGGGGGGGTGCGATCGCCCCCTCTGCCCCCCTGTTTCGACGCCGTTGCGAGTCACGCCTGCCCCAAGTACTTCGAAATTCTGATGTCAATCATATATTTTTAAAGAACTGCGTGTAATGAAGATACTTGACCACTAAGAATTCAGTCTTAGTATAAAGTATAAACAGGAATGTCGCGAGATAAACAGTTTTTTTTATTGTCATTAGCATCACTTTAGAAAAAAAAAAGCTGTACCATATAACACCCGTCACTCGGATGTTTGGGCAGTGGAAACATCACGAACAGATTATGGTCTCCAAATGGTTAAAATAACCTTGCCAGCATTATTGAACACTTTTATGGGCTCTAATTTTGATATAGAACCTTGCAACATACGTGAGCTTAAGGACTATTTTCTTTCAAATTAAACAATTGTTACTGCTGCTGATTGGCTAGGAGAGTATTGCTTTTGTTTGTTTTGCTTTTGTTTGTTTTGTTGTTAAGTACTTTGTATTATATAAATTCTTTTGTATGATTTCGCGAACATGTACCAGTCAAGCTGCTTGTACAAATTTTTTCCACAGCTCCTACCATACTTGTATGGTGAATAAAGTTATTATTAATATTATTATCTTCCTTCGCATTTTTCACGCTGTTGACGAAGCCTTCTGCAAAAGATCACAAAAGCAAATATTTCTTTGTGGTCAGATTTTTATTATATAGGAAGCACAAAGATTGAAAACTGAGGAATGTATTTTAATGAACATATGTGAAATCTCAAGAATAATTTTCGTACTGGGATAGGCCGCGTTCTAGCAGGAAGCGATATTTTCCAGGCAACTTCGCTTTAAAACGCCGACTGAGTTTTCCATATTTTTGTTTCCTTTATAAACACTTCCATCTCGGGGGAGAGAGAACGGTTGAACACGCGTTAACGCCTACCGTTACATTTTAGAGTCTAGAGAGTAAGGAATCATTGTCATGAGTCTGGCAATGCATTTGAAAACAAATAGGTCGAGCGGCAAACCCCCGAGAGGCACGCCGAGTAGAGAATAATGTTTGCTGATAGCGTTTTTGTAGACACAGTACAGACTTGAGTGTGCGCTACAACCCTCCCTATTAAATATTCCATCAAGATACGTAATTTGGGACACTGACTGCCAGTCAGCAGCCCTGGTGGAACGTGCCCTGATGGTCCATCAGATGACGTCTGACTGCCACTGCCTAGGGAATTTCATCAACAAGGGCAGCATTTATATAAAAGCTCCCATTCCGACGTGGCCATCTTGGCTCGCTATGAAACGGTTCACAAGCCGAGGTGGCTATCTTGCATGGCTATGAAACGGTTCACAAGTCCTTAAAATAAATGTAATTCAAGACATCAAAAAAATTAAAAAAAATGTGTACCCGTCCTTTTCTTTCACTTTTGAAATTTGCGTTTTTTAGGCAAAAGGGACATTCGTTTACAAACGGGCCCACATGCATCCTAAGCATGTTTCAGAGAAACGCCCTCGATGTCGGAACCTTTCGGGACGACCGTATACACTTTAATTCACAAAACGGATACGACTCCGTTGAAGCTAGAGAGCAAGCATGGATGCTACGACAGACAGCCCTGGCTTCCACGGACGAACGCGAGCAGCAGACATATCTGAACTACGCTCGCGGATGCTTTTTGTCTGCGCTCTTCATGAAAGAATAATAATGAGCTGCGACACAGCGGTAAGGCCAATAGCCCACAACAGATAGAAAGGTATAAACTTTCTAGCCTAAACCTCTCGGACCGAGTCAAGAGCATTTCAGTATTGCAGCGTGAGGTTCCGATAATGGGCGCGTTACTCCAGCGGTCAGAGTACACTCGAGCTAAACTAAACGACACCGTCTCACTTCCGGTGCACGGTGGCGGAGCGCGCTCCGCGAGCTCCGTCGTCGGAGATGGTGCGCGAGAGCTCGAACAGGTTGGTTTCCGGTGTGATGACGACGTTTCCGCTCTCGCGGCCAGTCTCGCGGTTACTCGCAGTGGTCTCACACGAGACGGAAGAAACATTAAAACATAAGCGTTTTGGTTTTGGGCTCCGGGCCGGGCCGCCGGGCGACTCTGGACCAGAGGCGTCGTGTGTGCGCAATCCCTGGCGAGCGAGATCGTTTCCGATCGCTCTGAGGATGCCACCGGGCTCGCCTCGCCAAACCCCGCCGACCGCGACAGCACTATCCGAAGCCGAGGCCGAAAGGCTCCGGCGTAGCCAAGAACGGCACCGTGGTAGGCCGGTCGTGGGTAGGAGCTGCTCGTTCTGCGCTACCATGCAGTGCTCGGAGCTCTCGGCGTCGTTCGTGCTTGCGCCGAAGCCTTTAGAGACTCCCTCGGACGCGCAAGTCGCGCCTGCTTGGATGCGTGGATACTTCGACGGCAATCGCTTGGCAGCTCGTGCAATCGTTCCGTCATCGTGGGAAAAAAAAAATAAAATAAAGGTGCTTGTGTAGACAGGTATGCATACATCCTTCAAATGCTTGTCGAAGTTCTTCATGTACCTTACCGCAATTTCAGGATCATGCGAGCCGATAAATTCGGCCATTCAGCCGTCATTCTTTAAGACTTTTGGGGATTCAGAAGACGTTCGGCGTACCTTCAATCGCCACACCAACAACGCGCAGCACAAATACAAGCTCTTGCTGTTGCCGCCGTCTCCGCGCACTTATTTCATCGAGGTCGTCGTCTAACAAACACTTTTTCGACGTTCCGACGAGACTGGAGCCATGTTTAAGAGCGCGCCGGAAAGCCGGAACCGGAAACGTTAAAAATAGGCGTCAGATGGCGCCTCGGTACCTAAGTGCGCCGTTAAGCTACGCTCCGAGCCCGCGCGCTCGAGCGCATATGTCCGGAGTCTGGAGCTCACTAACTTAACGCGCCCAAAGAGTGCATCGCCCTAAAGAATGCTTCGGCTGCATATGCAGCTAAGCCTTCAGTATGTTATGCAAAGCACCCGTACATCAATCGCCGTACTTCAGTTCTACTCACCTGCCATGTAGAGTACTTTCGCGTCGTAGAACCCTCCTTTTGTTCGGGCGTCTCCGGCCCAGTAGACCTGGTACACCTTGTCGTCTTCAACTGCACCGCTAAAGTTCCTTACATAGTCGGAACTCACGACAGACTGGGTCTTGTCGAGGAGAAATTCTACTAAAATATAAGAGATTGTAGAGCCCGGGCAGGATCGACAGGTTGGAGCAAGCGGGCAAACAAAACGAGTCGAGAACGATCGTTCATGGAAGCTCGGCGAAGCCTCTATGGGCAGTGTTGCCGCACTGCCACTTCGATTGTTCCCTTGTCGACTGGCGGAAATTCCCTTTTTTTCCCACAACACCATCTTAGTGACAGAGGTCGTTTTTAAGGTACTTAAATGTATATTTAAATGCAGCAACACCTCCCGTATGTTTTTGTTTTGTAGAAGTTTGCACCGCAAAAATTATGAATTGTAGAAGTTCACATTCGGCAACCTGGTCTCCACTCCCCTTCCTTTCCGCACTATACATTGCTTGAATGAACCAGGGGAACTAAATGAAGGCAAGCGGGCCATTGACTACACTAAACTAAAATCGCCTGCTCGTTTTCGTGATGTGAAAGGGACCACACCCACTGTGCAATCCATGATCTATCGCACTGACAGAGGATATGTGTGCGTAGAGTGCGGCAGACTTGCAGCACGCACATGATGTAAGTCGTAATGAATTACATTGGTTCTTCAAAACAGCAAACTGTCTGAGTAGCTAGTGCCACTTCCTTTCTCTTGTTCGATGTAGATAAGAAAATTACCAAATTTCATTTTTATTTTTTGTATTAAAAAATATTTCCCACGTTTTACATGTGCTTAAATTCTGGTTCCCCTTTTTCCCTAGCTGTCATGCTTTTTCCCGTTTCGTTTCGGTGGGCTTCTGATCAGGGTTGTTGTGTGCCCTGCTTGTCATATCTCTAACATCAGCAGTTTTATGGGCTCATTTCCCAAAATAGTTTTCTAGTCCATAGATTATTTTCGTATTCATAGATTTGACGAAATAGTGGTATCCGAACGAACTTTACGTCCTTTGACCGTACGTCTGTCTGCACGTCAAAGCTTTTTGACGTACAGTCAGAGACAATCGATGTACAATCAGAATCGCCAGCAAGAAATCTTGACGGCATTCCGCGGCGGCCGACTGCCAGTGCCACCAGGAAACCATCAGTGACCTTGTCCTTCGGGACATTCACACGCTGAGCGACGCGAGCAAGGGCATATCTGCAAAGCCTGAGGGACCCTTCCGTGTACTGAAAAGCGTCGGGGAAAACGACTTCCTCCTGAGCTTCAGGACGTCGCCGAGGAACGGCCCATGCCGACCAGCTCTCACTTTACTATGAACTAGGGTGCCTACATGTTTCCGCCGCTCCGCTATTTAGGGTGGCGACAACGTTTGTGATACCTGTTGCCGACAAACCAGTGTTGCCTACCTCGTTACCATGGCAACCTCCGCTGTTTTCGTCGACCATTTTGTCACACTCGCCGGTCGTGCGCTCAGACTACGCTGCTAATCCTCGTTAGGGCTAGGGAGCGCTCACCGCTCTCGTTCCGACGGCGAGGTTTCGGCGTTCAATGCCGGTCTGTTGCGTTCCGTTTTGTCGCGGGAACTCGCGTTTCGATAAAAGCAACGCACACTTTCTGCTCGCAACTTCAAAATATGAAACACCCGAATGGGAGAGCGACAGCCACGACGACCGCCATCCCGCTGAGCCTCCGATTCCTCTTATGAACGGAAACGGAAGTGGCCTCACAGTGTTGCCGGTCTGTCGAGGCTACAGAAACTCAACGTTGTGTACGCTTAGCGAAATAAGAAGTGGGAAAAAATGGCGGTGGGAGAGGATCTGGGAAACGGTAATAAGAAGTTGGCGCCACCCTAAAGCGGAGCGGAAACATGTAGGCACCCTACTATGAACCATGGGCAGATCCTCCACCACTCACTGCTTCACATCTGAAGGAGGGGAGGGGGTAGAGAGAGTGCGGTCAGGAAGGAGAGAAAGAAGAAGAATGGAGAAGGAGGAAGTGCAGGAAATGTTTGTAACAGTTAGGACTGAGTCGGTTGTCTTTGTGTCTACTCTTTGTGCAAGGTTTCTTAGAAGGATTAAATCCTAAAGACGGAATAATAAAAACCCTCGTCGGCCTTTTTTCCCTGTCTTACCCTGCAGCGAAAGGACTGGAAACATGACGTATTGGGTACAGAAATTTCTTCCGGTAGCCACTCTTTTGGTTCATGGCTGGAAAACAAGCTGTCACGTGTTCTTTCGCCGGCTCACGCTGCCAATGAATATCGCAGTCACGCGTGGCATCGCCGAAAATATTGAAATCACTACGGCAATATTTAAGAAAAGGAAGGTGGTAATTGAGAGTGGTATTTAAATCATGACTGGTCACGTTCGTACGAGCGAGGGAATTTGAATTCAATATGAGGCATGAAAAGACTGAGTACTCGGAAGAAGATGAAGGGAGCAAATATAGATTTTGATGGGATCACATGTCCATGTGATAAAATAGGAACAGAAGGTTTAATACCGCAACATTTCTGTGCTGCTCAGGGGGCATCACGTTGTACAAGCGTTGGAAACTGGTTTAGTTGGTAACAAATAGTTATAAAACAAAGCGCACACACACACACAAAAAAAGTATGACAGACGGGCGCATCGCATTGCCCGTCGTCGTGAATGAAAACAAGGAATCTAATCTTTCCTACTTTCCGCGCAAAAAACTAACTGCTATTCCCTGAATTACGATCAACCGACAGGCTAGTTGATTACACATGCCTGGAAAAAAGTCGGGGGACGCTTAAGCTTCGCCTTCAAGAGTGGAACTCAGTAGCGTTGTCGAATCCTCGGCCCGCTTGTGGCGCATCGCCTCAGCACACCTATACTTCGTCTCCGCATTCTCGGCTTCAGTCTTACGTGGCTGACCCCGTCGCACAGCATGATCAGATGTAGATGCGGCATCCGCACTCGTAGAAGGCAATGAGTCGAAAGAGCGCCCCGGCACTGGTAGACGGCACCGCATCCATCGCACACGAGTTCTCACCCGGCGGCCTAGCGGCGGCCCCGCGGCGGGGTAAGCATTCTCCACAGACGAACGATATGACGGCAGGATCGCAGCGCCACTGGGCGGACTCGGCGACGGACAGAAACCTTCCGCTCGTCCGCGACGGATGGAAGCTCTACGCTCCTCCAGACAGACGAGCCTAGGTCATGTGGCGGTTACGCCACGACCCTATCGACCAATCAGGATTTTCGCGTCACGCCAGCTTTTGTGGCACGGCACCGAGGCCGGAGCGACACGAGCTCCTGAATGCTACCGAGTTATTCGCGTCACGCTGGCTTTTCTGGCACGCCACCGAGGCCGGCGCACCACGAGCTCCTTAACGCTATCGCGTGAAAACAGACCGAAAAACAAGGGGTAGAAGTACATCGCTTGTCCTGTGTACTCATTCGAAATAATTGAATCCCAATTTATACTAAGGAATAGTATAATATCGATCTAACCAAGTAGTTTTACGCCATGTAATTTACTAAAAAATCAAGAACGATATTGTGTTTCGTTTTACTAAAGCCGGGGTCACACTGCTTATTCACGGAGAGAAGTTTGGGTATCGCTGCTTGGTGGAATTTTTTTCACGACCCATAGTGAGGATACTTCAACTTCCTCTGCTGTTGCAAGCTCGTGCAATGCCAAGCTTCTATCCACTATGAAAATGAAAACCTAATCGGGTGGGTAGCACGTGCACTACCCATAATGAGGAAAACAACGGCGCCCCTCGCGAGCATTTCAAGGTGATGTCATCATACAAAATACACTGCAGTCTGCAAACAGATTAGAACGCGAGTCACCGCGAGATCTGTGCTTCGAATGCCGCATGGCAATAAGTTCAAGGAGAAGATTGGCAGGCGGAATTTGAACCACGGATATTGCGGTGACTCGTGTTTGCAGACTCTCTTTTGTATGATGTTTGAGCAGTGGGACCCCGGCTTAACTGTATTCGCGTCTCCAGCTCGCTGCTCGCCCTTCCGCGGCGGAAAAGGGAAGCGCTCTAGTGAGGGTCACCCGGTTCTCCCGCTCAGCGGGCACGGCGGAACTGCTCGCGATCATGGCTCGCGAAATGTCATTTCCGAATGCGAACAACACTCTTCACTCTCTCAATGTAGTGCTGCAGCCGGTGTGGGAACGTACCTTATTAGAGAGTTGTAGTATTGCGTGTAGAAGCAAACGCAAGCGCTGTGCGTTTGTGTTAGAGTTGCGTGCTCCACGCTGTGCTTGAGCGTCGTTGCCAAGCTCCAATCCAAGACCGCATTTTTGTGCACGCGCAGTGTAGAACACGCAACACAAACACACATGTAGTGCTTGCGTTCGGTCGTATACGCAATACTAAAACTCAGTACTGTTGCACCGGTTTCCAACGCCAACGAAACGTGCTGCCTTGAGCAGACGGGCAAGCGGGTAAGCGTTCCTTCGAACTAGAAAGGCTGAAATAGGCAAAACCGCGGCGCGTAAAAATGAAAGAAACAAATTATTCTAAAAAAATTAGGAAAGTGTGGGGGGGGGGGGGGAATTTTGTACGGAAGGATTGACGCCCTTGGAAGTTTTGCCGATTGTCAAAAGTCGTGACTTTGATAGCTTTACCCACTGCTATTTGTGTATTTTTAGATGAATTTCTTATATTGGCTATAGAATGTTTTCATTGATTTTAGACTATTTTTATTTTATAACTTGTTAATTAAAAATGCTGCAATTGATACCAGCGATGATATTTGCACTTTTTTGTGTGCCATACTTGTTCGCGCGTTTGAAATTAGATCATAAGCAACAAATTATATTAGAGCTTGAAAAACTACGTATTGAAATATCTTGATTGTATGCATTTTATTATTATTATTATTATTATTATTACTATTAATAATAGAAATCCCGCCACGATCGCAAAAATACGCCATTTAACCATAACAGTCTTTTCAGGAAGGTCTCATTTAGTTTTCCTTTTAGCATATAAAAACTATGAAATCGTTATCAAGATAGAGAAACAGTGGATGTAATATAAATTCCTGTGCGTCATGTGTTGCTTTAAAAAACACACACACACACTTCTGCTGTCTGACTCCGATTTCGTTTTGGGTTTTGTAGTGAGAACAGCGTTTCTTGATTTATAAGTTTTATGTACATATTCTAAACTCATCATCTATGACGATATTTTGTAAAATTCAGTTTGATTCAGTTATTCTAGTGCTTGAGAATAATGTTAAAGCAATTATTCATATAAATAACTCCAAACCCATTAAAAGGCCCGCAGTTCATTATTTCACATGATAATTATCCGAGCGAGAAAAGGTAGCAAGAACACACAAATATCAGCACTGATTTTTTTCAGCAAATGCAATATTCTGTATTACCTCTAAGGGGTATGAAAAGCACTGTCTTTAAAGGGACACTGGACTCCAAAATACCTTGAACTGCCTGGATCGGAGACGTACGTCACAAAATAAATGTTTCGCGAACAACTTCTTTAGCTGAATAATTACGCTGTGGGACACATTTTAAGTTATGAAAGAATCCGAAATTAACAGCTATAGCGCGAAATTAAACTCAAAATAGAGGTTAGTTTTGGTTTCGTTCCAGAATTAAAACTTTCCGCCTGGCGTAAATATATTACGCTAAACACCGTTAATTTTTTCAGGATAAGAAGGTGACCTGTGCTCATAACACCCTAGCTTTCTCGAATAAGCAGGAATAATTTGTGGCGCTCAGTGAAGCCAGCAAAGTAGACAAGCTCAACAACTGGTATAGAGGCACGCATCTCCGACCCTCACTAAAACCGCTCTTTTGGAAAACAAGTGACGCCACCTATAGTGAATTGGAGTCGCGAATATTGTCAGGTGACTAGTAGGGCAAAAGAAAACTGGCACAGGGGGATAAGAAGCCAGAAATGAGTGCGGCAATAATCATTCTGTAAGTGCATATTTGGGTTTACCTTGGTTACCAATTAGTCGGTAACGGCAATGGGCGAACTCTAATAATGTCTGAGCGTTGCTCTGAGCACAGCCATCCAAGAAGCGTGGCTGCGATGAAGACTGGCGGCACAAGCCGACGAAAGAGTACTTTATTGACTGCTTATTTTGGCCTCGAGTTTACCCGAGTGGCTCGGTTTTCTCCACTGATATTTTTTTTTCCCCTGAAGCTAAAAATTACCGCATGTCTTGGGAATAAGGGGGGAAGGGGGGATTTCACCACAGGCTCTAAATGGGCCCCCTTCTAGCAAATGTCTGTTCGCCAAGTTCTGGAAAATTTGCCGAACTTCGACCGACGCTTGACGGCAGAACAGACAAGCAAGCGTATACGGTTTGTCCATCAAGCGTGGGTGCATTAAATCGACGAGAAAATTCATGTGCTATTAGACGCGCCACCGTGACAACGTCTGGAACGCCGATTGCGCCCACTTCTTTCGCGGAGCCCCCTTTTCGGGGACACTTTGTGCGCATTGTCTCGGGCGTGTTCTGCCCTCGAAGGACCACGTAAGTGAGGTCAGCTGGTTTTTCACGAGTGACTCATCGACAGACAGCTGAATTGCGGGAAGCGTTGTGGTCGAGTCTTAACAGCCTCAAGTGGACCGTCGACTCCGGCGAACACTTCCTGGAAGCGCCCGGCACTTGGCTCGTCCACGGAACAGGAAGTTGTGGGCGCTGCTCAGCGTGCTCTTCTTCTCGCCGGGGCAGGCAGAGAGAGGGATAAAGAAGCGGCAAGTGAGGGAATCTGCAGTCTCGCGGACATCAAGGGCCGAGCGCGACTGCTCCTAATTGAACGCGAATATCGATTTTCGTGCGCGCGCAGGGGCGTCGAGAGCGATAAGATCGCGTGCGTGCGTGTGTGTGTGTGTGTGTGTGTGTGCACAGTGGACTCAATCGCTTCATGGTGAAGAAGTTGCTCGACTTAGCTTCGATAAATTGAGCTCGGCTTCCCGCCATAACCTGAGAGAGCAATCAATGTGTTCTCCGGAAGGGCACGAAGAACTGGCTGGCGGACAACATTCTGTAGGTTGAGGGTCGAAAGAGCAGTATTCAAACATCCAGCGTTAAGTACTTTTTTTTTCTTCTTGTAAAATGTTTTATAAGCCGAGTCATTCATAAGTTACTTCTTTTTCTTTTTTTTTTTGCTTTAAAAGACCCGTGAATTCGCAACGTTGCGGAGATTTGTAAATGTTTTTCTTTTCCTGAGACGGGCTTGGCTTTCCGCTTTAATTAAAAATGAAAGTTCGACGAATTTCGCAATATCTTCGACGATGTGCAAGACTGGAGGCGTGCCTTTTGGACGTTTCCATTAGCCAATGATGACAGGTTCCTTCGTTAAACAAAATATCTAGTAAATAAAAAGGGCTACGAGGAAAGTGTGTGGCTTTATTGCAAACAAGTGTGACAGGTCACTCTCACGGCCTGCTTTCTTGTTTCTAGCTTTCATAACCTGCTGACGCACGTTACGTTGAACCGGTAATTTATGATTTCTCTTTGGCAGGTGCCGCCTTGCGTGGTGCGATTGGAGGCATTATCTTTCTCTCCTCGATTGCATGTTTTTACTTTGGTACCGTGGAATCTGCGTCGGTGTACGGTTGCAATCTTGAATCTTACACGTTCAATTTCTTAATATGTCTGACACAACAGCGGATAGTCTCTCTTATTGCCCGTCGCTGAAGAAGGAAGCACACACATCTCAAGTAATTTGACTGTCGAACTTGGCATTATTTTGTTAGATCGTCTCAGCTCATGAGAATCGAACACTGAAGAAGGTGTCGGAAATTCGGGAGGTTGGGATCGTCTGTTAGCGCACACCGGCTCGGAGCACATGGAATCGACGGGTATATGGACGTGGACGGGAATCGTACGGGTGTGCGTTCGTGGGAACTCGCGCTTGTTACAGCCATTGTGCAGGGATTACACAGATTCCAACATAGGGCACACATTTGGAAAGGGAAAATAGTATATTGTACTGGTAACAAATATCCAATATACATTGCAGGAACTAACTGCGATATCTGGAGACGAAGGGGCCTGAGGTTTAGTAGCGACAAGTTTGAAGTAATGGTGTTTAACAACGAAAAGAGGGAACCCCTGAAAATACAATACATTGTAACATACCATGTAGAACTATACAAATATCTGGAGGTATGGCTCAATGAGTGAAGGAAATATGTAAAGAAACATGACGAAAATATAATTAGAAAAGAGAAGATTAATTCGATTAATAAACTAGAGGCAAAGTGTTATTATAATCTAGTATACGAAGTTGTCAGGGTTATATTGAAAGAAGTGATTGTGCCTGGACTATATTTTGGCATGAGGTCCGAGGTTTAATTAGGATTGAAAATTCTACAAAGGAGCGTGGGCATATTGTCACTGGGAGCGTGTGGGAACACACCGAATGAAGGGTACAGGTGGACATGGGCTGCGCGTCCTTTGAGAGCAAAGGTTCACAAGCTAACTGAAATGGAGGATGCGCGGTAGGCACGGAAAGTATACAAGCAATCAGGCATGAAAAAACTGTAAACAAAAAATGAACGAACCGAGCCTGTAAGCTGGAATTTAAATATCTACAGACTATTCTAAGGCTGTCAATTTCTTCACTACCCTCATTTATTTTCTCTGCCTACGTCATGGGACTGAGAAGACTAGATCAGTAGAAAAGAAAGCAAATGAAGCAGAAATGACAATATGGGAGGAAAGACTACAAGAGAAATCAGCTTTAGCAATGTACAGGTCACTAAAACATGGCATAGAAAGGAATAGGTGCTGGATAATACACGGGGAAGCTCTTTACCATTTGAGGCGAGAACGAGCGTGTTAAGAATGAATACATAAATGGCTACATTTCGAGAGATACAAACATGTGTGCTGTATGCCTTACTGACACCGAGAGAACACGTAGTTTTGAAGTGCACTGGACTTCGTCCTGCCCTCCCTGAAGGGATAACGAATTTGGTGGGACAACTGGGATTTTGCTTGCAGGGATACAAGAACGGAGGAACAAAAGATCACATCCACAAAAAAGGAGGTTTTAAGATTGGTGGAGAGAGTCTAAAGAAGTGGGATCATACACAAAATTGGTAGACTTTATGATTTAACGAGAGACGAAATGTATAGCAAAATGTAAAGGGGAGGAGTGTTAATGGTTCTGGCTACCTGGCGCAAGCAACCGCCCGGTACAAAGAGTCTAATATCATATATACATTCATACATCCTGAGATAGAAGACATACGTTCGTTGGAAGTGCTCTGGTCGCCTTCACAATGCCTCGCAAGAAAATGGAGCAGGCTGAGGAAGACATAGCTGAACAGGAGCGTCGGCCTACTGAGGCACCGCGTGTTCGTCGTGGCAACGAGATGAACAGCGTTTGGCTAGGGACATAGAAGCGAGGTGGACTCGTTCTGCTGCGACCGAGAGCCGAGCGAAAGATCAAGTTTTGTGTTCATTTATTCAGAGGGATATGTCCTTCATGTATGAAACGTCGATGTAGTCTGCAGCGAAGCACCGCAGAAAACAGCCCCGTTTTTAAATGCGATATAATTTCTTTCGGTTGTGTTTCTGTGCTGCTTTGCTGTAGACTACTTTTTACGTGAAGTCCATATTATGCTGATTCACTTGAGACGAACCTCGTTCTCTTAGTCAACCTTTGGTGGTAGCAGAACGAGCACTATAGCCAAACGCTATTTTCTCTTTTGCGGCGTCTCATTGGCACGACGAACGAAATGTTATCGCACTTAATATATCGCATTTAATAATTTACTAGGAGAATAAAATCTACCTATACTCATTTGCACTAGCCATCTCTCCTTCAGTGAAAAAATCCTTCCCGAGCGGTCTTTAGCTCCCCGTCCGAGGGAACGTATGCGCATCGCGCTGTCGACGGTGTCGCGCTATAGCGCGACACCGGCGGCAGCTCTCTCCCTTGGCGTTTACGCCAAGGGAGAGAGCTGCCGCCGGCGCACCGAGATATACGCCTCGCAAGTGGGCTCATTTTCGTCTTCTGCGCATGAGAAAGGAGGTAGCGGTGACGTCAGAACGCCGAGCCCTGATTGGCTGATCGCGACCCCCCTATCTGAGCGTCGTCTGCTCCTTTGCAACGTCGTCTGCTCGCAACGTCGTCTGCGTCTGTCTTACCTTTCCTGCGACTTTCGGAAGCGCAGGTCTTTACGAGCGAGCTCGACTTCGCCTTTCAGAGAGGGGAGACGAAATAACTCGAGCGGTACATTGTTTTTGTCGAACAACTAGCAGACGCGCATCAAGGAGGGAAGTCAAGGGACTCGCTGGCGAGGTGTCCCGAGGCGCCGAGGTTTGTCTGCTAAGAAGCGAGAGTGTCCGCAAGTTCCCTCCCAAATACTTTTTCCCTTCTTGCGTGTGCGGCGAGACTCCTCACTCTCAAACGGCGTCGGCGGGTTGGTGCAGTTAACGTCGTCTGCTTTACGTCTGCTAGTCAAAGTGATGGCTGCTTTACCTTTCCTGCGTCTGTCGGAGATTCACCGCTTTTTCACCGGCTAGAGTCGCCGCTGCCTCGGAAAACGAGGCGATGACAAGAGGAAGAGATTGAAGGGTTCACAAGGGTCGCGCGGGCATATTCCATTCAGAACGCCAGCCGGTCGTGGGCAGACGGTCTTGGCCAAGGACCGTCGGAGCACCGCTGCGCCGCTGCTAGGCCTATCTGCCGAGCTCGCTTGGACGGGGTCAGTGGAATCGTGGCCGTTGGAGCATTTCCCGGGTGTTTGTGGATCCAGCGTTCTTGTTCGTCGTGGTTTATTTCAAGTACTTTTTACTTTTTTTCTTGCTGCTTGCAGTCGGGACGCGTGAGAAGAGCACGTACAAAAATAAACGTCCGTTGGTCGTCGCGACCAAGTAACTGAGCGACGCTGTCGGCCATGCTGAGTTGATCGTCGTAGGATTCCGTCGTAACCTGAGCAAATCTTACGATAATTTCGTTTCGTGAATACGAATTTGTTCTCACGTTTTGTCTTACGCACTCTTTCGGCGTAACATGGTTTGTGAATCTGGCCTCTGCACTTCCGAAAGTCGCAGGAAAGGTAAGACAGACGCAGACGACGTTGCAAAGGAGCAGACGACGCTCAGATAGGGGGGCCGCGATCAGCCAATCAGGGCACGGCGTTCTGACGTCACCGGTACCCCCTGCGCGAGAAGCAGACGAACTTGCCCTCCGCATTGGATTCGCCAAGACAAAAGTGACGGCCGTCTCCGCTGTCTCGACGAGTGTACACAACAATAGATGGCAGCAGCAACCCCACCCAATTCAAAGGGGAAAACCCCGAGGCTGTGGGCGTCTAGCCGTTCCAACTACGCAAAAGCTGTCGGCGTCATTGCCGTTAGAATTTCGCGGAGTACGGTTTATTTGATCTCTAGTAAAGTATTTACAGTATCCGTGAAGACACTTTAGGAATTGTACTGGAAAGCTCCGAAGCAAGGCCACCGTGCCTGCGGCGTACTGGCACGTGGAGCACGGATATGGAGCAGAACTATTTATTTATGAATGAAGCAAACTTGTGCCTTGTACCATCTTGCAGAATGATTTTGCAGAAACCATAAATTGAAAGCTCGAGTTCATTTTGGTTCGCTATATTGCTACGTGCGTTATGCATCAGTCATATTCGGTCCGCCTGCTTCCTGCACAAAGGCAGCCCCGAGGCAATATACCAAACAATGAATCCTCAAACAGCGGCCCCGAAACCCGACTGTGATGGATGGTAGGGCAAGCCCTTGAGCAATAGAAATGTCTTCTTTTTTTTCTTCTTCTTTTTTCCCCCCACATTGGGCAGCAGTTGGGCTACTAGAGCCTTGAGGAAAGACTCCTTGTTTCAAACATTTCGAAGGCTTTACTGCGCATCTTCTCTATATTGCGTTGTGCCGTTGTGTGTGTGTGTGTGTGTGTGTGTGTGTGTGTGTGTGTGTGCGTGTGCGTGTGCGTGTGTGTGTGTGTGTGTGTGTGTGTGTGTGTGTGTGTGTGTGTGTGTTTGTGTGTGTGTGTTTTATCATCTGAGAAGTTGAAAAAAAAATTATTGTACGGCGTCCACAAAAACATTCTTCGGGAGTATGCTTTTAGGCCCGTGAGAGAGTGTCTCTGAAAATCCTTTTTTAGAGACCCGCTTTCACGCTGCGCGCAACTTGCTAATAAACTTGCTCGATGTCTGAATGTTTCACTGTTGTGCATCAAGTGTCGCCACTCTCTGAATAAGCTAACATACAACTAAAAGACGTCAAAAGGGCTAGCTAAAACAGCTATGAGCTCACGATGACAACTCGACGGTAAAAGAGTCGAGTTATCGTTGTTGTCACCTTATAGGCATCTTTAAGTGCCAAATATTGAAACCGTCATGCGTTGTCAGGCGAATAGCCTCTCAACCCCCAATAATCCAGGGAAACCTGTTTTCTACCTCAAACGCCCATTTCACAATGGGCGCTTTCGACGCCCATTGGGAACTATTGTTATGTGATGTAAAGTGTCAGAGTTCACCGTATATCTTGAAACAATCCAGAGCTGTAGCCACGGCTGTTGGCTTTTTCTGCACAACTGCAGAATTTGGTTACCGACCGGTTGAGTTCAGCGAGCAGGTGCCATTCTGTTGGCAGCATTTTGTCACGTTTTCATCTCCTTTCCGCTGAAAGCAAAATCTGTCACCTGGTCAAGTAAGTAAAATTTTCTTATTTCATAAAATACATGTATTTAATATGATATGAGCTTTACAATATTGTACGCATGTTCTCATTGAAGACACTTTTTTTTCCAATCGCTCATACGATGGGAACCTATTTTTCTCTTCTGAGATCTTTGATTTTTCCAGATTTGAACCTCATGAACTACTTAGTGGAAAGGAACTTAATGTCCTGAACAAAGTGGGACTGCTAGAGTTGCAATTCTATATCTTGAAGATGTTGAAAAATACAAGCGGGGCATGCTGCGTTCAACCGAGACCGGAGAGAAAATGTGGAATATCACGTGTGCAGTGTGAAAACTCCCCCTACATACCATATCTTGCCATGTGCGAATGTCATGTGATGTAGGGCAAGGAACTAGTATCCCACTCCTTTGTTTTTAGAAATGGAAGGTGTGAACCTTTTTTATTAATTGGTGTATTTATGTGCTGGGCACCTGGTAGGATGCACCCTCCGGGGTTCCATTTATTCGGCATTGGTAGATTACGATAAAGGTAATACGAGTCAACGTGTCGCCCGTTTCCAAAAGTCGCCCTTCCTGCCAGTTGTCGAGTCGGTTTCGAACGACTGCGACGACGTGCACACACTGTGAGTAGTTTTTTTTTTTTTTTTTATGGAAAAAGAAGCGGCACCGTTACATGGAGTATATTGTTGGTATGTCTAGCATCACTTTAAATGAAGTGCATACGTTTTCGGAACGGGATTGCAATTAGGAAAAGAAAAAAAAAATTAAAAACACACACACACACAGAAGAGGAGTATATATATCTTATACTTCTTTTTTTATGATATATATATGAGGTCATTTTCAGTTCCGGGAGAGATAAATCGAGAATGGGTTCCAGTCTTCGTGCGATGTCTTGGGAAAAGCACCGACTCCGAAAAAGAAAAATGATGGAGGGTCCTTTGGTCTCCTCCGCTCTACCGCTCTCCGGGCCCTGGGGTTAGAACGCCGTGATCAAGCAGGCTTGGCCGATGGAGGATGACTTCTTTTTTCTTTGTTTTACTTTTACCTTGTGAGGAGGCTGGGCACAAAGAGCCTTAAGAAAGCCCTGCTTGCTTCGAACTCTCGAAGGCACTGCTGGACACCTCCTTCAAACCTGCGCTCTGGTATCGTGTTTTGTTTATTTTCTAGTATTTAATCAGGATTTCTTGATCCAGTGCTGGTGCAGCAAACCATCTGGCTGAGATGCTCCCAAGCTCGTGCCTTCGATAGCGCTGACCACAACTTGTAAATAAATCCCCTTGATCTTTGTGTATTTGTCTTGCAAGCAGCGTCAAATGCGTCAATGCACAAGGCCAGTGACTCGCGCGGCCCCTAGAAGCAAAAGGCGGCGCAGCACTGAAATGAGCGGCCCTTGATCCCTTGGAAGGAAATGGAAGGAAATGGCGTTCTCACAATAATAACTGTCAATATATAAAAAAAAAAAAAACACGAAGCGTGAATTTTATTGACGGGCTTTACTTGTAAGTGAGGTGCCGCGATGCCCGTTTGTTTTGTGGTAGAGATATCGTGTTTGCATCGAGGGCCGTCAGCGAACCTACCCTGACCGGGCAGCCAATGACCCGCTCACGTGGGCGCTTCCTGTTGGCAGTCGTAAACAGAAAACTCAGTCAATTTACTCAATTTTTAGGTGAGAGCTAAAAATAAAGGAAATAAACTTGTTTCTCTCTACCTGCACCGCCTGGCGGTACAACAGGCTTAATTCAATTAAAAAAAAAAAAAATAAGGGCCGTAATTGGCCAAAAGGTTCTTTATTTCTTAAAGCCAATTAAAAAGAAAAAAAAAACAAGGAGACAGCAAAACCTTCGCATCCGAACGAACTTTGAAAAATCTTGCAGGCATTTATGATTATTTGTGTTTTCTTTTTCTTTGGTATTAAGTTAATAATTGTAATCCCGCTTGGTCTTGCCTCTTCTCTTCGGTGTTCTTGACGACGAGGAAGTTGTATTGTTCTTGTTTGAATTTTCCTACGGGGGGCATAAAAGAAATTGAATTGGAAACAATTAAAAAAATTTTATTCTCTTTTAATGTTTTAACTAATTATGTATATCTGCGAATCTTTGTATTCTCATGTATGTTTTCATTTTATTTATTAATTGTCTTTCTCCTTATTATAATGTTTTTGTGTTGTTGTTTTTTTTTGGGGTGTGTGCCCCAAAAAAAAAAGCAGAGATAATTTTTTTATTCGTTTTTTTTTAGGTTTTTGCAATGATTATTTTCTTTACAACAATAGATCACTGTTTTTTAGAGCTATGCATACTCACTGAGAAAAATAATTTCTTTCTAATGGAAGTACAACACTCGGAAAGGGATGCAAAGCCGGACACTGTCAGTGCGAACAAGCGTGATCGCCGATTTGTTCCGTTTTCCTCTCTGAAACGAAGGGCTGTCATCAAAACTATGAGAGGTGTTCAATACGTTTTGCTCCTGGGCTGCATGTTTTTTATTCGGTGATGAAATCGAAAGACGTTCCATTCAAATGAAAGTCTGGAGTCTCTTCTTGCCCAGGAGCATATCACTTTTCCATGTAGTCCCCACCAGCGGTGATGCACTTACGCCACCGGCGCATCTAGACCCTGCTTGCAGTTGTAGAAGAATGAGGGCGACTGTTGACGAGACCAACGCCGCGCTGGAAGAGCCGCAGTTGGAAAATGTTTTGCCTCATCCTCCTTACAGGCAGGACCCAGCGCCATCCGACTTTTGAATGTTTCCTAAGATGAAGGAACATCTGAAGGGTACGCAGTTTGCGTTCGACGAAGAGGTCACCAATGCAGTGCGCCGTTGGTTTCGTCAACAGCCGCCCTCATTCTTCTACGACTGCAAGCAGGGTCGAGATGCGCCGGTGGCGTAAGTGCGCCGCCGCTGGTGGGGACAGGACGATATCTTTCATTCGATCTTTGGTTTGAATGTAACATCTTTGAATTGCACCACTAAATTAAAAAGAATTCGCAACCCAGGAGGCAGAACTTATTGAATACCCCTCGTACAATAGTCAGATGCAAGAATGCACCAGAGGCTCCTCTCCCACCCCCTCATTACCGCCAGCCGCTGTTCCTCCTCGGCGCGCAAACAGTCCGCTACCGAGGCGCACGTCGCGCTGATGCCACATAACTAGGGTTGCGTATTTTCGTACAAAATAAAACAATATCCAGATAACACTCGCCGGTACATTTTTTTGTCAATTCGGATGTATCCGAAGAACTCCGAATTTTGAGGTCAAAACGACGAAATAAAAAGCGAGACATATGGTGTTTTTCAAATAAAATTTATGAGAGAACAGAATCAATGGACCTTGAGCAGGTGCCACTTCAGTTTCCTTTGAAACATCAAAAGGGGGGGTCATGGTACCCAAACATTAATGTTTTGTCTTTGAATATTCTTTTTTTTTTTTAAATTGGGAACGCAGTAAAATGAACCCCCGATTTTAAAGAACGAGGAATCTAACAAAAATAAACTTCGATAAAGTTTATTTTGGTTGTTATTGCAGTTGGACGACGGGCACCCTATGGCTCCATCATCCAACTGCCAGGCTTTGTGAGTATAGAGGAGGCTATGGTAGAACAAATGGCATCTTGCACGCGCGTTCGCCAAAGCTTTATTTTGGTTATTTGCTTCGAATCTTTTATACGGGGAAGGCGTACGCTTGCGGCGCGTGCGATGGTGCGAGCGTAAAATTTTTAGTCACTGCACACGACCAATCCACGGAATTCTAGCCATAAACAGCTTCCCTGTAAAATCATCGATTAGCTAGGGTGATATGCCTATTTGAAAATTTAATTGACCGGCATCTTGTGAACAACAAACCTCCACAGTCAGGCTATGCCAGGTTGATCCTGTACAAGCAAATATTCACTTGGATACACGCTATTTTAGACCAGATTTGATCTCAGTATGAAGGTGCATATAGATTAGAGTGAACAATTTTAATCACTCCTTTCTTTATGATTCTTCGCCTGCATCGCGGTGCTGAGTGTAAGCAATGTTGATTAAGAATAAGAAAACAAGCTTAGTGATTGCCGCTCAGTGTTTCAATAAAACGTAGACTGAAAGGGCCTGTCCTAAAACGTTCGTGACATTTTGAAAATATTATAGCTTTTAGCTAAGTTGCGTCGTCATCATGTACAGGGTGCGGTCGTAAGGACTAACACATTTGGCACGCCTTGCGAGATTCGAATTAAAAACGTACATAACCTGAAATTGGATTCGCGAACGTAGTTCCGCAAGACGTTTTATGGCAATTTTTTTTTTTTTCAGAGCTAAAGTCAGAGATAGTAAAATATTACAAAAAGAGCAAAAACGGCGGCCGCACATTTCCTATGCCTTATACCAGATGTTCGTCGTCTTCAACCTGGTTTGTGAGCTTGCTCCCACACTCTAAAAAAAGCCCGTGCGTCTGCTTTCCCGCACAACACTCGGAGAGCCAATCACCGCAACTTACTGAGGCAGATCAGCGAATGACGATGCCGAAACATATGTTTAGACCAAAAAACGCAGTCTGAGTTGTGACATTAAGCAATGCAAGCGTGACGTTTTGCATTGCTTAATGTCACAACTCAGACTGCGATTTTTGGTCTAAACGTGTTTCGGCATCGTCATTCGCTGAGCTGCCTCCGTAAGTTGCGGCGATTGGCTCTCCGAGTGTTCTGCGGGAAAGTATACGCACGGGCTTTTTTTAGAGTGCAGGTGGGCATTGTTCATATATTTCGTTAAAAGTATTAATTATCGCGATTATCTTGCTCACGACCAGCCTCTGCCATTGGTGTTTAGCGTTTTTGTGTTCAGCAAGCCGCCCGGAAGCGAGCTCATAAACCAAAGTGCAGACGACAAACAGGCTAGCTCTTATAGGACATATGAAACACACGGCCTCCGAGTTTGCTTTATTTCCAATAGTTCACTACCTCAGAGTTGAGCTCTAAAAAACAGAAAAAGAAAAAAGGGCATAAATCTTCTTGCGAAACTACGTTCGAGTGCCCAATATCAGGTATATACGTTTAGAAATTGAATTTTGCAAAGCGTGCCAAATGTGTGTATCATTATGGCCGCACCCTATATATTGTAAAGCGTATTTCGTAAACTATATTTCATTATATATATGGCGGCGATGTACCTATTTTGTGATTTTATGCACTGTAATTAATTTCTTAGTTCAAAAGCACAACTACGATTCAGTTTTTAATGCTGCGATGCAAAGTTGTACCAATCACGGGTATTTTAAGCCACCTACCAGACTTCGTGACAACAGTTCGGTTCCGGTAAAAAAATATCTGACTGATATAAACAAATGGATGTCGGGTCGTATGAACACGACTTTTTGTATGTTAATCTAGATTTTATTTTACTGTTGTGTCGAAATTAAATAACGCAATTTCTTATTTTTGGTACCTGAAAATGAAAGTGGATTGTACGAACAATAAACAAGCGAAATAGTTACTCGCTTCACGGCGGAAATAGTAAAAATTGCCAAAACAACGCCGAAAATATATACTAAATTTATTGGTTCAAACCGGGTCGAACCATTATTTTTGCTCCCCGGAACTGAACCGAAAGTTGTGAACACGAACCCAAACCGAACCGATCAAAATTTCGATTCGACACTCTGCAAAGCGCCGGCAACCGGTTGATCTCGTCGCTGAATACAGTGACTGTTTTGCCACGTCATCGGGAGTTCGCGAAACACCAGTGGCGAAACATCGCAATGTAACAGTAGGCGACGTGCACCCAGTCCACCAGTCACCGTACCCTGTCTCTTTGAAAGAGGGGATCGAGTCATGCAAGAACAGGTTCACGAAATGCTCGATGATGACATCACCCAGCCGTCAAGCAGTCCATGGGCTGTCGTGCTCGTAAAGAAGAGAGACGGAACCCTGAGATTCTGCGTGGACTATCGTCGACTCAATGCTGTGTCTACCCGCTCCCCCGCATCGACAATACTCTACATCGTCTGCGCCACTCTCGATACTTTTCGTCGATGAACTTGAAAAGTGGGTACTGGCAGATCGAGGTTGACAAACGGGACCGGGAGAAAACTGCCTTCGTCACGCCCGACGTACTGTACGAATTAAAACTTATGCCCTTCGGACTATGCGCGGCGCCAGCGACCTTCCAGCGTGTGATGGACACCGTGCTAGCAGGCTTAAAATGGCAGAGTTGTCTCGTCTATCTCCACGACGTTGTAGGGTTCGCAAGCAACTTCGACGAAGACTTACGACGACTCCGTGCCGTACTTCGAGCCATCAAGGCCGCTGGACTAACTCTCAAGCCAACGAAATGTCGGTTCGCTTATCGTGAGCTCAAGTTTCTAGGCCACGTCGTGAGCAGCGAGGGTGTTCATCCTGACCCCGAGAAAACGCGCGCCGTAGACGCAAATCTCCGCCGTCTGACAAAAAGGCCGTAAGAAGGTTCCTAGGCCACTGTGCCTACTACAGGCGCTTCGTTCGAGATTTCGTGAAGCTTTCTGCGCCACTGACATACATTAGAAAAGATGCCGTGAAGTTTCAGTGGACAGAGGAGCACCAGCGGGTGTTCGACGAGCTTCAACGAAGACTTCAAGCACCTCCCGTCCTTGGCGATTTCGACCAGCATACACAAACATAAATTAACACGGACGCAAGTAACACGGGGCTTGGCGCGGTGCTTGTTCAGATACAGGAGGGAACAGAGCGGGTAGTCGCCTATGCAATCCGGACACTGTCCAAAGCGGAGGGTAAGTTCTCTACGACTGAGAAAGGATGCCTCGCCGTTGTCTGGGCCATCACCAAGTTTCGCCTGTACTTGTACGGAAGTCCGTTCCGAGTGGTCACAGACCACCATTCACTGTGCTGGCCCGCGAATCTGAAGGACCCCTCAGTATGCCTCGCCCGGTGGAGTTTGTGACTGCAGGAGTTTGACATGACCGTAGTGTACAAGTGCGGCCGAAAGCACAGTGACGCCGATTGTCTGTCAAGGGCCCCCGTCGAGGCCGGTCCTGCCTGCACTGAAGACGACGACGACGAGTGTTTCCTCGGCGCACTAGATGTCAGTGACATGGCAGCACTCTGAAGAGATGACCCTGAACTGCGAGGGCTCATCGAGCACCTAGAGGGACAAGGAAGCGCTGTTCCCCGCGTCTTCATACGAACACTGCCAACCTTCTCCATCCGACAAGGTGTGCTCTACAAGGAGAACTTCAGCGACAACACCACATCGTGGCTGAGGCTCATCCCTTCCAGTCTTTGAGAAAAGATATTTCAAGCCTCCCACGATGACCCGACGGCGGGACACCTTGGCTACAGCAGGACTCTTGCCAGGATGCGCGAGAAGTACTATTGGCCCAAATTTGCGAAGACAGTCCATCACTACACCCGATATTGCCTCAAGTCTCAACGACGAAAAACAAAAACAAAAAAAAAACGACGAGATCGCCAGGACTTCTTCAGCCTATTGCGCCGCCATCTGCCCCATTCCAGATACTGGGAATGGATTTACTTCGGCCATTCCCACCATCGACGCAAGAGAACCGATGGATGATCGTAGCGACCGATTATCTCACCCGGTACGCCGAGACGAAAGCCCTTCGATCAGGTACGGCTGTTGAAGTCGCCAAGCTTTTCATCGAGTCCATTGTCCTCCGGCACGGCGCCCCTGAAGTTCTCATTACAGACCGTAGATAATCGTTCATGGCCCAGCTGACACAATAAATCCTTCGTCTCAGTAGCACCAGTCACCGTCGAACCACTGCGTACCATCCGCAGACAAATGGACTAACAGAAAGGCTAAACAAAACTATCGCCGACATGATCTCGATATATGTCGACGTAGAGCACAAGACGTGGGACGAGGTGTTACCCTACGTCACGTTAGCTTACAACACGGTGGTGCAAATAACAACAAGAGTAACACCGTTTCAGCTGGTGCATGGCTGAAAAGTAACGGCCATGCTCGGCACGATGCTGCCCCACGAACCAGCTGACGATGGGAGCCACGACGCCCAGGTGGTTGCTCAACGAGCTGAAAAAGTTCGCCAGCTCGCCCGACTCCGGATTCAAGATCAACAACGTGCCTACGCTACCCGGTACAACCTTAGTCGGATCGATGTTCTCTTAAAGCCTGGAGACCGTGTGTGGCTCTGGATCCCGATACGACGACGCGGTCTAAGCGAGAAACTTCTAAAGCGCTACTTCTGACCTTACGAAGTGCTTCGTCGACTCGGGGATCTGAACACGATGTGGTGCCCGACGGAACACGGACTTCATCACGCCGCCTTCCACGACAGGAAGTCGTCCACGTAGTGCCCCTCAAGCGGTACCACGATCGATGGGATTGTGAACTGCGTTTTTGCGCTATACGCTCGATAGGACTGTGTTTTATAAACATCCGTAGTTTGCCATTATTTTTGTTTGTTTTGCTGCTTTATTTCCTGGCACGATGCATCGAGAAGATGCGCTTTTCAAAGGAAGGAGTAATGCCACGCGCGTCGCCGAGCGATCGCGTGCGTGGCCGCGTGGTTATACCGTGCTTGGTTTTCGCGCGGGGTCCCCAGGTACATTCGATTCCTAGGAGTGGACGCTTTTATTTGTTCTTTCATTTTAGCGCTCTCTTAATTGACCCCGTAAATGATGACGTCACAACAAGGCGTCTGGGTCCAAACAAACAGTTGCTAGGGACGTTGCTATGGACTAATGCATGAAGACTCCACATGAGGCAAAATTCTTGCTTACAAGTAAGTAAATATTTTTTTGTAAGCAACCTAACTTCTTGATATCGAATTATGAAGATGTTCTTGTCGTCTCAGTGTCGTATCGCAACGATGAAAGCCATTTCTGAAGACTTGCACTCCGCTTTGCTTTGGTAGCAGACGACACGATAGATTTGCTGGCCTGTGTTGCAGCGGGCGTCTTCATTGAATTGCGTCGGTAAACGAGCGACAAAAACAAGTGCATCGCCATGGCCGTAAAAACCTCCGCAATGTGCGTTTTTTTTTGTTTTTTTTTTTTTTTCTGGGAAGAACTTAGCTTAGTTACGAGGGGTGAAAATGCAGTAAAATCAAACCACGTCATGCAGATCAGTTACGAAGACGACCTGAAGTGCATTACCGGCGTAGTGCAGGCCAGCATGAGAAACAAATCGTACGCCGTCGAGGTAAGTCGTTTGTTATTATTATTATCGTGGTTGTCAGGTTATTAAAGAATTGCATGTCTTTCGCAAATCTCCAGTATTTTGCTTTTTTTTCCCCCTTGGTATACATCAAATTCCGTGGATGTTCTCTTTTGGTGAAGATCTCCATCGAACCCGCGATGCGAGTACAATCTGTTAATGAACTCACCTTATGTTTTTTATCCAGTTCTTTCGAGCTTTGGGGTCTTGCGGAAATCTGAAGAAACTGCAAGGGTCTTTCACCACGCGATGGTTACAACCAGGTATACGAAGCACCCTCGCATAGCTCGAGTCCGCAAACAAAATTTGGGATCTCTACCGATCGCCTGAAGTGCTTTTCTCACGGGTGCAATGCGATCTTTTAGCAGACGATCATCTCGATCGACGTCCGGACTTTCGATAAACCATATTTTCCATCGCACCCCACTATGAATTCTTATAAGTGCCTGAAACTCATTATATTTCAAACAAACGCGATGTCAGAATATCGTCTTTATTCACACGATTCAAACGACGGCCCCGGTTTGGCCGGCCGGCGTGCGGCAGACGGCATACTTCTTGCATTCGTCGTCTGCTGCAGGCATCTTGAGGACCGGAAGTTGCAGTCGTAAATATTTCAGAAACGAGCGATTACCGGCACACTTCTGTCGAAATATATATGACATTCAAGCTTTCTACATCTGTGATTTTTAGAAGTTTAAATCCTACTCCTGATTTTTGAACGGTCGGGTTTTCGTAGCGAAACCGAGCCACATGTATTCGTCCATAACAACGACCCTAGCAACGGTTTGTTTGGACCCATGACGTCACACTTACGGAGTCAATTTCGAGAACCTTGTCGTCTGATCGAGTTACGAATCTTCTACACGCCGAACGTTCTACGCCGAATGTCCCAGAAGCCTACACGCGTACGTAAGGGGCTCCGCGTGGGGAGTCATCGCGCCCCAGCGTTCGATCTTCCTGTTTCGCCGCCATTGACACCTGTGACACTAGCCTTCTACTGCGAAGTTGTATATGACTCGTAGGTCGGGTTTTTTCGCGTCCGTCGACAGAACAGTAGTCGAGAGATAAAATAGTTGACAGAAAACCCACGTGGGCGCCTTATGACCGTTCGCGCGCGCCCTATCTCTAATCATGTGGTTTTGACACTTGTTTCAATAAGAAAACCACAAAACAAGTTTAAAAATCACATGATAGATGATAAGCACGTAGCGCTTTTCATCAGATGCGTTTCTCGGTAAAGAGTGCGGTTGCATAAGCTGCCGCGTGCGACGACAGCGTACGAAGTCTTTCATTTATAAGAAAAAGTTTTGGTCCAGTGAATTCACTTTTTTTCGTCAATCATTTGGTTTAGACCCTTTTGCTGTTTACAAACATGAACTGCCGCTTGTGTAACAAGCGACTTCCGGTCGCCCCGTCTTCGCAAGCCTGTTGAGCTTGCTTATGTCACTGGTGCTAGAAAGCATCAATGCTAAACGGACAACAAAGGTGGAGATTTAACGAGGGCCTTCGGCTGTACAATATTACACTCTTTTTGTAAACCGGAAGTCCTTTGGGACGTCAAACACTGGAACACCACCTGGTGGTGTTGGCCGTAAAAAGGGTTTATAGTGCAGTGGGCAACCGTTGCAGGTGATAGCACAGCTTCGCTGTCCAACCACCATCACAGCGTGGAGTGGAGCTTTAATTTTTTTTTTTTTTTTATCTTGGTTTGGGCACAAGTTTACCCCATTAAACGTTTAGTTTGCTTCAGTTCTCGTCGCCTCATCAATTGTCATTTGTGACAATAGAAACATATGGGTTGAAAAGGAATTGTTTGGTTTTCAATAAAGTTATTTTGATAAAGGTTAAAGCGAGCGTTATTTGGAGCCGGGTTGAAATGTGGAATTTGTTCCGGGAAAGGTTAAAATGAGTAAAGTCATTTTTGAAAATGGTCGCTCTTGTTACTTTTCTTTTTTTTGTGCCGTTCTTGTTGCTGTTGTTTTTAGCGCACTCATTCAAGTTGTAGCAAAACGCCTAAATGTCAGCGCACAAAAAGACGTCACAAAACGCAGCTGGTCTCCGGTTTGACGTTTGTTTCGTCCGCAGTCTGCTGGGTGTCGCACAACGAGGGACCACGGACCGGCGGATCACTGACGTGCAAGCACGCGGCTGGAACCCCGTTCCCACCTGTGGCTGTTTCGACAATGTCCACCGGTAATCCGGTAAAAGATATTTTGGGAATGGATGTCGGGATCTCGGTGAACACTGCGTCTTAAAAATAGGTAAGTTCCACGCTTCAGATGACTCACTATGCAGCGTTTGAGATTCGTCACATGTGGTTCCCTTAAAGGGGCCCTGCAAGGACTTTTTTACTGGTTTTTAATTTGCACCGAACCTGAGCGCACTGAACGTAGTAACTTAATGAAACTTTTCTTTTCTCGAATTTCGCTTTATTTTGAAAGTTATTGGCAAATTAAAATTACAAAAAAAGCAAAAAATAACCTCCTTCATGACGTCCTTGGTTGTTTGAGTAGCCGTGAACTATAGGAGGGGTAGTGAGCTCAGCGAGCGCTCACGGCTGCCGCACTCTGTGTCGACGGCTCGAGAGGGCGCCACTAAAGCATGTTCTGGATAGGCTGTATGAAGCGGGCAGCCAGGGCGGCTCGCATTGCATTTGCTGCACGATTAAGTACTAATTCGGCATGACACTTCATTGGCCACAAACGACAGCAAACACGGGGTAACGATCAGTTCAGAACGGGAGCCACTTCGCGCTGCCATACCGCCAAAGGGCCAAACCGCAAGCCAAAGCTACTCGCCGAAGGCCTTCGGAACGCTCGGAACCGGTCGGATCCTCGACTGCAGCGCCGCCGCGTACATCCGGGACCTTTCTACGCTCGCCGCTCGTTGGCGCCTGATCCCACTACACCTTTCTAGTATGCGCCGCCTTTTCCACCGTTTGGTGGCGGGTATGTCGACGGGTCATTTCTTGTTTCCGTACTTTATAAACTGCCTTTGTTTCTTTTCTGATCTAAAATACTGAACAAAAACTACTTTTATAAATAATTGAAACGGCTCGCGCCACTTATATTTTGTATTTCGACTTAAAAGAAGCTTTTATCGGCTCTGACCAGTAGTAAGCCCAGGACCAAAGACGTCACAAAATTATTGCAAAGGCGGTTGTAATTGTAATAAATTTCTTGTAACGTCGGTATTGGTTTTGTTGTAGTCCAGAGCAAAAATGGATAGCCATGAGTGGTGTGGGTCCCCATTACGGAAGAAGTCGCTACCCGGCTAGGGCATGGGGAAATCGAGGGTGGTTCAAAGAAATAGAGTGGATATCTTTTTAACGGGGGACGAATTATTGCTTTGAAAGAAAGTTCAAGGAGTAGACTTCAAGCGGATACAGTTGATTCGGCTGTTATGTTAGGGATGTCTCTACACTAGATATGCAAAATTTTCGAAACTTTTGAAAGCCGGAAAATACAAAAGCGATGAAAAAAACAAGTTCTTCTCGGGAATTTTAGTAACATTTGAAAATTTGTTTCAGCAAGATGAATCCAGCAATATTTTGAAAACACCGACATAGATCAACAACGGCAAGAAATGTTAGCCAGTTTTTGCGGTCGTGCTATTACCTTATTTAATTCTTGAACATTTATAAAAATTTTGTCAATTTAGAAGATTTTTACTAAGCAACAAGCAATAGCAATACACTCCTTACCATACTGAATGTTCTATTTATTGGCTTTACTGTAACGGTTAACTTGCAGCCACCGTTAGTCAAGTATGATGTGATATTACACAAAAATATGTACGTATGGTAGTGCAGTAGCGGGGGCTCGGTTGCGTGCTATACGAAATCTATGGTGTTCGTTGACTAAGGGCGTACCAATGTATTCACCGGGATATATGCGACAGATTACTTAAGAAAATGACCTTCATATGCATGCACAGACTATTACACGAATAAATCTCAGGCAGCACCAAGTTATCACTCCTATGTTTTAAAGTTTTCGAAACTTTAATTTGATATATTTTAACATTTATAGCCATTCTGCTGCACAATTCATACTGAACAGCAGAACAATGCTCATTTGGTGTATGCGTTTAGGGCAAAGCAAACAGTTTGATGACAGAGAGGCGGCAGACAACCACAAGTACTTGTGTCTCCTCCCATTTTCTCCCTTGCTCCGTCACTGCGCCATTTTCTTTTCATGGTTTAAGAAATCTAATATGGTATATACGAACTCATCTCTGTTACGTCACGGCGCGGTGGTGGCGCGTCGGGCGCACTTCCGGTCTAGGGCTGTGGGCGGAAGCCGCCATGGGGCACGTGCATTCCTGTGTTACTTTGGAAGAAACTGGACAAAAACCTGCCTTCTTGTCAAAACGCCGCGACTGGGGCTTTACCAAAAACAGTCGGGAAAGGTTTGAAGGTTAGTTTTGAATTCGTTTTCTGCCTGCTCGGTTCGTCCGAGAACGTGAACAGGTTCCGTGAAAAAGAAAAAAACAGACGCCGTCGGATCACGATTGCTTGGGCGGAAAGCACTTTGGATTGAATTCACGGAAACTTGCGGTCGTCAGATTTATTTATTTTGTTCCAACATGAACGCGGAAAAGCCGTCAAGTTGCACGGACCACCTGCGGACTACGTTCAGTGCGTCATTACGTTCAAACAGAAGCCTCATCGTTCGAGCTGTCGTCTGCTCCCTCAAATGTTTCTGCTTGTCGTCTGCTCGTTCAAGCGACAGCAGTCATGGACCAAACGTTGACCCGGTAATTGCGATAAGAAGTGCAGACTTTAAAAGACGTTTAAGTTTGAAGGTTGCTTCCGTTAAGTAGGCTCGGTGTAAACAGTATATATAAGGAGATGTTGATAATTGTTACCAGCGGCCATCACCGACTTGTTATGCCTGATTCCCTCGGTCCGATTCTGCTTGCGATTTTCAGTATCGACGTCGACATCTCAACTACGCTTCAGACTTTTGCAGCCCGAGCGACGTCATGACTGAAAACAGCGAGCAGAACCTCACCATGTGAATCAGGCTTTAGCTTCCATTGTGCAGCGTCCACGCGGAATGAATCGCCGCATGTTACGTTATTCACGCCGAGTTTGGCGGTGTAACGAGCCTCGTTAATTTCGCTGAGGCCGCTCAAGTAGTCAGACATTGCCACGAAAACGTAGAATCAACAATTCCAACGCGAAAAAGAGCCCGGGGACTCACACCGACGCCGAAAACATCCCATTCCAATGGTTTGTTTATGGGCGACGGCGAGCTTCTTGCCCACACCCCCATCGCGGATGCGCGGCGTCGGTGCCGTCCGCTAGGGCTGCTCCGGTTTGTTTGTAAACAGGAGTATAGACAAAATGAGGAGCATAGACACAAAGTGGAGACAGCGCGCTAGAAAATTAAGAGGAAAGTTTTTAGGCTATAGTGGAGTTACGGAAGAACAGGTATCAGTTAATAAGAAAGTTCTATAAGGCCACAGAAAGAGATCGGTGGCTAGAGGGAATGCAGACAAAGACGGCTCTGGAAAGCTATAGATTAAACCAGAGGTCTCCAAACCCCGGCCCGCGGGCCAAATCTAACTCACGGAGGTCTTCAGACCGGCCTGCAGCTTGCCGCGGTTCTTCAGCAGGCCCGCTGCTACCGGCGCAAAAATAAGCGGGAAAGTAAAAAAGCGGCGCCGTAACGCGGACCAACCGCGTAAACAGATACCCGGAAAAAAAAAAAAAAAACGAGAGAAAATGGCCATCGTAAGGTGTTTCCTCTCGTCATATTATTCATTGGATATTGTCACCTGCATCATAATTTTTAGTCCCCTGTTTCATATCTGCGTAACTACGCATGTTAAAATTCCTTCGCGTTCCCGCGCATATTGTGCTTGGTGTACTGTGTCGTATCTATTTCATAGCGTAAGTTTTATCATTTTTATTAGTCTTCTGCCCAGTTGGAGCATGCCAAAATTCCTATGCACTTTGAATTAAGCCTGGTGAGTTTATTGGGTCCCAATTATTTTGCACGGTCATAATTAGCTAAACATTGGATTTATAAGTAACGTGGTTGTATTCATCTACCTTATATTAATCTTTTTTAATGTTTTAACTTTCGGTTTTGCATTTGAATGCTTATGCATACAATTATTTATATGTTTTTTTTCTCATTTTTGTCTTATTTATTTTTCGGCACTCGAGACAGCGACAGATCCCATATCCGGCCCCTTAGCCAAAACGTTTGGAGACCCCTGGATTAAACAAAACAGTTATTGTCAAAGAAAGCATTTATGACAATTCTAGGGGAAGCTCATTGTTGTTTGAGGCAAGGACAGGTGTTTTGCGAACCAGAACATACAGAGCGAAGTACCAGGAAGTGGATACAGTGTGCGCTGCTTGTGGAGAGGAGGACGAGACGGCTGGGCACTTGATACTCTACTGTAAATGGCAACATAGATTTAATAAAGTCATTGGGTTTTAGAGACAGCGAAGGAAAAGTGGATTTCAAGACAGTAGAGATTACCAAGCAAAGATTAAGTGAATGGTGGCAGAAGGCGAGAGAAAACTAGGTATTTTCTTATTAACTAATTTCAAGGGGGTTTTATAGACGCTTTCAGGGAGTCAGTTACTCGAGCTGCCACCAGTTGGCGCGCCCTCCGCGCGCTTTCCGGGCCGCCATAGCCGACCTTCAGTTTCTCGCCGTTGTGTGCTGCACCGGCCACCACCGGAGCTTTGTTTTGGTGTTCTTTTACGTTCCGCGTTCAAATTGTGTGTTTTCTCAAGATCATTTCGATATTTCGGGCTTTCATGCCATCATTTGATATTTCTACATAGCTCTTGTATTATCTTATTTATGGAATGGGACAGCGAATGGATCCACGATACAAGATTATGGCATAGGCTTCAGCTAGACCATGTAAGTTCATCACATTCTTTCGTTTTTGTTGCTAATAAAGGGCAGTCAACACCATTGCGACTTGTGCAATTTTCAACTGACGCAGTAAGGCTATCGCAGTCGCGCTTCTCGCTGCATGTGCGCGCTTTAGACATCGTTTCCGTAAAGCCGAACCGCATGTCAGCGATTTAGCGTGCGACGAGACGAGCGACGGCGACAACGACTAGAGTCAGCGACGATGCGACGGATATTTCTCACTGTCGCCCGTCGCGTCGCACGGTTTTTAAATTTCTAGAAAACGTCGCTCACAGTCTCGGTCGCTTGCTAGCTCCCGTCGCTTCCATGCGGTTTGCCTCGTCGGGTGACTGACAGAGCGACAGCGAAGCGGGTCTCCTTGCTTGTCTCGTCGCTCACTAAATCAGTTACTTGCGGTTTATACTTAATGAATTTCGATGCACGCAGCATTGAACCATTGGCACCTCGATATTAAAGAGCCTCTGACACGCTAAAAAAAAAAATTTTTTTTTTCATGCTAAACGTTGCAATGGCATATCAGGACATTACAAAAAAATTGTTTCACTATAGAGTTGCGTAGTTTTTTTATAAAAAATAGAAATATGAGGCCCAATTCAAAGTTCCCGCCGTGCACTGTGACGTAACAGTGTACCGCAAGGTGTCGGGGCGGTCAGAAGGGAGGCATCGCCGGAAGTCACGTGAGTTGTATCCCTCCTCGTGCTTACCGCGAGCGCGTGTAATATTTTTTAAAATATTTTTGTTATTCTCCGCACCTCCACGAGCGATCCAAGCAGACAAGGTTTCTTTTATTTGCATTTCATCGCTTAATGTTGCTGTAAAGGTAGAAGAAGCGGAGTCAGTGAATTGACGTGATCAACTACAATGCCTGGAAGGTGCTGTGTGAGGGACTGTCCCGGTATTTCAGCAACTGAAGAAGAGATCACACTGCATGCATTTCTGAGAGACATACATCGGCCGCATGAGCACCCAGTAAACAAGTTCTACTCATGTTCTAGACAAAATACGTACTTTGTGCTCGACGTTTACTTTTACTTGGCACACTCAGCAGTTCGTATTCTTTAGACGGCAGGCATCTACAGCCTGGAGAGTATACGATGATTCAACGACCTCGGTGTCTCAACCTTCAGCAATGCGATCGGGCGTGTCTTATGCTAGCAAACCTAATTTCTGCGAGCGTTCTAAATTTTTTTTTTTTTTTTCAAAACTTGATAGCTTGTTTTGCGCCCAGTATAGCCCTGTATCATCGGACTGACGGCATGCACTCGTACACTGGCTTGTACTCGCAACGCTTTCATCAGTGACCTCCATCACGTCGATCCACTGACTCTTCGTCCTCAAATTTTACAGCACGCAAACTAACCAACGGTGCAGGGATAAAGAGCTAGTGGAACTGAAACTTCGTTTTCTACGATCGCTCATACGAAGAGCAGAATAATAAAACGCAAAAAAAAGTCTTAGGCGCGGTCGCGGAGAGCACGAGGTGTGAAACTCACGCGACTTCCGGTTAACCCACTATTAGTGACGTAGCTCGATGCCTCCTTTCTGACCGCCCCGACACCTTGTGGTACACTGTTACGTCACAGTGCACGGCGGGAACTTTGAATTGGGCCTCGTATTTCTATTTTTTATAAAAAAAACTACGCAACTCTATAGTGAGACAATTTTTTTGTAATGTCCTGATATGCCATTGCAACGTTTAGCATGAAAAAAAAAATTTTTTTGGCGTGTCAGAGGCTTTTTAAGTATAAACCGCATGCAAGCGATTTGGCAAGGAACGAGACAAGCAACGGCGGCCTGCTTTGCTGTCGCTCGGTCAGTCGCGCGACGAGGCAAACCGCTTGGAAGCGATGGGAGCAAGCGACCAAGGCGATAAGCGATGTTTTCTAGAAATCCAAAAACCGAGCGACGTGACGGGCGACAGTGAGAAATCTCCGTCGCTGACCCTCGTCGCACGCTAGATCGCTTACATGCGGTTCAGCTTTATGGAAACGAAGTCTAAAGCGCGCACATGCGGCGAGAAGGACGATTGCGATAGCCTTACTGCGTCAGTTAAAATTTCCATATGTCGCAATGGTGTTGACTGCCCTTTATTAGCGACAAAAAACGTAAGAATGTGATGAACTGACATGGTATATGATAGCCTAGGCCAAAATCTAGTATCGTCGATCCATTCGCTGCCCGATTCCATTCCATAAATAAGAAAATACAAGAGCTATGTTGAAATATAGCTATCAAATGATTGAATGAAAGCCCGAAATATCGGAAAGATCTAAACAAAACACGACTTCAAAGCGAAACGTAAAAGAACACGAAAACAAAGCTCCGGTGATGGCCGGTGCAGCACACAACGCGGAGCAATGACGAGAAACTGAAGGTCGGCTATGGCGGCAGGGTCACGTGACGTCAAGATGGCGACGCCCATGAAATGTTGCCTGAAAGGGTCTATAGCCTCACTTTCTTTTCAGTGCGGAGTGAATATAGTTTTCACATTTTAAATATTCTAAGCTTAAATGTTAAGACAAAATGGCCAGGTGGCGTAAGCTACCGCCCGATCCAAAGGGCTCAGCAGGATTCATCCATCATCCATCCGAACATGAGTTGGTGTATAGTGTATTTAATCCTCCCCCTGCACTGGTCGACTAAATGACATGGGACATGATCATTTTGGATTTTGACGTAGTGATTAATATAAATTTTACCATATCTTGCAGAAATTTGTTTACTTGTTAATATTTGAAAAACATTCGGTCTCGGTTTTTTTTCCCCTCGTTTTTTATGTCAAAGGGAGGACAAAAAAAAAAGAAAAAAAGAAAAATGGGTTTATTCCAAATTTATTTTATTTTTTCCGAGCCCTCCCATCACTTTTCTTCACAGACTTTGAGGCGAGCCAGTCTTTTGCAGTAACTTCAGAATGGCTTTGAAGAATCTGTCCGCAGTTCAGCGTGGCGCAAAAGGGTGAAGATCTTCAATTTGTCGAGGAGGGCAGACCACTTACTACATACCGGTTGTAGAGGCTCTTTCGCTTTTTAGTAATCACGGACGCTAAAGAGTAATTAAATTACATCTACAAATGTTTAGTCAAAATTAGCGGATGACAGTTACAAATCGCTTAAGAAGTAATTAAAGTACCGTTACTCAATTACCACCGAAGTATGAACTGCACTGGAGCAACGCCAGACCAAAGAAATTCCGGCGCATGATAACATTTCGTCAGCATTTACCCAACGGAAGGTGATTACGGCCGTGATAATTATGAGGAGGATAAATGATGAAGTGGTCGTCAGCTCCGACGGCGCGGACAATTCCCGATCGATTAGAAAAATGGCGATAGGAACAGGAAGAAAATTAATCGAAACGAGGGCCTCCCTATTCCCCAATCTCCTGTTCAAACACACATGTATGGGTGCACTGGCAAATTAGAAATGTCCGTAATAATTAGCTTATGACTTCGTCTTTCCCGTCGTGTTGCCGCCTATCTGCGCAATTTCTGCAGACTTTTTAAATGCGATAGAATTTAAAAAGGCCACAAGCAACTGCACCCGTAGACATCTGTAAGGTTATCTCGACATATAATTCTTTTCTTTTTTTTTTTTTTTTTTTTTAGGGTGCGGTTGTTGACCAGGGACTCAAACCGTAACCGTAACCGAAACCGAAAACCGTTTAGGAACGAACTTTTTTCAGTAACCATAACCGGAACGAAACCGTTATTTGAAATTTATAAAAACTGTAACCGTAACCGTAAATTATTTACCGGTAACCGGTTTTAACCGAAATTAACCGAAAAATACAAATATTAGGTTTTCTCAAGCATGACCTGGAGGAGGGATCTCGAAATGTCGTGGTCATTTGACAGAGTTGCTGTCAGCGAGTGGTGCATCTAGTAATATATTTCAGTTCAATCTAACTTTAGGATTAAAAATACTTAGTTGGAATCAGTGGTCGAGTTTATAATAAAAAAGTCGCTTTTTTAAATCTGCCATACTCCTACATCACTACATGTATTCAGTACGTACATGTCGCCTTCAGGGTATTAATTAATAAGTTAGAATTCTCAGATGTCCATCCAACTCGGTTCTATCAAAACCACCGATGTTTCGAAGTGCGACTTCATTACTTTACAGTCTTCGGCATCCTACGCTATATTTTCTTTATATATATATATATATATATATATATATATATATATATAAGGTGCGTCCGCAACTTTTTATTTTTTATATATAAATGCACCATTTCTCTAGCGTCACAGATCGGCCAGCGAGAAACGTGCGCATCGATAACCAAAGGAAATTGCTTGGAAATACCAAACTTGACGTAGGTGTAAGATGGCACAACAACGAAGCCTAGGGAAACGAACGAACAACACATGACATATTTTTACAACTTTCTGTGCTCTTACTGTGTTGTTCGTTCCTCTCCTTAGACTTCCTTGTTTTGGGCTAATGCATTTACATTATGTTTGACTTTCACCAACTAGCCCAACTCTCAATTTTATTACTTTATTCCACTTAGCAGTATTTTACTAAAGGATGGCTATAGTTCTGTTCCTTCCTAAAGTGTGGGCGAAGACACGTCTGCATATATTAGGTTGAAATAAACTATAGCAACGAGAAGGTGTGAATGGTTCTTCCAGCGCCCAGTGGGAACTTTCTTAGGGTTGTTTACAAACACTGCCGAACAACAAAGTAGGTTTTTTTTTTCCCATTTTTTTATATAGAATGCAATGACCCCCAATAGCGGAAGTAACATGTATGCTCGGGCATCAAACTATATAATGTAAGTAGATGTAGTGAACAAGCGTTGGAGCTAGAAACGCGTGCAACTTTTGACCAATTAGAAGTATTAAGACCTTTCTAAGTTCCTTGAATTTCACGTTGTTGGATATCTGGGACTACTTTAAACAGTTTATGATAAAACGGCTGTCTAGCATTTCAATTAAACAAATTATGGAAAAACCGAAATAAACCGGTTTTTAGGAACGTGTAACCGGTAACCGAAACCGTAAAAATTAAAACCGTAAAAAACCGAAACGAAACCGTTATCAACAGGAAGCGGTAACCGTAACCGTAACCGAAACGTTATATTTTTCGGTTTGAGTCCCTAGTTTTAGGCAGGTGCCTGGACTTGTTTGCCTTACACGGAAAAATATCCCAGCATGAAAACGATTTATTTATTTATTTATTTAAAATACCCTCAAGGCCAATGGCATTACAGAGGGGAGTGGGGGTTTGTGACAGTAGTACACTTTGTAGCTCAATCTGAGCAGTATAGATTATTTATGGCAGTTCTAAATAGGTGGGTGAAAAGAAGAGGATGAAGCCAGTAGCAGCGGCGCCCTGCTTCTTCGATCAACCTAGAACTGTTTTCAGACGGAAATTCTGATATACTGTATTCTTCGTGATTTTTGTCTCCTTCGACGCCTAAAGTCGTCCAGACCACGCCGATACCAAATTTTCCGCGGTGGGTGGATTTTTTTGCCAGTTTTTCAAGAGACTTTTTGCTCGACCACACCGCGGACGCATTAAGCCTCACACGCCTACCTCCCTGGTGGAGGCTCGGCGGGCTCGCTCCCGTGCGACCCCGTTTGCTTTGATTAAGATGGTCATGCAAGTTACAGTGGAGGGGGAAGACATTTCCCCAGAAGAATTTCAGTGCGCCGGTTGGCAGTCGGCGTTTACCAAGCGTAACTCTTCCCAGACGTGCCTGCCCGCCGAGAGCGAGCAGCCCGCCAACACGCCAAGTGGCAGTAGCAATGGCGGCTCCCGCACTCCCGCCAGCGTGAAGAAACGCCTTGTAGCTGCCTCGAGAATGCCTTGCCTGCCGAAGGAGCACTTTAGAGTCATCGTCCGACCTCGGGGAGGCCTAAACGTTAAAAATGTTAGTCAAGTCAAGATCGCCCAGGCTCTCGTGACTGCGGCGGGTCTCTCTTTCACGAATGCCGCGGAAGACATCATCTGCCCCAACGCCGTGCAGAACATTTTGGTGGTCAGGACACCCTCAGAACACAACGCCAAGACCTATGCGCGGGTTGAGGCCATCTCCATTGGCTCAGCAATCTACGAGGTCAGCTCCTACCTCGCTGCGCCCGACAACACGTGCAAAGGGATCATAAGAAACATTGACCTGGAATTAGATCACGAGCAACTGAGAAGTCTCATCGTACAGCCGAGGAACCCCAAGGCTCTCGAAGCTAGAAGAATCAAGAATTCCACCACAGTCGTTATTCTCTTTGACGGTCTCAAAGTGCCAAACTACGTCATGTGCGGCCTCAGTATGCTCAGATGCACGCTCTACCGAAGACAAACGGAGGTATGCTACGCATGTGGCAGGCTCGGTCACCGAGCCGACGTCTGCCCGACTCCCGAAAGCGTGGTCTGCAGGGGCTGCGGAGTACATTCCCTAAGCGACCAACATGTTTGTTCACCGAAGTGCGCCCTCTGCGGGGGGCCTCACCCCACGGCCGACAAGTCCTGTAAGCAGAGATATCAAGTGCCTTACATCGTAAGACAGAGAAGAAAAGAGCGACGTGACTACAACCAGGATTTTCCGCCGATGGACCCGCTGTCTAGACCGGCCGTTCCACCCCGGGCCGGGAGTGGATCCCAGGGCCGGGCATAACCAGGGTGCCCTCGAGAGGGCGATCCAGGGTCCGACTGCCGCGAGCTGCCCCCGGGGGCCGCTCTCGCTCCGGGGGCCGCTCACGCTCCGGGGGCTTGGCGGTTCGCATCCGAAAGCCTGCTGCCCAGGAGACCGGGTGGGCCGATCGCATCAAAGGATCCCCGGCACAAGTAACGGGGGCTACGCCGCCTGAGCAACACAAAACCAGAATCGTACAGTTGCAAAAAGAAAACGCGGCGCTGAAGGGCGCTATTGAACAACTCAGGTCAGAGATGGTAGAATTAAGGTCGGCTCGCAAGTGCGAGGCTTCGCAGCCTCCGCAGGCCCCGAAACCCGCCAGGGAGGAAACACCCATGGAGGTTCCCGTCGAGGCCCCCTCCGAGGCGCGTACGGCCAAAAAGAGGACCCTAACGAAGCCCGTTCGCGATGAAGAACTAGAGGAATTTCAGACTGAAATGAGGGTTATGCTCAAATCACTCAGCGAAGCGGTTGCGATGCTTAACGATAAAGTTGATGTCCTTGACGGCAAGTTCAACGCGCTGGAGGCCAGGGTGGGCAGTTTGGAGGCAAGGAGAGGGACGATGGAGTTTTGTGCTCTTGCGAACAATGAACCTTCTCCGACCGGAAACCCGACATCTTTTGGTGCCCAACACCTCCAAGCGGCTTCACCTTGTAACATTGTACAGGATAGGCTAACTGGCATATCCAGTCATGGAGGCTCATCTTAAAGCAGTTGGAATCTGGCAATGGAATCGCTGGGCATGGGCGTACCAACCCGGCGGGGGGGGGGGGGGGGGGCAAGGGGGGCGCTTGCCCCCCTAGTTCTCATAGGTTGGGGGGGGGGGGGCAAAAGATGTGTTTTGCCCCCCCGTGAAACAGCCGCCACTGGGCAGGGCAAACACTGGCCGGCGGCGCCCAAGGGATACCAAGGGCGCCGCCCTCGGCCCTGGATTGGGGGGGGGGGGGGGTCTGGTTTGCCCCCCCAGTCAAAAACAAGTTGGTACGCCACTGTTGCTGGGGTTTTCTGCGCAAGAGGGCTGTCCTCCAGCAGTTCATTCGATCCCATCCGGAAAAGCCACACGTCATTCTACCTCAGGAAACACTTTCCGACGCGATCACGTTACTGGGTTACAAATCACACGTCGTTTACGGTGAAGGAAAGGGGGGCGTCTGTACGATCGTCTCCAAAAGATGCACTTTCATTACGCATGATCTTTTTTTAGACTCCAGCAAGGTTGAGCACTCCTTTGTTGAAATCATTCCGAGTGGTCGGCTTAAATGTAGCATCTTTATACTCCACATCTACAGCTCACCTCAGGATCTAAAACAGAGGTTCGCACCGCTCTTTAGCAGGGCAGCTGGTAAAGCCGGTGGTTCCCCGCTCATCGTTGCCGGCGACTTCAACACCCCGCACCGAGCGTGGGGTTACTCGCGAGCAACGCGCAAGGGAGACGACCTGTGGCAGGCGGCGGCTAATCACGACCTTACGCTCGTCACTGACCCGGCGTTCCCAACCAGGATCGGCAACTCATGTTCGAGGGACACCACGCCGGATTTGACCTTTGTCAAGAGCGTCGGGGCTGTGTCTTGACACAAACTGAACGAAGATTTAGGCAGTGATCACAACATACTCGTCACTTGCATAAACGTGAAGAGCAAACCGATTAAGGAATTTACCATCACGGACTGGGATCAGTTTTGCAAGAGCAGAGAGGAGCAGGCACTGATCCAGGACTCGTCTATCGACCTGGAGCGCTGGGCGACGCAGCTCAAAGGAGACGTCAAATCGGCGACAAGAACAGTCCAGACGGACCTAGAGATTGATAGAATGGACAGCCGCCTCGCACACCTTTTGGAGGCAAAAAAGGCGCTTCTCGACAGGTGGAAGGGGCAGCGACTCAACCGCAGGCTCCGCAAAAAGATTGCGGAGCTCAACCGAACCATCGAAGACCACTGCCAATCCCTCACCAGACAGCAATGGGACGAGGTGTGCAACTCGGTCCATGGTCAAATGCGAGTCGGCGGTAAGTGGAATCTACTCAAGCACCTGCTGAACGTGTCCAACTCCAACTCCAATCAGAGTCAGGTCATTAGCAGAGTCCTCCACGAGGCCAGGCAGTCCGAGACGGAAGACGCCATCTTGGACGCGCTGACAAACAAATACCTACCTATCGGTACCTCGAGCCCGGCGGATTACCCGTCCTATAAGGGGCCCCCTGCCTGGAGCTCAACGAGCCTTTCATCGTCAACGAGGTCAGAGAAGTTCTCCAGAACCTCAACGGTAGATCGGCCCCGGGCCCCAATGGCATCTCCAACAGGGCACTTCGAAACTTGGAAGACGGCTCCATTGAATTTCTCACTGATGAAATCAACCGCATTTGGGAGCAGGGATCCGTCCCAGAGTCCTGGAAGACGGCGACGGTCGTCCTGATCCCCAAGCCGGGTCGGCCTCCGGGGCTGGCTAACCTCAGACCCATTTCCCTTACGTCCTGTGTGGGCAAGGTGGCAGAGCATGTTATACACAACCGCATCTCAAGGCACATCGAGGGGAAGAATCTCTTCCCGTACAACATGATTGGTTTCCGCCCGTTCCTGTCTACGCAGGACGTAATGAAGCTACTCAAACACCAAAGTTTTAACAAGAACACGAGGGATGTCAGGGCTATCCTAGGACTCGATTTAGAAAAAGCCTTCGACAACATCACCCACGCGCACATCCTGGACTCAATTTCGGAGCTCGGACTGGGCGACACGTTTCACAAGTTTGTCAGTTCGTTACTACGATCCAGGAAAGCCACGCTCAAGATTGGCGATCTCAAGTCCGACCCCGTGGAGCTGGGCCCGAAAGGTACGCCGCAGGGTGCGGTAATCTCCCCGCTCTTATTCAACATTGCCATGTGCAAGCTATCTAAACAACTCTCCACAGTTGAAGGCCTCAACCACACTCTCTACGCCGACGACATCCCCATCTGGTGTGTCGGCGGTAGCGAGGGCGAGATCGAAACTGCCCTTCAGGAAGCCCTTGACCAAACAGAACACTTTCTCACCAACACGGGCCTTAAGTGCTCCTCGAGCAAGTCGGAGCTGCTCCTATACAGGCCTGTCAGGAGGGGGCTTAAACCAAAGGGCTGGATGCCACTGTCCGAAGTAGACATAACGATCGGCACGAATACCGGTAATCCCATTCCCAGGATGGACGTCCTTAGAGTGCTTGGCATGCTGATAGAGTCAAATGGCTGTAACAGTCGAACGATTAACAAAATCACCACGAAGACGGAGAACATGATCAGATTAATCAACAGAGTCTCCAACAGGCGGGAAAGTCTCAAAGAAGACAACCTCCTGAGGCTCTTTCACGCCTTCCTCATGAGCCACATCACGTACGTGGCGGCCATGCACTGCTGGCACGGTCACGAGAAGAAGAGGTTGGACACGCTAATTCGAAAGAGCATAAAGAGGGTGCTGGGCATTCCCATGCAGGCCAGCACCGAGCGACTCATGCAGCGAGGGGTTCACAACACCCTGGAAGAGATCATCGAGGCACAGGAAACTGCCCAGGTAGCTCGGCTGTCGTCTTCGCCGGCCGGAAGGAAGATTTTGGCAGTACTCGGCCTCAACCCCACGCTCGTTGCGGAGCGGCGACATCAGCTCTCTGACGCCCAAAGGGCCAGCATTCAGACCTCTCCTTTTCCTTTTCACGTTCATCCACAGCACAATGTCGGCCGGCGCAGGGCCAGGGCCGTCGCGCTTCTCAGACACGTTAGGGACGAACCTCGCTCGGCTTGCTTCGTGGATGCCGCACAGTATGGCCGCTCGGCCAGGTTCGCTGCCGTTGCCATCGATCACAAGGTGTTGTTGAAAACTTTTACTGGACATAACAGGAAAGATTAGCAAGGAAAGGGAAGGGGGAGTTAAAGGGATAGAGAGTGGGTGTATGCCCTCATTTCAGGGTTCCCATTGCGGCTTGTGCATGTAGCGCGCGGATCACCAGCAGCTTTTGCACATCGATGACGTCACTCTGCAGCCCCGCTTCCCACTCTTGAGTAGAAGACTCCACCAGTGGAGCCAGTCCAGGGATCTTCTTACACTTCCAAGTAACGTGATGCACGTCCGCCCAGGGGTCACCACAGAAGGGGCAGGCTCACGTAGTGTACCGGTCGGGGTACCACTGGTGCACCTTGGCGGGGGTCGCAAGAGTGCCCGTCTGGAGCCTTCTCCAAGTCCATTCTTCTTCCTTCCCAAGCCCCCCGCACGGGCTCGGGAATAAGCGCCTGTCGAGTTTCTTCGTTTTGAGTGCCTCGTTAAACGAGAGGTCCGTGTCCACTTGACCACCCGACTGAGACGAGTCCCGGAGAATACAGCCTCGGGCCGCAGCATTTGCTGCCTCATTCCCAGTGTTACCCGTGTGGCCAGGGGACCAGATCAGATGCACCCCCTGCACTTCCGTCTTACTAAGTATTCTATCAGCGACGGCGCACACCATCCCGCGAGCAAAATTTCCACATGCTTTCTGGGAGTCAGAGATGACAGTCGCCCTGGGGTTGCAAACGACCGCCAACGCAATCGCCGCTTCCTCAGCCTGCCCAGCCGACTCTACTCTGACCGAAGCTAATCTTAATACCCGACCCTGGGCGTTAGCCACTGCGATTGTGGCGACTCCGTTTACTGGGCCGCCACAGTCAGCATATAGCGTTCCCTCTTTGTGGTCCCATGTTTTAGACAGGGCCTCAGATCTGGCCTTTCTTCTGCCGTCGTCCTTTCCTGGTTGCATATTCCTCGGGATACGACTCACCACTATTTTCCTCCGTATTTCTGCTGACAGCTCATGGTCGGGGACAGTACCCGTATGCGTTCCTCCTGGAACCGCCATCCCGAGTTTGTCAATGAGCCACGCCCCGTTCTTCGTGGACGCCATCCTCTTTAGCTGAGCCACGAGGTGTGCTTCGTGAAGCTCATCTATCGTGTTGTGGATCCCTAACTTTAGTAATTTGTCGGTCGCTGTCCTCTCGGGAAGCCCTAGCGCACTTTTGTATGCTCTTCTTATCAAAACATCATTTTTTTGCCGTTCCGCTTTACTCAAGACCAAGTACGGTGTGGCGTAAGTGATTCTGGAGATAATAAAGGCCTGAACGAGTTGCATTGCTTCTTTCTCTTTTATACCCCTCCTACGATTTCTTATCCCCGAAGCATGCCACAGACCTGGGTGGTCATGGTGTCAAGTTTATCGATAGTCGACTTGTTGCCCCTGCCCTGTCGAATGAGCTGGCCGAGGATACGAATCTCAGTGGGCTTAGAGACCCGTTTCCCGCTCACCCAAACCTCGATCTGTTCCGACACACTTTCATAAGGGTTCCTCAAGACAAGTAATTCGGACTTCTCCGGTGCACACTTTAGACCGCACTCCTCAGCGTAGTCTTCTACAATTTTGGCAGCCGCCTGTAGTCTTTCTTCAATCTCCGCGTCGTTCCCCTCTCGACACCACAGGGTGATGTCGTCGGCGTAGATGGCGTGTTCCACACCGGGAACCGCCCTCAGCGCCTCCGGCAAACCCCGCAGAGCCAGATTGAAAACAAGCGGAGATAGAACAGCCCCTTGAGGCGTTCCCTTTGAGCCCAGCTCGAAGCTATTGGATTTCATGCTCCCTAAGGTTAGAGTAGCCTTCCTGTCCGTTAAGAAACTTCGTACGTATTCGAACGTTCTCTGTCCGCAGTGTATCTCGTTCAGGCGTCTGAGTACGCTGGCATGCGAAACGTTATCAAAAGCCCCCTTTAAATCAAGAGCGAGAATACACCGTGTTTGTCCCCTGGAAGGGTTCTCCAAAAGATCTTTGTATATCCACAGGAGGATGTCCTGTGTTGAGGTATGAGGTTTAAACCCAAATTGAGTATGGGGCATGAGCTTTTCCCTCTCCAAGTACCCAAGCAGCACAGATTTTGGCCAAGCAGTGGCTAATGGCTGGGGATGGTCTTGTGGCCAGTGGCCAATGCATGGCCTTTCATTGACCAATGCTTGGCCGATGGCTGATGGCCAGTGGCCATTGGCCAATGGCCAGAAAAAGGCCAGTCATCGGTCAATCCCTGGCCACTGTCTGGCCACTGGCCAAAGGACCATTGCCAGCCATTGGCCAATGCTTGGCCAACTCTGTGGTGCTTGGGTATCTTATGAGCCTAGTGTTTAGTACCCTCTCAAAAGCTTACCCACGCATGAGGTAAGCGAGATGGGTGTAAGATTTTCCAGATTTAAGTTCTTTTTTGGGCTTGGGAATAAAGCGAATGTCGGCGGTTATCCAGCAAGCTGGCGTCACCCCCTTAGCCCAGTAGTGCTCGTTAAAATGATTAACTAGCTTCCTGAGTTCGCCTTCTTCCAATTGTTATAAAGGAGTTTTGCCGTGATGGTGTCCGGCGCCGGCGCGGTGCCCTTTTTCATGGCCCCGAGCTCGTACTCTAATTCTGCCACCGATACCGGCCTATCCAGTTCGGAGTTTTCGCGTCCTAGATATTCTAGAGTTTCCTCCGCGCGTTCAAGACACAAATATCTGCGCGCGAGTTGGTCCATGATTTGCTCTGTATCGCTGGGTAACTCGTAGATGAGTTCAGCTATTCGACTGCCCGTAACCGACTTAGTCTTAGTTGGATCTATCAGTGCCCTAAGGAGACGCCACGACCGAGCCGTACCGAGGCTACCGCGTATAGAGTCACAAATCCCATACCAGTTGTTCCTAGCGAGGTCGACCGCATGGTCCTCCGCGACCTTAGTTAGTTCTTGGATCTTAGTACAAATCTTCTTGTTGTGTCGCTGACGTTTCCACCTCTTGGTCAGACCACGCCGGGCCTCCCAGAGGTGGAGGAGTCTTGCATCCACAGCCGGGGTCTTCTCCGAAAGTTCAACCTCCGTGACAAAAGGGCGCAGGCTGGTGGTCACGTCCGCAGCCCATTCCTCAATGTCCGCCAGGTGCACTTTTGTCTTTTCTCTTTTCTTCCTCCATTTGTCCCAGTCCGTGATCTTTGCGGTTCCAGTTCTTCTCTTGTATCCTGCCTCCCTTAGTGTCGTTTCAAGGATGCAGTGGTCGCTTCCAAGTTGTTCTGCCAGGTTCTTCTAGTCGGCGCTCCCCACGTTCTTCACCAGCGTGAGGTCCGGGCACGTATCTCTGCACGTGCTAGTCCCCGTCCTGGTAGGCTGGTCAGGTTCCGTGAGGAGCGTGAGGCGTTCCTGGTTGATTCCTTCTAAAAGTTTGCGTCCTTTCGGCGTGACGTATTTGTAACCCCATCCCGGGTGCGGGGCATTAAAGTCCCCCGCGATGACGAGAGGTTCCTTGCCGGCCGCACTCACCGCACTTCGCAGGAGAGTTCTGTAGTCAACCTTGTGAAGCTTAGGGTTCCCGTACAGATTCACTATGTGGATACCCCGGTCCCCCTTTATCACCGGGACGATCACCACGTACCCACACTCCACTCCGCCCCCGTCCAGGTCCCTCTCCGTGGCCGCGAAGGTCCTGTGAACGAGGGTCGTGAAATATTGGGTTCCGCCGACCGTCCGGTAGTCCTTAATCTTTACGGGCTTCTTTCCAGGTTCCTGCAGAAGTATTACCGCAGGGGGATCGGTTTCAAGTGACAGCCGAAGGCTGAGACTGGCCTGCTTCTGACCCATCCCCCTGCAGTTCCATTGCCATATTTTCAGATATGATTCTTTTAGGCGATGCATGGTTATTGTTGTCTTCTATTGATTCCACTTCACGTCGTTTATCAGTCGACGATCTTCTCTTCGCCCCTAGCTCCTGGAGCAGGGAACTTCTTTTTCGTTCCAAGAATGTCGATTTTTTCCCGCTTGTCCCAAGTTGCTTGAGCATGGACTCCCGGTTTCGCTCCAACGCTACCACTTTGTTGGAAAGCTGCGTGATTTTTTCCATAAAAAGCTGCGTGGCAGATTGCACCGCCTGCTTCACCGCAGCATCCACGATTTCTCGAAATTGGTCTGTAGTGACCCCGGGGGTCCCAGAGCAAATGTTCTTCATTTCCACATGTTCCACTCCTTTACTCGGGGTATCCTGCCTGAGGACTTGTGTACACTGGCTATTCCCGCTTGACCTCGGTGGCGGGTTTTCCATGGTCGCATTGATATTGTTATCATTTTTCTGCAGCTGGGGCCATTTCTCCTGGTCCCCCAGGTCCAAGTTCTTGCCGTCCCGCGACATAGATCTTTGATTCCAATTTTGCTTCTTCCCTCTTTTACGGCTTTTCCTCTTCCTTTTCTTTTCGGCAAGAGGCGCCGGGCGTGACGAGTTTCTCTTGCAGCTTGCTGATCTGCTGCGAGAGCGAGCACGCGGCCTTTTTTATTTATTTATTTATTTAGTATACCCTCAGGGCCAAAGGCATTAGAGAGGGGAGTGGTAACAATCAAGAAGAAATTAAACAAACAGAGTACAGCAAAAATGGTAATACAAATAAACAAAAAATGGCATATAATCATACAATGTTAGCTAAGGCGCTCTTGAAGTGATGGGAGTCTTCGATAGTGGCTATTGAAGCAGGAAGGCGATTCCACTCGTCAGATGTGCGTGGCAGAAATGACTGAAAGAAAGCGTTAGTTCTGGCTGATGGAATTCCAACCTTATTAGCATGATCAAACCGAGGTGAGATGTACTGAGGAGGTAAAATAAGTTCGTCGTGCAGATGTGAATGGTAAAACAATTTATGAAAGAGACTGAGACGAAAAGCTTTACGGCGAGATGCGAGAGATGGCAGGCTGAGGCTAGACTTCATTGAACTTATGCTCGCGGTTCGGTTATAGTTAGAAAGTATAAAACGAACAGAATTATTTTGGACCATTTCGAGTGAGTTTATTAGGTTTTCTTGGCTGGGATCCCAAACTGACGCGGCGTATTCCAATTTAGAGCGGATTAGCGTGGTGTAAAGCAGTAGTTTTAATGACGAAGATGCTCGGGCAAAATTACGTCGAAGGTATCCCAACATCCGGTTAGCATTATTAATCACGTATGTGGTATGGGCGGTCCAAGTCAGATCATGAGAAATATGAATGCCAAGATACTTGTAAGAGGATACAGGGTCGAGGGGTATGTTATTAAGGCAGTATTTTGGCAATTGGCAAGGTTTTCTGGACACATGCATTAGTTTACACTTGTTAATATTTAATTCCATGCGCCATGCTTCGCACCAGACAGAGATAGCGTTAAGGTCAGATTGAAGGCAGATTATGTCATTATCGCAAGTTATTTCACGAAAAAGTACGCAGTCATCAGCAAACAAGTGAATGTGGGAGGAAACAGTTGACGCGAGATCATTAATGTAAATTAGAAAAAGAAGAGGACCAAGCACCGAGCCTTGCGGTACACCAGAGTGGACACTGCGCGGCTCGGATGTTAGATCGTTAGCTGAAACAAATTGTGAACGGTTAATAAGAAAGAATTCAAGCCACGTGAGAAGTTTGTGATCAAGGTTTAGTTGACGCAGTTTATAGAGCAGCAGCTTATGACAGACCTTATCGAATGCTTTGGAAAAATCTAAAAATATGCAATCTGCTGATGATGAGTGGTCGAGGATGATATTCATTTTATGCATGAAGGACACCAGTTGTGTTTCACAGGAGTAAGTTTTTCGAAAACCATGTTGCGCGAATGTAAAAAATGAATTCGATTCGAGAAAGTTAGCAAGATTGGAAAACAGAATATGTTCAAGAATTTTACAGGGGATACTGGTGAGTGATATGGGTCGGTAGTTGAGTGCAGAGGTCTTGTTACCTGATTTGTGGAGTGGAATCACCTTCCCGACTTTCCATTCCGCGGGTAGAAAACCATTGTCGAGTGACTGCTGAAAGATCTTTGTTAGTATGATAGAGGAATAAACACTTGTGCTTTTTAAGAATTTTGGATTGACTAGATCACAACCAGGGGCAGAAGAAGGCTTTAATGATCTAAGTAGGTGTTCTACCCCAGCTGGCTCAATCAATATGGGAAACATTACTGCGTAATCGTACGAATGAACGAAGGGTAGAGAGGGATCCGCAGATTCTGAAAAGTTGCGTATAAAACATTCATTAAGAGTGGACGCGCACAGGTTAGATGGGATTACATTATCAGTATCGTCGATGAGGATTATTTTATTATCATCTTTCGGATTTATAACGCGCCAGAACTTTTTAGTGTCGGTTGTTAGCATTAAAGGTAACGTTTGCTGTTGAAATTCTTCCTTGGCTTTTTTTACTGCTGAGACATATTCGTCGGCAGCCTGTTTGTAAGGTATCCAGCGGTCATTATTTGAAGATCGCTTGGCTGATTTAAAAAGACGTTTTTTTTTTGTTTGACAAACGCTTGATGTGAAGATTGTACCATGGTGCGTTACGATTATGACGAACAGTATAAGTAGGGATGTATTTATTGGTTAGCTCGTTAACTTTCGCCAAATATAGATTCCAGTTAGCTTGTACGCTACGAAAATTGAAATCCTCCAAAAATATGTCAAGGAAAGCTGATAGTTCATTATTGATAGCTTCAAAATTAGCTTTTTTATAGTTTCGAAAAGTTTTCGACTTTTTAGGAGCTAAAGGTCTCGACAGGTTAACGTGAAATGAAAGGAGGGCATGGTCGCTTAAACCAGGCAAATAAGTAATGTCCGAAATGAAATCAGATCTAGAGGACAATACGAGGTCAAGGGTGTTAGCTGCCGACTGGGTGATTCTCGTAGGCTGCTTGACAACTTGTGTAAATGAAAAAACAGAGCAAAAGTCTAAAAACTCCTTCGCTAGAGAGGAGACAGGGTGCATCAGGGGTGGTTCACTGTTCCATGTTATGTTCGGGATGTTAAAATCGCCAAGCAAAAATAAAGGCAACGTGGGAAAGCGCGATGAAACAATGTTTGTTGCGTCGTGAAGCTCATTCACAAATGTGGAGGAATAAGTGGGGGGACGATAACACGCACCAACAATTATTTTTTGATGAGTTAGCTCAATGAGAGCCCACACAATTTCAAGGTTACTGGAAATATGAATGCATTGCGATGGGAAGTCTTTGGAAATGGCCAGAAGGACGCCACCGCCCTGACGAAAGGTGCGGTCGCAACGATAAATGGAAAAATTATTAGCGCTCGAAAAAATTTCACAATCCCGAACATACGAGTGCAGCCACGTCTCGGTTAGAACTATTACGTCAGCATTGCAGGTGTCTATGGCAGAGGTTAAGGAATCGTGCTTGTTAACAATGCTGCGAACGTTAGAAAAAAGAAATGATACAGACGCTAAGTTTTGTCCACTGCCCCTCGCGTTTCCCTACGTGGTGGCGCGTGCCACGGTGCTTGGATGACGGTTCACTTGTGTCAGTAGTGGCACATGCTCGATTACGCTATCACTCAGCGGATGGTAGACGTAATGCTTGTTGTTGATGATAACTTTGTTGTAACGCAGCTGGAAGGTGGGTGCGCCCGGTTGGTTTTTCGCAAACGCGATTAGCTTCTTACGCGCGTGACGCGTGGCGGGCGAGAAGTCTTCACTGACCGTTACGTTTGTTGCTTTCAATTTTGTACGCGCGGAAAGTACATTCTCCTTTATTTTAAAACTTGAAAATTTGACTATGATAGGACGGCATTTACTCGGCGAGTGGGTACCGAGACGATGAGCCCGTTCGATTACATTGTCAGGTAGGACGTCAAATAGGCCTGTTAAAACGCTTTTTATCTTCGCCTCGGACTGTTCCCATGACTCACGAGAATCAGGAATACCCCAAAAAAGCAGGTTGTCACGCCGTGATTGGTCCTCCAGCTCATCGAGGCGTGATTGCAAAAGGTTCTGCTGAGTGGTCATGGTCTCCACTGAACTTTGGAAGCTGGACATATTTTGCCCAAAATCGTCAAGGGCGTTAGTTTTTTCTTCAACGGCATCTAGTCGTTTCTGAATGCAGCCAATTTTGGTTTCAATATTTTTTTGGCCAGCCTTAATTGACTTTAAGTCCGCAACCAACTCAGCTTGACTCCTTGCAGATTGCACTGACCGCGCTTGAAGGTCTTTCAGAAGGTGAAAAAGAACAGCCATTTGTTCTGAGGGCTCATCAGGCAACGAATCTAACTCAAGCAAAACCTCAGAACGGGTAACGGGTCCCGGGTTCATCTCTACGTCCCCAGAGCACAGTAACAATAACATCATTGAGTAACATTCGCCAAGAGTTTCACACATGACCCGTGGGCACGGAAGCAGAAATAAAAAACGGTTGTCGTTTTTTTTAGCGTAGAGTGGAAAGCATTTACAAACCTGCGAAATGCAAGAGCAGGGCATGTGAGCCATGCTGTCGTTGTTGCTGCTTCCGTGCCCACTGAAGAAACGGTCGGTCTTCTGACAGTTTAAATTGGCTGCAGGAATTGATGTCGCTGTCGTTGATGCCGTCGCAGTGAAGAGGAGCTGATCCAAACGCGGCAAGTCCGAAAACGCACCGCTGACGGAGCACTGGTATCCACCACAATCTGGTGATTGCAGAAAAAGGGCCGGGTAGCTTGCTGACGCGTTCGTGCAGGGCGATGACCACAGCAAGAGGAGCGCCAGGAATGCCTGCGAAATGCAAGAGCAGGGCATGTGAACCATGCTGTCGTTGTTGCTGCTTCCGTGCCCACTGAAGAAACGGTCGGTCTTCTGACAGTTTAAATTGGCTGCAGGAATTGATGTCGCTGTCGTTGATGCCGTCGCAGTGAAGAGGGGCTGATCCAGACGCGGCAAGTCCGAAAACGCACCAGAGTGCCTTGAGCCACTCTGCTCCTTCGACCGCCAGCGCACCAGCTGTTCTCCGTTGCGGTGCCTCGAACGGCTCCGTCCGGTTCTCTCAGTTTGTATCTTCTCCTTGAAAAACTTCTCAGGGCAGTGACTGTCGTATGTTTTGTGCGCCCCTCCGCACAGTGCGAACTTCGGGACACACGGGTGTCCCTCCATCGCTTGCGCGGTCCCGCATATTGCACACGCGTAACCCGTCGGTTTGCTGCACACATCCGTCCGGTGGCCTGCCTCTCCGCAGTTAAGGCAGGCTGCCTTTGTCTTTTTGTATAGAAAGCAGTGCGTTTCCAGCCAGTTGAACATGACCGTGAACAGAACTTTGGTCCCGGCGAAAGTGACGACCGCCGATTTGGACCTTCCCAGCCTCCTTGCGTCGAGTATTTCGTGTCCTGGGGCCTTGGTTTTCTCTTTGATCTGTGCGTTAGACAGCTCCGGCCGGACCCCATGAATGACGCCGCGGCTTCCCTCATCCCTCGGGGAGACGTGGTAGGCCTCAACGTCGAGTTGTCCGGACGGGAATATCAAACTTCTAAGCTTCGCCAACGCTTCGGCTTCGTCCCATATGTCCGTGCAAATCATAATGGTGTTTTGCTCTTCGAGCAGCCGATGACTGAATTCTCTGAAAGACCCCTCGGGAGTGAGTTCTGCACCGCTTCGCCGATCTGGTCCCGGCAGCTCTTCAAGTCGACCGCCGTCTTGCGTGGCTTCACAATGATCTTGTGCTTGAATTCTCTGAGGCTGGGAAGCCGAAACGGTTTGTTTGTCTCTTTCTTCTTAACCTCCGTTGCTCCACCGGTAGGTCCTCGGTCTTCCTTCTGCTGGTCATGGACTTCTTTCTTTCTTCTGGGTCTTCTTTCTATGCCGAACTTGTACCCAGCTATTGCCGGGTAGCGTGCCTACTTGCTCCTCCGAGGCGGTTTGCTGAATTCCATCCGTATAAAGGGGCCGCGCCGCTGGATTAATGGAGTCAAAAGCCACCTTGTCCGGGTCGTATCCGGTCCTGGGGCTGAACACGAGAGCTTCCGTCGACATTTCTTCCATCTTGCGTTTTCCACCGCCGCCGAGGCGGTCCCACGTGGTGACGCTTAGCCGGTTAGGGCCAGTAGGGCGGCCGCACCGAGCGAACTCGGCTCATCGCCCTAGTCGAGCAAGACCCAACGAGGCTTAGCGAGGTTCCTCATGGGTTCAAAACAAAATGCCTCTAAAATCAAAATATTCCGCTTACCAGCTTGAGGAAGGTATCCGCGTGAAATGGATCACTAACACTGTCTATCCAAGACTTCTTCTCGCACGGAAACCAAGAATTTCAGCACGAAACATCGGTTTTTCGCGGAGCCTTAAAGGAAAGCTGAAGCGGTTTTAAATATGAGAAAAAACACCTGAGCCTAGTTAATCAGACCTCAGCCATCACGAATATCGTATTGGTTTGGTCATTTTCTGCGCGGATTGACCGGAAAAGCGCCTTCAGAGTAGCGCAAAAGCCACGCCTCTCCGAAGCAGAGGGAAAGGGGAGAGAGGAGGAAGCCCGTCAGCCGGCGTCACAAAAGGACCGGCTGGGGGACCCCTCCGCGGCTGACCGCGCTTTCCTCGTAGGCTGCTCTAGTGTCTTTTCGAGCCATCGTCGTTCTGCCGCTGCCATAGCGCTTGCTTTTATTCGTTGACCGGTCATGCTATTGACTCAATCGCCTGACGTGTTGATTGTTCTCTTGTTTGTTCACGGGTTTGCAGAATTCTCGTGGTACCGAACCAACTGACTCGTGCTGTTGCGCGATGCCGTACTCATGTGTAGCCGCCAGCTTTTACGAACAGCGCTTGTCGCAGTTGTTCTTCCCGCTTCCCGTCTTTTTCACTTCGTCGCCGAGATTTTAAAGGGGTGGGTGGGTTTGAGCAAGTAAACCTTTTTTGTTCGAAACGTGTTTCGGACGGCGCATATGAAAACTGTGTACGTATGGGTTTGGGTCTGAAGAAGGTTCGCCTGAACCCGAAACTCTGCCGACCATCTTTGAAGATAAAAAGGCAATTCAGCGCATTAAAAATCAGAAACAAAGAGGAAACGTAACTAGGTAAGAATTGTAGGCCGACTGTTCTAGAAAAAAGTTATTACGTTACTAGAATTGTGCAGTGTGCTAGAAAAGCCGCGATCATTTAGCCGAATAGCGGGTTTCCACTGGCTCTCTTGCTTTAACCCCTTATATTAGTGGTTTGGTGTTGGTTTCTTATATTGTTGAAGTGACCATATTTTCCGTACCAACTCCGGTCCGGGAAATCTGGGAATCAAAAGAAAACAATCTTGGGTAGCCCAAGATCATTTTCTTTTGCTTTTAATCTACTCGGCTACCCAGCCATTTGGGAGAGAAGGGCTTGCTCTAATAAATTGTCATGCAATTCATAATGCGACTTTCACGGTGCAGCTTGTTTTAGCATAAACTTTTTTTTACAGTTGCTGGCATTATTTGAGGTCACATATTTTTAAAACGTAAACATAAATTTTGTTAATTTTTTTCTTTCAAAGGTTCATATTCTCTTCAGGAGAGGTTTTTGGAAATACAAAGCTTGTGACCTTCTGTTCTGAACTGAGTTCTTTTTTTACAAGTTACGCAGTGTTTTTCGTAAAACGTTTGTGTCATGCAACAATTCTTTGTGCTGTAGAAATTCGATCGGACGATGATTATGCTTGGTGGTGGTGTGATGCAGTCAACAAATCTTGGTAAAAGTATGCGAATGTAGAGGCCCAGGAAGCTTTCACGATTTCGGTATCAAATTAAGGGCTGCCGGGAACACATCCCCGCTTTTTCTAAAACTATAATGGTGTAATAGTTTGTGGCAAACAAACTAAACGCAGCAGAGGGTACCGCTATCACGAGGATGGACCTTCTGCGCAGTTATTCGCATAGTGCGCAAGGACAGGGCGGTGGCAGAACGGCGACCCTGTCTTATCACCCGTCTCATCTCAGGGAAGCTCTCCCGTCGCCTGAAGCCGATTATACTATCCCTTCAAACCACTTCAGCCTTGATGAACAATGCAGCCTGCACGCTCGCGCGTCCAGCAGCTGGCAAGCACGAAGGCCGATGTTTGCAGAATTCTTGTCCTCTGACGACCGTTTTGGGGAGGGTCACACTAATCCGGCTTCAGCCGTCCCGTCAATAACACTCCGTTTATTGTCAACGTTTTACGTTACAATAAATAGCAGTCAGTACGTTCCTGAAGGTATGAAGCCGGCCATGTCGCGTCCGCGCAAGCAGTTCCTCGTATCTGCGTTTATTACTGAGGGGGGTCATTTTCCTACTCTGCCAACGGCTGGAACGCGTACTTGGTCACGTCGAGGGTCGTCTGGACACATTCCTCTTTCGGATCCACCGAAAGAATTCGAAAAATCAGAGGCCGAACCCGATTTACAAGAGCAGAGGACCCGGCGCCCGGCTACTTCCGCAAGCGACGGAGCAAACGAGAATCGGGATGGTCCTTTTATGACGTAGTGGCGCGTCACGCGTCACTAGCCAATGGCGTGCCGCTGCGGCGATCGCTTCTGGTTTCTTCGCTTTTTTTCGCGTTTAGGGATTATTTTGGGTCAAACGGTTGTGATATTTGGACTCAGCAGGCACAGACACGTCAGAATCAACCATTAACCCATTTTTTTCGAAAAGCTCTTCAGCTTCCCTTTAATGAGCATACGTCCGCTCCCCGCAACCTTCTTCTTCCTCTCCCATCGATCACAAGGGTTCGATCCTCAATTCCGCATCTTTCAAAGATTCTACTCCATCGAGGGCCGAGCAGGCGGCCATAGCTCTTGCTCTCCTGGACGATAGTAGATCGCACATCTACACAGACTCTAGATCGGCGATTCGGGCTTTTGCTTCTAACTCCATTTCTGACGAAGCCTCTAGAATTCTTGGCAATAAGATTATCTCCCCGCACACCATTACTTGGTTCTTGGCACATCTCGATTCTCAGCTAGATTCCCTTACCAACCTCAACGATACTGCTAACTCTCGGGCGCGCGCTCTAACCCTCCCGTGCCGGGAAGGACGCCGATCCGCAGGGTGGCTACGGGGAATTTAAAGACATCTTATTCACCTTTAACGAAGTTACCAAGCACTATCAAATGGCCAGGCGGACTTTTCCGTCCCCGCACGGTAAACTCTCGAGGTCTCAGGCAATCACACTCAGAATGTTGCAGACTAGATCATATCCCAGTTTAGCTTTCTTCAGCATTATTGCTCCGGATACCTTCGAGTCTACCTGCCCGGACTGCGAGTCGGTTAGCAACTACGATCACATGCTCTGGCGGTGCCCCTCGTTACGGGGGCCCAATAAAGTCACCGAGGAGGAGTGGAGCTCTGCCATCACGAGTTCCGAACTTCTCCCACAACTCCGGGCTGTCCAGAGAGCCCGCGATGCGGCGGTGAGGCTAGGCCTCCCCGTCCCCACGTGGGAGTGGACCGCGGTGCTGCTCTAAGGGTGGCGCTTCTCAGGACCTCAATAAAGTTCTTTGTCTGTCTGTCTAAATAGGTGGTCAAGAACAATTGTTGCGATAGATGCGGGAAGGTGGTTCCAATCCACTGAAGTTTTCGGAATGAATGACTCTCGGAGTGCATTAGAGTTACATGTTAGAATGTCTACTTTATACATATGATCAATGCGTGACGAAATATAAGACGGATGATTCAGCAGTTGGTTGTGAAGTAATGAGTTAGTATGGTATATCTTATGAAAGAGACATAAGCGGGCTATTTTGCGACGTAAAGTGAGGTTAGGCAACGATAGGCTAGTTTTCATGGAGCTCACGCTTGCGGTGCGATGGAAGTTATTAAGAATAAAACGAGCAGAGCGATTCTGAACTGATTCCAGGGCGTTAGTTAATTTGGAATGACCGGGGTCCCAGATAGAAGAAGCATATTGTAATTTAGAGCGTACAAGCGTTTTGTACAGGGTTAGTTTCAGAGATGAAGGGGCAAGTGAAAAGTTTCGTTTTAGATAACCCAGCATTCAATTAGCGTTATTAATAACATACTCAACATGCATTTTCCAGGAAATATCTGAGATTATATACACACTAAAGTATTTATAAGAAGAGACAGAAAGTAAGCGGACATTTTCGAGAAAATAAGAAGAAGGAACATTACATTTACGCGATACTCTCATGGCCTTGCATTTAGTCGTGTTAAGTTCCATCCTCAATAATTCACACCATTTTGAAACATGGTTAATGTTAGCTTGTAAATTCAGAACCTTCGACAGAATTTACAGAGAAGTTAGTAACTTCTCTGTAAATAACACAATCATCAGCGAATAAACTAATTGAAGAAGATATCGAATTCGGCAAATCGTAAATATAGGTGAGGAACAATACCGGACCTAATACAGAACCTTGTGGTACTCCAGAAATGACGGAGGCCAGTGGTGATGTTTCATCGTTAGCGGTTACAAACTGGGAACGATTAGTGAGAAAACAAGTTATCCAGGACAGAACATTTGCGTCAATGTTAAGATTGTTAAGTTTTAATAGCAGCAGCTTGTGTGAAACTTTATCGAATGCTTTGGAAAAGTCCAAAAAAATGCAGTCTACCTGGGACCCTCGGTCAAGCGCTAGGTGCAAATTATGGGTGAATGACGAAAGTTGCGTTTCGCAAGAGAAGGATTTACGAAAGCCATGCTGAGCGGTGCTGAAGAAAAGGTTAGATTCTAAAAATTGAACTAGTCGTGAGGAGATGATATGTTCTAGTATCTTGCATGGAATGCTAGTAAGCGAAATTGGTCGATAGTTATCCGGGCAATATTTATCATCTCCTTTGTGGAGTGGCACCTCTTCCTATCAGCAGGCACCTCTCCAAGTGAAAGCGACTGGGAAAAAATTTTAGATAATATCAAAGAGCAATACATTGTTGTGTTTTTGAGTTAACGCTGTCAGTGCCAACAGAGGAAGAAAGTTTTAAGTTATCGATAATTTTAACAATACCAATCGGATCGACAAGAACGGGCCCCATAGGCAAAAAATCACTCGCATCAAATCTACAAGTAGGCGTGTTAATAACAGTTTGAAAGGACTTAATAATAACATAATTCAAAACGCGAGCGCATTCATCGCTAGAAATGATATCTCCGTTCGCGGCCTTGAGTGAAATTACGAATTTTTCTTTTTTACTAACAACACTCCAAAACTGCTTTGGGTTAGTGGCTAACATAGACGGTAACTTAACGTTAAAATACTCGTATTTCGCATCTTGAGTAGCATTTTTGTAAACTGCATTGGCGTTGTGATAAGACTCCCACCGGTTACAGGTACTGGAAGATTTAGCGGCACGAAACAATTTATTTTTCCTGTTTCGATAGCCTTCTCAGTGATGGGTTATACCACGGTGATTGAGGGTGAGACGTTACAGATCGCAGTGGAATGTACCTGCCGGTGGGGACGGCGACTTGACCCTTAAAAAAAATTCCAGTTCTGCTCAACGGAACGCTCGGAGCAGTTAACAAAATAGTGACCTACGAACTGACTCAGGGAATCGTTTATAGCGTCGAAATTAGCTTTTCGGTAGTCTCGACTAAGTTCTATCTTTTTTCTACTGTTACACTTAGGTATGCTTAGAGAGACAAGTAACGAGCGGTGATCACTTAGTCCTGGTAGGTGAGATATTGGGGATACAAGGTCAGGTGTGGAGGTTAGAACAAGGTGAAGAACATTTGCTGACGTGGCTGCAGGTCTTGTGGGTTCAGTAACTAGCTGCGATAAGTTAAAATCGGAACACATTTATGACATTATACACGTGCTTAATAAAATACGCTCCTCAATTCTCAGTCTTTGTCTTTTCCGCATAATATAAATGTGATCGCAAAAAAAAAAAAAAATTGCTTTTGTGACCTTTGCAGAAGGCTCCCTCAACGGGTGGTTTCCATTTCAACCCATTTCCATTTTAACCTTCTTGTTTTCCCCGTCCTGTTTCAACCCGACCCGAAATAACCTTTTCATTTCAACTTTTATCACTTCGCCCTTTCCCGAAACAAACTTCACGGTTCTACTACTCGATTCGACCATTATCATCTTGCCCTTGACGGGACGCTATCAATTGAATCAGTTCAAACATAATTCAGCCACCTTGGTGACTTCATTGCACCCTTTCTCAAAACAACTTTCCTGCGTAGACCCAACTGGCCAGAGCCGTTATTGCTGTCATCGACGTAGGATGGCTTCCATCGGGGTCGTGCAATCCCAGAAGAACAAACAGAAACAGTGTTTGCATTTTCATCGGTATAAGTTACAAAAGAAATGCTCGAATGCGAACGGAGTTGTTGCGTGGCGCTGAGTTAGCTATTGGCGACGTGCGCGGTCGAAAGCGTCGCTGTGGTCGGCCTTTCACGATTGGCCTAATGCTAACTATGACGTCAGCGAAGGAGTTCTCATCGATCGAAATAAGAGTAATGGAAGAACTTCCATTTTGGCGGTGTTGGCACTATTGCTTTCAGAGCGCATTAATGTGAAGCTTATACCATGCTCATTACAAACACCATCAAACTTGTTATTCGCAAGGTAATGACGTCACGAGAGAGAACCATAGGAGGGCGCCACCAAAACATCTCGCCGCTAATAGTTCATCTAGCTTCACTGCATCAAAGAATCTTATTTCAAAACTTGGCGAATGTGTTCACCGCTGCAGGTGTCGCGTTCAACGGTGGTGAACATTTTCTGAGACTTCGAGCAGGCATTAAAGGGACCATGAAATGAATTTTCGGCTGGGATAAATTGGGCTTTTACTATACTCGCGGTCAGCTTTCTGTGGCAATCCGAAGAGAGGAGCAAAGCGTGTGTACGGCGGTTGGTGCACCCTCTCCCCTAGCATTGACTGCATTGCCACAGAAAGCTGACCGCGAGTATAATCGCTTATCGTTTAGTGCGCCAAAATAAAACTAGTACACGAGCGTAGAAAGCCTGGAACCTGCTTTTCGGTACGAAAATTTGAAAATATAGCGGACTATTTCGTACCTACTTTCCTTCGAAAGTTCTCCGCCTTTTCACTGTGATGCATCCGCGGTACATAAAGCACGTCAGCCGAACCCAGCTCACGCATTGGACACGAGCACTGCATAACTCGGACGAATGCGGTCGTCAACAATCAACTCGTCGACGAATATTTGAATTCGCGTTCGTGGCCAATGAGTGCCATGACGGCACTTATCATCACTTGAGAATGACAAGTTCCATGGTGTGCTTAAAAAGCACGGTGGAAGCTTGGGGTCCTCGTCTCCGATGCCAAAGCGCTTCACGACCACACGATTTCTAATTTTGCTTTACATTTAAGTATTAAAATACGGAGGAACAAGATGAAAACTAATTTCACAGTCCCTTTAATCGCTATCCACCGGAGGTGTCGTTTTGAAAAAAAATTGGGTTGTGTGTATGTTTATACAGCCTAGAACTTGGTCTGCCTCACAGAGCGACGAGTCTCCCAGCTGTAGATGAGAAATTTAGCCAGTGCAGTACAACCGCTAGCCTGGGGTCTTTAACGTGCGTCACGCAGTAGTGATACACGACCGCACGCCGGTACGATGCTCATCCAGATCGAAACGGGCAGGGGTGGGGATTGAACCCAGGATCCCTGGGTTCTGCAGCGCGAGCTTTCGCTCCACGTGCTCCAAGCTGGTGTGCGCTACCCACTCGGCCACCGATCCTTTTTTTTTTCTTTATTGTCGGCCACCGATCCCACAGGTGTCATTTTCATTTTAGTGCGGGTGGCAGTGCAAAGAACCGGCTTGCAAACGGTGTACACGTAGGACGGTACGCTAAAGTCGCTTATTATAAAAATCGAAGCACTGGCATTCGTCCCTAGCTCCCAACATCAGCGTGCATGGCTCTTTTGGCGCCAAAAAGGTATCTTTCTCGGTGTTTCAGGCGTCACCACTGTGCTTCATTGTTTCGATAGCACCTGGATGAATAAAAATTTTGCCATTGAAAAATGGAACCACCGAAGGATTAACGCAATGTCAGGGAGGGCTTACCCCAGCATTTAGAGTTTCATTGACTTGATCAAGAAGGATGAGGCCTCGACAAGAATACTTTGCTGCAACTTGAGAATGGTGGTGCCGTACGGGACAGGGATAACAAGTAGATATGCAAAGATTGCAAAGTCTATCTGAACTGGAGTGTCAGCTTTCTGACTGATTTCTTTGTTTGAGTTCCTGAACAAGACAAAGGCATTTTTAGATCTCTGAATATTCTGCGTGCACCAGGATTGTATACCTGAAAATGTAAAGCGAAAATAAATTCCCAATCGCCCTGTCTTTCCGGTTTATTTATTCACCCATAAAAGTTTTTTTTTCTTATTTTCTTATTGCGCAAAGTGTACCACGCAGAAGCGTAAATTACACTCTAAGAAATGCCTGCACGTCTACTTAGCCGCAAAACACTCGAAGAGCCAATCTCTGTGATCTACGAAATCAGCTCAGAATGAAGATGGCAGAACATCTGTTTAGAGCTAAAAATGAAGTCTGCGCTGTGGCATTACGCAATGCAAGCATGACGCTTTGCATTGCTTAATGCCACAGCACAGACTCATTTTCAGGCCTAAACGGATGTTCCGCCTCATCATTCGCTGAGCTGATTTCGTAGATCACAGAGACTGGCTATTCGAGTGTTTTGCGGGTAAGTAGACGCGCAGGCATTTTTTAGAGTGTAGGGGTTAGTTACAAGAGCTTGCTTAATATGTGGCTAAGTATAAATATCCTACCTGAACAAGTGTTTGAAAGAAATTCATATTTATAGAATGCATTAAAATACAATATAAGAACTGACATATCAAACTCCTTTTTTAAAAAGGATTGAAAGGTATTCAGACGAAAGGTATTGTGCAAAAGACTGCTAGAAAAAGGGTTGGGATGTACAGGGCGTTTTGAGAACGGGTTCTAACGTCACGGGTTCAAAAGGGAGTGGGTTGTGTTGTTTTGGGCTACACATTCAACGGCGTCAAAAAGGCAAAAAAAAAAAAATGATATACATCACAATCTTGAAGTAAGTACTTAAGGGTATCTTGTGGCAAGAGCCGCTGTCATGACGTTTGATAGGGACAGAGAAGGTTTTTGTAAAGGCGTTTTGCTGGTGGCAGAGAAGCAAGTTAAGCTCCCCCTGCTATAACCAAAGGCTAAGTGAGGGAACGATGTTCGTCTTAATGAAATCAGTAAAATATAATTTATAAAACAAAAACAAAAAAACGTCGAAAGGTTACCGCATTTCGACGTAGTCTGCAGCGAAGCACCGCAGGAACAGTCTGTTTTTTTTTTTCTTTTTGCTAAAAAAATACATTATGCAAAGAAACGCAGACTTTTCCGTTTCGACCGTTATTTAGAGCATTCGCCAGACGTCGATGACTACGGTAAGTGAACATATAACGATCTCGAGACGATTATGCTGGTGGCTCTGAACACACTAAAATACGCAGCTCACTAATATTCGCGTTGAATCTTACTACAGTTTGCACGCCATAGTACATAACACTATTATGAGTCTCGTCGGTTGCAGTGGTTGCAATCCATGCATTAGAAATACCATCTGTTGCCAAAAATCACTGCGAAAGAGAAAATGACGGTCACTCAAGTTTGCCGGCGCGCTTGCCGCTTCGCGACCTCGCGTTGGCGGTTTTTTTATTGGACAGGAAGTTGCAAGTCGTCACGTCCATGTCCGGGCTCCTCATTTTCCTGGGTATTTTTTTTTTTTTTTTAGTTTCCCCTAGATTTTTTTTTTTTTTTTCTATAGTCGAAAGCGCCTTTCACCCCTTTCCACTACAGCAGAGCGAACGCTGGAGCGTTCGCACAGCTAAAGTTATCCGAACTTCAATTCGGACTATCACAAGACTCCGCCGATTTTGCTTCGAGCAAGCGACTCAACCGGCGCGGCGCTCTCAGCCTCTGCTGAGACTGCTTACCATTTGAGCCGAGACTCGAGTTGAGACTGCGCCGCATTCTTTCTTGCAACGTGTCCTATACTTGGTTTCAGCTTTCGTCCAGACGCAATCAACGCTGCGAGCTAATGGCACCAATGAAGCAGAGTCAAAAGCACAAGATACTTGGAGTTTTCTGCTTAGGATTGGTTCAGCGATGATCGAACACGTATAAATAATACATAAATAATCAAGTAAATGCTTATAGTAACAAGAACGAAATTCAAAAGAGTACACGTGGCGTGCATTGACGTCACGTCAGCAGCCCTGTTGCGCTGCGCGTACCTTCGGAAGCATATATTTTACACGACACTTTTTTTTTTTTTTTTTAAAGAACAACTAGCAGTGACTATTGGTACGGTGCGATGCCGTCACGTTCAAGCCATGTATAGTATAGCACGGGCTAGGCGGGAATTAGGTGTTCGGTCGACTAGTTATTTAAGATCAGCGCTTTTAGTGCAGTGACGCTTGATGCGCTGTTCAAAGAGGCTGAATTTGTTTCGTCATGTACCTCTGTGTACACGTTTTACGAAAGGTCCTCGGGGATTTATGGAGTGCGTGAACAAGCCCTTGATGTGTGCTATGCCATCTATTTGTGCTCTAGTCCCGTTTTGTAATAATACAAACGGACACCGTCACGTGCCCTGACCTTCTATAATCCTGCATTTTTCGATCGGGAAAAACGACCTCTTCTCCGCTCCACGCACGCAACTGCCTCTCTTGGGACGCTGGCATGCTTATAATTTCTCTCTTTATTTTCCGCTTCATTCCACGCACCTCCCTTATCTCCTCTCCTCTACTCAAACATCCATTCGACATCAGCTTCAATTGCAAAAACACAGACAAATAGGACTGCACACACACGGGAGCGAGGTATGATTGACAAGTGCTGCCGTAGTAATATTGTGGACGAAAAGTCGAGAGTGTGATTATTTAATTTATTCCATTAAAGTTAGGAGAAGAGAAAGTGCAAAAGTGATGGCGAAAAGTGAAAAAAGTTTACTCTGGCCTTACTTAATTAACAACAAAAAATAACAACATAGACGTTTCGCAATATATATGGGTGGCATCCTCAGTGTACACTGCCCAGGTGGTTACGGGAGCACGAGCCAGAGTAAACGTTTTCACTATGATTTCCCCGGCTTTTGGAGTATATTTGCATTCAGCTCAGACGTTACGATCTGAGTGTGGTGTTTTGTTGGGTCGCCTAGAAGACGCTCATGAAATTTGAGATTGTTTAGTTGGCGGTATCCTTCCCGAATCGTCAATACCGAATGAACGTTGAGATGACGTGTTTCTTTTGTTGTTGCTGTTTTTCTGCGCGTTGACGCAACTCTGAGGGCCCTAGAAATGGTCATACGCCGTCATTAGTTTTATGCATAACGCACGCCAACTGGTTTAATAGAATTTGTTAAGTTTCGATTATTTGGAAATGTATATATGAAAAAAGACAAACTTGGCCTCTTGAACATTACATCACATAATGAGGCATGTTTTGCGAAATTCTAAGGCATTATAAATTTACACTTTTCAGGCGAAACTTTTTGTGCAGATAATTTCAAACTTTTTACATATTTCATAAACGATTTAGCGATAAACTGTTATAAGTTTTTTTTTTTTTTTTACATTGTGTCCTCAATGTATATAAAATTCGGAAAAAGTCAATATTACCAAAGTTTGAGCGACCATTAAAAGAAAAAAAAAATCATCCTCGATCTCTTTTCAACTTTATCTGATGAACTCTTAACAAAATATGGAAACATAGCTGACGATTTCGTACATCCTTTTCTTGGAAAGCTCTCGGCCTTTTCATTGTGATACATCCGCGGTAACCAAAGTACGTCAGCCAACCCCAGCTCACGCATTAGACACGAGGGCTGCGTCACTCGAACGTTTGCGCTCGTCAACAATCAGTCCGTTGACGAATATTTGAATTCGCGTTCGTGGCCAATGAGTGCCGCGACGGCATTTATCATCACTTGAGAATGACACGGTCCAAGGTGTGCTTAAAAAACACTGTGGAATCTTTGAGTCATCGCATTTGGTGAAACACTACGTCACGTCCACGTAATTTTTCATTTCGCTTTTGAGTTGAGAAGGAAAGCTAAGGAGGGGGAAGAAGTTGGAAAATCATTTCATGGCCCCTCTATCTGCCCCTCGCGGCACCACTGTTATTTCTTTTCGATCTATAGATCAACCTGCAGCTTATGGGAACACACCAAATAAAGGAGTACCGGGGGACATCGGCGTGTCGTCCTTTGAAAGCAGATGGGCAATTAGTAAATTAAATGTGAACAAAGGTCAACAGAAATGTAGGATGCGCGGTTGGCACGGAGAGTATACGAGCAATTATGCATGAAAAGTTTTAAATACAAAATGAACGAACCGAACCCGTATACGCTGACATTTAAATACCTACACAATAGTGATGGGGCTGAGCAGACTAGTTTAATGAAAAAGTATGTAAAACAAGTAGAAATGACAATTGTGGCAGGGAAGAATGCAAGAAAAATCAGCTTTGTCAATGTGCAGGTCACAAAAACAGGGTATAATAAAAGAAGAGGTATTTGATAATTCACAAGGAAGCTCTTTACTGTTTGAGGCGACGATAGGAGTGTTAAAGACAGTCATATAGGGATAAATTTTAAGAGATTGACAAATATGTGCCGTATGCCACACTCAAAAAAAAAAAAGAGGTATATTTTTACACCTTTTGTCCTATATAGGACGCCCCAAATCTTCAGTTCGACGTACAGCGCACTCGCGTCGAACCGATGGTAACAACTTTCACGAGCGGCTTGATAGCCGAGTGGTACGACTCATTAAAATAGCTACGTGTTACTGACGAAACAGAAAAAAAAAATATAAGTTTTATTGGCCCTATTGCAAAACCTCAATGTTTTCTTTCTCTAGTCTTTGATACGCACTTTCGCCGTTTATTAAGCTCTATCACACCGTTATCAAGCTCCTAGTAAAGGTTGGGGCCGTCTCTTTGACGGCAGTGCGCAGTACGTATAACTGAAGTTAAGGGGTGCATTATATGGGACAAAAAGGTGAAAGACGACACCCTTTTTTTAGAGTGCATAGCGACAGCGAGACGCTAGAACATGTGGTTTTGAAGTGCATGAGGCTTCGTCCTGTCCTTCCTACGGAGGTAACGGTGTTTGGGATGTTTGGTCGCGTTTTGAATAGAAAAAAAAAAAAAAGGTCACTCATGAGCGTTATTCAGGTTTTTTCTTGATTAGTTAGGACAAAGGGACGTATGGCGATGTTTGGTTGCGTTTATAATATGAAAAGATGCCTCGCATTATTGTCATTTTCGGGTTTCTAGGACACTTGGGGTGCGTAGGTTGAGCTGCGCCATTTAAAGACTAACTAAAAATCCACTTTAGTTACCATTTAAGCACACTGATTTTTCCTGCGTGACTAAGCATTGCTCGAGCATCAAAAATTCGTAAATGTGGTGCAGTCAATAACTTAAATAGCTATAGATTCATATATGTATAGCCAAGATTCTCCAAAGCTGTTGAAACGATAATAAATCGCAGGCTATCCTACCATTCTACGAAACAAAGGTTGTTACAAGTAAACATGCAGTATAAATGTCAGTAAAGAAAGTCAACCGTGAAATCATTACCGAGTACTACTAAAGATAATTTTGTAAGCACTTTTGAGGACAAGCTTTGCTCGCTAGACCAACTTTAGTTAAAAGAACAAAAAGCGTTCGGTTCTGTCAAGCGTGAAATAATTCTGACTAAGAAATAACTGAAAACTTATTTTTTCAATCTTATTCAAAGTTATTCATTGGATTGTGTTCATCATGCCATTGTTGACAGTGAAAACTCCGATGTTGGTGATACATATTCGGCGTACTTATATCAAGAACCAATCCTTGGGCCACTAATATATATATATATATATATATATATACAAGGGTTTTCTTTTCTTCTCAGTTATACCCACGCGCTCCCCGCCACCATGCCCGTTGTATATATATATATATATATATATATATATATATATATATATATATATATATATATATATATATATATATATATATATATATATATATATATATATATATATATATATATATATATATATATATATATCGTTTTTAATGTAGTAATGATGTTTTAACATACCGCATACTTCTGACAACGTACTTTATGCTGAAGACACTTCTGTATTTTTTCCAGAGCTGGTATTAATACGCTTGAAATACCGGCGAACAGGTGGATATACCGCATAGTGCATGGCTGGCATGTAATTATTTAGAATTAAACACAGTATATGATATTTACACAAAATAATGAAAATATTAATTGAGCACATAATTACGCTTTAGATACGATGATATCGAATGTGTTCAAGTCCCAAGTTATCTGGTGTGTACTTTAAAAATATCCAACGTGGTCTAATAATAATAATAATAATAACAATAATAATGATAATAATAATAATAACATTATTATTAATAATAATATTATTATGAATAGTAAGACTATCACAGGGTAATGTTCATCAAAATGTCTGTCCATCCAAATCTCAAGTTGTTTGCTGCCGTACACAAGCTAACATCGACAGATGAATGAAGAAGTACGTACTAAGGACAATGACATCAAAGGCCGCGAGACCTCTCTCGCTATTCGTATGTTGGTGAGACGTTCTCACCAAACTATTGCCCGATTGAACTCGCCAGCGGGTCTCAAAACTCCCATTGGTTGATACACACAAGCTGTAGCGCCAGGTCCAATCAGCGGCCGAGAACGCTCTCGCTCTCGCTTTGACCAGAGCCGGATTAAGGCATTTCGGGGCCCTGGGCTAAGGACGCTTCAGGGGCCCTAATGATGATGATGATGGCGACGATGATGATGATAATGATGCCTGGTTAAGGAAATGAACCTGGGAAATACTGCAGTTTCCTTTATTTTTTAATCAATAGAAAGTAGCCTCAAAATACAAAAATTTACCATTCCCGTCTGGTTTCAACTAGGGAGCACTCCGGCAAGACCACCGCGGAGGCGGCATGCAGCTTTGTTCTCTTCCCCAGCAGCGTCGAAGGCCGCACTTTTTTTTGTGGGGCCCCTCGCGTGTTTTCTTCGTTTGCTCGAAGCCGCTTTCAAAAGAAAGCGGACAAGCACCCTAAGGGGCCGGTCACCCACCCAAAGGGCCGGCTTTGTGCAGGGATAGGAGTGTGCTACGCGAAGTGCGCGGTTGGCCTCTCTGACATCGCCATTATCTTTGTATATCCCTCTTCTCGAATGCTGCGGCAAAGCAACATCGCTTTCCGAAATATTTTTAGGTTTCGTTTTTGTTTTTTTTTCCTACGAGCTGCGTCAATCAACCTTCCGTCATGGGGGCCCCCAGAGAGTCGGGGGCCCTGGGCTGCAGCCCCCTTAGCCCGTACCTTAATCCGGCCCTGGCCTTGACCCAAGTCGGACCTTAGGGCCGGTTTGCTGATCAATGCGGGTATCTCTCCCGACGGTTAACTCACCCGCATGAGAAATTTCGAAGTCACGTGACCGGCTCTAGGTGGACAAGAAACGTTATGTTGCAGCCGAATGGCTGCCGCAAGTCCGTCCTCGCTTCGAATATTAAACTTCGATTTTGCGCTCGGAAAAAGGGTGAAATGGCTTGAAATGCGAATGAAATAAACCACATTCGTCTACTTCAAGAGCGGCATGCAAAGTTACTTCTGGGGAAGGTCGTGTTAATCGACAGTTAAAGAAAACAACACGCAAGGCCTACGTCAGCTGTGCGGAATCGGCTGGAACGCTAGTTACTGGAACGCTAGGTACTTTCTCCCCACGGAGCCGGCCACGTGACCCCAAAATTCCTCGTGTGGGTGGTGGTGGTGTCAAACTTTATTAACAATATGACGCCCTGTCCGGCGCTAAGTAGGGACCTGATGGTCGGGTCTCTTCACTGTCGCCTGGACGTGATCGACCAGGGCCCGCTGGTACGGAAGAATAAGGGGGTCCGGTGGAGTGAGCCACTTCACCAGAGTCCCGGGGCGTTGGTGTGGGGGGAGGAGTGTAAGAGCTTTGGAGCGGGAGGGAAGAGAGGAGGGGCACTCCCATAGAACATGAGGGGTATTTGGGAATCCCCTGCAGTCGGGGCAGATGGGTCGCCCAGGGAGGGATTTGTAATAGTGAAGGAGATGCGGTGTGGGGAGGGAAGAGGTTTGAGCTTGATGCAAAGGGTTATTTCAATTTTGTGAACAGCGGCAATTAAAAGAAACTAACTCTAATCACTGAAGAAGTTAATAACTTAATTTTTTTGTACGGTATTAACTGAAATAAACAATCAGTGCTGCCTTTATTTCAACCCTTAGCCATCACCATCCAATCCGAAGCCAACTGGCCAGCCTATCGCGCATGCGCACACGAGTCGAACCTCAATTCAAGGTTCGTCGAACTTTCCACTAAAAGTTCGGAAAAGTCGAACCTGGTCGAACTCGAACTTCGGCCGGTTCGCGACACCCCTAATCATTATTATTGAAACCACCGCATATAGCAGGGGTCTCAAACACGCCGCCCGCGGGTCGCATGCGGCCCGCGACTCGTTGGGACGCGGCCCGCCGGCAACCGGCTACGAGTACCTGTTCCCACTTGTCGATCGCTAGAAATGGCATGCACCATCGTGATCTCATCTCGCCGATTCATTTTCGCTCGAAAAGTAGCTACGCTCTTTTAACGTATTCCCATAGTTTATACTTATCTGTGTTCATTTGCCCTTTGTTTCGCTGTATTTTGTTCTTCCCAGCTTTTTGTAACGTACACTAATTCCGCTATTATAGCTTCAACAGCGAGCTCTTTGTTGAAGGATGCCTCTCGGCTGCGCGAACTCTTGATCAGCAGGAGCAACTGCCGATGATAAAACTACAAGCTCAAAATTCTCGCCTTCAAAAAAAAAAAAAATCTTGAAAAAACAAGTATAGGTGTTGCAATAGAAAGCGCCAGGAAAGCAAGAACTGTCAAAAAACTGATCGTTTTATAGAGACATGTTGAGCCTGGTTAATTCCTGAGTGAATTCAGCAACGGGAGCGAAGGTGTACTTGCTGTCTTGTTCTATTAAAAATGCGAGCACGTTGGCGGAGCGGTGTAATTTTCAATTTTGTTATCACATCAAGTCAAGGCCCAAAGATGTCGCATAAAGAAATCAAATCTAAAAATGCCACTGGGAGAGCTGAGTTTACAAAAAGCGTAGAGCACGAGGTCTCTTCTTATTTTTTATCTTTTGACCCCCCCCCCCCCTCCCCCCTCTTCCGGTCTAACGTTGGCCCTCGGCCTTCCCACTGTCGGTTAACTGGCCCCCACGATCAAATGAGTTTGAGACCACTGGCATATAGCATACTTCGGTATCTATTCAATGACAGTAATTGAATTACTGTAAATTAGTAAATTTTGCAAGAAGGTTGTAATTGTAATTTATTGTTTTAACTAGATGTAATCGCAGTTGTAATTTCATTACTTTTGCCTGCATTAATTGGAAAACTTAAATTACAATCCACGATTTGCAAAATAGTGCGCGCCGCCTATCGCGCAGCGCCGGAAACTGCGACATTTGGGGTACGAGGCTGGAAGGTGATTGGAATACAACTAGGCTTCGCGATGCATGGTTTGGCTTGATACATGTGGGGCGTAAAGTTCGTGCGCGCAGTCTGTTCCAAGCGTTGCCCCAAGACCCAGATTGTATAGTGTGGAAAATTCCCCCAGGAGCGTACAAAAACGACGTACCCGTGACAAAATGTGTGCTGCCGATCCGTCAGTGCTCGTTCGGCTGCCATGGTGAGCCGTCCATGTTCCTTCTCCTCACGACAGCTATCCAAGCCTATCTTAGCAGGATACAGCCTGCTGCAGACGGAAATCTAAAAAAATAAAACTTGGCGTTCTCTTTACCATAAAAGCAATTCGCGCAACCATGCGAAATACAGTGCGCCGGCATGGCGACAAACAAAAAAAAAAAAAAAAGCGACTCCGCGAGCTTTCTTCGTCCTCGCTCAAGGTGTCTCCGCTTCTCCGCCTCGTTCGCAGCCTAGGAATAGCCGGCACGCCTATTTGTTTCCCAACCAAACAGGGGGCGCTAGCAACACGCTCTGCTCGCGCATGCGCAGCAGATTTTTTGCAAATTGTGGATTACAACTTCTTTTGGGGATTGTGTGATGCTGGAGCTTCCTTTTATAGAGCATTGGCGGGCGAAAATCCGCTGATTGTCTGCCTCATTGACCTTCTGCCATCAACTCGCCAGGCCAGCGATATTGAACGCCCGGCTGGGCAACTGTCAAACCACAGCAGCCGCAGAGGGATACAGAAGATGCCCCATAAAAAGCGAGAGTGCCTTCTATTGTCAAGGTGGAAAATCAAAATGATGAGATTTTGATGTGTTCATTAATTATCTTACACGACGAATATCGTTCATTTCCAAAATAATTAGAGTTTCTGCCTCCATTAGATTCCTTTCACAGGGATAGGTCACATTTACCTTGAAGTTGAGCTGCAATGATAAACCCAACTGAATCGTATCATATTCAGAACTCAGGTTCCTATATATCTTATCGGTAATAAACGGTAAAACAATGTCCCACGATGTGACGAATGCAAAATGCCGTAAACGGAATTTTCAATGGCATACAACACTCTGAGAAATGGCTGCGCGTCTGCTTACACGCTAACCACTCGAAACGCCGATCTCTGCGATCTACGAAATCAGCTCAGCGAATGACGGGGGATCGGTGGCAGAGTGGGCTAGCGAACACCAGCTCGGAGCACGTGGAGCGAAAGCTCGCGCTGCAGAAACCAGAGATCCTGGGTTCAATCCCCACCCCTGCCCGTTTCGATCTGGATGAGAATCGTACCAGCGTGCGGTCGTGTATCACTACTGCGTGGTGCACGTTACAGACCCCAGGCTAGCAGTCGTACTGCACTGGCTAAATTTCTCATCTACAGCGAGTGACTCGTCGCATCTTTGAAATGGCTGACCAACTACACGCTGTCTAAATATCCCCACAATCCCCAATACTCAGCGAATGATGAGGCGGAACATCTGTTTAGACCTCAAAATTAAGTCTGCGCTGTGGCATTACGCAATGGAAGCATGACGCTTTGCATTGCGTAATGCCACTGCGCAGACTTCATTTTTAGGGATTAACGGATATTCCTCCTCATCATTCGCTGAGCTGATTTCGTAGATCGCAGAGATCGTCTCTCTGAGTGCTTTGCGGGTAAGTAGACGCGCAGGCATTTCTTAGAGTGAAGGAGTCCACCAATACATTTCAATCGGACAAACTGCTTTCACATCAACATCATTCAAGTCGGGTACTGGAAGTTAGTAAAGTAGTAGTGAAGTAATAGACCGTTTACGAAAGTCAGCGCCTCTAGTGTCGGTTGCGCAAACTTGACAAAATCCGCCATTACTGCGTCGTCAAGCATCGAGGGGGACGGTTGAACCTGAACCATTCCGCTGCGTTCGGCAGTGGTCATAGCGTTTGACATGCCAACCCATTGCTGCGTCCCTCAATGCACCCAAAGAGGGCCAAAAGATGAAAAGCAACACAAAGGGAGTCTTTTTTTTTTTTTCACGTTAAAAACACCAGTATTCGAAGAAATTGGGTCATGCAGATCCGCGCGGAGTGAGCGACGATCACATTTGGCCTGTCCGCTGCTGCCTCAACGCTTTTCGAAGCTTCGAGCGCGTGTTCGCCGCTTCGGAGTGTAAAGTTAGCACAAATAAAAATAATCTATAGAGGATAACCCCTGTCCACGCGACATCGTTTCGAAATGCGTTTGAACTGCACGAGTAATCGTGCGATGGATCCCGTATCTGCGAGCGACTCCTGACCAGTATTCAGAGTTGATTTCTGACAACGTTGCGTTGTGGTGTCCGATCGCAAGTTGTGTGAAGTTTCCTAGTAGGTATGGGCACGTAGCTTCGGATAATACCTCGTCCGCTCAAGCACTCGCGCAAAAAAAGAAAAAAAAAAGAAAAAAAGAACGAACGCAAGGAGTGCTCGCACGTCACGACATTACATGGAATTCGATAGAACATTGTTTTACGTTCACGATATCGGCATTGCATGGTTGCTCTTGCTAGCACGGAGGGGTGTACTTCGTCTCTTTAAGTATCGGGAGCTCGTGCTGCAACTTCTACACATGTTTTCAAGCGCGCGCCCGGGGCGGTATCGGGCCTCCGAGAACGATTTGCTTTGCTCGTCCCCGCAACGTTCTGTTAGAGCTGCTCTTCAAGTGCTTTGACCACATTACCTCGTAACTTTGTCCGTGAGCATAGAACTCACCCGATCACAACCCCAAAAGGCACAGCATGCCATAGAATACATCACACAGCATATTTGTCTGCCACAACATAAAGTATGGAATGAATGAATAAACGATGTGTTGTTGAGAATAACACTGGAGAGTAAAACAGACGTGCACATGGGATGCAGAGGAGAGTTGACTTTATTAAGGTCGTTTCAAGAGCTTGTAACAAAACAAATAGGGACAGAGAGACGCACCTGAGTCTTGACAGAAGGCTGTTTAAAAACAACCAGTAGAAGAGCCCAATAGAAATAAGTTTCTATTGCAAAGTTCCGTCTGCATCATTTAAGTTATACAACCATATTTTTTCTGACCGCAATATTTCTACTCCCAGCTGGCACGTAGCCAGGATTTTGTTTCGGGGGGGGGGGGGGGGGGGGGAGTGGCCCGCCCATGACAAAATGCTGTATGAGGGGGGGGGGGGAGGGGGGAGAGAAGGTCCCAGCAAAGTGGAAGATTTCGGGGGGGGGGGGGGGGGGGGAGGCCGGGCCCCATGGGCCTCCCCCCTGGATACGTGCCTGACTCCCAGGTTTCCTACTTTGCCTCTCCTCTGGCTCCTGAAGCAGCTTGCTTTGATGAGCACTCCGGTGGTGGATCTGAAATGAATTTGCGTTCTTGTTTACTTATGTTTACTGCATAGATTGTACAGTGAACAGACATACTATGTGTTCACCCACATTGTTTTTTTTAAATAAGTAAGAGGCACTATGTGTGAGAAAAGACGCGTCATATATGCGATTATTCGTTTACTAAACGCCGAAAGCTTTTACTACGCCGAAAGTTAGGACTGGTTTGTCCTAACTTTTGAGCTAGCATGCTCGCGCTGATAGTGGACATAGTGCACGCTCGCGGGCACCACACACGTCAAACCGTCAACGTGAAACTTGCCAGCACAGAAAGCAATACGATCAAAACAGGCGCCTTTGCAAAAAAACAAACAAACAAACTATGAAGCACGGCGTACAGAGGCGAAGTTCACCGGCATGACACAAGAGCGATTCTGTTTACCTCTCACCCTCCGCCTCTTTAGTCCGTACGCCACTGAGCCTCATAACAATACCTCAAGCTGTGAGAAGTCAACGAGCCGGAAAATATTACATTTCGTTTCATCACGCAAAAGAGGCCGAAGATGCGCGAGTATCTTAGGCCTCTTTTGGCGTTCCCTTGTGCACGGCGCTGCGGCAGACGGCACAAGTCCGCCTGCACGTAAAAGACACGTTCACGGCGTGATGCGCGCGCTTGTAGCTTTGGGTTGGCTCACGCTTAGGTCTGAACGGGCGACAAGAAATAACAGTGCTTACCTCAACACTTGAACCGACGCCGGATCAACGTAGGCCTCGGGGATGAACTTGTTGCTTCGGGCAACCTGGCGGCTCGAAGCGAATGTCGAGGCGCGGTACGCCTCTATCTTACATTTGTTAAAGCTACGCGAAACTGCAGTGAGGTCAGTGCTCCACGGGGAAGGCAAAGTCACTCGTCCAGGACCGTAGCCAAAGGTACCGGGAGTACTGCCACAAGCACCTGACATCGCTCGCTCCCGAAACGACGACGCAGTAATGGCGGCGGTTTCGGTATCTCATAGTTGCTTGACTGACTTTCGTAAAGGGTCTATTGCATTCCTTTCTGAAAGTAATGCATAATTGTACGAATTACTTTTTGTGAACTCGTAATCCTAATTGTAATTAAGTACTTTTGGTGCAAAATGGCATAAGAGTAATTAAATTACATTTGGAAAAGAAATTACTTAAATTTTTGACGTCTACCCAGGGCCGAGTTCCGAATCACAGTACGGCTTGGTATCAGACGACAAGGATTGAAGCAATTGAAGTCCTGTCAGCGGCCGTCCCACTCTTGGCCGATGGTTATAGGCTGCACGAGCCTGAAAATCAGTTGGAACCTCGGTTTGTAGTGTAGCTTCCCAAACCACGAGGCCTCGCCTAAGTGCTGAGCCTTCGCAACATCCCGCTCCCCTTGGCCACTCGGGTTTGCTGAAACCGCGTCCGGACCACGGACCGGACAGTTGCCCGAAATCATGCTGCGGGTATCTGACTCTTAGTATCTGACTCTTAGTCAGATACAAGTATAAAATGCACCAGAAACTCCGCTAGCGTATACTTAAAGGGGTCATGAAACGATTTTCCTACTTCTTCCTCCTTAGCTTTAATCCTCAACTCAAATGCGAATTGTGAAATCACGTGGTCGTGACATTCCTTCGGCACCGGTGCAATGACTCCTAGCTTCCACCGTGCTTTTTATGCACACCATAGAACTTGTCATTCCCCAGTGACAATAAGTTCCGTCAGGGCACTCATTGGCCACGAACGCGAATCCAAATATTCGTCGACGGATTGATTGTTGACGAGCGCGTACGTCCGAGTGACGCAGTTCTCGTGTCCAATGCGTGGGCTGGGCTCTGCTGACGTCAGTTTGGCGCCGGTGACGCGCTTTTGGAACCGCGGATGTATCATGGTGAAAAGGCGGAGAGCTTTCGAAGGCAAGAAGGTACAAAATAGTCCGCTATATTTTCAAATGTTCGTACCGAAAAGCTGGCTTTTGACTTTCTAGCCTCTTTCTTTTGGCCAACTAAACGATATGCGATTAGTAAAGTCCCAATTTAAAATCATTCATCCCAACCAAAAATTCGTTTCATGGCCCCTTTAACATAAAATAAAAATGTCTGAAATGGAGGGGGGGAGGTCGCAACGGATTTATTGCCGGTCCATCTACACCCTTGATATCTGCTTTGCACAAGGTCCATGCTATCGGACTTGTTTCTGTGGGCCGCATGAGGGACTCTCCGGCAGCAACCCGCAACGGCGCTGCTGGACGCTGCAGTTTGTCAGCTGTATGACGCCCTGTCGTCGAGCCTCGAAAAAGCTCGACGCCACGGCTCGTGAGTGGTTTCTGCGCTCGCGAGCAAAGCTTGCTCTTGCCGATTCCAAACTCGACACCGGCATGGTTCAGCGGACGCCAACCTCTGCGCTCGCTCCCTTGAGCGAGCGCAGAAGTGGGGGACCGCTTGATTTCCGCCGCGCCTCTGAATCGCGCTGTTCTCGCTCGACTCGTGGGGTCTGTCTCTTGCGAAGCTCCACTTGGCCCGCAGCTGCTACATTGCTTCGTGCGCGTGGTGCTGGACCAGGTCGGCTTCCTGGCCGGCCACGCTGCGTGCCCCGGGTCGACTGCAGCGCTTGCCAGGGGCGACTGTCCGCGAAGACGCGGAACAGGGGCCTGCCAGGGAACCCCGAGCAGCCCCCGAGGGACATAGGTGGGGGCCCGGCGGCCGCGCTTGCGTCCAGGCGGCGCTGTTCGGGGTCCTGTGGCGGGACTGTGGGGTTCGGCAGTCTCCGGCTGCGCTTTGCGCGGCTGGCTAATGAGGCGGCAAGTAATAAAGGGCCCCACGGAGGCGCGCACTGTTCGATTGGAGGGGGCCGCGCCGGGCGCCGGCAGATGTCGCGTGCGTCGCCTGGGGCCGGCGCGGGGCCCGGGGGCCCGCGGGGCTCAGTCGACACGGCGACAGCGTCCCCGGGGGCTGCTGGTGAGCGCGCCCAACACCTGTTGCGCGCACCTGTTGCAGTCATGGCGTCCGCAGGTGATCGATCGGCATGCACTTGCTGGAGCTGGTCCGCGGCTGCCGGGACTCTCGGCGGCTGGTGCTCCTTATCGTGGCCGTGGCGCTGCTGCTAGACAACATGCTGCTCACCACCGTCGGTAAACGCCCCTATCGATTCTTCATCTTGACGGGGCAGCCGATCGATCGGCCGCCATGCGCGGGGCCTGGGGGGCCGGCCCCGCACGCCCACTCGTCTCGCTCCTCCCGCAGTGCCCATCATTCCAAACTTCCTCTACGAGCTGAACAAGGAGTCTGAAAACGCCAGCGCCGCGCCGACGAGCGGCCCCGCGCTGTTGCTGGGCACGACGACCGACCCCGGCGACTGGGAGCTGCCCGGTCGGACCCTGGTACCCCCGGGTAGCAGTTCACCGGAACCAGAGCCCAGCCCCAGCACACTCAGTCCCCAAGACAAGCAGACGCGTCACGAGCTGCTCAACAACGAAAACGTCGAGGTGGGCGTCATGTTCGCCTCCAAACCTGTTGTGCAGGCGCTCGTCAACCCGGTGGTGGGTCCGCTCACGAACCGCATCGGCTACACGGTGCCCATGTTCGCTGGCTTCGTCATCATGTTCGTCTCGACACTGGGTGAGTGAGCCCCGCACGGCGCACGCCGGGCCACGCGTTGCATAGCGCGCCACCTCGGCACGCAGTGTTCGCCGCGGGCAGCAGCTATGGCACGCTGTTCCTGGCGCGCACGATGCAAGGTGTGGGCTCCGCGTGCACTAGCGTCGCCGGCATGGGCATGCTGGCCGAGAAGTACCCGGACGACCGGGAACGCGGCAATGCTATGGCCATCGCCATGGGCGGTCTGGCTTTAGGCGTCATGATTGGGCCACCCTTCGGCGGCGCGATGTACGAATTCGTCAGCAAGAGCGCTCCTTTCCTGGTGCTTGCCGCCGTGACCCTGCTCGACGGCCGTGAGTAAACTGCCCGTTGGCCCCTGGGGCCCACCGCCACAGCCCCTCGGGGCACGTTCTAGTCTTGCAGCTGGTGGTGCTGCAGCCCAAAGTGCGCCGGGACATCGTACAGGGGGCTTCGCTCAAGTCCCTCGCCCAAGACCCTTACATCCTGGCAGCGGCCGGCGCCATCACGTTCGCCAACATGGGCATTGCCGTGCTAGAGCCTTCGCTGCCGCTCTGGCTGATGGACACCATGGAGGCTCCGCGGTGGCAACAGGGGGCCGTCTTCCTCCCTGCAAGCATCTCCTACCTCGTGGGTACCAACCTGTTCGGCCCGATGGGCCACCGCTTGGGCCGCTGGCTCTCCTCCATGATGGGACTCTTTATCATCGGCATCTGCCTCGTCTGCGTGAGTAGCCCACGCCGCGCGGGCCTCGCACAGACCTGACATGGCGCTCCGACGCAGATTCCCATGGCCAAGAATGTGAACGACCTGATCGCACCCAACGCTGGCATCGGATTCGCTATCGGTATGGTAGACTCGTCCATGATGCCCATGCTGGGCTACTTAGTCGACATCCGGCACTCGTCTGTATATGGCAGTGTATACGCCATTGGAGACACAGCCTTTTGCATCGGCTTTGTCCTGGGTAAGCACTGACTCAGGGAGTCGCGCGCGGAACACTCAATCGCGCCCTTTCTCGCAGGACCTATTATAAGTAGCAGCGTTGTCAAGACCATGGGCTTTCGAGCGTAAGTGAACCACCGCGCCTGTCACCAGCCTATCGAACAACATGTTCTTGTCTGCAGGCTGCTTTACATGACGGCGGCTGTGTGCTTCATCTACTCGCCCCTCATGTTCTTCTTGAGGAATCCGCCCGGTCGCCAAGAGAACCAGGTGAGTGAATTGGACATAGCACGTGGGTGTGGGGTTATCAAGGACGAACCTGCATGATTGCTTGGCTTTTCAGGCGCTGCTGCTGCGCAGCGCCTCTTCGGACATCCGCTACGCGAGCTACGCCAACGAAGACGACTCCCCGGAACATCGTTGAACCGTTGATGCATATTCATTTAATAAACTCTTAAGATTCTCAGGCAGTTGCCGGCTCAGACCAAGAAACGTTTCTGTGGTCGGTACCGTCAGCCGCTGGAGACGGCGTCTGTTTTGGCGGCTCCTCAAACTGGCATATGGACTCTTGAAGCATGACGTCGGCAGGGTCGTCCGTCTTGCACATGCGCGAAGCTCGCAGAGCAGCCACATAGACCCCATGGCCTACCTTCATATAAACCACATATGAGAGTGGCGTGATCGTGTAATCTGGGACAAAAGTACCCTTGTCTGCTGTCAGCGCGGGTAATCCGTAGTAGGAGAAAGGCCCGGCCTCAAAAATGAGATTCTCTTTTCCTACCGTAACGCGCACGCGACCTTCAAGCACCACAGCGAAGTAATCGCACTGCTTCCCGGCATCGAAAAGGCTTTTGCCCGCTGATGGTTTGATAGTAAAGAATATGTTCTGTGCCATAAGTCGCCGCAGCACAATGGGTGTTACAAATTCGGCAGTGAAGGGCCGCACTGCTGTGCTCAGGAATTGGAATGTTGCAAAAGCTAACTGCGCAGACACCACGTTCTTTCCCTGCTGACCACCTCCGATCTTGAGAAAATCGCTGAAGTCTTGTAGCAACTGAGCATCCTTGCGTCGCTGCTTGCGACGATTGTCCACTGAAAATAAAAATAATATTCAGTCAGGCACAGAAACCATGTAAAACACAAAGCCACTCACTTAGCACATCTGTTTCGTCGATGATCTCAGACTGGATTATTTCTTCGATGACATCCTCCAGAGTCACTAGGCCCGTGATGTTGTAAACGGGGTCACGATCTTCGCACTGGACCACGTGGCGTACAAATGCCATATGCGAATGGCCTTTTTTGAACTCACGGAGCAGAGAATCTAGGGTCTCATCCTCGAAGACGAAGCTCAGGGGGTGGTTGTAGAAGCGACATAGTGTCTTGAGAGGAATTGCGTCATCCGGATCAACAAAAGCCAGATCCTTGGTGTTGAGCAGCGATACAATGTTCTGCTTGCTACCTTCGAATACAGGAATTCTAGTATAGCCGCGCTTAACAATCTCACTCATTGTTTCAAAGTCCAAAACTGCACTATAAGGCACCATGTAGACGTCTTCGATACGTGTCATGACATCCGCGGCCGTCTTTTTAGTCAGTTCTAAGGCCCCAAAGATGATGTTGAGCTCCTCGTTCTCCAAATCTGCATAGTCCTTGGTGATACGCAGATATTCGGTCAGTTTTTCCCGGTCGAACACACTTCCGAGTTCTTCGCCCAGGCATAGATCCAACACTTTGGAGATGGGCCAGGATAGTGGAAACGTCAGCACCATAAATAGCTTGGTGATTAAGATTGTGCGAGCACCTATGGCGAGCCCGTAGCGCGAACAGATGGCCTGAGGAATGATCTCTCCTAAGAGGACGATCCCTAGTGTGGACAGTACAATGGCCACAGGGCCGGAGCTCAGCATGGCGTCAAGCAGAATGGTGAAGCTACTGTTAACACACACGTTTCCAAGGACCAACGAGCAGAGCAAGTAATTGCCCCGGTGCCGCAGCGGCAAGATCTTGCGGGCGTATTCGCGCTCCTCGGGGGTGCCGCAGGATTCGATCACCTTGAGCTCGGTCTTGTCAAGAGCCATGAGACCCAACGTGAGACCACTGAAGAGTCCCGACCAGACGAGAAGCACACAAATGAGCACAACGTGCACCCAAACCGGGATCAGTCTGTCCTGGGCCTCAAGTGTGACCAGCGCGTCGCTGCCCTGGTGGATCCAGTGTCCCGCGCGGGACACGCACAGCCGATAACGTCCGGCAGACGTGAGCCTTGTCCTTGCCTTGGCTGCCAGGCCCCCGTGCAGAGGCTCCAGATCCGAGACGGCCAACGCCTGCTGCTGGCACCTGGTTCCCCGCGTCGCATTCTCTTTAGTCAAGGACACATTGGTGTGTTCGGAGAAATTTGTGCCCAGTAGCACCAGCGTAAGGTCCTCGTTCGTGGGCACCAGCAGGACACCGTCTTCGGACACGCTAAAAGTGGCAGAACGCAGTCCAGACACCACAGCAGCCTCCGGGTCTCCTGCGCTGCGAAGCCGTTGCTCTAAGCACGTTCTTCGGCAACAGAGTCGGTGAGTTCACTTACGCTTTTAGGTTGACCGCAGAACCCTGGTGAATCCAGCTGTTGCCTTGACGCAAGCAGATGTACCAGCGACCCCGCCAGGGCAAAACCACGCTGGCGGAGCCATTGCTGTCGAGACCGGGCAGCGGCAGAACGTGGTGCTGCTCGCAGCTGCCGCCTCGGGGCGCCTCTCTGGACGTGACACCAACCTCACCGGGACCCTCAGGCAGACGCGAACCCAACAGCAACAGCGCAGTCTGCTGGCCGACGGACACGAGCTCGCTGCTGCTCCAGCGACCGTCCTGCCCCATGACCAGCACTCCATCGACGGTGGGAGCCACCGCAGCTGCAGCTACCACCCCCAGCACCAACAGCACAGCGCCAAACGGCACCATTGAGCCCAGGGGCTCATCTTGCCGCCATGAATGCCACCAGTGATGACGCCCTCGCTGCTGCTGACTTGCCTGCCTTCCAGGCACGTGCTGCAACTTGCTGGAAGCTAGCGCTTGCTCTGCGGGACCCTGGGATCCTCCTGTCCTCGTCTTGGGGTCAACCGGCAAAGGCGCTTCACCATCGAAACGATGTTCTAGCTGGACAGAAGGAGGGGGTGGCTCTTTAGGTAAAGAATTTGCTTGTTCGAACTGAGCATCGATGCTCACTGGCAATCTCGTCCCAGTGAGCATCGACGTTTCAGTGGCACCTAGGGCAAGCTTGATTTCGTTTGTCCGACGTTCAATGCGTAAAGTGCTGTGCGATCTCAACCGTGCCTGTTTCAGACATATTGCAACCGTCTTGCTTAAATGCAACAAATATTGATGCGAACGACCTAATAAACTCAGCACAGCGTTTTTATCTGCTGTAGAGGGCGTGTAAAACTGGTGATTCCATTTGTTTGTACATATATTTTTGTGTATAGGTTGTCCCACTGAAAACTATAGTTACTTACTCACGAAATTCAATACCCCTAAAAAGGGGAGTCTTTTCTTTGTTTCCTTGCGAAATACGAGAGCACATTCCATCCAGTCAAGAGATTCGTCGAGCAGTCGTACGCGTACAGTTTCTGAAAATACTTTTTTTTTTGTTCCGCATAAAACAAAAGTGAAATCCCTACTACATATATGCACATGCTACAATCTGACATGTTGTTCAGTCACAATTGATTACAAGCTCACTAAATCTAGCAGGCAAAATCCAGGATGCTGGTAGTGCAGCTGTAGTCATTTGTCGTGAATATCATGTTTACTTTAATCTCGAGCATGCTTAGGAAGCATCGTTTGTCACGGGAAGATTTCTGATTTGTACTTTTATTCATTTCTACTCGTGTAGACTACCGTTGTCATGGCCATTTTACACTTTTTTCAATCAGATATGTCCTTCCTCTTGAAGTCTCGCTTTGCAAACGTCACGTCAAATGCGTTTGGTACATTGTTTTTTTATTGAAGATTAATATATACTATCGGACTTTGGATCAACTGGATTTATGCTCTTGACTGCCTTACGTAGTAAACAAAAACTCCAATTGCGCACCTGTATATATCTCGTTGGATTTGAATCCCGCATGTGTATACCTTTCCAGATATTAGAGTAGCTACCTTCTGAATCTTCGCGCTTGCAAAGATTCAGTGGCTGCGAAAAGGGTGTCGTGTGGTGAACCTTATCATCTCTAGACACAACAAAAATTACGCCCCTAAGGGTGTAAAAAGGGTGTTCCAAAGATTTGCACTCATATAGCTACGCCCTTCCAGCGCCTTTCTTTCGAGCAATAGATCCCTTTTAATCGTAAAATGGGGTGATGTTGCATAGAACGCCCTTCACTTTTGAAGGGTGGAAAAAGGGTACGCAAAATAGTGCTACGGTCAAGTGAGAACACCCTTTATTTTTCACTAATTGTGTTTGCTGCACTGACAACAACTTAGAACAGCTCGTTCTATCAACTATGTGAAATAATGATTACCTGTACAAATGATTTTTACTTGGAGATATTTTTCTTGAACTCAGATATATTCTGCTCAACGTGAAGTCTTGACGACGACAAAGCAACATACGTGCAACCTTCGCAGTTGCGGACACGGTCACCTGTTATTGAATGTCATTGAGTTGTCGAAGTGCGATCCGGGACTAGTTTTGTAGCGTAAAAAGAGAAGGCAGCATGGTGATGCGCGCGCAACTGTCGAGGGAAGGTTTCTTCATGTCTCGTGCCGAAGGGCGTCGTTCTGTGAACATTTAGAACTGCGCAACACGCGTTTTTCTGACCGCGTGCGCGAGAACAATGTCAAATTTAGAATAAACTGCAAACCAGAGCGAATCTGAAACGAAGACGTTTGAAATGATTCCACAGGCTTATGACGAAAAAGCAGTGAGACGTGCGAGGTGTTCTGAGTGGCACTCGCACTTCAAGAATGGCAGACATCACTGGATGACGAAGAGAGGTAGAGGGACCTTTCCCAAACTCTCTTCGTTTTCGAGTGATGTTCTGTCATTCTTAAAGCCGAGTTTGACGCAGAATCCACCACTTTCCGGGTTCCCGGTTTGAGAGTTTGGATTTGGATTTGGATACGACTGAAGTGTCAATTAGCCGGATCCAAATCCAAGTGTATGACTTGGGAGGAAAGCTTGGGAAAGCTTCACGCTTCACCGCCATTATGCGTAAGTGAAGGCGGACATAACCTTCTTCCTTGAAGGCCCATCCTCGGTTGCCATGCCGAACCGAGTCCGACTTGCTGCGCAAGTATCGCCGCACTTCGTGTTGCGACAAGTTGGCGCACTGCGGAGGGTTTTCAACCCAGCCGTTGACTTGAAACGAGAACGGGATGTTCTCGTCCTCGGCCATCGTCACCGGTTAACGAAAAGTAGCGGAGCCGCAAACTCTAGACTGAAACGCCGATGACAAGGAGAACCCAGCAACGTGGAGAAGTCAAGTCTAATGGCGTTCCTATCCTACCAAGTATCCTCGATACCAGATTTTTTACTATACTTCGTTTCACTTTATCTGCGAGCGAAGCCAAAGCTAGAAGCGCGAGACCAGCGCCTTTTGCGTTTCTGCCCAGCTCGCGCGCTCAAGCAAAGCCTGAAGGCACGGAGCTTTCGTGATCGCGCTTCCAGCTTTGCTTTCGCTCGCACATAAGGTGAAACGAAGTATAGTTTACATTTCTGCCGCCAGGTGACGCCACATCCGCGGAAACTGGTGGATTTATGTTCGCCATTGGAACAATTTTGAACGGCGAATAAGCTCGCCGTTTGAACGGTAGATGCTGAACTCTTCATTGTTCTCGAGCACGTGATCAGAAAAACTCTTGTAGAGCAGCTCCAAATATTCACAGAACGACGACCTCTGGCAAAACGAGACACCAAGGTCCCTGCCTTCTGCAGCTGCGCTTCCATCACCAAGCTGCTTTCTCTTTTTACGCTACAGAACTAGTCCCAACATGTTTGGATCCCACCTTTTATAAGGCGGTAGAGCCGTTACAGGGTCATGATTCCTGCGTCGACCGTAAACGTGTTGATCGTAAAATAATGCCCCTAGAATGCATATAAAGATCACCAGCATCCCATTTTAAGGTGTTCACCAGCGTCCTTTATAAGAGTGTTGCAGTAACACCCTGAGGGTATTAGAGCTGGGATAAGCTTATTTATACCCGTAAGGTAAAATTGTTTATTTATACGATTGAAAATATAACGTTATTTTACGAAATTATATAACATTTTAACCGCCATCAATGAAATGTTCATTGTTTTTCAGCGCCTAAAAGTCAAATTTGTCGTTAATTGTTTATACAGCAGGAGGTTAGTCTGCCAGAACATGGCGACATTGTTACCCACTGTAGATAAGCAATTTAGCCAGTGCAGTACAACCACTAGCCTGGGCTCTTTAACGTGCACCACGCAGTGGTGGTACACGACCGCACGCCAGTACGATGCTCATCCAGATCGAAACGGGCAGGGACGTGGGGATTAAACCCAGGATCCCTGGGTTCTGCAGCGCGAGCTTTCGCTCCACGTGCTCCGAGCTGGTGTGCGCTAGCCACCGTGGCGCTAGCCCCCTCGGCCATCGATCCATCTTTTTCAGCGCCTTGAAACTCTGTAAACTGCGGCTTTTAGCGGCGAGATGTTTTGGTGGCGCCCTCCTATGGTTCCCCCTTGTGACGTCATTACCTTGCAAACAACAAGTTCGATGGTGTTTGTAAATAGCATGGTGGAAGCTTGAAATCATTGCGCTCTCAGAGGAACACTGCCAACACCGTCAAAATTAAAGTTCTTTCATTCCTCTTATTTCCGTCGATGATAAATCCTTTTCTGACGTCATAGTCAGCGTTCGGCCAATCGTGGAAGGCCGACCACAGCGACGCTTTCGGTCGCGCACGTCGCCATTAGGAGCTTTCCGAAGAGAAGAGAAAAGAAAACGGGTTCAGTAAAATGTAAGACAATTATATTCTCATCTAAGCAGCTTTGTGAACGCAGTCTTGTGGGACGTACCGTTTAGCGAATGGGATGGTACGAGCTTCAGAGGACAAAGAAATTGTTGTGAGTGTATCAGTGCATTTAGTTTTTTTTTTTTTTTTTTTTTTTTTTTTTTAGAGAGAAGTGAAGCGACTGGAATACATTATGTCCCAACCTGTTTACGGTGATCGTAAGACGAAGTTTAGTTTGAAAATGTCTGTCTATCAAAGCAAAGCAAATAAGACGTGAGTGTCTAGGCAGCTTGAGTTCGGTTTGTTCACAAAAGATGACGATACTGCTTTACGTTATAGATTAGAAATTCAGCCAGTGCAAGACGATTGCTAATTTGGGGTTGTTTTAACGCGCATCACACAGTATAGCGATGAAATAGACGCCCTCCGGTACGATGCTCATTCAGATCGAACTGGCAGGTGCCAGAATCGAAACCAACCTCCCCGGGGTTGCCAGCCCTAAAGTCCCTGGATCCTGGGAAATTAACGCCATTGCCTTCCATACCTACTAGCCGGATGTAAACAGATACTAACATACAGACGAGTAAAACCTCGCAAGGCGATTGGCTAATCTGTCTAAGTTGCCATGAAAATCGCCACTGCGGTCCATTCAAATCTTCGAAGCTTCCAGAGGGTCGTTCGAACCAGTCGCGCCAAGATCACCATGAAGCATCATCGTACTGGAAGCGTTCCTCGCCAATATAAGCATATTTGGCACTGTGTATGCTATCAGCTTATCTATCATGGCCATCTCCACGGACCTCTTTCAATTATATTGTTCTTCTTGCGTATTTCAAAACAGTAAAAGTATTTTTCAGTGCCTCCAAGCACCGACAAGCATGTGGTGCTGGTACGAAAATGTACGCTTGTTTCGTCGGTGTGTGGATAGCGAAATTTAGATCGGCTCACCAAGAACGGAGGGGTCAAGGAGAAATTTCTCATTTCACGGACCAAAATGGCGACCACACGAGGAGCTTGGCGCTACTTTCCCAGGATCCAGTGACTTTACCTAGCCCGAGCTTCCACTATACTCCATTTACCCTTACACTGAGACTGCAGACAATGCCACAAGCACGAGCGCTCGAGGTCACTGCTTTGAAACGTTCTTAACAACACGAGCACTCGCGCTAGAAATGCATGTCTCAAAACCAGGAGCTCGGGCTAGCTCGCGCTTGTAGCTGAGCGGAGTATACAAGCGCTCTCGTGCTCGACAGAGCCGTGTGTTAAGAGAGTTTGGCCATTCATTGGCTTGCATAGGCGAGCATCTCGTGGCCAACCGCATGCCGCGAAACAGCCCCTTGGTAGAGTGTACTAGAAAGGACGAGTGGGGCCACCGGAGCGCTATTTTGGTACCTCCGCATGTGGAAAAAAAACGGCTAATCTTAGCCACTTCGCTCGTAGCGCCCTCTTGGGCACTACGAGCGAAGTGGTTTGGCTTAGCCGCTTTTTTTTTTAAACGCGTTTCGTTCCAACGCCAAGCTCGACCGGCGCACTGGTCAAGGTCATAGAAACGATAGAACGCCGGACTATATTTTTTTATACAACCTAGACGTCAGGCGTCACGTACATGAAGTCACCACGACCTGACTTTTCGTCACAACGCCATGCGACATTAGGACGACACGCGACATGAGGACGACGCCTTGACGTCAACGTCGTCATCGACGTTGACAACGTGCGTTATACGACATCAAGACTGCGTTCTGACGTCATATTGCGTTGGCAACGACGACGATGTCAACGTTGACGACGACGACGACAACGTCACGGGACGTCAAGATGATGACGTCCTTGTCAATGTATCGTCGTAAGGACGTTTGGTGTCAGTTCGTTGGCGTGGTTGTCGACATGACGCAACTCGACGTCACGAAGACGTCCCGACAGCTTCACGACGTCGACGTCATACGTTACACGACGTCAAGACTTCGTCGTGACGTTCACGTTCACGATAACGTCAGGACGACGTTAACGTGACGTCATAGCGATGTTTGACGTTGCATGGGTCGTCGACGTCGATGTCGGCATCGATGACCACGTCCACGTCGTCCTCGATGTGGCGCGCGACGTCATGACCGCGTTACAACGGCGACTTGATGTCGCGTAACGGCGTCGTCCTCAACGCGACGTGATGTCACGACCACGTCACAACGGCGACTTGATGTCGCCAAACGGCGTCGTCCTCGACGCGACGCGATGTCACGACGGCCTTACGACAGTATCTTGGCGTCGCTTAACGTCGTCGACGATGACGTCGTGGCGTCGTCGTGTCGTGGTGCTTTGACGTTACCTCTGACGTCAAAATCATAAGAAATACAATATAGCATGACCTTAACCTGTGTCGTTGCTTGATCGCAGCGAAGGTGGCGCTGCGATCTAAGTGGCTTGGTTCCACCTGATCGCTTTCCACATTTTGAGGTGCAACTGAAAGCATGAGCGGAGCCTATAGCTCGTCCCACTCGTACCTTCTAGTACACTCTACCCTAGGGGTGGTCGTGAGCTCGAAAATGCGACTCCACTAATTTAAGCCGCTTTAGCGTCGCTAGAGTAAAAAGGTGTAACTCTTGGTGACTGAAAACTTGGAGCATGAGAGGTTTTCGTCATGTCCATATTCAACGGTAGAATAAACGAACGTGGCCTCCAAACCAAAGCAAACTGCGTAGTTCTAATCAATGCTGCTGCGACATCGAACGCTTCTATTTCACGCTTTTAATGTCGTTTCCAATATTATGACTTTGAGGTCTGCTCATTGGTCGATGCTGTGTCGCACTTTTAGTTTACGCTGTAACCGCGGGGGAAATATTTGACGCTGGCGCGGCCTTTGTTCCGCCCATTGGTCAAACTCTCCCAATCTACGGCTCTGGGGCTCGATTTGACTGAAGCGCCCTCGTGTTCGTTGTGGCCTTCAAATTAACCCCTCCTGCCCGAGTCTTACTAGAATGACAAACGGGAATAACTGAAACCGACAAGCTTCACACTCAGGAACAAAGGGTGTAAAAGGGTGTACCGTTACACCCTTTGTCCCATATAATACACCCCAAAACTTCATTTCGACGTACAGAGCCCTATAGGCGAACAGATGGCCCCAAATTTTACGAGGGCTTGATAACGGTGCGATATAACTTTTTCAATAGCTAAAGTACGTATCAAAAACCACATAAAGAAAACACCGAGTTTTTACAGTAGGGCTAAGAAAACCCCAATTATGTTTTTTGTAGTCAGTAAAACGTACATTAGTTATTTTAATAAGTTGTACCACACGGCTATCAAGCCCCTCGTAAAATTTCGGGCCGTCTGTTCGACTGTAGGGCGCTGCACGTCGAATTGAAGTTTTGGGATGTATTATATGGGACAAAGGGTGTAAGGATACACCCTTTTACACCCTTTTTTCTTGAGAGTGAGGTGTCGGTTATTTCCGTTTTGTGCAGCATTCATGAAAAGGTATCTATGACGGGCTTCCAATCACTCGTGCTCACGAGCACAGAGATACTGCGAGCCTGCCAAAGAAACCATTACATGTACGCTGCACGTGCTTGATGGTGGTCGGTGTCGGTTGTTTTTGTTTATCGCTCTAGTGGGATTACTCTCACGGATAACCAGACATGTGCAAGTTACTAAAAAAAGTAATTAAGTTAAGTTACTGAGTATTGGCCTCAAAGGTAATTCGAGTAGAGTAGAAATCACTTAAATGGAAAGTAATTGAGTAAATTAATAACTACCGTAACAAAGTAGCAACTTACTTTTGAAGTTACTTTTATATTTTTTTACAGTAGCAAGAAAGTACATAAATGTTTTTATCCGTTTGCGATATTTTGCTAGCCAAATATAAAGCGGCTTGTGTTTTCACATAAATGCTTTAATAGCTGGTTCTGCTTCTGCGTGATTAATTGTTTTGTACTTTTTGTTTTCCGGTCAACGATGTACTCCGAAAGATCATTTCTACTTTGAGGTTTAGCACTACGTGAGCTTGATTTTGCAGACAGTGTTGGCTTGTTTACAGTGTTGCGTAAAGTACATCTAAAAAGTACTTGAAGTAAAGTACAAAGTCCATCAGAGGTTATGCACTTCAAGTATAGTAAATACACCGGGTGCAATGTACGTGAAATAAAGTACTATAAATACAAAATACTTTTAAAGTAAAGTACAAATACTTTTTAACACGATCTTTCATGATGCCCTTTCATACCTTTTTTTTTTCTTTCACTGGTACGCATTGATCCAGGGGTAATCGCAGGAGCATCAGTTTTTTCGGAAATGGGAACAAATACTGGATAAAGTCAAGTCGAGACAGATTAGTTGTTTTACTCTCGCTGACGAGCTACTTAACACAATACACGTATGATGCACTTATATGTATCGGTCTTTAAGCCGCCATTACTTCACTCAGAGAAATGACCAGATGATGTCTCGAAAGATGATAGCGCGTTTTCGCATGACGATACGCCATTCTTTGTTTCCAAATTTGGAGAATGTACTTTGAAGTCGGGAATATTACTTTCTTCAGAAATTACCAGAAAAAATAGTTTAGCAAAGTAGAAGTACATGCTCAGAAAATGTACTTCAAGTAAAGTACAAGTTTTCTAATCCTACTTGAAATAGTACTTTAAGTACCATGTTCTTAAAATACTTCCCAATTCAACTTTTTTTTTTTTTTTTTTTTGTAAAAACATATGGGGAATTATTAAGCTTCTCGAACGATCTTCGAATCTTGGAAGACCTGCATGTATTGAGTTTGGGGAGGAAAAGTAAGGCAAAGAGGTCACTTTTGCGTTGCCTTTTAGCACGCGATCGTTCAAGTACAGCACAAACTACGGGAGCACCGGATGGGCTTCAGAGCGGGTGCTGCCTTTTGTTGACTCCTTTGAGTGCGTCAAGTCTCCTTGAGCTTCAGGACACAAAGTAACCCCAGTCATCGGCGCTAATCCCGCATTTACTGGGCCTCACTTGCGACGTGTCTGCCCGCTCCCCGCGCCTCGTACCAGGGTTGTTGCAGTGGGGGGCTCGTAAATATTTTAGAGGGTTTCGGACGCTCCAAACCACTCCCCACCCAGTGCCTACGCCACATGCTTCCCCCGCTTTGCAAATATTAGCTGATCTTCTAACGTCTTATCTATTTTTGTGCAGGAATGTTTGTGGACCAGCAAACCTACCACTAAAATTCAAAAGTAATTTGTAACTTGAGTAGAAGTTACTCGGATAAAGTAATCAGAGTAAACTACTAATTACCGAAATAAAAATGTAATGGAAAGTTCCTGAACTACTCAGAAAAGTAGTTAAACTAGAGTGACTTGAGTAGAGTAGTTGAACTACGCACAAGTCTTCCGACAACTGGCTCTTCAGAAGAAGTGAGCAGTGCGCGGGCGCAGCATTGATCGCCCGAGCGCCCGTGCGCCTCTATCTTGGACTGCCAGAGAAAGTTGTCCGCGGGGTGAAATACGCGACCAAGTCGCTGAGGTCGCGTAGACCTTCAACCGAATTACTCCAGCATCACAGAGAGTGCCGGGAACGTAGGTACACACACACGCTGCGCGCGCTGGCGTCTGCGGCAGTATAACTAACTGTTCGAGAGCAAAAATATAAAACAAATGGCAGCTTGCACGTCAGCGCCAGAGCCGTATATTAGGAGAGTTTGGACAATAGGCGGAGCAAAGGCCGCCGCCAGCGCCGAATATTCCCCCCACGCTTAGAGCGTAAACTAAATTTGTGACACAGCGTCGACCAATCAGGAGACCTCTACTCCATCTCACAAATGTCGACAGTGAAGACAAAGGCACAGGCGCGTGAGCCTAGCTCAGCGAAACGCTATTGTTTGTACGAGACTTCGTGGATAGGAGGCACTTTCCAAAGCCACGCGCTCGTGCCCATGCCTTTGTCTGCACTGCTAGAACAGCGTCCTGAGACTGGCTGAAAGAAAGCAGTGCAAAGGGTGGGGTGCGCGAGCGTCTTGAGACGCGGAGTTTCGCTCGGCACGGCTCAAATTATACTTCGTTTCACTTTACCTGCGAGCGAAGCCAAAGCTAGAAGCGCGAGACCAGCGCTTTTTGCATTTCTCCCCAGCTCGCGCGCTCGAGCAAAGCCTGAACGCACGGAGCTTCCGTGCTCGCGCTTCCAGTTTTGCCTTCGCTCGCACATAAGGTGAAACGAAGTATAGTCGTGGCACAAATTTAGAGCACGCGACCACCGCTAGGGGCTAGCTGTTTCGCGGCCTGTGGTTGGCCCGAGATGCTCGCCTATTCAAACCAATGTATGGCCAAACTCTCTCAATAAACGGCTCTGGTCAGCGCGCGTTCTTTATAATATTTACTTGAAATCTTGCAAAGGCGCAGTTCCCACATGAGGCACTGCGCGTGCGCAGGAACAAGAATCGCGTCAACTCTGCACATGCACCTTGCCGACCAGGGTGTCGAACCGAAATGTTTTTCGTTCCGGTTTTCGTTCCGGTTCAGGAAAAACGGTTCAGATCCGGTTCAACTCCGGAGTGAAAAAATAAAGGTTCAAACCGGTTCGTACCGGTTCGTACTCATATGCTACAAAAACAATTGACGGCAGCAAAAGATAAACTATTCATATTTTGTAAAAGTGTTACATATAAAAAGCAAACGCTGACATTACAGTGTGTAACGAACGAGCTAGTGCTGGGGCACCTCGGGACGTGGGTGATAGCACAGTTCAGTGTCAGTCAGCTGACTGAAGAAGCAGGACGTCGTCAAGGATATCCGGGGAAAGACGGCTCCTCTGAGAGGATAAAATGAACTTCAGTGCATAAAGGGCTCGCTCCACGCTCACCTGGGTGGTAGGCACTCCCACGACTACTTTGCGCCAATGCGTAGAACTCTGGATGGCGTTCTCTTCTCTCCGCCCAAAAGTGCAACACGTTAGCGTCCCTTGAAAGCCGTGGCTCCTTGTCTAGCACTTCCAGAAGGCATGCTATATCAAGTGGGCTACTGGTACCTCGAACGTGCACGCCCTCATCCTCTCTTTCCTTGAAGAGCGTTTCCAGGGCTTTTTCCGAATAATCTGGAGCCGCCGCAGGTTCAGAAGAAAGGGTAGAATCTTGCTCGCATTGCAGAGCTGTGATTCGCCTCCAAGTCTTTTTCAAGTGCGACGTGGCCCGGTACGTTTGCTCATGGATGAGAAGAAGGCGGTAGCGGGGATCCATGTACACTGCTGCACAGAAGACATCCGTGTCAGGAAGTTGTCGCTCCGTCTTTTTCATTGACTGGACCAAGGCCTCTGCTAACGGCGACGATAACTTGGAAGTGTCCATGGAACATCTCAGTCATGCTCCGTAGAAATACAGTGAGCTGTTCCTTCTGCAATGTCTTCGTCGCCACTTCTGACGGGCGAAGCGATACTGCGAGCATTTCGACTTCCGCCCATATGCCTTCAGCCAACCTGGAGATGTCCAACGCGGTGGACATCCACCGCGTTGGACAATCAATCACTGGTTTCTGCAACCCTAGCTTCAACCCGAACCAGCTGAACCGCCGAGCCGAGGGCCTCGCAGAAAAGCAAATAGAAAAAACACTGGCACAGAGTTTCACGCTAAGGTGGACTGCAGCGGACGCTATAGCAGCTCGCCTAGCATATCCAGTGCTAAGAGCCTATATTCCCGGTTGAGCAGCGACGTCCGGAACGTGAAGTCACTTTGTACGATCAGAGCGCTGAATTTTGAGGATGGCTCGTAGGATTGGCCGCTGTCCATCTTAGGTTGAAGGTGAGCATAAGCAACGAGAGTCGTCGTGTCTCTGAACTCGCCTGAGAGTCTGGACAGAGTAGCGGCAACTCGCGAGGCGCGTCGGCCTCTCGCCGTTGGTTAAAAGAAACCAAACACAAAAACGCACTTGGAGGGTGGAAAGGAAGCCGTGCTCAGATGAGCTGTGCGTCTTAAAGTTTGTGTTCCTGAGGAGAAAACGTTTTGGTCCTTGATGTTTCTGCTACCGGAGATCGAAGCTGTTTTACTGTTTTCTGTAGCTGTAACTGTTAATTGAATCCCCCTTCCCTTCCCGGTGCTAGACTTTAATTTCGGTCAGAATATTAAATCCGCTGAGTTATTTTAAAAGCAGATTAGATGCGCCACAGTAAGGCAACTAGTGCAGGTTCTAAAATATCCATCGGCCTTTGTATCGCTTTATTATCTGATCAGTGCTACAATGAAATCAAGGCGTTTAAAGTAAATTTCACACAACACTACAACGTTAAAGACAAAAAAAAAAACACACCAACCAAATCTCGAACTGAACGCAAAAAAGGGCAAAGAGGGGTATAGACAACACTAGGTGTGTTGTCTATACCTCTCTTTGTCCTTGTTTTTTTTGTTTTTTTTTGACGTTCAGTTTCAGATAAACAAACCAACTAGCCCAGGTCACCGTTTTGCCGCCAAACAGGCTCATTAATTTGTCACTTTTGCTGACGTACGATTTGGGTATGTTGTAATGATAAATTTTCTCTGATGAACCATTTCCGGTCCCCAAGAAAAGGTTGGGACGAATGTGGGCATTTGTTAAAGAAATACGTAAGACCAGAAATCTTGGAGAATTTATAGTTATTGTGCTCATTTCGTTTGAGTTCTTGAGACAAACTTTATAAATTATGAAGACGACCGTTATGTAAAAACTTGATAATGGAACGTTAGAGAGCTTTGCGCTGCCTATTTTTCTCGTTCTTAGACTTGCCACATCAACGACACACCGCAAAAATAATTTATCAGTTTTGCCCAGGAACGAAAAAAGAATTATTTCGGTCCAGTTCAACTCCGGTTTGCGCGAAAATAATATTTGGTTGTTGCATTTTTGGTTTATTATCTAGGTTACTGAGTTTTTCGCCACGCACTTTTCACGTGACCTGACTTCTTGTATGAACCGAAAACCGCATGGAAAATATAGCGGTTCTGCTCCGGAACGAAGAAAACTATTTCGTTCCGGTTCAACGCCGGTTCGCGCGAAAATAACGGTTTTTTCTGGTTTTCGGTTCACGGTTCGGGTTCGGTTCAATACCCTGCTGCCGACAGCGGCGCAACGTCGAGACCGCGTGTTGGTGTACAGGGGAGGCGAACGCGTACAGCGCGTGTACCTACCAGCATTCTCTTTGCTGCTGCTTGGGTAATGGACCTTTCCGGAAATATGTGGCACCCCCAGCGTCGGCTTTACGCATTGTGACGTTCAGATGGTGTCTTTATTTGAATTAGTTTGGTTTTCATTGACGAAAATAAGAACAATGTCAGACTGTCAATTTTAACGGTGTTCGTGCAAGAATGCGACGACTCTAAGCTTCGATCGTGTTTTTTACACACACCATCTAACTTGTTGTCCGCGTCGACTGATAAATAGACAAGATTACAATTCGGGACTTCGTGAAGAGGCAAATTCGTGGTCGTGACGTCACCAACGGAAAGCATTAGAGGGCGCCACCGAAACATCTGGGCGTTAATAGGGCATTACAATTGAGTCTGGTGGCCGACACCAATTAACGTTCCTAGATCAAAGTCAGTTGACAAGCTTCCTACAACGCCTGGCGCCTTTTCGTGGCGCGTCCTCTCGGTGGCGCCTCCTACGCTAAGAGCCCGCCTCGGACAGAACCGGTGGAACATTGGATGCACATTGCCTGCGGTACAATGTGACTCTATCGTTGTTTTTATGGTAATGTTTGAGCAAAAGCTTACGCAATGAGAGCGTCGATCGAAAACGGTCCTTCTTCGTTGCCTATGGAGGCGTTGACGCTCGTGGCGCTAGCGACGCTGACCAGCTAAAGCCCCTCAATGTTTTTGCGTTTGTCTTGCAAGTAGCGTCATATGGTTCAGTGCACAAGGCCCGTGTCTCGAGCGGCCATTGGAAGCAAATGGCGGCGCAGCACTGAAGTGAGCGGCCCCTAGGGAGCGAATGGCGGCGGAGCATCCGCTCGTGGCACGTGTCTTGGGCGTTTACACAGCAATGGTTGGCGGTACTTGTAAGCGTGAACTTCATCGAGGGATTTTATATCCGGCCGTACCTGCTCGCGTGCCGGCAACGGAGAAGAACCGCTTTCGAACGCCGCTTTTCCGTAGAGCTTGTCAACTGATAGATCTATACGTTGGCCGACACCGCAGCTTTAAGCTCGTGGAGCGAAAGTCAGCTCTACAGAATCCAGGGATCCAGGGTTCAATCACTGGGTTCAATCCCCGCCCTCGCCAGTTTTAATAGAACATTTTTAGCACAGCGTACCGCCTAGAGCGGTACTGGTATTGGGAGCTCGCGCTGCGACTTCAAAATATAATCTCAGTCGCGCGCCCGGAGCGGTATACCCTATTCGCTGTAGCAAGTGGTAACGCTACGCTAACACAGCCTAATATGGGAGTTTGTCGTGGTCATGTAATCACTACTGCGCGATGCATGTTAAAGACCCCTGGCTTACAGTTGTACTGCACTGGTCAAGTTGCCCTATAGCAGATATACAAGTTGTTGTTTTCACCGCAGCTAAAACTTCGTGTTCCATAAAAAACAATTTCCATACAACCAACCTCACGTTTTCTGTAAGTTCAATATAGTTGTTCGAAAGTGCCGGCTTCTCAGTATTGATGGCATCGTACGTCTACGCTCAGACAGTCTAGGTATATGTAATCTGGAAATATCAAGCCAAGCAGCTCTTTTTTTTTCTATCATAAGAGTCAAGGAAGAGGCTGGGCTAGACGCTCTTTCTTGCCAAGAGCTTTCATCGATCCACCATGGAACATTCTTTCTCTTGTTCTTTTTTTTTTTTTTTTTACTCCCAAGGGCAGGAATTTTTCGCCTTTATTTCCACGGAGGAGTTTCACAACCCTTCCAGGGTACAAACTTTCGGGCTCCATGGTTCTGCTCACGGTTTTGTTGTATATGTGCACCGCGCAGCCTCGTCAATTGGCTGAATGAACATTCCATTATTATATAGGTGTCGTATATATGGGGTGTGTGATCAAAAGGCGTTCTGCGACATACATTTTTTTTTTTTTTGTATCAGCTACTTACTCGTTATTTGCTAAGCGACCCCCGCCGTAGCCTTTAAATTCTGACTAAGTGTTTACGGCGTGAGTCAAAGGTGTCGTTGGCTACTTGAAGGAGGTGCTTGAAGGTGGTCAATCGTGTGCATCAAAATTTCACCATAGCCATTTCTATACTGACAAAGCCTGGCAGATCGCCACGAAACGCGGCCGCCGAAAGTGAAAAGGTAGAGCGATAGACAACGGGTGAGAGGACAGTCATGTAACGGGTGCCCCGCTGCGGCGAGACGCCGAAACACGTCACTTCTCCCGAGCGATGGAATGTCCGCTCGTGCTCCTCGCGTTCCTCGCGCTCCGGCTTTTTTTCTCGTCAGGTTTGAAAACCATGTTCCGGGTCCTCGCCGCTGCAAAAGCTGTGCACTGAATACCAGGTTCCCCGAGAAATGCTCTCTGCTACCAGATCCTCGCGCTCCAAATCTGCGACCGGGCACTCTATGGCTCCGTAGTCGAACTGCCAGGCTTTGTGAATATAGGGAACGCTATGATTTCGCTGAACAAACTTAACCGAGTAAAACGTTAGAAAGCAAGAGCTTACAATCGCTACCTACGGCGTCCGTCTGCTAACAAAAGGCGTCTGATTGGGGCGACAGCCGACGGATGGCGGCAAAACATCAACGGCAACACATCTTTCGTTTTGCATTCCTCGCTTTGCGCTAATTTTTGTATGTTTTTTTGGTAAGAATAGAAGAATCGTGCACTGACAATGGGCATAGGAAAAGAGCGCATCGCTTCTGGCTCCAACACGTCGCTTGTTTCTGCTGCCGAGGTCGAGGGAAGCGCCCGCTGCGACCGCCTGTAGCCGCCTGCACACTAGAATGAACACAGTCAGGGAGAAAACGAGCTGGTGAAGATTAGACATAATACAACCCCGAGACTGTAGGTAAGCAAAAGTGTGCAGATATAACACTACCCCATCTCGGGGTAGTGTTATGCCTGCACACGATACTCCGTTCATCTTAAAGGGATCGTGAAAACGATTTGGAAGTTCAGTTTAACAATCGAAACAGATGTCAGGTGTCTTCCAGGTAATGTTGACGAAGTTTTAGACAGAAGCTGCGCTTGTGCGCCGCACAATTTCGTTTAACAGATTCAGCATTTTTCGCAAAACAATTGGGCTGTGTGTATGTTTAGACAGCTTAGAACTCGGTCTGCCTCAGCGGGCGACGAGTCTCCCAGCTGTAGATGAGCAATTTAGCCAGTGCAGTACAACCACTAGCCTGGGGTCTTTAACGTGAATCACGCAGTAGTGGTACACGACCGTACGCCGGTACGATGCTCATCCAGATCGAAACGGGCAGGGGTGGGGATTGAACCCAGGATCCCTGGGTTGTGCAGCGCGAGCTTTCGCTCCACGTACTCCGAGCTGGGGCCCTAATCTGGACACTTGGCGAAAAAGTCGGCGAGAAATCCCGCGGCTCTGATTAGCCGGCGCCTAAGGTCAAGTGCGGCGTTGGCCAATCACGCCCGCCAGATTTCTCGCCGAGTTTCTCGCCAAGTGTCCAGATTAGGGCCCCTGGTGTGCGCTAGCCCACTCGGCCACCGATTTTCCCAGCAATATTTACACCGTGACCGACGACAGCGACGAACGAGACAGCGAAAAAAAATCCAGCTTTTGAGTCACGTAGACCGTGACATCAATATAGGCTCCTGAGGCGACTGGTTGAAGTAAACGGAGTCCACTCATATTCGTTTTCGAGCGTGAGTTGTTAAAAAAAAAATAATACTATTAACAATAAAAATTATTTCAGGACAATTAAAACCATTTTTTTTTTTTTCAGAAAGGATTGCTGCAATAGAAATAAAATTATATTTTAGTCCGCGGGCGCGTGGACTGAAAAGACTGAAAAGCCGAGCGCCTTTCACTCACGAAGAATGGGCGGGGACTGACTTGAAAAGCGTTTAGTGTCGCAACGACATTTTTTTTTTTTTTTTTTCTGATGAGAAAGAAAAAAGTTGGGGCTTCAATCCGTGCTGTGAAGGTGGTTGGCCAGTGCGCTGTGGTATCGACCCTTTTTATGGCAAACGCCTCCAGGTGGTCCTCCGGTCTTTGACGTCCCAAAGAACTTCCCGTTTATAAAAAGAATGAACAAAGGCCGCCTTAAGACCGCTGCTTGAAATGTAGATGAAACGTTTAACCACCAATTCTTCAGGCCAGTCAATGTTACCAACAGGCTCTTCAGTTAATGTGAAATCTGTTAAAAGTTTCGAGTATTCTTGTAAACCAACTTGCCTCCTGCAAGATGTAATATTGTACAGCCAAAGGCCCTCGTCAAATTTCCAACTTTGTTGTCCGTGTAGCATTTATGCTTCTAGCACTGGTGACATATAAGCAAGCTCAACAGGCTTGCAAAGACGCTGTGACCGGAAATCGGACGCAAGTTGCAGTTCATGTTTGTAAACAGCAAAAAGATCTATACCAAATGATTGACAAAAGAAAAGTAAATGCACTGTACCAAAGCTTTTTATATCTGAAAGGCTAGTGACGTCACTCTCCACGTCGCAAGCTGTCGTCGCCGCGTCAGCTTGCGCAACAGTAATCTTTACCGCGAAACGTATGCGGTGAGCGGTACGTGTTTCGCATTGTTATCAGGAGCGCCTTATCATCAATTTTCCGGTTCGAATGCTTCTTTTGTGCTTTTTCTTTATTGGAACGAATGCTATGCTGTATGTTGAATGCGTGATATGCACTTTTCGCTTCAATCGCTGAAGGTCTTTTTTCCTGAGGACGACGACACAAAACAAAAATTCCAGAAATCCGACCTGTGAGGCATATACTGCTTCGCTGTAAAAATGCGCATCATTGTGGCTATGTTCCAAATCTTATTCCAATGGATCGGAGTTTCTCCGGTGGATCGTATCACGTGACGACACAGACTAAAAAAAAAACGCTGGATGTGGGTAGGTTTTAGAACGCCAAGGTACAAAACCCTTACCCTGGTGTAAGATTAAGTAAATTTTGGAACACGGCCTGTGTTTTGTCATAATAGCATCCTGTATATTTATGCCTGTCGAACGGAGAAAACTACAAGGGGTGGTCGCCGCCGATAAGGTGCGCACCGCCACCGATGCTTCAGGGTGGGGCGCCACCTTCGTTGGAGTAGTTCAAAGCCGTATATGTAGAGAGTTTGGCCATTTATTGGGAAGTATAGGAGACAAATGAGGAGGCGCCCTTAGCCGAAAGCGTGCTGGGCGTGTTCCAGGGCTTCTTCACAAATTCGAATGTGGCCAACTAGAAGCCGGAGATAATACCCTGGCGGTGTTCCCGAGAAACGAAATTAATAAGCGCGTCGGAGTAACTCTTGGTGACAAGAGGGTTGGGCAGTATCGCGATACAAATGTATCGCGATAGTATTTCAGAAATACATTTCGTATCTGTATTTCTGTATTGCGATACATTTTTTTCACCAGTATCTGTATTCCTGTATCGAAATAAATTTGGAATGTTTCTTTGTATCTCGATACAATCAGGATGAAATGTATTTTGTTACATTTCTTCAGAAATACTTCCCCCCCCCCCCCCCCAAAAAAAAAAAAAGAAAAAGATCCGAACGCATTTTTTTTTTTTTTTTTACTTCTGAGGGCACCAGGGTTAAGGTGATACTGGGGCATTGTTACTGTGCTGACCTTCCTTTCGATTCTCCGAGCTATTTTTCAATGCGTTTTCTTCTCTCTTCTGAGAAGTGTTGCGTAGTCTCGAACCAGGGTGGCGTGCCAGGAGTGGAGTCAGAGCATTTTCTGGCGCATGTCTTAGGTAGGAATTTCTTGAGTCATTGTTTCCTGGCATCCAATGCCTGCTGCTAACCGTCTCTCTTGCCTTAGCGTACACAGTACACTCAGCCGGCAAAGCCGACTCACAGTCCTTTGCAGGACGAGCCTGGCGGTGGTTGGTTTAAAATAGTAGGATGACTCACGCAGTGAAGTTCAACACATACTCGAATGGGTCTGCGGCTGCGCCCGTAATATATGCACGGATCAAGGGTACGTCATCAGCCGACGTGAACGTGACCCGCTGCTCTAGTGATCCGAAACCCAGGAAGGAGGCCAGACGTGGCCTCGCGGTGCCGACCCAGACTTCGTACGCCTGCGACTCGTCTCGAACGCGTTGTTTCTCGGAGAGCTCGCACCTGTGCCGGCAATATAAGGCCGCAATCCACGAGGTCTCTGTTTGGATGATGCAAGGCGAGACTAGACGACTGCAATCCATGCGTCGGTGGTGAAGGGTCGGCAGAAAGGACCTTCACAACAGGGATGCCACCGTATCGTTTTTCCAACCGTAACAGACGATAAGACATGTGTTTCAGGATGCTTCAGGTGGTCCACTATTCTCGAAAATTCCAAATGACACTGCCTGCACGATCTTGAACGAGGTAACCTACAACAAAAGTACGTGTTGTCCTTTCATACAGCAACGTGGTAAAGTTCCATGTTCAAGACCACACCTACAGATAAAGAATACCAGTTCCTTCCACCGTGACGTCATGTGATCAATATTGGCAGGGGCATCCTTATTGGACAGGGGCGTTGTGACGTTTTGATGGAATTTAGGGTGACATCGAATTTATTTAGAGGTCGAAGTCTTTTCGCATCCCTCGTCAGACAGAGAGGATGTCAGGGAAAGGACCACGGTCAGTGCTTGATGGAAAGTCTTTTTTTTTTTGAGCCCATTCAAGACTCCTCGCCGTCCGAAACCACTATCTTCAAGGCAAAGTGCCAAGCCTACGGGAAAGTCACTTTCGGGATAAAAAACTTCCACTTCAAACTTCAAGCTTCATCTCAGTTGGCGTCTCAAACAAATTTGAAAAATGTATTGCAGTATCAGTGTTTCTGTATTTGTATTTTCTGCCCTTCCTAAAATGTATCCCTGTATTTGTATTTCCAAATACTTTTTGCCTCTATTTAAAATGTTTTTCCGATACGTATCGCGATACATTTTTACAGATATATTTTAGTATGAGTATTTTAGCTACTATTTTAATGTATCCCAGTATTTGTATTTCCAAATACATTTTTGAGTATTTCTGCCCAACCCTGACTGAAAATATGGTGTACATGATGTTTCAAACACGGTCAACCAAAATCATGGTGGAACAGCGCGACTAGCGGAACGATCGACATAATCCGTACACCAGGCTCCGAGGGCCGGGAACCTGCCGTCCGAGCAGTCACATTCTGTCCGAGCAAAACAGAGTTGAGCGGCACATTCGTTTCTTACATCTTTCTGCATGATCATAATCGAAACATCACGTGCACCCTATTTTCAACCTTGAAGGGTTACTATGTTTAACTCTTACGCACTTATTAAAACCATATACCTATGATTAAACTGTTTCTCGCTACCACCGCTATGGGATTCTTTTCGGCTTCTGGTTAAGAGAGAGAGAGCATGTCAAGCCCTCTTTCTGCATCTGGTGCACGCCCTGGCTCTGCCCGCGCCTCCCATTGACCACACGGCTCTGCCCGTACGCTGTACGTCCGGACGGTTCGGAGTTCGGAACGAGTGCGTGGGTTGCTCGAAGTTTCTCGGTGGTCGCACAGTCGTTACGAAAGAAAATCATAGTAGAATCAGTCACATTATAAACTTCGTGATGCGAGGTTTTACCGCACTCCTGTCCGTAAGTTCTTCTTGTGCGAAATACAATACTCGCGATGTTTGGTATATCCCGGCCAGGCGATCGCGGGATGGCAATGTTTGATTTTATGGCGTGTTTATTTTGAAATGCATGAAAGGCAGGTGCGATACGGTTTCGTATCGCAGCGGACAAGAGCGTGCGCGGCAGTCTGCAGTCGTGAAAAAGAGTCGATGTTTTAGTAACGCCTATGAATATCGAAATGAGACACGATACAAGCGTTCCAGCATGGGCGAAATATTTTTTTTGCTGTCGCCACGCCAATAGAATACATTTAGAATATAAGCGTAACCGTCACCCATTCTCGTCTTGTCTCCCCTTTACTTTTTTTTTACTAATTTCAGGTTGAAATGTTTTATTATTTTTTGTCGCCCATACCGGTTATGTCTGCCAGGGGGCTGGGGACGAGAGTAAGCGAAAACGGTCTATTCGCGTCTCCAGCTCGACGCTCGCCCTCCCGCGGCGGAAACGGGAAGCGCTCTAGTGAGGGTCCCCCGATTCTCCTGCTCAGCAGGCACGGCGGAACTGCTCGCGACTATGGCTCGTGAAATGTAATTTCCGAATGCAAACAACACTCTTCACTGTCCTAACGTAGTGCTGCAACCGCTATGGGATTGTACCTTACTGGAGAGTTTTAGTGTTGCGTATAGAAGCAAACGCAAGAGGTGTGCGTTTGCGTTAGATTTGCGTGCCCCACGTTGTGCGTGCGCCTCATCGCCATGCGCCATCCAAGACCGCAATTTTAGGCTCTTCGCACGCGCAGTGTGGAACACGCAAAGATAACGCAGAACACAGCACTTACGTTCGCTCGTATACGCATTACTAAAACTCACTACTGTTTCACCGGCTTCCAACGTCAACGAAACGTGCTGCAGTGAGCAGACGTGCAAGCAGGTAGGCATTCCTTCGAACTAGAAAGGCTGAGGTTGGCAAAATGACGGAGCGTAAAAATGAATGTAACTAAATGTTATGAAAAGCTTAATAATTAAAAAAAATGTTTTTTTTTTGTTTTTGTTTTTATTATTACTATTATTTTACTTTTGGGCATTTGGTCTGAAAGGATGTTGGCGGCGACTTTGGACGTTTTGCCGATTGTCAAAAGGCGCGACTTTGATATCAAAATATACTTTACCCGCAATTAATGGAAGTTTACATGGATTTCTCACATTAGCTAGAATGTTTTCATTGATTTTAGACTATTTTTATTTTATTACTTGGTAATTCAAAATGCTGCAATTGGCTCCAGTGATGATAATTAGCACACTTTTGATTGTCCTATTTGTTCGCGCGCTTGAAATTAAAATATAAGCAACAAATTATATTTGAGCTTGAAGAATAGCGTATTAAAATATCTTGATTTTATTATTATTATTATTAATGCCAATTGCGGCAATGTGTGACCCCAATTAACGCCAAGATCACGAAAATGCGCCATTTAACCATAATAGACTTTCCAGAAAGGTATAATTTTGTTTTCTTTTTAGCGTATGAAAAACTCTTACATCGTTATCAAGATAGACATACGTTCAAACACTGGATGTAATATAAAGTCCTATGCTTCACGCGTTGCTATAAAAACACCCATACACACACTTCAGCTGTCTTACTCGGATTCTGTTTTTGGGTTGTTGCAGTGAGAACAGCGTTTATTAACTTATACGTTTTGTGGACATATAAAAATTGGAATTCTCTTATTCTTGTGCTGGGAATAATGTTAAACCAATTAATCATCTCAATATCCAAAAACCCATTAAAATGCCCGCTGCTGTCCGAAATTGAGACTTATATCGAGAAATTAAATTCAGTATAGAGGTCGGTTTCGGTTTCGCTCCAGAATTAAAACGCGCATCCTTGCATAACTATTACACTAAACACCGTTCTTGTTTTCACGATAAAGAGGTGACCTGCGCTCATAACACCCTAGCTTCCTCGTATTACCAGAAATAATTTGTGTAGCTGAGTGAAGCCAGCACAGTAGACAGGCTCAACAACTGCACGCATCTCCGACCCTCACTATAACCGCCATTTTGGAAAATGAGTGGCGCCACCTATAGTTAGTTGGAGTCGCAATATCGTTACTGGAGCAAGCTCAGTTTTGCACCTGCAGAGGCGAGTGGCCCAGGTGGCGGTCACGAGAACTAGCGGCGCTGCAGTCGGATCTCACTTCCCTGTCTCGAGCGTCGTCTGCTACCACCGCGTTGAGATCTTGTTTCTTTTCTTTTTCTTTTTCAATTTCCTTTTCTTCTTTTTTTTAAAACTTTTATGTGTATAATAGCAAAAAAAAAGAAGATTAATAATAATAATAATAATAATAATATAATATTAATATCTTTTATTCAACCCTGGAGGGTTGCGGCACCACAGAAAGGCCATTGGCCCATACCTGAGGCCTGTGGTGCCGCACTACTACATATTGTGAAAAAGAAACAAATAAATAAATAAATACGACAATGAAGCATGCAAGGTTTTTTTTCCATGGAAGGTCACTGCTGAAGGAAGTCCGATGCCTCCTTGCACCAGGCTTTAAGGTCCTCCTTCTCCTGGGGTGGACAGTCGGTCAGCGTCTTTGGCAGCGAGCGCCAGAGGGTTACACACTTCACCAAGACAGAGTTCTGGTGACGCACAGTGCGACCGAACAGTGGCTGTAGCCCACCAGATCTAGTAAGGCGCAAGCTTTTAACCAGCGGGAGCTCCTGATCTCTTGGGAGGAGGCTGTCAGCAAGGAGCCGGAGTGACGCAACCTGCCGGAGAAGTGCTAGGGGGTTCCACCCCACCATCCTCAGAAGTTCTTGCGTGGACAGGTCACGGTAATGTGGCAGTCCAGGGGAAGCCTGGCACCGCAAGACTGTGCAGGCGGCACGCCGCTGCACACTCTCGAGGGACGCTTTCAGTGAGATGAAGATAGTGTGTAATACACCAAGAGTTGAGAGTGTGAGAGTTCTTTCTTTGAGTGTTTGAAATTTATTTTTGTGTGCGTCTGTTTCCTCGTGGTGTGAAGTGTTAGTATAAATCGCCAACTCGCCCAAGCTCAGGTATTGCTATTCAAACTTGGCGGGCTAGACAATCCGGAAGTTAGACTCGACTGCAGCGCTGATAGTTCTCATGACCGCCACTGAGCCCACGTCGCAGGCGGAGCTGTTAAACTGAGCTTGCTCCAGTAACGTTGCTATAGCCGATGATGATGATGATGATACTGCGGCTGCTCCCTTTATAACGGGCGGGCTCGATTAATCGTGCCCAAGCCTGGGGGTGAATTCAGCGCCCCCTGTGTTGTGTATGACGCCACCAATCCTCCAGTCGTCTTGTCGTCTGCTCGATGGTCTTCCAAAAGGCTTCAGTAGTACCGGCTCTCTCGCTTGTTGTCGAGAAGCCCAGCGCTGTCGCTAGAGGTGGGACACCTTCGTGTAGTCGGTTCGCCTCTTCGGTGGGAGAGGTGGCAGAAGGTCGGATTCCGCCACAACGGAGTATGATGTGCTCCGAGGTTTCGCTCTCACCCTCGCATACTCGGCATACAGTCGACTGCACATTATTGTCGAAGCGCTGTTTGTAGACCAGTGTGCGCAGGGCTCCCGCACGAGCCTCGAACAATAGGCGGCTGCCCAAGCTGTTGTCGTACAGCCGCGTTTCTGCCGTGATTTGCTGTTTTAACTCCGCATACATGGTAAGGGTTGACTTTGTCCGGGCAGCCTCCAGCCATTGCACATTCTCCTGTTCGCGAACCCTCTTCCGCACCACAGACTCCCATTCTTTCTCGGTGGTCGCCTCCACCGGTTCTGTGAAGAAGCCGAACTTTTTCTCGAGCTGGTAAAGGCGCTTTCGCCAACGGCTCTGCAGAGAAGTCATATGTGTGTATACGAATAGCCTCTTGGCCCAGCGGCACCGGTCCATGAGTCGAAGCCGCCCGTCATAGGAAACCTTGCTTGTCGCCTCCCTCGCTTCGAAAGACGACCAGCCCAGGTCCCCCTGCACTGCCTCATTCGCCACCGTGCCATGGCAGCCCAGCGCTTGGCGTCCCACTTCTCGTTGTCTGCGCTCGAGGGCGGTTCTTGTGTCACCTGGTACACACACCACTGCGTTGGCGAAAGTCAAACCTGGCACCACCACCGCCTTCCACATTTCGCGGCTCACTATGAATCTATTGCAGCTCCATAGGCTGCGCTTACGGAGGATGTTAGCTCCCCGTCTGGCGGATTGATGAAGGTGGACGTAATGATCTTTCAGATAGTCTGCCTCGTTGGACAACTCAACACCTAGGTACTTATACGTGTTCAGTACCGGTAATACGTCAAGGCCCAATCTGAGACTATCGAGCTTTTCTTTCTCAGTGCCCGCGAATTGTATCACGGCGGACTTGGATGTGTTGAACTTGAGACCCAACACGGCAGCCTCATCAGCACACATGTCGAGAAGTTGCTGCATCGCCGTTGCACAGCCCGCCGTCAGCACAATGTCGTCCGCGAAGGTCAGACCCGGTAGCACCCAGTTCACGGTCTCTCCATTTTCAACGTGCAGTAGCGAGAAGCCCAGTCCTGATTCTATCAACCGCTCCTCTAGTCGCGCGACATACAACATGTAGAGAAGCGGCGAGAGTGGGCATCCTTGGCGCAATCCACGTGTTACAACGATTTCTTCTGATCTGGCCTCTCCCACCTGGGTTGTCACCGTGTTGCCTGTGTATAAGCGATTAATAAGCTCGGTCCACTGTGTCGGCATATCGAGCTGCTCCAGCCTTGATAGAAGCTTGTCGTGTGGAGCGCTGTCATAAGCCTCCCAACGTAGGCAGCGCCGTCTCGTGGCGCACACGGACATTAGAAGAGGAAGAGGAAACCAGCAAGTAAAAGCAGGGTGCATTTGTTTTGTTCTATTTGTCGCGTGATTCTTGGTTCCACGCGTGAAGCGAGCTGCAGAAATTGTTCCAAGGTGACGCATGCAGTATCCGGTACTCCTGCAGGTTTATGTCATAAAGATTCTGCCCGTCCTCATCTAGAACGCCCCGATTGTTCCTGCACATCCACCCAGCCTTTCATCCAACGAGAGTGAGTCTTCTGCGCCTGTGGTGTACTGAAGTGTTTTGCGAGAATATGGGGGGAACGAGGACATCGGTAAACGTCCCTGCGCGAGGCCAAAACTCCGTCTCTTTTACGCCGAGCCGTCGTAAGGCTGGTTCAGACATTTAAGTCGAGTCCGAGCGAGTGCAACTCCAATGGCTTGCGACGCACGGTTTGCTATGGCAACAGCTGCGTCGTATCAGAATCGATACCCCGCTTTTTTTTTTTTTGGAGCCGACGCAGCTTTTGCCACAGCAACCCGCACGTCGCAAGCCTTTACGGTTGCACTCGGACGGACTCCCGCAAGTGTGGGAACCAACCTTTAAGGTGCAACCCCACCCTTGGTTAGGGTGATTCTGAACCAAGAGACCTGTACATGAACGCAATAAATCGTGTGTGGTGGCGCCTCGATACGGTGTGGTATTTTTCTTTCTCCTGAAATTCAGATCCCTGGCCGTTCACTTGTTTCTCGATGCGCGAGCTTTCTGTGGAACGCTGCCCGGCTGCCCCGAAACTCTCGTGCAAAGGCTGCAGTTGCCTACGCTATGAGCTAGCGTCTCTAGAAGTTGGGAACATTATGAAAATAGCACACAAAGAGAACGATAAAAGAAGGAACACAGAAGAAAAAATATAGTCGTTAGTTGTTTATACAGCAGGAGTCTGCCAGAACATGGCGACATTGTTACCCTCTGTAGATAAACAATGGACCTTTTGTAGAAATACGCGGTGCGCATGCGCGGAGTATTTCATGCGCCTGGGTTCGAGAGTATCTAGTTCCAAACAATCCGCCATCTTGCATTTCTCGCATTTGAGCGGTTTCGTTGTGTCGACCTCGGGGCGGAAGATTACGCACGATGGGGACAAAGGTGAGTTTGGGGGAGCCGTATCTAGGTCACATCGCCTCAATGGGTGAACAGGATGTAGCTGACGTTTTGGGTGTGGAACGGGTAGGAGAGGCCTTGGGCTGCCTTGGGCGCGAGTTGTTTTCCAGTCACCTAGTCTCGAACCGATTCGCGTGTCTAGGTGGCAGCACATATTCGCCAAGAGGTCCATTTAGCCAGTGCAGTACAACCGCTAGCCTGGGGTCTTTAACGTGCACCACGCAATAGTGATACACGACCACACGCCGGTACGATGCTCATCCAAATAGGAACGGGCAGGGGTGGGGATTGAACCCAGGATCCCTGGGTTCTGCAGCGCGGGCTTTCGCTCCACGTGCTCCGAGCTGGTATGCTATGCGCTAGCCCACTCGCCCTTTAATGACTTTTAGCGCCACCCTTTACTGACGAGTTGAAACATGAAAGTTGCTTTATATGGCTACTGCCAGAATCAGTGAATGTTCCCAGAGTACCGAAACTCCCAGGCTCAAGGTGCCAAGATGGCGGCTTAATCTTTTTTCTTTGCTGTGGTCGCCATAAGTTTTTAGAAAGCATGCTTTTGCGTAAAAACAAACGGAACAAAATTTGCAGGAACTTTCATTGGAGATTACTACAAAATGACAGGCGCGTGATGTTTTCGAAAATCTTTAGTTTACAAGGTATTGCGGCATTGTTTTTATACAACCACCCCGCGACCTGGGTGCGTCCTAACTTCAGTAGTATTTAGCGGCGCATCCGCTTGGGAGACGGGGGTGAAACCCCTTAGACACCGTATATGTTTCGGCGCCAAAATGGCCGACTAAAGCCAAAATAGAACAGGAACAGTGGATGCTACGGAATGCGGTACTCCCGAAACAATACAAGCAGCCGCGCAGTTCCCCGAGTGGCCGCTGCGGGGGAAATGGCGGCGTTGCGATCGCCATTATTTCGGTTCTCGAGTACGCATCGGCGCCACGTTTTCAGAGCAGACTCTATGGCAGTTTCCCAACTGAGTTGTTCTAGTAACGTTGAATCAAGCTATTCTTGAACACCTGTCGCCATCTGTATTTGATATGAGAAAACTGCAACTCGCTAATCTTAGAGCCACTAAATGAGCTTATTTAGTGGCACTAGCTAAGCTGAATGGGAAAGGTTTTGATTGAATACCGAACTTCACGTGAAATCTATCGATATGCTCTTTCTGGAAATTGTAATACCAAAAGATATTTTGCTCGTTGACGCGATCTCGATTTTTATAGCACGATGAAATAACACTATTTTGAACATTATTGTGTTTTTAATTTAGAAATGTTCATTATCTGTACAGTCTATTGCTTACTTTTTTTAATTCACTATATCCAACAGACCGTTCACGTGAAGTTTTGTGGTCATTAGGACGTTAGAAGTCGAGAACAAAATTGTTCAATATCCGAAACTATCAAAAGCTAATTAATAAACTAAAAACTAAATATAAACGTAATATCTGGACATTAAAATATAGTGAAAAAATATTGTTTTTTTTTTCATTTGACGTTAGTTTTATGACTGTAGATTGTAGAATACACAGAAAAAAGTAATCAACCGTCGAAAACGAATCACACGGCATTCACGGTGGACTTGTGTCATGTCTTGGGTTAGTAAAGCTGATAGCGTCTGCGTTAAGCCTGACACAATGTTTCGTCTCACTTGGTACATAACAGCGACACTTAACAACTATTGTTCTTCGTAATGCGATAGCACCGCTCGCAACGCAATTGGCAATAAACGATATCGACAAAAAAACATAGGGTCCATACACACATAGTGAAAAAGGACGTGACTGGGACGAGGACAAACAAAATGTCTTGATGAAGGAAAACAGAAAAAAAAAGGCACGAAGTGGTTGACTCGGCGTTTGTGCTAATCGGCAGATAGGACAAAGAAGAGAGATACGCCGTACAAGCCCTGACTATACTACGGTAACTACAAAAAAAAAAAAAACACAAAAAACGTAGTATAGATACAGTGTTCTAGAGAGTTGTAGTGGAAAGACTAAAGATTTTGCGCGTAGACGACACCGTGGCGCTTCTGTGCTGTGCCCTACACTCTAAAAAATGCCTGCGCGTCTACTTACCCGCAAAACACTAAGAGCCAATCTCTGCGATCAACCAGAGCAGCTCGGTGAATGATGAGGCGGAACATCTGTTTAGACCCCAAAACTATAGTCTGCGCTGTGGCATTACGCAATGCAAGCATGACGCTTTGCATTTCGTAATGCAACAGCGCAGACTTAATTTTGAGGTCTAAACAGATGTTCCGTTTCATCATTCGCTGAGCTGATTACCTAGATCGCAGAGATTGGCTCTTTGGGTGTTTTGCAGGTAAGTAGACGCGCAGGCATTTCTGAGAGTGTAGGAGCGCGCCCTCGTCATCCCCGTCGTCGGCACTGTTCGGCGCGTACTACTGTGGTTCGACCGGAGCTTTTCGCGACGCAGAGCTATTCCGCGAGCACTGGCCTACTCCGTGGAATCCTAACCTCCTCGCCATTGACGATGTGCACATAGTCCCGAAGGATAAAGCGCGGTTCAAAATGTCTCTCGCTCACTGCTCAAACGGCTCAAACGACCCAATCAAAACCCATCTGCCGATTCTAACACCTACAGTCCAACAAATTCACCGGCATAAATGGAAGACCAAACATTATAATGGATCACAAACTAAATCTGCATCCATGGTTTCCACAATTTCAAAATACAATGCATGTAAAGGAGGACCCACACAACTCTAGGAGGGCAAGGATAACCTCCACAGCCCTGGGCCTCTATTAGCGGATTAGGTCAGACAAATCGTCTTGTTATTTTTGATAGGGTGCCTTACGTGTTCTCTGGACCCTCTCGGCTGCAGGACGTGAAACCGATGTGACCTGTCCGTCGTCAAGGCTAGGAGAGAAAAAAAAAAAAAAGAAGGGGGGGGGGTTAAAAGAGGGCAGGAAAAAAGCAAAACGAAAAGGGGGAAAAAAGAAGGAAGAAACGGAGGGGAAAAAAAAAAGGAAATGTCACATTGAAAATTATATCTCTTACCACAACATCATAAGAACTTTCAGCATATACGAAGACATCTTTAAAACACATTTACAACGATTCATTGATTATCAAAAATTATTATGTATAATACAGGCAACTAGTTAATGATAGTCACAAGCCCACAAAGTATTAGTTTAAAATTAATACTTTAAATATGCAACACTAAAATTATAAATGTGTTCATTTATAATGTACAGCATATTACATGCAATTTTCTTTTTAAGAATGAATGATGTCTTGCCGAATAGAACGAAAACATAAAAATTAAATAAGAAAAAGGGAAAAGAAAAAAAAACTTAAAAAATGTAACTTACCCAATTTACTTAGATTCATTTGTCCATATGTGTAGACGGTATATCCGTAAAGAGAACGATATAAAAAGTCATTAATAGAAAGGAAAAAAAAAAATCATTCGCTTAGGTGAGCCGCGGAGTTCGGGCTACTGTCCCGCTGCCTTGCCTCGCTCCTGGTTTACGCAACAGAGCGTGCGAACGGGGGGTGGGGCTATGCTGGGCAACTCGCGGCGGCGGCGTCGGTGGCACGGGGTGCTGGGTGCATAGCGGAAAATAGATAGCACTAAAATTATGATCTTTCCTAGGCCCGTCTGTTTAAGAAAAAAAAAAAAAAAAAAAAGGGGGGGGGGGGGAGAGAGAGGAAAAAAAGGAAAAAAATTAGGAGCAAAAGAAAAAAAACACATTTTGGATCAGTAATGTTGATTAAGCCTAAAGTACTAAAATAAAGGAACATTCGTTTTATAAGAAACCCAACAGTATATATTTGTTCTCTTATATGTTACAGTTAAAAGAAGAAGAAAAAACAAGCAGAAGAAGCCAGTAAAGGAACCTCGTCGTCGTCTGAACTAAGAAGCATTATCAAGAGGCACAAAACTAAATGGACATTATTTTAAGCTACATAATTATTACCCTAATGTTATACCCGATCAAAGCCTGCTGACAAAGCATAAGCCCGTTCCCGAACTAGTAGTTTCGCTGCCTCCCTGTTTTTCTTTGCTGATTGGCTTTTTAATAAAAATTTCGTTTTTGGTCATATAGGGGTGTTCGCGCCTGGGGGGTCCCGGGGATTTCTTTCCGGCGCGCGCGCGTCGCGGAGTGGGGGCGCGGGGCTTTTGCACATCGCGGAGCCTGGCGTTTTCGTCGCGGGGTGCGCGTGCCGGGGGGGTGTCCCCGGGGTCTCTCCCTCGTGTGAGGGCCCCTTATCAGACCTTATTTATTTATTTTTAATTGGTTTAAACCTGTTATACCGTTTGGTGGTGCAGGTAGAGAGACAAATTTTATTTTTGTTTATTTTTGCTCTCACTTAGAAATTCACCAAATTCACTGCTGATGTCTTGGGGAGGCGTGTATCTTCTCGTTTTGTTTCCAATTTTCCATGCACTGTAGTCTGCGCGACTCCTCCTTTGGCGCACGAAACAGCGACGGCTTACGATCGCTGGTGCTTCGGCTGCCCTTGTTGACCGGATAGCCCGACATGCATCTCGGTGCGAAGTAGTGTGTGTCCGTCTTTTCCCTTGCATTCATGACCGAGACGGCAAAGGAACGGTGAAGACTTCCCACACTACACCACAAAGTGCTACGGTGCTATGTACGGGAGAAGCCACGGTGGAGCCACCGTGGGAGAAGCGTACCGCCTCAGACGCGCCTTCATCTTCGCTCATCGCACATGTGTCTCCAATTCTCCTCGGGCCCGGAACTCCGGCGCCACGTTCTCCCCTCGCGGCCATCTACGTCGACCGTCTTCACGCGGTTCATTGTAAGCAAGCGCCGCTTTCGCCACTACAACTCTCCAGAACACTGTAGTATAGACAATTGCAAGCATGGCGTCCCGACTGGTGCCCCATGAGTGCAAGCACGTGCAGCTTGCGCTGAACATAGCTTTGGCAAGCTTGAAATCGCACGGGCTTATCCCCACGAGCAGAGACATGGCGGCGGCCAGTGACCTTGCTTGCAATTGTCTATAGACATTTGCAAGCATGGCCTCCAGACTGGCGCCCCATGCGTGCAAGCACGTGCAGAGTGCGCGTGATGATAGCTTTGACAACCTCGAAATTGCACGGGCTTTCCCGCACGAGTAGAGACATGGCGGCGACCAGTCACCTTGCTTGCAATCGTTCATAGAGTTATTATAATGTACGCTAGAGGTTCAACGGGCGCTAGTGTCTATGCTACTTCCGGGATGCAAATTGAAGCAGACAGTAACCAGTCTACTTTTGCAGTGCTCCTGTGCAGACTTGTGCTCGTTACTTGAAAAAATGCAATGTATTACAATTACAAATTACCGAGCCTCAAATGTAATGGATTACCGTTACAAACTACTTTCGCTAAAAAAGTAACGGATTGCTTTACTCGTTACGTTACAGATTACTTTCACGTCACTTTTTTTTTTTTTGTACTTACCCAGAAAACAATAGAAACAATTTTGATATTTTTCAAAAATGTTCTGCAACACTACTTTTCATTTCTCATACGCCCGTATTATGGCAGTTCTTATAAAAATAAAATATTGTATTTAAAGGGAAGCTGAAACACTTCTTGAAAAAAAACGAGTTAGAAGTGAATTCTGCCGTATTTTTATACCGTGAATCTGAATATCACGTTTATTTTCCCCGAACATGCAATTGAACGCGAGGAAACACGAAAAACCTTCGACCAGTCGTGACGTCATACTAGGATCTTTGGACCGCCAAGCGCGTGCCGCACGTGTGGGCAGCGCGTGCAATTGCAAGCTTGACAGATATATTTTTCCGCACTGACCACAGCCGTTACGTCTCTTTCTGACTTTTTTTTGAAAATAGCAAGAGTGCGCGTGCATAGCTTTGACAGGCGCTGAAGATGCGCTAGAGCAGAGATTCCGAAAACTCCTAGTGTAACGTCACGCCCCGAGAAGGAGGGGCTTCGGCGGTACTTTAAAATTTAATTTATGCAGCCTCCGTGCACCCAGTTGAAAAATAATTTCAATATTCGTGATGCTGGAGGCCAAATGAAGCCCATTGATGTGTTTTTTCGCAAATACAGAACCGCTTCAGTTTCCCTTTAAGAAAAAGAGTGTAGGTGCACTCCGTTCACCTATAGACTGACAATGCACCGAGAGCTGCAACCACACCCGCCATCCCGCTAGCTTACGGCCTCCGGAAATGATCCCTGGACATGCTCAGACAAAGCTAGCCATGCGCATGCTCAGTAACAGCGTCTACTCCCTCTACGAGATTCGGAGCTAAAGAAGCGATCTATGAAAGCTCCCTTTTGACTCGGATGTTTCGTCTATTATTCACAAGAAAAGAAAAACTTGGTTATAACGTTACAATGTATAGCCAATGCAGAATGCAGGTGTCCTAGCTTACCTTGACGTGTTTACGTAGATTAGAGTTTGTTGTTCTTGCTAAAAACAATGTTTGGCTTCTTTTTTTTTTTTTTTTTGTCACGCAAAGTATGCATTGATCTCTAGGTTTCCGTTCTCCTTAATGCCCTGAATTTTGAACATCTCATAAAGAGATGTTCAGATGGACACGACGGACACACCATGACCGAAAACTCGACCAGTCAGAGAAAAGGTGGCGGTTACGGGTTATCGATCGTTCATCGGTTCTCACTTTCATACCAATATTCGGGAGGCCAGGGAAGGGGAGGGCATAGAGAGTGAAAGAAGCGGTGACCATCGGTCTCACAAAACATTAGAGAATCACACCACTTTTACGCGCTCTCTCTCTCTTCTGTCAGCACTCCTCAGATGGCCTAACCCCCCCCCCCCCTCCCCCCCCCCCCTTTTATGTTGACAGTCGACTGTGACGTGAGTAGTGAACTCGACCACCATGCCCAGACAAGTAAACCAAAAGAAGTATCGTCTGTACCCTCGAAGACGATGCTCTTAGCCTCGCGTCGGGCGCTTTTCAGCCGTGCCTCAAGAGCGTGCTAGAGTAAAGTTGCGCACATCAAAGACAAAGCGAATTCGACCCCCTCGAGCGAAGGTACATCGTCTGTTACGCGAGTTGTGAACCCGCGAATCGAGTGGGTTCGGACCCACGTTTGATGTCTGTGCAGGTGGCGGGAAACGTCGAAGAAGTTGAAAGGGGTGAAACGGTGCAAAAGACAAAAACAAATAAACACGAAGAGCTTTCTCCTGCCCGAGAGAAGAAGAAAAACACGATAGAAGGCGACGGAGAGCCTACTCGGCGTTGTCTTACTTCATCTTTGTCTTTCGTATTTTGTACATGCATTGCCCGTTTTTCTAGTGGTTCTAGAGACCGGTCATACGAAAAAAAATCGTGCTTCCTTTTCGGCTATTCTCCCCTTCCTGATGTTTTCTATTTTGTTGAACTTGCTCTCTTTATGCTGCTGAATGTTCTGCTCGTATTCCTCCAGTGACTGTATTATGCTCATCTTTTTTAAGTAGTGAGTAATTAAAGTAATCTGTTACCAATATTTTGTAACAAAATTACATAGCAAATTACTTCCGAAACAAAGTAACGTGGCAATTACAAAATTACTTGAAAAAGTAACGGATTACTTCCCAAGTCTGCTTCTTTGCATTCATATGGGAAAATGGGCGTGCATTTTGTCTCTTCGACGGAAAATAACATAGATAACTTATCTTATTTGGGTCGTACCGAATAATATGTACCTTTATTAGCAGTGTAAAAGTGTATAATTGCTTTAGTTAGAGCATTTTTCTTTACCACTGAACGATGTTAAACTTCGTATATTAGAGGTCCAAACCTCTGTTCCATAGCAGGTATGCAAAAACGAGCGACGATTCTAAGCAAAATAACAATCGAAAGGAATGTAGAGTATGTTCAAGGTTCGCCAGCATTCGCCCACGTCCTGTCACTATATGAAAATGACCCCGTCGCGCATCTTTACGAGACTGCTGCAACAACCGCAGCTGCTCTTTAGTTTGGCAGTCCGATATTCTTTCGTGGTCGAACGAGGTACCCCTACCATTAGTGCCATCTCTGTCCGTTCTAGGAGTGTGTGTCCTTCCGAGGGTCCCCAGCAAGGTCTAAGCGGAACTTTTCCTTCGAGGCAATCTGCCACGGTGACCGCAGCTGTTGGTGAGTTTGGCAGCCCGATACTCTTTCCAGGTCAACTGAGGCTCACCTGTCACTAGTGCCGTGTTTGTCGATCCTAGGCGAGTGTGTCCTCCTGAAGCCCCCAGCAAGTTCCAAGCGGTGCTGTACAGAACCCCACTTTCCCAGCTTCCCCACAGCAGCCTGGTTCGGCAACCCTGCAGCTGCTGGTGAGTTTACCACAATGATACTCTTTCCAGGTCGACCGAGGCACGCCTACAACGACTGTCGTCTCTGTTTATTTATTCATTCTAGAAGCGTGTGCCGTCCCATGGCTGCCCGAGCAAGGTCTGAGCAGTGCCGTACAGGCCCTTGCTTCCCTAGCTTGTCCTGGACAGATTGCCGCAGCAACAGCTGATGAATTTTCATTTTCGACTGCTGTTTATTTTCTGGCAGAGTGCAGACAGTTACACACCGTTACTTACATCCGAGCTTATTGTCTCACAGTTAGCCACTTAACAAGACTAAGTAATAACCTTTTTTTTTTCTTTTTCAGGCACATTGTTTACACTTGGTGTCAGGCAGTATTACCAGAATGCCAGTCTTTCTGGTGTACTGATGAATAACAAAGAGCTATAAAGACAACTCAGCTGCATTGAATGCAGAAAAAAAAAATATTGGCACAACGACAGGAGTATCAGTTGCAACGTGAAGAGAACAATTTAAAATTTTGACTAAAGTGCTTTGTCGTCGCAGATGAACTTATAAGTGTCTCGAAAAGTCCGCTATGAAGGGGACTGCATGGAGTAAAGGTACCCTCGAGAAAGTGTTCAAGATTCATCTTTCTTGTGGTTCCCATGGTTTCATTGTGGTACTGGGAAATTGGGGTAGCTTTTGCCTGTAGAACGCAGACTTCATTGGCATCTCCAGCACTGCAGACATAATGCACAAGCTCATGGATTCTTAGCATACAAGGTGAGTCAAACTTGACACATATAATACACTCGTGCATCCTTATCTTGAGTATGCATCTCCAGTCGGATACCTGCAGACCCGTCTCATCAAGTAGCTCGATGTTTAATCCCTTGCAGTTTGTACAATTCATTCAGTGTTAGGGTGTACCATTTCAGTCACAGCATTAGAAGGTGTAAGGGCTTTGTAAGTATTTTATGATATGTAATAGTGACTGCAGCTGTCATTAAAGCTACCTGCACATTCGTGAATTGTTAAGAAAGCATTTTGATGGTGTATGGTGTGTCTCCGTATCATTTACCTCCTTTTTTAATTATGTGGTTTATATTAATATGTACTCAGCACGTGTTCTACCTGTAGTGCATACACCTGGCGTGACCTTTTACTTGGCTGGCAGTTTTGTGAAATAAATAAAATTGTGACTTTGATCTTGGTCTCTTTAATGTCATCTGTGCTTGTGTATTTTCATGGAGATGTTTATCTCGCATTCGCTTGTTTTGCATTGTTCTCTGAAATTACATTTGATTTTTTTTTTACCTCATTCCCTATCTACTGAAATAACCTGCAATTGCTTGACTCCTAGATTTGATGTAACTCCCTTATATACATCTACAATGGTAATATGTATGAATATTGACATGTTGAATAAAGAACTTTCAGGCAATCATTGAAATTGTATAAAAGTAAAATTCGTGAGCACTCGATTAGGTGCTGAAACTGAGCGCTGGTTCCCAAGTCTGCCACAGGTTTCTCGCTCTAGGACGCTGGCTAAACAGATTATTTTTTTAATATGAACGAATATCAGAAAAGATAAACACTGATAAAAATACAGAGTACGAAAACTAAACAAAAACAGAGTTTTCATTTCTAAAAACGGGTTCATCACACGAAATAACAAAAAGAGTATTTATTACGCTCGGAAGAGTAGCGACACCGCATAGCCCCGTAGCCCGTACCGAAAGGCCCGCCGGGCCCGCGGTGTCGCAATTCTTTACCCCCACCCCACCCAGCATGCATACAATAAACACTCACAGAAATACGTAGCGATTTTGTTATCATTAATAGTACTGTAGTCAGCTTAAAAATGCTAGCTTAGCGTCAACCACACCAACGCTTCTCCAATTAGAAAGAAAAAAGGATCTCGCATTCTAGGACGCCTCCCGAAAGCTCGCCAAGGACATATATTAAAAAGAAGTAGTGACTCATTTGAAATCGTGGTGAATATAATTGCAATTTGGCGGTTTATATGATGATTAAAAACGACTTGCAATTCCTGTGAAGCCGAAGGGTGGACGGAGACTCACGAGACACGAACCGATAATGCAACTCGGCGGGGACGATTGGGACGATTATCCAAAGCACTTTCGGGAATCACGGTTGGACGAACAGATCTAGAGCGGCTTCAAGACGGTCGGATACGAATGCGGGCTCTAAATAAGGTCAATGCCACACTTAAAAGACGAGAAAAGTTCACACGATCGGCATCCCGCCCGCTGCAGCTGACCGAGACGACGACACGCTTGGGAAATTCCAGAGGGCGCCTCCGTCGCAAACCGGAAGTTAGAGGTGGGGAAAGAAGGGTTTTTTGGAGGAGGAGGGAAGAGAATGCTCCACTTTTCCCAGATACAGGAACTTAAGCCCGCTACAGCTCACTGCGCCATCTAGGCTCATTACAACTAGGGCTGGGCAATTGATCGATTAACCTTCCGATTAATCGATTAAGGCTTTAATCGCGATCAAATTTTTTAACTGGTTAATCGGTTTTTTAATCGGTACTCAAAAGAAGTTCGTTCCCAGCCAGGTCCTATGACTCGCGAAGCGCCACGTGTTCGAGGATATACATTACAGTGCTGCCGAGGCGAGACGAACAAGCCGGGCCCGCAATTGATCCCCGCGCGACCGCAAAACTTCACGTGTTGAGGATCTATTACGCATCCTGCCCAGGCAAGACAAACAAGCAGAAAAACAAGCTGGGAAGCTAACAACGCCATGGTTACTTGTTCCAGTATTTGGCCCGTAAAAATAGACGATTTCACGAGTATAAACTCCAGCGGTGAAGTTTGTAACTCGAAGGAAGTCCACTGCATCATCTGCAAAAAGCCGTTTTCGTACAGTGGAAGCGTAAGTTCACTTCAGTATCGCCTACAAGCGAAGCACCAATGTAGCTGCAGCAAGGACCATCCGCCAAAACGCAGACAACAATCAACGCCTTCTCATCAAGGTTCCTTTCTCTGAAAAGATAAAAACAAAACAAAAAAAACATCGCCCAAGCTCTGACTTTTTGTCTTCCTGTCGGAGAATGTAGACAAACTTCTTTGTCTTCGGAGCTGGAGCAAAAATATGTGAGTCTTTGTATTGTTGAACTATATGTATCCTCAATTCTAAATGTCTTTTGCGCCGTGTAACAGAGAGTAAAATAAGTCTTCAAAGGCAAGACAAGTTGTTGCATTCTTTTTAATATATTATTTATAAAAATTAACGCAACCGATTAATCGATTAATTAATCGATTAAGGGGTGGCGATTAATCGGGTTAAAATGGTTAATCGACGCCCAGCCCTAATTACAACTAAATTGTACCGGGACCGACGGGTCACTTCCGTTAAAGAGAGGTTGTATGGCGGGAAAGCCGAACGTCAATTTCGGCTTCGTTGATTTATTTTATACAAAATAATAAGCTTCATGGAACTGTATAAAAAGATTGAGCACACTGCCAGGTCCCTAGAGAGTCCAGAAACACTTTTTTTCTGGAAATCAATCGTCTTCACGATCCCTTTAAGCTGAAATTGCGGTGAAACTGCTCGTTGGACCAGTCATATGCGTCTATCTCTTGCCACGTGATCATGCTTCCATCCATACTTGCGCGCATTCAGCGAGCTCAAGTTATGGAAGGGGAGCAGGTGACTGGTACGGCCAGCGCATAGCTTCCAATGCACTGTCAGCTAAGTCTCCATAACAGTTTAATAGTTTTCCTTAATGGGCCGCCCAAACCACTGCGGCATCAACTTTTTTTTTTTTTTCAGTTGGATGCGTAGTTTTCGCAGAAGCGATTTGGCCCACGTTTCCGAATGCACCCTGTCGAATTGACCAAATATATTCAGCTCTCCACAAACAGGCATGTATTCTTGGTCGGTCGTTGGCACTACAGGCAAATTACGTTTATATTTAAAACCCGAAAAAGAACACAACCAGGGGGCAAAAACGAAACAACGCCTCTGAAATAAGGCCGTGTTTAAAAAGACGCCCGCTTTGGTCCTCGTTCCCCCTTGGTCAAAAGCAATAGTTTTAAAAAGGCGATGCAAAAAATTTTGGACTTTCAGTAAATACCGTTGAGAAGTGTTCCTTGACATTCATAGCAGACATGTACAAATTACTCAAAAAAGGTAGATAAGTTAAGTTACTGAGTATTGACGCGAAAAGTAATTGGAGTATAGTAGAAATTACGCATTTGTAATAGTAATTGAGTAAACTACTAACTACTGTAAAAAAAAGTAGCGAGTTACTTTTGAAGTTACTTTCGAAGTTACTTTTTTATATTTTTGTGGTAGCGAAATGAACTGCAGTTTTGATCCGTGAAAAACTCCGCGAGCCCAAAATAAATGCAGTCATTTTATGGTTTGCGTTTTCACCAAAATAGTTCATTCGCTCGCAGAAGCAATATACTTTCAAAGTTCTTATCAGAGAGTTTTCCCCTCTTCTTCCTAAAGACGTCCCCAGCCAAGCTAAAAAGACGTTCCACCTACGCGCTGGATGGAACGGCAGCGTCGAATTTCAGAAACAGGCTGTGCAGGGTCGGGTAAGCGAGAGTCGGTATCTTCGGTGTCCATGACAAAATATGTGAGGTTTGCCTCGGCTAGAGGGTCGTTTATAATAAACTCTCCTCCTTTTTTTCTTTTTTCTTCGGCAAGTTGAGATTGTCATGACTGGCCCCTTTTTATTCTCATAACGTTAGGAGAGTACGCTGAGCGAGTGCACTTGACCGTCAAGGGTTCAAGTCTCGCGCCACGACGATGAGATCATCCGGACGACTGCGCGTCTCGTTGCAGTGCAGTGCTACGCTACTGAAGAAAAAAAATGTTTTGGTTTAACAGAAGATGAAACGAAGTATACTTCGCCGCTGACGCCGGGTCCAACAAAAGCATCTCCCAAGGGTGACTCGCAATCCTCTGCCGGTGACTACGGTATCCTGACGCGCCTGACACGCCTCACAAGTAAATCGTTTTCAACAAAGATAGGTCTCCTTGGCGTGGAAGGTCGGAAGGACTCGAAGGGTTACGTGAAGAAGCATCGTCGCTCGTACAGTTGCAGCTAGAGTGCCTTTATGTTCGCTTGGCACCCTAGTTGCAGCTGAAAGCGCGAACGTGCTCCCATGAATGGATTATCCATGTCTGCGTTTGTGCGCGGGGGAGTCCGGCTTTGCAAAGGAGCATGCACTGACGACGAGGCGAACATGGGAACAGCTAGGCGCCCAGCTGCGAGGTCATTCCAGTGGCGTCTCCCGAGGAACCCCCAAACTGCTTGAGTCAGGACTCACTAAAGGCAGCTAGACTACATGAAAACAACAACAACCCTCTGAGAGTCCCCGTATTTCACGGTTACAGCTGGAGGCGCGGCGCCTGCGTGCATTACCGGATTAGGTCAATACCCGACCAAGGCTTGTTAAGCATCTCTTCCTGCGTTCGTGCGCGCCGGTGTTATGCTTTGGCTGCTCGTCGCCATCTTGGCCCAAGGACGCCTGTGATGCAGTTTGTACAGCTGCCGAGTATAAGTGCGTAAGAACGGAATGTGAGGGGGCCCCTTGTTCGGAAATACCACTTAAGCTGCCGGCGTCTTATTTATTTCTGCGCTCAAACTTTTGTGATGAGCAAAATTAGCACTAGATTTCGAAAGTAGTTCGTAATTTGAGTAGAAGTTACCTGAAAAACGTAGTTAAATTAAACTACTAATTACCCAAATAAATTTGTAATTGAAAGTTACCAAGTTCCTCGGAAAAGTAGTTAAACTACAGTAGTTTGAGTAGAGTAGTTGAACTACGTCCAAGTCTGATTCATACATTATAAGAAAAAATAGAGGAAAAAGGTAGCAACGGCAGCGTCTTCCTCCCTTCTACTGACGCGCCCCCAAGCGGACACGAGAAGAAGGGAGGAATGAGACGTTTTCCTCCTTCTCCAGGCAGACGGGAGAAAGCTTTCGCCCTCCCGACTCATCTTCTTTTGGTTTCGTTTTTCGAGCACATCGCGCACGTTGTTAAACAAATGTTGTTGAGTTGATTGAGCTTCAGCGGCAGCGAAGGCCGCCTGTAATTCCGTCTTCTAGTCCAAACGTGCAGAACATTTCGGTTGCTTTGACGTTTTTACCACTAATTTTATCAAATGAGCAAACGAAGCCGCTAGAAACAGCGAAGTTCCGGAGCAGTGCCAGCAGCGCTACGTACACTGGGTAAGATGGCCGATTGCCGGACCCACGCGGACCTCGGGTCCATATCACATGAGCGAATGGCATTTTAGCGAACAGCGACATTTGAGCGAATTGACGTTTTAGCGAATAACGGGGGCGTGCGTTAACCCATCCGCCGCGCTGCGCTTACGCCGCTTCGCGGCGACAGTCTGCGTCGGCTCATTACAAAAATGTTAACCCATTTGGCCCACCCGAAAACGCGGCTTCGCGGCGTCCGACTATTCGCTAAAGTGTCATTCGGTGAAACGTGGGCGTTCGCTCAAACGTCATTCGACCAAGTGAGTGCCTCCCAGGTTCTCGAAGATCCCGATGCGCCAATGGTGGCGTAAAAATAAAAATATTTTTTGTAGAACATGAATTGGGCGGTACCTAGCGCCACCTAGCCTAGCTACTTTCGATTACTCTGCTTGACCCTGCCATCTGGTGGCAAGCGATTTAACCTCCTTTTACTCTACGCGGCTACGCCATAATTGCGTGTTGCCGTGCTGAAATGAGCCAAGAGGCTGCTTCGGATTTGCTTTTTTTTTTTTGAGGGCGGCTTTTGGTTTTGCGGGCGAATGGTTTACCACTCCTCCGTGATGTGCGGTTGACGCAACGGTTGACGAAGGAATTGTGGCTCGAGGAATAGCAAAGGTAAGACATAAAGTGCGCGAACTGGGTGCCGGTTGTCTCCGTTTAACATCGCAGTGCTGACGATGAGAAGACTGAGTGACTGCATGCTTTCGAAACGTAAGTTTCTTTACCTGCAGGGGGAAGCCGGCTTCGGAAATAAAAAAAAGTTCGCGGAAAGCTCGTGTTACGTTTTTATCTGCTGCTCCTCTCGCTCCGTACAGTAGACTTGTTGTTCTCGTTAAGCCTTATCGAGCTTGATTTGCTCGATTCGTGGCCGCCATAATGAGATGCAGGCGACGGAGGAACTTTTTCTCCCCTGCTTTAGGGACGAAAGTTTCTCCCTTTCTGAAGGAAGATATGTATCAAGAGCGTTCCTCCCTTTAGGGAGGACTATACTGACCCTTTTTTCTAAGAGTGTAGGTTCTGTGTATGCAGTAAATACCGATAAACCCCGAAAATTAGCTTCCGAACCCGATTTGCTCAGTTCGGGGGGGATTGTCCTTGAATAGGGAAAACACAAACTTCACGGAAAGAAATGTTTACCCGCAGCTTTACTTTGTGTTGGTTTTAAAGGAGCTGTGCAACGATTTTAACGTTAAAAGAATTGGCATCTTCTACTTTTGACATTGTTCACCTTGTCACAAATGACAGAAAACACACCTCCTTTCATCGAAATGTTGCGATTCCGCCGCGTAATAGCGAGGCAAAAATTAGAATATTCCCCGACCTGCAGCCGCGAGCGGCGGCCATGAGAAACACGCAGCATGACGTCAATGGGGTTCTTGTAGAAAGATAGCAAGTTGTGCAAATACCTGCTCGATAAAAGGTAACTTTTCTATAAACCTTGTCGTTCCAACATAAATATAAATGCGTCAAAAACCTGGTATCATCGACAAAACTGTTATTATACGGAGTTTTTGTGGCGCCATCTATCCTAGGTCCACAAAACCGTCAGCTCTACTACTACCTCGAACAGCCGCGAGAAGCCGGAGGTGAAGGGGGACAGGGTCGGACGGGTATGGCCGGACCCGGATGAGACTTTCCTCCTTTCACCATATTGTTCGCGCTGCGCCCGCCAGCACGTGGTCACGCGGTCGCGAGCGGATGAGTTCTCGCTGCTCACTGATGGCTTAGAGAGAGAACTTTACCGGAACCCCGCGCCCACTCCATCGACGTCACTGCGCACGTGACCCGGAAGACGATGTACGAGTTGAGAGATGGCAAAAACCTGGATCGTTTTCATTTTTTTTTTAATAAAAACTAGGGTATCCAGGCAAAATCTGTTTTCTGCAGTTCACTTCAGAAGTGTCAGGCATCAACTTCCACAATTATTTAAACAAAGCCCTGAAATCGTTGCACAGCTCCTTTAAACGCAGCGCCGAACTGTCCGCGTCCTCGGGAGCCGCACCGGTTGTCCCGTTTCCTTCTCTTACCGTGCCCACACGTTTTCCCAGTATTTGGGTCGCGCACATGCTGTCCGGATTCCGGGCATCCCATATGTCCGTGCCCGGTTTTCTACACCATAAGCCCCTATAAACCCCGTTTTATATTTCCGAAGCCGAAAATTCGCATCGAAAAACACCGAATCTGTGGGAACAAAAAAAAAAAACGAAAAAAACACCCCCGTATTGAAGAAAAATAGGCCCACAAAACACGGAAGCCTATTCATAACCTATAAAACTCGCGTAAGATTTTTTTTTTTTTTTTTTGCCTCCACGCAGTGACAGTTACAGGAAACTTTCGAGAGAAACGAGCAGCGTTCGTTCCCTCAACTCAAAGCCAGAACAGCCAGGTAATCTGGAGCCGATTATATATGCGGCCAATATTTATCATGGCACTCAGTGGGGTTGGCAAAGCACAGGAAACGCGCCGAGTTCCACATACTCGTATTCTTAATTAAAGGGGAAGTGCAACAAGTTTTCTGCTTTTATTAAATGCCGCTTAGGGCTAATCCTTGACGTTCATAACCCACAAAACTCGCTTTAGTTCTTTTCTCCACGCAGTGACAGTCAGGGACGAAATTCGAGGAAAACGAGCAGCGTTCGCCCCCTCAACTCTCAGCCAGATCAAGCGCCATCATCATAGCCAATATTCTCCGTTTCATACTTATACTACACTCTTACACACCTTTGCAAGTGAGATCCCGGCTTAACCTCGAACCGTGCGCGAGGTGAGGCGGACCTCCTCTCCAGCCAGGACGTTCGCTGCTTGTCGTGCAATGTTGCCAAGCGTCTCCTGCTGAAGCATACACCACTGAGCGTCGAAATAAAAACATAATAATGATAAAATATACAGGTGTTGTCTTCAACCGCGAAAGAGCACGAACAATTAAATAAAATACCTAAATCAGTAACGAATCAGAAAATTAGAAAAAAATATCTAAAGTCTCAAAAAGCTGATCAGAATGCACCAGAAGCCGCATGGCCATTGCATCAACGATGGCTGCGCTCGCAACAGCTCTGGCTTCCACGACGTGCTGGAACAGAGGCATGCGATCGATATAAAGTCAGCTCCATCCCTTAAACATGCTCCGTCCTAAAATATTTGATGCTAAGAATCTGTGTGGATACCTCCTCCTGCGTTCCGAAACAGTAAGTGTGTCACTAACGCTGACCGTCGGCGATACAGCAGTTGCCGCAATCTTGTCATTGTGCACCCCAATGGCGGCATGGCGGAAACGTTACGCGGCGGCAACATCGCTAAAAATTGCAGCGCACAGGTAGAGTGTACTAGAAAGTACGAGTGGGACCAGCTACAGGCTCCACTCATGCTTTCAGTTGCACCTCAAAATGTAGAAGCTATCAGGTGGAACCAAGCCACTTCGATCGCAGCGCCACCTTCGCTGCGATCGAAGCGAGCGACGACACAGATCAAGGTCATATGGGCAATATAGCCCCTTAGGGCCTATATTGTATTTTTTCTGATTTTGACGTCAGAGGTAACGTCAAAGCACCACGACAGGACGACATGACGTTACGACGACGCCACGACGTCATTAGGGAGTTTTAGAATAACGTACGCAATTTTAGCGCACGCTAGCGCTAAATTTAGCGCTTGCTTTAGCGCACGCGACGCAAGAGAGTTTTAGAATAGCGTTTCTCCGCCGCGACGCAAAAAGCCCAAGCATCTCGTGCTTGCAACGCCACCACGATTTTTATTTCACACGAAATGCTGCAACTTTAGAAAAAACAAGATTTTTGGTTCGGAGTAACAATTTTACATTTGTTTAAACGTGAGAGTGCGACGCGAGCGGTCGACCGGTCGTGTCCGCCGCATGCGTCGCCTTGGCAAGAGTGTACTGACCTTCGCCGATAAATGTTCGCTCGTCGCAAGCATCAAGTTGCTGGTGATCGTTGCCCACCCTACTGGGTTTTCCAAATCGAGTGCAGTGTCGTCCCGTATTAAAAATCGCAGTCGCGAGGATGCCGCCGACGTCGCGCTCACGACGCCGCCAAAGCGACCGCTTCCAGTTCCATGGGCCTGCGGGCCGCCATTTTTTTTAAAACCGTGCTTGTCTTGGCTTTAGCATTAGCCAACTTCTCATCACGAATCCTCCTTAGAGGAGCGCAAAGACCCTTTGCGTACGCACGCTATTTCCGAGAAATAGCGCACGCTAAAATTGCGCACGCAAAGCGCAAAACCTGGTTTGCGTTCGGAGCATGCGCAGTGGTGACGACGCTATTCTTTGCGCACGCAAAGCTTTAGCGTGCGCTATTCAGAACGCAGTCTTGATGTCGCATAAGGCATGTTGTCAACGTCGATGACGACGTTGGCGTCAAGGCGTCGTCCTGATTTCGCATGCCGTTGTGACGACGCTTCTATTTCACGCTTTAAATGTCGTTTCCAATATTGTGACGTCGCAGTTTGCTGATTAGTCGACGCGTTGTCGTATATTTAGTTTACGCTTTAACCGCGGGGGGAATATTCGGCGCTGGCGGTGGCTTTTGCTCCGTCTATTGGCCAAACTCTCCCAATACGGCTCTCGGCGGCCTTATAGAGTAACTGCACAGGCTCTGCTTCCACAGCCAGAGTATGCTTCCACAGCCAGAGTATCGCGTTCCTTTTCCTTTCGCCGCCAACTCCGTATTGGCGGAGAAGCGGTCACGTGCACCGAGCTGGATACGACCTTCGTGCGGGAAAGCGACATTGCAGGCGCCGAGTTTCGGGCGGATCATGTTTCTCGCTTTGCGTTTGCGAAATATACATCCTATACTAAAATAGAACGAACTGGAGCGAACTAAAATAGAACGAACTGGGCTCCATTTTCCCATTTCAATGGGAAAATGGAGCCTATTTTCGCCCGTTTTCGGTTTCTGGTGCCATAGAGCCCCATGTATTCGAAAACTCCGTCGGCCGCCATTTTCAAATTGAACTTTTCAGAAAATCACTTATAACTTTTGAATAAGGTATCGGATCGGGCTGAAACTATGGCATCTGGTTGTGACCTCTAGCGCTACCTTTGGGCGGAGAATGAGCGTTCGGCGATGCCTAGTTTATGTTTGCGGTAAAAAAGAATTTGTAAATTTTTTTTTGTGACACCCTGTATATGATATGATATGGATATGATATGATATGATATGATATGATATGATATGACATGATATGATATATTTATTTCAGCGCAGGAGAGCCGCGACAGTTCGCGTGTGCTTGTCTGCGTGCCTTTGCCGCGAGGTCACTGTGATTACCGTTGTCTTGCGGTTTGTTCTTCGGTTCAAATGCAAAAATGCCTAATTGCCGGCGAAACTGCTGTTTTGCGCCTGGCTGTAGAACGCAATACGCTCGCGTGGAGGACGCAACAAAGGTGTCTGTTCGGTGTACCTGAAGACGAGGAGTGGCGAAAACTGTGGGATAAGGAATTGAATCAAGCGGACAAGACATTGAATGAGACCTCTGCTGTGTGCGAATTACGTTTTGAACCACATTACGTAATTAGAGATTACGTGAACGTCTTCAACGGTGAACAGGTACGCATTCAGCAAGGGAAACCAATGCTTTCGGCTGACGCAGTTCCTACGATTCTTGCGAATCTTCCCAGCAATCTGACGAGTAGTTGTAGTACGCGTTGTAGGTGAAAAGGGGGGAAGGAGAGAGTCGATTGTGCATGCGCACGAGGCGCTTTTGTCACTGACTCGCTATCTGACGAAGAAAACACAGAAACCAACAAACGCGCTGATAGACACGGGATCGGAGAAGCGCGCGGGAAAGCTCCAGGAAGAATCGACCGGAGCGCCATCTCTCAATTTTGGCATGAACCGCCTCAGTAAGCGGGCACGGTGAGCCCATACCAGATGTGGCATGCTGTCAATGGTACGGGAATGCGTTGAGCGCCCGTTAGAGCTGTGCACGCGCACTCCTCTGAAAATGCCGCAGAAAGTTGTCCCCGGCTATAAGTTGGATCTCGTCGCAATCTCATTGCAATTATGAAGCCATGAGCCTTAAAAAAAAAAAAAAAAAAAAAGCCGTGGCGAACTTGAGAATATTTTTTAGCACACCAAAGCAATCGCAGCCAATGCAAGGTCGTTGCTACGCGTCTGTTTTCCTTCCAACGTATAGTTTCTGACTCACCCCGACACTGTTCGGCACCTTGTGTTGCTCCTGGGGCCTCTAGAAGTCTCACTGGTGGCTTCGGTCTTCAAAACCTCAAGGACTGTCGGGCGTTTATTGCAGGCGTTATCGGTTTCATCCAAGATAAATAATCGACGCCGTTTATTGCAGTAATTATGGTGATTCTAATCAGCGGAAGGGCCCCCTTTGCTCCGACTACCTAAACGGCATCACCCCCCCCCCCCCCCCCCCCCCCCCAGAGCTCGTGCACAACAGGGACTAGCAAACAACTTGCAAAACTGCGTTGTAATACAAGTTAAAAGATGATTTGACAAATATATTTAATTACAAATCCAAAGAAAAATCTTAAGAAATTAAGTACAAGCTACAAATGCAACGAAATGTATTTTATCATCTTCAAATACTTTTTTGCGCGTACGTTTGATTCCAGTATTTTGACATCTGCAACTTCACTGTAGCCCCGAGGAAAAAAGAAGAAAAAAATATTTCCGAATGCATGATGGAGTCGATATGTTAGTGAAATCAAGTGCAACAAAAGGAAATAGCAAGTTAAGCAATAGGATGCATTTGACGTAAAGCAGGCAGGTACTACATCAGGAAAAATATTTTGGAATATATGTATATAGTGCGAAAGTTTTTCGCAAAGCTTTTATAGAACTTCTAGAATGACTTTAACAAAACCGTTTTGAATAAAAATTCGGGTCACGGTGTTCAAGGAACTCCAACTTGAAAAGCTTGCCTTCTGCAGCAATTCGAAAACAATCGGTTAAAAGAAAAACTTGTGGCCCGTGTTTTCTTTTTTTTCTGTTTTCTTTTCGTTACTATTGAGTATGGCAACAGTTATGCTCTTGACATACGAACTACATCACGAAAGAGGCTCAAGATAGTATTTAATTACAAATGTACTCGTAATACATTTTTTTATTACTTCGTTGGCTTACATCGGGCAGTGCAACGATATTCGAATGGAACGTTTCTTACTTCCCTCAAGTTTACTGGCACCAGTGTAACCTAAGTTTCCTCGCAGTCGTAGGCAACGCCGCCTACACAGGAGCTTCTTTATTGCGGGGTGTAATTTCAAAGATAAAAGTAACCTATTTATTCCAGACTCTCCATCGCATAACTTGATGACGTAGTCATGGGGTAGTCACGGGTTCACATAGTCACGGATTCACGGGTTCACGTAGTCATTACCCCGTGGTGAGGATAGTCGAATGAGGCTCATGGATTGGACAGGAGCACTGCGTCAGCACTTGACGTGGGCTCGTGACAGTAAACGCCACGTCGAACATTCGGGTAGTAACTCGTGTTCAATCGCTGCAGTTATTGCAGTGACTGAATATGCCTAACACTACCAACGTCTGGATCTAATCAGGTGTCCTGTGCTTTGCCGACCCTAGAGCGTGACTCGGTATCACGGTGTTAGGATATGCTCTTGCGGTGAGAACTCTACAGAGCCCTCTCACGAGCGCATGCGCGCGCCCAACGGCCCGCGGCGGACTAGCGTCGCTCACTGGCGAAACGACGCAACTGTCAAAGAAACATAAATACAATAGGGAGTTTTCGTAGATCGTTCTGGCGTCTCCGCTACGCCTCCGCTACGTTATCCGCTACGCCTCCGCAACTACTGCGCATGCGCCAATCTAGCGCAGACCTTGCGGAGTTGCGGACGTGGTTGCGGAGGCGCCTCACGAAATAGCGGATCTTGAGATACGCTGGCTGCTCAATTGTGTGTCTTTTCATCTATGTATCTTATTTTATTTATACATATATACGCCTATAAATAAAGAACACAAGGACGACGACGTTGAGAGGATGATACACCGGGCGACGGCGGTGCCTCAATCTGAGTCCTGGTGCCTCGGAGGCGGCAGCTTCTACTTTCACTGGGCTACCTCCTTGGAGCCTGATGCTTCGACCCCAGTGGACCCCAGTGAGCATCAGCGCCATAATGTTCCGGAGGCTCCTTCATGCACCAATCGAACGGCGTGCCAGATCCCCCAGCTCGCTTCTCACCCGCCCAACCCGCCTCCACGAAATCTGGACTTCTGCGAATCGGACTGCCATCCTCCCCAATACCAACAATCCATGTCGTCGCCATTACGCATGTATATACTCATGACATTATCATGTTCACTAGACGCGGCACCGCGGGCCTCCATGGTACGAGCTGGTGCCTTTCTGCGGTGCCGCGGCTCTCCAGAGCCAAATAAATAAAGTCTGAAGACTAAAGACAAAATTCTTTGCTGATCAACAACAGTCGGTAGCACCTTAAAAAAAAAAAAAGAACAATTGTGTTTCCCCGTTTATAAAATACAAATTCCAAAACTACACCATACCAGTGGCGCGTCCACGAACATAAAAGAGCGCGAGATGACAAAGAGAGGATTGGCTTGGCCGAACTGAATCTGGCTTTAAGCAAAGCGCGATTACCACAAGCTAGCAAGATGTGCTACGAAGAATTTATCCAGAAAAAAGATTAACATTCATAATCGTAAATTAACCATGTGTTGTGTTCGAAAAGAGGCACTCTGATAAAACAAATACGTGGTTGCAGTAATAGTATGCGTTTAATGGTGTATATAGAACACTCTTAGAAAAAGGGGACCAAAAGGAGGTAACAGACCGCCTTTACCACCCTCCTCCCGGCCAGGGGGGAAGCGCTCGGCTTGTTACCTCCTCAGGCGCAGCAGACATGAAGAATGTGGTGCTACCAGGTGAAGTTCGCCGCGAAGGGGCACCAAGGAGTCAAGTATTACCTCCCAGAGGGTGCACCTGTTTGGGCACTGCCAAAGCCTGGGCACTGCGATTGGCTGTGGGAAGGCGTAAACAAGTTCGCTAATTGGTCTACTCGTATGACACGTCATTCTTCGCGCATGCGTGGGAGAGCGCCTCGGCGGGGAAGGCGCCGACGCTCCCGGCATAACGGTCTTTCTTCTCGAACGTTCGACGGAGGCGTCCCAGCGCAGGAACTTTCTTCATTGTTCTGTTCGGCTCAGTCTCTTCTTACGAGGTCACCGAGAGCGCTGCATTGACTTCAGTCGAAGATCCAACTCGTGTGCACCGTATGCAGGTAAGGAAATGTTCTGCGCGGGCTGCAGTTGGCGTTGGTTATGACCGCCCGGGAAGAGGACCCCCGTCTTCCTTAGACAAAGGGTTGGCGGACATGTTGGCACGTCTGAAGGCGTCAAGCGTTCGATAAATTAGTGTGTGGCGCGAACGCAGACACGGTGTAGACCATCGAAGTTCATAAAGAGCAAGAACAGGAATGACTGTCGCTTGCACTAGCGCATATTTAGAAGGTTGACATACGCTAACCAGTGACGTAGCCAGCAGCTTTTCCCGGTGTAGTGTGTGCAGGTGGAGGAAGGGGGATAGCGGCGGTTCGGCGAGCCGGGCGGCCGGGCGACAAGACGCCTTTTGAATCGGGGGTCGACTACGTTTAAAGCGCGAAACACATGTACGACGAAACCGTCCGATCCGACGTGCGGACTGCCGGAATGACCTTGGGAAGCGAGGGTTTTCGTAGCACCGGAGAGCCTTGAAAACCCTCGCCTCCGACCGTCGTATCGCCTGATCGGACGTCGGATCGGACGGTTTCGTCGTACGTGTGGGAGGTTTTCTATTTTGGGGGCCGTTGGTGTGTCGCGTCGGACGTTAAATTGAGCATGTGATCAAATATTTGAAAATCTCATAAGGTGTTTTTTGTTTTTTTTTTCGCAGAGCAGTAGTCGATCAGACATTCATTGGCGGCACCGGCCAACCTGGCCGATTAATTCTGAACGTCGTTGATATTTGTAAAAGTCAGTGTTAAACACTGGTTTTTAATATCAACGTTTTTTTTTTGTTTTGTTTTTAATTTAACGAGGTTTAATAAATAGTTTGGTAAAATGTCGCGTTACCTTGAAATACCGAATATAAATGTCAGAGCTAATTATTCGTGCGCTTCGCAAACATTAATACTAGTATATTAAGGATTAAGGTCATAAAGTTGATACAGGCAGCGAGGCTAGCAATTATATTGTCTTGGCATTTTCTTTGCCTGTGATCAGGCATTTCTAAAAATCTGATCATTCACTAGGCGAGTTAGATATAACTCAAGTTTGCATTATTTGAAGTTGATTGAATATATTTCTTTCGTCCTGCGGCAACGTTGTAGGGTGATTTCGTCGAGGGTACTGGATGCCTGCTACATTGGACTCATCTCGTGACAGTTCTTAACACTGCTTACTGCAGGTAAGCGGAGTCCGATATTTTATTTTGATTTTCTTGTTCCCATTTGTGCACTTGAAATGGGGCTCTTGATTTTTATGTTGATTTTGTGTGTGTGCTGTTCGTTCATTTCCGAGAGAAAATTGAGGGTATACTTCGAGTAAATGAATTAGAGCAAGACACACAAGGCGCTTGAGTATGTCTTTTTCGGTGTTTGTTTTTTTGTGTTTTCGTCCTTGTGTGCTGTTCTTCTCATGTCTAAATAAAACATACATTCAATTTTAATCTGGCAAATTACTTTGGCAAGGATATTTATATATTTGCCGAAGTTCGACATTCGGCAGTTAGAAATTATTCGTGCGCTTGGCAAACATTAAAAGTAGTATATTACGGAATAAGGTCATTAAGTTGTTGCCGGCAGAGAGACATAGCAATTATAGTGTTGTCTTGGCTTTTTTTTTTGCGTGTGATCAGGCTTTTTTAAAAGTCTAATCATTCAGTAGGCGAGTTAGATATGGCTCAAGTTTGCATTATTTGAATTTGATTGAATATATTTCTTTCGTCCTGCGGCAACGTTGCAGGGTGATTTCGTCGAGGGTACTGGATGCCTGCTACCTTGGACGCATCTCGTGACAGTTCTTCACACTGTTTACTGAGGGTAAGCGTAGTGCGATATTTTATTTTGATTTTCTTGTTCCCATTTTTGCACTTGAAATGGGGCTCTTGATTTTTATGTTTATTTTGTGTGTGTGCTGTTTGTTGATTTCCGAGAGAAAATTGAGTGTATACGTCGAGTAAATAAATTAGAGTAAGACACACAAGGCGCTTGAGTGTGTCTTTTTCGGTGTTATATTTGTGTTTTCGTGCTTGTATGCTGTTCTTCTCATGTCTAAATAAAACATAGATTCCATTTTAAATTTTATTCTGGCAAGTTGCTTCGGCGAAAAAATTTAGATATTTGCCGAAGTTCGACATTCGGCAGTTAGAATTTATTCGTGTGCTTCGCAAACATTAAAGGGATACTGAACCAAAATTTGGATTTCGCAAAATAAGGCCGTAGAAGCGTTGAACGGGACGCTACGAACTCCAAAACATCAGTCATACATCGATATCTCAAACGGATGGCCGTACTTTTGGAAAAGAAGGGCGCGATGAAGCGAGGTCTCTGACGTCACTGTCCTCCGGGAGAATTTGAGAATGAGGGGAAGCGGCCTCGCTTCCCTCCTCCTCGCTTCGGTTCACCAGCTCGACGGGATGAAGCGAGGAGGAGAGGGAATGGGAATCGTGACGTGCCTTGTCTCGTCGGCCTCGTCGGCCGTGTTCAATCGCAAACTTCTTTTCCAAAAATACGGCGATCCGTTGGAGATATCGCTGTAGGAGTGATGTTTTTGGGTTTTGCAGCGTCCCGCCTATCTATCCAGCCCTGTTTTGTGAGCTCGACATTTCAGTTCAGTATCCCTTTAATAGTAGTATATTACTGAATAAGGTCATTAAGTTATTGCCGGCAGAGAGACTAGCAAGTATATTGTCTTGGTATTTTTTTTGCGTGTGATCAGGCATTTTTAATAGCTGATCATGCAATAGGCGAGTCAGATGGCTAAGTTTGCATTATTTGAATTTGATTGAATTTATTTCTTTCCTACTGCGTCAACGTTGTAGGGTGATTTCGTCGAGGGTACTGGATGCCTGCTACCTTGGACGCAACTGCAGGTAAGCGTAGTCAGATATATTATTTTGATGTTCTTGTTCGCATTTGGGAAATTGAAATGAGGTTCTTGATTTTTAATTTTCTTTGTGTGTGTGGTGTTCGTTCATTTTCCAGAGAAAATTGAGGGTATACTTCGAGTAAATAAATTAGAGTAAGACACACAAGGCGCTTGAGTGTGTCTTTTTCGGTGTGTTCTTTTTCTGTGTTTTCGTCCTTGTGGGCTGTTCATCTCATGTCTAAATAAAACATACATTCAATTTATTCTGGCAGAGCACTTCGGCAAACATATTTGCATATTTGCCAAAGTTCGGCAGTTAGGTTTGGCGGTCATAGGGATCTGCTGTGATGCTGAGTAGCTAATGTGGTGTAGCGCTCTGTGGTGTATGTTCTTCCTTTGTTCTTGTCTTAAAGCGCAATCATGTTTTTTCACGTACAATACCAACTCGCCCAACAATCAGCACTTGTATATACTAACCTGCTACAGTAGTTGTACCCCTTTGACTAAGATTTGTTAGTCACCTAAGTAAATCGGGGTGACAAATTTAAACATGACCGGTGAATACAAAGTGCTTACTAATCTACGATTACCACCCGCCATGTCATAATTTTAGTCAGTGCTAGTTAGTCAACAGTTAAACTGGTCACGTCTGGTAAGTGTGGTCGATGCTTTATAATGCTGGAATCAGTGGCCCATCAGATGCTCGAAATGCGTCTTAGAAAAATCTAATATTTCTTCACAGTTTCTTCAAATTGGGGATGATATGTTTCAACTTCATATCACATGATTTCCACATTTTTTTGGTTCCAGGCAGGCAGTGCAATCTACCCGGTGGCTGTCAACTCAAGCCTAATTAATCCTGAGGCGCCCAGCTATGTGGCAGTGGAGGGAGACATCGAAGCCGCGTCGCCTGCTGAGGCAGTCCTGGTTGCATTCTGCCTCTAGATCATCTTTAGCTACGAGTAGAGCCCCGAAAGTGTTGTTCAAATTTATTGCGCGTAGTGGTTTCATCTTAGAACTTTTATAAGATGTCTAGTCATGCCATTGATTTTTATACCATTTTGTTTGTGACAGCAATAAATCATTGTCATTTACTTTCAGAACTAGGCCGTCTTCATCTATTATAAGGCCCACCCTTGAAGCACTTATATCACACCCACAAAGGGCCATAGTACCTTTCTTTAGGGGGTAAAAGTGATTCCATCAAGTGTGCATTTAACCTGTAATAAGGCGGTGAACTGGGCCAGTTGGTTGCTGTTATACATGATGGGGAAAACAGCTCGGAAAGCGCGGACTACGAAGAACAAACACGACAGGACAGCACTTTTCTGTCGTGTTTGTTCTTCGTAGTCCGCGATTTCTGAGCTGTTTTCCTCATCGTGTGTATTTAACCCCAAAGTGGATCATAGTTCCCTCCAAAAAGAGGTAAAAGCAGCGCCCTCAATTACGGCGTCTTACCTCTCAAAAGGGTTGAAATTCCCCCCTAAAGGAGGTAAAGGCTGACCCTGAAAGGATGCACTTTTAACACCGAAAGGAACTAAGGTTACCTCCAAGAGGAGGCAACGTTGCACCCTAACCCAGGGGGTAAGTTTGCTCCCTCGTTGCAGGGGGTAACGATACCTCCAAAAGGGGTTGCCATGTGTGCAAGTCGGTTACCCCCTTAAGGAGGGTACTACAGTACCCTTTTTTTTTTTTTAAGAGTGTACTGTTTACGACCGCTAGGGGCGCTGTCATAATCGCAGTACCGTAGCCCGCAGAGAACGGTCAACGAAAGCACTTTTTTGAGTCTCCTCCACTGATCTCTATGGCAATTGCTGGATCGCGCTTCCCCGCTTCGAGCCCATTGCGCGATTGAAGCCACCGGTCGGCCATCTTACCGGTTCCGCGGAAGCGTTGTCAAGGCGGCGGTTGTCTCTGTTTTCACGTGACCTACACACGGTAACCATGGTAACTGTCTAGGCTTGACAGCGCTAGAGCATATCTCGTAAGATGGCCGACGGTGGCTTCATTTTCGGTGCGGGGAAGCGCGATCCAGCAATTGTCATAGAGATCAGTGGTCTCCTCTATGCCTCTGTTAGCGGGCCTCGTAGCGGGTAGCGGATAGCGTTGCGGAAAGGCCAAAACGATCTACGAAAACTCCCTAATATCTCGCTGCTACGGCATTTATCGTGCAGCCATCGCACATCCTTGAGCAAGGAGCTCGTGCTCGTCTGGTGCCATGGCAACGAGATATTTTATTTGTTTTTTCACAGTTGCGTCGTTGGGCGCGAGTATGGGCGCGGGAGAGGGCTTTATCTAGTCGATCCCGTCTCATTGTTCCTCACTCACCTAAAGAGTATATATCTTACACCGTGCTCGGTATATAACCGATACCAGGGGAGGCTTGCTAAAATCAGCATCTCAGCTGAGACTGCGTGAAGGAAGAAATCACCGCCAAAGCTAGCGCACGAGCAGAGTAGCACGTGAAATCGACTCTCAAGCGCTCGCGCGCCCCAGGCTTGACAGGCTTTCTTGAGCACAGTCTACTAATACCCTAGTTATTAGCCCCGTGCGCGACCGAAAGCGTCGCTGTGGTCGGCCTTCCACGATTGGCCGAACGCTGACTATGACGTCGGAAAGGGGATTTTCATCGACGGAAATAAGAGGAATGAAAGAACTTTAATTTTGACGGTGTTGGCAGTGTTCCTTTAAGAGCGCAATGATTTCAAGCTTCCACCATGCTAATAACAAACACCATCTAACTTGTTGTTTGCAAGGTAATGACGTCACAAAGGGGAACCACAGGAGGGCGCCACCAAAACTTCTCGCCGCTAATACCCCTGTCAGACGGGCACGTTAAATGACATTTAAGCAAAATGACATTATAACTCGACCAATCCACGTGCTTAATACGCCACGCGGCGCGTGCACGCGCCACGTGCAGAACTAGTATCACGAGCTGATTCGCCGAGCGGTGAATGACATTCGATCAAAATGACATTTACTTTCCCGTCTGACAGGGGTATTACACTAGCGATCTTAACTGTCATTAATTCAACGACAGTTGACTCGATCAATACGGTGGCGCTAACCGTCATTAGCCGCTAACGATCATTGAGTTCAACTGAGCTCGCCTACCTCAGTTACCTGATGGGGGTTCACCCCAACACGACCAACTCTATATATACAACCATGTCACCCGGAGAGCGCCTATGGTGAGCGCAGACTTATACGTAACGCGTTACAAGTAATGGATTACTTGTAATCGATTACATTTACAGTAATTTTGTAACGCTTTAATTACTTCCTTTAAGGCGTAACGATCCTTGTAATTGAATTACTTTTTTTGCTGTAATCGATTACAAAATTACCCATTACAGTTTTTCTTTTTTTTTTTTTTTTCGAGGGGAGGGGTTAGAGGTGCTGGAGGCACTCAGCTCTGGGCAATGGTCAATTTTGTTTTTTCTTTTCCGAAACCACTAAGCACGGGACCTCGAGGATTAGTAGGGCACTTCACTATGCTTCGTTTCCTGGGTACTTTTTTTTTTTTTTTTTTTTTTTTGGTACACCGGAGACTACGTCCGGGGTTGGAAAATGACCTTATCCAGCCTCTTGTGAGTAATATATCTAAACAGCGCCCTTTTTATTTTTTTTTTTTTTTTTTTTCACGAGAGGGATTGGGTGTGTGGCGTCACTCGCTCAGCTCTAAACAAAAACGGCCAAGGCTTTTTCTTTTCTTTTTCTCTTCTTTTTCGGAACAACTGAGCGCGAGACTCCATGAATTATGCTACCGTAATAACAAAAAGTTGGATGAAAAAGTAACGCGGGAAGTAATCGATTACTTTAGAGTAATTTTTCGATTACTTTTTTCAGGCTGTAATTGTCAATGTAATCGGTTACTTTTTACAATTAAGTAATTGTAATTGTAATCGGTTACTTTATTTCAGTAACGTGTACAAGTCTGGCGCTGACCCCTGAGCTGCCGATATAATTTCGCGCCGTCCCACTAGATGGCGCCATAACTCAACTGTTCAAAACGTACTAGAAATTCTTTTTCGTAACGGTCATACGCGCCCGGCGCGGTCGCAAACCTTTTATGGATGGTTTGCCTTCGTCCCATTATTTAACTCGAATTCACCGAATGAACAACGCTACAATCAAAGCACCCCCTAAGATGAATGCAAAGCAAACCAGCACATAAACTGAGTTCCGTTTTACTCTACAGGGTGTCGTAAAAACAAAATTGCGTAAATAAGCCAATGAACAGAGTGCAATGCAATTTTTCACAAAAGGGCCTTTAGGTGGTGCCTTTATCATACTAAAATTTTATGAGTATAGGTAGTTGGGAAACAGTTCAAGAGAAAAGCCAGTTTTTTTCCATATGCGTGGGAAAAAAACAGAAACAAACCGTCGGGTTGACGCTGCTATTCGTGTATGGCACGGGCACCAAACACGCTCGGATCCTACTTTAGAGTGTTAATCTCCAAGAATATTTCAAGTTTTTGTATCATGTTGTGTCATCTGTAATTAGCAACGTCAACCCGAGGGTTTGCTTCCACTTTCCTGCCGCGCATTAAAAAAAAAGTTTTTTTTATACATTTACACTTACGATTTTGCGTATGTTCAATGCACTAAGTTCACTCGCTTACTTATACGATTATTTTACGCCCGAATCGTCTCAAGAACAATCTGTAAATAGGAGATGAACAAAAAAAAACAAAAAAAAAACATACACGTCTTGAGGATTGCGTTGAATCCAAATTTTATAAAATCGATGTTCTAGAAATTTTGCAATAAAAACAGATATTCGCCTTCCATAAACTGACGAGAGACCATGGCACACTTTCAATCGAGAGGCCCATGTAAGCCAGGGCTCGTAGTGCACGCGCGTTCTCTGCCCAAAGACCTCGAACAGGTGATCTCTAAAAAAATGTGAATGACTTCGAAATTTATCAGTCTGCGGTCTCCTAAGAAGGTCTGGTGGACTTGGCGTAATGAAGTGAACGCAGCTGATGAACTGGGCATGTGTGCGTTTGGAAGGGGGGGGGGGTATATTACTGATTACAGCTGTACAGCATGACCGCCAACTTTTGAGGTGTACGCTAAATGCAACATTTGCACCGTTCTCCAGATTCATGACGAACCGGATGAAAGGCAGCCGCAGGTATGAAACCCACGACCATCTATATGCAAAGGCAACTGTGTTTAAGTTTTCACCGCAAAAATAGACTGTGCGCTAGCGGTTGGAACCAGATGCCGAAGTTTCAGAACTCACCGTTATCTAAATTTCCCGATGTAAGCGATTTTCCGACATGTTCAATTACTAGTATGATAATTGGGGCGCCTTCCCGCTAGCAGACGCATCACACCCATGTATGTGCGAACTCCGTTAGCCGCCCTTCCCTCGGGAAAAATGTGCAATGGCCTATAACTTTTGTATTATATAATGACAAGTTCTGAAGCACTGCCGTCTGCTCCCAACGGGAGAACGAGCGTTCCGCCATGCGTATGTTATTTTTACAATAAGAAAACCACAGTTCACTTTGCTCCCTAACACACGATATGTTTACAATAAGTGCCGTGGTCGGAGGATGAGTACGCGACTTGATGAAACGAAGGCAAACGCGCAAGAGAACGCAACATACGATACCTGTAATAGCCGATTCGCACGATGGACCGAATCGTGATTTTCATCCGCAGATAGGGTACCACGTGACCGGCACGTCACCGATTTCTGCGATCCGCGCCTCGTCCGCGGACGCGCGGACTGATAAAGTCGAGTGCCTTTTCACTCGCAGATTTCTGGCGGGAGATTGACTTGAAAGGCGTTTGGACTGGCAACGGTACAATGTTTTTTTTTTTTTTTTTTTTTTTCTTTTTGGCCGATTAAAACAAAAGTGGCGCACCGTTGTGTTTTGTGCGTTCGCTGGTTCATTTTGTCGCCCGATTCTTCGATCCACGTGTGAAAGAAAGGGCAGGATCTTTGTCCGGCTGACGCGACTCAGGTTGCGGTACTCCTCCAGGTTCGTGTCAAGAAGCTGCCATCAAAATTTCGTCTAGCACGCCGCCAAAATTCTCGCACGTGCAATCAGGCTTTCACAGAGCAAGACCTTTCTTGTGGCTGTGGTGCACGCTTGGGTGTTGTGCACGAGCGCGGAATGCGTGAAGGCATCTCCAAACGCCCCTCCGCGAGCCCAGAACTTCGTCGCTTCTACGTGGAACCCTTCTCGAGCAGGACCATGCCTGTGTCACTGTCATGTCTTGGGTTAGTAAAGCTAGTGGCGCTTCGCGCGAAGCCTATCACGGTGGTTTGTCTCGATTTGTACGTAACAGTGGCGTACGATTTTTTATCGCGGTAGAAAACGTCGAAATACTAGTTGCAAAACACAGGTACGCTGTGGCGATTGCCGGCGTGTGGTCGCCTCAGCCCGGCAGGCTCTATACGTGCAAAAGCTGATAATGATACAGTTTTCAGCACCGGTGCAGATAATCGATATACCGCGTGTACGCTAACGCTCCGATCCCAATTTGGACAATCCGAACAAATCTGTTTCTCAACGCATCGCGCTGGGATTTACAACAGAGATGCCCGAAGGTGTTACATTCATTAAAGGGACCATGAAATGAATTCTTGGCTGGGATAAATTGGGATTTCACTACACTCTAAAAAAACCCGTCCGTCTACTTTCCGGCGCAACACTCGGAGAGCCAATCGCACCAACTTACGGAGGCAGCTCA